>JAIEZT010000441.1:13470528-14075528 GCA_019594935.1 Periophthalmus modestus | reverse complement strand
CTGCTGGCATCAGAGCTGTTATTAGCGTTAGTGTGACTCAAAACTGAATCATTGGGATGTGGGGAATGGGGAAAAATCTGTTAAAATAAAATTTAAGTAAAAATGATGTACTGCCCATTTAAGAACTTTATTTTAGTTTTTGTTTTATTTATTTTCAAAAAAGGCTCGATGAAACTATACACTGAGCTCCTTCAGATGACTTTCTTTTCAATTGTGTAATAGATAAAAAATAAATACAAAAGATAAAGTAAAATAAAACACCAATTACAGCCTGCTGTTCACATTATGAGATTAACATGGGTAATGAATTATTGCTACCACATAATATATTTATATCACCATGTTATATTCTATTCTATTGAAAATGCTATATTTGCCAAGAACGATGTATTAATGTATTTAATTATGTTTGAGTCCCCCCTCTCTTTGCTCTCCGCTCCCCCTTCAGAGCACCATTCCGACACAACCAGCGTACATCCTGCTAATGAGACTATTGCATCAGGTTTGTGAAGTTGTAGTCTATTGTTTTGTATCATGCTTTTATATATTTATGGAAAGCTGTTGTGCAGGAATATGGGTGACGTGGGTTTGTGGGTTAAGCATTGCACAGAATCATACTGCTAACCATTAAAAGGGTTTGAACAGTGCCCTGGAGAGATTGCTACATTACTCAAACATGCATAGATGACAAAACACCTTCAGGGATGTTTTTGATGGGGAAACAAGGTCATAACAGGTAGAAAACTCCAAAAAGTTGATTCTGTATAGTACCTCCGCTTTAGTAATATCATTATTGCACATGATTAACAAGCTGAGAATTGACATTTTGCATTATTTTGTCATGTAATATCATCCCAAACTTTAGTGAATGCATTTTAATTGCACTTGACATGAACAAATCTGAAAAGGTAAGCTAAACACTTTTCACCTTTGAGTCTTTTTAAACTACGCTATACTCCACATGTACTGTGAGTGAAAAGTTGGATCCGGATCTCATTTTTTAAAAAGCCGAATCTTTTTCTTTCTGATTGCTATGCATTGTTACACAGATTAAGACTGAACTGACACAAGAATCAGCACAGAAGCAGAGCACGTGAAAGATTTGTGCATAAAAAACATATCTGGCATTGTAATAACACTACAGATTAATGTAGTGGAATGTTTCATTTAGATTATGCGGAATTTCAAAGGCTAAACACACTCGCACTCTCAGTTTGAACCATTTTAAACAGATGTGAGCCTTGGTCATTTTTCTTTGTGATTAGTTTGTTGTTAAAAAGAGTTCTCACATTGGCTTCGGTCATGTAGATAAATAGTAAAAGAGAGAGTCTTTTGAATGGCACTTTGAAATGTACCCATCCAAAAGATTCGGATCCCATAAAAGAGCCGAAAGTCCCATCACTACTAACAACACACATGAATTACCCATCCCTACAGGCACATTACATATGAGTGCACGTGTGCGTTCATATGAGCTTGTGTCCTTTTTATGCATGCCAGACTGGTTTAACGGAGCGCAGGGGGACGGCTCTCACTGTTGCCGTTAATCAGAGAGTGTGTGGGGCTGATTGAAGAGGCTAATATGAACAGGAATACCAATGAGTGCTGGAATGTGCAGTACTAGCATGAACGAAAAACATGGCGGAATAACTGAGTGAGACAGTCAAGTGCTCGGAGCGTGCCAAACATCCTCTCCTGATGTGTGGTCCATTAGAGAGGATTCAGCTGCTGGTGCTTGTGATGCCAGTGTGAAATTAGAGAGGCTTTTATGGGTTTCGTTTAGCAAGAAAATTGAAAATATATGGGTGTAAAATGTATCAAAGAGTCTGATGTGTAAAGTATAGAAATGCACGCTCGCCTCACAGCTAGAAGGTTTCATGGTGGATTCACAGACCAGGTGGGGATTGCTATGTTGAGTTTGCATGTTCTTCCTGTGTCTGGGTGGGTTAAGTAAGAATTAATTCATTAAGTCTCGAGGAGAGTAACATACTGCTCTGAGTCGTTTGATCCACTTGTAGGTCTCACAAACTGAAAATAGTTTGCTTTTAAATGTTCTTTTGTCTGTTCATGGATGTTCAAGGCAGCTTAGTGCTAATAGAATGGTGATTCAGAGGTCTAAGCCATTGATAAATTATAACATATTAAATTATGTATGCACACTATCAGTCAAAACTTTGGAGACACCTTCTTTCTCAATGTATTTTAAAGTTTATCACTTTCTACATTTTATACATATACAGAAGACTCTGAATATATGATGCAAGATATATGTAACAAAGAAAAGTGAGATAACGCAAAATATTTTTATAATCTATATCCAAATCCTCTACTTTGTGTTGTCGACAGCATTGCAAACCCTTGGCCTTCTCTCAAAGATCTTCTTGATGAATTCACCTGAGATGGTTTTCAGGTGTGCCATGTCAGGGCCAAGAAATGCCAAGAGCAGTGCAAAGTAGTGATCAAAGCAAAGGATGGCTGTTTTTTAAAAGCTAAAAGAAGTTTTGAGTTATATTAAGTCCATGTGTGTCCATTTATAGTTTTGATGTCTTCAGTGAGAATCTACAATTTAAATAACCATGGAAATAAAGAGAAAACATAAATGAAAAAGTGTGTCCAAACTTTTGACTGGTAGTCTACATTATTATGTTGGTCATTGTAAACTCCGATATTGATCTAAACCTTATAGAAATGGATCCATCAACTTCCTATTTAAAATGGTAAAACTGAGATGCCCCGCCCCTTTATAGTAGCATTTGACCATAGCAAGCTGCAGATTTTCACTGACATGTGACAGTTTTGAACCCGTAATCGAACATATGCACAGGGTGGTGGGCGGAGATAGGGGGGTAGCTGAAAAACTGCTGATCACTCAAGCCTTGAATGTTACAATACAGGATTACTCAAACAAGCATGAATAAATTGAAGTTCAACTGTGATTAAGATAATGATGAGGGAATGCCATTATATCCTGGTCAAAAGCTCTTGATTTTACAGTGTCTCCCCTTTAATAATAAACCTATAATAATAAACCTACAGATCTTACTACATTTGGTTATTAAACTGTCAACCTTACATTTAAAAAAATAAGATGAGGTATTAAATCTTGACTAATAACAAAATGCAACTGTATCAAACTGTTGTACCGATACAAAGGACTGGGTTTATTAGATTTGACTATTGGAAAAGCACGCAGCAAAGTCACACTGCACTTCAGAGGCAGCATCCTGAAGTCTCCAACACAAATTTGTTTTATTGATTGCAGGAAAACTGGACCTTGCTCTCGGGAGCGTTTTATTCTCAAATTGAATCTATAAATTTGAGCATATGCAGTACGGCTCGTTGGAATGAGAATAAGTTCAGAGTCGTTTTGAGCAGTCTCACATAATTTATTTTTCGTACAGACTAATTTGTTCATATTTGGTGGTCCACAACAGTGATATACAATGTCAGCATAACTCTCATGAGAAAATGATAGACCCAAAAAATCAAGGCCTTGCACAATCTTTATACGTATTTAGTGGTGCAGTCTGTAGAGCACCCACTTACCAGAGGGTTGACAGTCTGATCCAAACACGTGCTATTGTTTTGTCGCTCTGCAAGGTGCTTTATCCACATTGCCAATACTCCAGTACATGGTTGAGACAGGAAAGGCATCTGGTTTGAATAAATGTGACTGTGGCTTCAGGTTCATTTTGTATACCTGCCCTTTTACCTTTATAAATACTAGGCTACTTATTTCAGACAGAGAGTAAATTAAGGAAAGGTTAGAAATGGTGAGACACTAAACCTTTCACATTTTTTTGAAATGCATTTTTTACCCCTAACCCTAACCATCTACTTATTATTGCTTATTACTGAATTGAAGGTTTTAATGATACCTGATTCCTAGCGTGATTTACTGAGATTCTAAGAAAATAAAATAAATTTTTCCAGAAATATCTAGTTAACTCAAAAACAAGATGAATTAAAACTTTTGGCTAAGATGAACCAATAATTTTACAACTTGGTACATGATTCACACCATTCAGATTTATGTACATGGATTTCATGCAATTTTTGCCATCTTTCCACACAAAACACCTTATTTTTATGAGACAACATTAATACATTGACACTTTAGTTAACGAGACAACAAAACTCGCAATGCATTTTCTGATGTGCATGTGAATAATCTGCAAAAAAAATTCAAATTGATATCTGTATATTTAAGATTTTTCCCTATTCACCTGCAGTGTCTTAACTTTCTCACTTTTATCTACTCTGAACACCTACTTCTACATAGCACTAATGGGAGAACTCCATGTGAAGTCCACTATGCATTGTACTATATAAAACCCTATAGCACTGACTTATGTGTGTGACCCTGGGGTGCAGACAGGTCCCTCTTTGTTCTATCAGTGTCGGTCTCTCATTACCACTGCTCCCTCAGCCTGAGCCTCCTCCCTCTGTCCCTAACGTAAAGGCGCTGTTCTGACCATCTCCTGCTAACACAAATGAAGTCAATTTGTTAGAAAGTGGGTCAGGCATCCTTATACTGGACTGTGTTGCTCAGAGATGGACTATTGTTCTTACACAGAATTTGTATGCATGTATTCAGAATATTAGAAAAGGCTGGGGTGTACATTGTTTCATGACTTTTGAAAGTATAACTGTATTCGTACCGAGTTAATCTTTTGCAAAACTATCAGATATTCAGTTCATTTAAATTCCAAGATAGGATGAATCATTATGGTTATTCCACCATATTGTTCTCTTTTGGCTCTACTTCATAGCTGCTAAGTATTTGATTAGAATTTCTCACTTGACCAATGTTTAAGCACACTTATTCTTACAAAATTGTCTCCTTCACCCTCTTTCAAACCATCCCGTCTCCCTCCTTAAAATTTGCACCTCTCTGTCTTCAAGTGAGTGGTTAGCAGCTTGAAGATGAAGATGGACAGCCGATTGTAAATCAGAACTGGAGTGCCTTCTGTGTTGATACAGATGTTTGTTAGTAACCTAGAGCCACACATACTTTTTGCACTAACCCATCCAACTTATTCCATCCTCCCACTTTGAACTCTCACTACTACTGACCTGCACTTCCAGTCTCCACTTGGAGAACTTTAGGTAATATATAAAGTTTGCGCAAAATCTCCAATGTTCATGTGCATCAACAAGTCAACAATTCATACTTTTTCTGGATGGATTAAAAAACGGCTTAGTAGTTTGTAAGCTATATATTGTATTTGCTGCCCAATGAAAAATCATAAACCAAAAATGATGAGGGTAGCGCCCATGGAAAAGTCTTGAATAAGGTCAATACACCAATAGTGCCCTAGTGCAGTGGTTTTCAAACTTTTGACACCAAGGATGACCTAAGAAAATATTTCGCTTTCAGAGAACCATGAGATCTTAAAGAAGACCTGTGATAGGGCTAAACTGGGCTAAACCAGGCCTAAATTATAAGGACTACAGAAACACAGTAGCTACATGGAGCACAGTTTGAGAACCACTGCATTAGTAAGTTAAGGATTTAACCCCTAACCAGAGGGTCTGTGATTTTACCTCCTTTCAAGCACTCCAGGAACATCAGCACCAAATCTTCCAGATCACTGAGAGGTTACAGAAACAAATAGGCCAAGTGGTAAAAATAGAACGTTTAATAATCCCAATTAGCATAGCAATTAGCATATTAGTCCATATGAATAACATTACGACACTGTCACTTTCTATGACAAAACTTATCATATTCTGTCTATATTTTTGGCTTTTGAGTCCACCAAGTCTGCGATGCTAACTTGATATTGTTGGTATTCCAGTGCAGATTCCTCCTCGTCTCGCCGCCTTCAGAGAGAGAGATAAATGACAAACGTGTCGGCCCGCTGATGCGAGAAGGATAATTAGGATTCAAGAAACACACTTTGTCCTCAAAAGCAAATCACTTCCCTGTTGCTCTGGGGGCTAGCGAGCGAGGCACACATCATTTTATACATCGGCAGCACCTAGCAACCGGCAGATGGAGCGAACGCCGAGCCAGCTAGCGCCAAAGGACAGAGTCGGACTGCGAAATGAGCTGCCATCTTCCCCCGGCCCATACACAAGGATCCTATTAAAATGCATAGTATATTAACTCAGTGGACACATTTTAAACTATTGCGTGGGAAGAGAACACAATATTGGCAACATCAGTAAAAGATTGAGGTTAGCTTTGGAAAAAGATTGGTAAAGAAAGCTGCAGGGTTTTGCCTTAGAAGATTTTTTTAAAGGCAAAACTGGCAGGATTTTGGGCTTTAAGCTGTGTTTGGTTCACTTGTTTTTGGCATGGAGAAAGCAAGGTCATTAAAAGTGTACCTGTAGAGATGTCTTAACAGGAGTTCCACGTATCTAACCATTAGAAAAACCTCTTTGTCATCCATTTAAAGGTGTACTATGTAACTTTCTGGTGGGGGATCCAGCTGATTCAGTTGTATTGTGTTGCCTGGAATGTTCCACAGTATGGCATTAGACATTAAGACCGATCTCGCATGAAATCACAGGAGTTTCCATTCGTTTTTCCTCGTAAGCAGCCATATTTGTTTGGATACAGACGGAGCATGGATGTCCTCGTTTGCCTATTCCATCTGCCAATCACACCCTCATCTTTGTAAAGTATGGGAGAAGTGTCTACTTTGGATCCCAGGCCAGGTATTTTCAAAGGACAGACCACAAAGGAGCATAAAGAAACACTACAGTCTCTCTTTAATAACGTCAACATAAATTTCCAAGTGTAACTACTATAATTTTACAAGCTAATCAAATAAATGAGTAGGTCTACTGCTACCCACCTCTGACTTTCATCTATAGTTTAGATTTCTTTCATTATATCAATTATTTCTGAGTTACTGGAAGGCTTTTGCAATATTATTCACTATCTCAACCATGTGCACCATCTCCTTTCTGTTCCTTCATCTTTCTCACAGTATTTGTCATAGGCTTCGATTTACGGGGCACAGAGATTAAATGAGGTGCACATCAGCTGTGGGGAGAGGGAACAAACTAAGGACTGCGAGGCAGAGCACCCAAGGGACCTCCCGACTGGGGTGAGCCATCTGTTACCAGTCCTGGGCTTGAGAGCTCCACTTATGTCAAATCTCCCACCACTACGGCACCATAGACCCCACAATAACACTGGAGATAAATGAAAATGGCGAACATTTTCCGGGGCATGGTGCATTTTGGGAGACATTGTATTTTATTTCTCTGCAGTTTGACTCAGACATATCCTTGAAGATGAAATATTATGCTAAATTGACACTTGTGATGATAAAAATGCAAAGTAGAGTACTTAAATGCCATACTTTGGAGTATTCCTGACAAAAAAGCAATAACATCTCCCTGGAGATAAGTAGAAATCTTACATCGTACACATGTATAGCTTCATCAGACATAAAACTGCTTTCACAAAACATCTAACCATTAGCATCATGACAATAGCCAATTAGCCATCCTGCTATGGTACATTCCCCTCTTTAGCCAGCAGGGGGTGCAGGGGCCAACAAAATGAAAGAAAGTCTGCTATACATTAAAAAAAACAAAACCCAAAAAACCTGGAATTCCAATACCAATCCGTCCTTAATAATATTCTAAAACAACAAGAAATCAAACTGTCTCCTTTAAATGATCAAGATGGAGTCTAGGTGGGCTGGGATCGATCTAGTAGCCACATGGGATACAACGTGTGTATATATAGGCATATATGAGGAATAACTGGGAGAGCAGCCCAAAATGTGTCAATGGGAATGCCTGGGAGCGCCTGTCTCCGCTGCGTCGGGATGAGCAGGAGAAACGTCTGGCCTACATTCAAAGACTTGGTATGGAGGCACGAGAATGTGAAAGAACTGGAGATGAGCACAATCAGAAGTAATGTGGGTAAGCAATGAGCCTGATTGCATTAGGTTGGGAATAACTGTTTTGTATTGAACACTTTAAAGTTCCTATATTACACAAAAAGGATTCTTGTGAGATTTAAGCCATGTTAGAATTTTGTTTCCCTCATCACAAACCTGGAGTTGTGTTTTGTGTCATTCATACTTTCTGAGTAATCCTTCAGTTTTAGTCTGTCTACATCTACAAAGTTTTCAAGTTAACCGCTACTTTTAGGATTTGTCTGTTAAACGTGTGAGAATGAAAAAAAAAACACAACTCCGGGTATGTTTGTGATGAGTAAACATTATAACATAGAGCAGAAAATAGGCAAGGCAAGTTTATTTGTATTGCACAATTCACACAGAAAGTAATTCAAAGTGCTTTACAGAATAAGAAAGACATTAAAATCACAATACAAAAACATAAATAATCATAAAATTAAAAGAGAAGAGTGCAAAATAAAAACCTTTCAGTCATATGCACAGCTAAACAGAACCATTTTGAGGATTTAAACATTGTCAAAGTCAAAGAGGCCTGTCTCACATCTTTAGGAAGACTGTCCCAGATTTTTGCAATGTTTTTTAGATGGTAAAAAGCTGCAGATGTTATTGATTTGATGTGGCTGTGCTTCAAGTTCAAGTCTAAGTCCATTATTACCCCTAGATTTCTATCTTGATTTGAAGGTTTTAGCGAGAGAGACTGGAGGTGACTGCTGACACTTTCTCTTTCTCTTCAGTCTTGTCTGAGTTTAGCTGGAGAAAGTTGTTTTGCATCCACACACTGATCTGTTGGATGCAGTGGCAGAGTGAATCCACTGGTCCATATTCACCTGCTGCCAGTGAGACATAGATCTGAGTGTCATCTGCAGAGTTGTGGTAGGACACATTATTTCTGCGTATTAACTGGCCTAAGCATGCATGTAGAGACTGAACAACAGGGGTCGCAGGATTGACCCATGGGGCAGACGTCATTTGTCACCTTGATAAGAGCCGTCTCAGTACTGTGGTGGGGTCTAAAACCTGACTGGAAAACATGGAAGGAGTTAGTTAGTAAGCTGTTGATAAACAACTTTGCCTAAAAACGTCAGATTTGAGATGGGTCGGTAATTGTTCAGTACTGTGGCATCAAATGACATGTTAACTACGCAAGCGAGTGGGGATAGCAAATTGTTGAGCACAGACTTTAAAAATTTAGTGGGTAACACATCGAGGCAGCATGTAGATGAACTCAGACGGGTGATGATCTCTTGGACAGTTTTGTCAGTTACAGGTGCAAAGTGAGTCAGCTCTAGGTGTCTAGGTGGCTGCAGGGGTGTTTTGCATTGTGGAATTGATGGCATTTTTGATGCCATGAACCTTGTCATTAAAGCACACTGCAAACTCATTGCACTTGTGGAAATTAGTTCTAACGGCAGCAGAGTTGGAGGATTTGCTAATCTGTTTACTGTTGCAATATATCTCATAATGAACCTGGAGCTTTGAGTTGCTCCATTCCCGCTCGGCCCTCCGGCACTCCCTTTTCTGTGCCCTGACCGAGTTATCATTCCTCCATGGTGTTTTCTGCTTATCTTTAACCATTTTAACCTTTAGAGAGGCAATAGAGTCCAGAACATTCATAACACTCGAAGTTACAGAGTTCAACAAATTATCAACATTAGAACATGAGGCATTTTCAAAATGTATCATTTCCACAAACAGTGCACTTGTTTTATCATTTATGTGTCTCCTTCAAACAGCTGCAGGACCAGCCGCTGGTTTGGGAATAACAGACAGGTCAAAGAAGACACAGAAATGATCAGACAGAGCAACATCCACCACACTGACATTTAAAACGTTTACTCCTTTTATAGTGAGCAGGTCCAGAGTGTGTCCTCTGCTGTGGGTGGACTCGCTGACATGCTGAGTCAGACCAAAGGTTTCAAGGACAGGTTTGTATACAGCTAAATAGAGTATGGAGGGGGATTGTTTTAGCTCCATTTTAAAGGAAGCAAACTCAAATAATGAAAACACCCTTCATGACAATCTCTGAGTGACTAAATTATCTCTAAAAACTACATACACACTCTTGTTTACTTGTACTTCTGATCAAAATTTGAAGTTGGGTGGAGTTGATTCCACTAGAACTGCATTGCCTGTGTTTTTGTCATACCGTGATTTGGTTAAAAACGTAAAGTCAAACTTAAAAGAAGAAATACAATTATTAATTTAAAAAATATTTGTTACATAAAGATCTGGTATTGAGTACAGCAAGTTTCTGGTTAGTTTCAGTCAGACTGGATGTTATCTTCTTACAGGGAATGTGAACTAAACCGTGCATCCTAGCTCTTGGTGATAACATTGTATATAGGCCCTTGATAGTGGAATATAGGCCCTTTAATATGCATTTTGCCACAATAAGACACAAAATTTACATGTTTTCATTTCCTAGTCAAACTGTACAGTATTAGTAAAAACTTGACAGAAACTAAACCAAGACCAAACCAAGACTAATGTGATAACTAATAAGGAAAATCATGAATATAAACTGTCTTTTTGTCAATTTTCCTCTCAAAAACAGTACATTTCTGTAAAACTGGGAAACTGGGATGTATGTATATATACATTTTTTTGCGATATATTATGCAGCTCAAGTTGTAAGTTTTTTTTAAAGGAAGTGTTCTAGTTGTGACTCCTCCAGGTCTAGAACTTGTTAGGAAAGATGTAAGCCAAAATCAAAAGTCTTCACTGATAAGTCTTATGTTGCGTCTCGCCTGCCCACCTTACACAGAACGATACATGTCTAGGATTTGGTGTGTCCCAGGGCAGCTGTGGCTACAAGAGAATAAAAAGGCTCTCAGTATGATGTTAAGGTCCACAACATGCTTGTCTCCATGGAAATTTATATTATTGCTGACATCATAACCTTGCAGTAATACAATGTGTGGACTTTGTCTGATAGGGTAATGCTCAATATTTGGACAGTTAAGACTTCTCAATAAAAATCCTTTGTTTAAAAATGTGTTGAAAGCAGGTGTGTTTTATGAAAAGTGCCGATGTCCAGGTAAGTGTGGAAGCAGCAGCAGAGAGGCAGAGCTGGATGTGGGGGCACCCTGCGGACACACCATTTTAATCACTTCATTTACACACACGCTCTGGGTATTTCCATGCAAATGATCTGAAAAGGTCACGCTGAAAGGGGAGATGTATTCTGTTTCAAATAGTGTTTATCAAAAACAAGCACAGGCAAAAGTCCAGAATCTCTTCCCAAAGCCTGTATTAGTGTAATTTGTCCACAAAGCGCGTTGGCTCAAGGCTCAATCACACAATTACCGCCAAAACAAAACAATAGCAGGCTGTGCGCTTTGCCTCAGTGAAGAGCGCCCTCCAGTGGCCAGAGGAGAGATACTACAACAGCAAAGCAGACCCTTTGAACTACAAACAAGGTGGGACAAATATACGAATTTCAGACAGTACCAGCCACAGCCAGGTGTCTATTCATTTAAACGCTGTATGGATATTCTTTTTAGTAGTTATTTTTGCAAAAACAACAGAAAATTACCATTTATTAATATTTAAATATCCTACTTTATGCAAAAATTCACTCATGAGCTTTAAGCCATGTTCAACTGTTACTTCCTCAGAAATATCCCCAGAATTGTTTTTTTTCATTCACGCTTTTGGGCAACCCTGCATTATTGTATCGGTCCACATCTCCAAAGCTCAAAAAAATGTGATGTCATGTTAACAGCTACCTTTTACTAGATTGGAAGAGTTAAAAAAAACCCCACAAAAAAACAAAAACACTGGAGCACTTCCTCTATTACATGACATCACAATGGGGAAGTGTTTTCTGTTTGAGAGAAGAGCCATGAACTATGAATATGCAGGGTTTGTGTGTCAACATGCGTGAATGAAACAAAACATAAATCCTTGTTTTTGATGAGGAAACAGATCAGAAAATGGCATAATATGGGTCCATTAACGTTTAAGTGCAACTATATAGGTCACCATTGATGGCATAAAACACCACGGTCAACTAGCAGCTGACATGCTGTACCAGACAGTCTGTACTACAAATGAGAACAATGTGGATGCGGCAGTAGGCTATATGATAAAAAGAGTCAATTTGTCTTTTTTTTCCAAATTTTATTGACAATATACAAGAACATCTTGCACACGCAGACCTCCCCGGCAGTCCAGGCTCACTGCAAATGGAAAAAAAAAAGAAAATTTATAATATGACAGGGTACAAAGTAAATACAAGAGGCTGTAATTTAAGAACAAAACGGATGCTTTTAAACACAATAAGTCTAGTCAAAGCCAGAGTTCTAGTTAGACAGCTGCCACACCATCACTCCATGCGTTACCCCCATTTCTATTGATATTTGAAGCATTCTCATAGCACTACATTAGAACACATGTGGACCATACCCAGTGAGTCAGGACAGTGGACAAAATACTTGGGTTTGAGGTTTGAACTGACAGACTAACAGTAAACATAAGGAGACATGCACAGGACTATCAGATCTGCTCTATGATGTGCTGCACACGGCACACCATGCGATCAGCCTTGTACCTGAAACTGACATCTCATTTCTGCAAAACAAATCCATGAAGGCAAAGTAAGAAACATGACAAAACATGTAAAATTAAGATAAAGAATGGAAAAAGGGCTTTAAAAGATGATCAAGGTGGGAATGACAAAACAGCATGATATAATTAAATTGTGCTCTAGACATTAATAAAGCAGCAATTTAAACTTATGAAAAGTGCGTCAATGAATTTTAAATACAGGTTGTTCACTTGGATGCACTTAGGTTCTATGGAGTTTTAGTATTAGTGCAGAAACCCTTTGAATGTAAAGTGTAAAAGGTGGGAAGTCTTAATACTGGGTGACTCATTCAAAGGCAAGGCATTTAGCATCCAAGGTGGTTTGTGAAACCGCTGGATTACTACACACTGCAGTTAGCTACACACTGCAGTTAGCCTGGGTTTACCTTCTATAGATCCAGATGGAAAAAGTGGATGAGAAGGATAAAGGAATTAAAAAAGTACAGTTGATGGAAACATAGTTTTGTAAAAAATACTCTAGTGTCTCATCACAAGATTTTGGATCTGCTGTTCATTTGGACAAACTTTATGGTCTTACCTTTTTGCCAGCAGCGCCCACAGTGGCCTTCTTGATGCCTCGGACTTTCTTCATTCTGTTCTTGCGTTCCTTGCGCTGTTTCCTTGAGGTCTTTTTCTTCTCATAGAGTCCGTGCTGAGGAAACAAGTTTCTTACAATCAAGATGAAGACAAAAATAACAGTTTAATTGTCTTAATCTCTATAAGTCACTGGAACTCACCCTGGCCAGTCTGTGTTTGGGCTCGTTCTTTTTAGCGTAGTCTAAGGAGTCGTACACCATGGCGAAGCCTGTCGTCTTTCCGCCTCCAAACTGAGTTCTGAAGCCGAACACGAACACTACATCAGGGGTGGTCTTGTACATCTTGGCGAGCTTTTCCCTGATTTCAGTTTTGGGGATTGTGGCTTTGCCTGGGTGCAAGACATCGACGACCTGCATGTACAAACAGGGAACACAATGTAAGAAAAACAATGTCTCATGATGGAATCATGTTCAGAGTGTATATACCATTTGCTTCCTCTGAAGCAGCCGGTTCGTCATGAATTTACGGGTCCTGACCGTCACGGTGTCGTTCTGAAAAATAAGTAACATTTATTAAAAAATATGCCTTGCATCATGCCAACCACCTACTCATCTAGGTTTTTCAACCTTAAGGGGTTCAATGGGCCAACACTACAACAAATGCATTGCAAATCTCACTGTACACAGACAAAATAACTTAAGAGTGATGTTAAAAATGATGCTGAACAGGAGGCCGATAATCTCCAGAACCAAGTCTACTAAAGTACGTATAATCCTTATTACTACATAATATACAATACACTGTTAAGTCAAAGATCCTCCTGTGGCCCTGTCGTTGAATGAGAGCTGATGAAGATAACACTGCAGATCAGAAAACCCTCCTTCATGCACTGATACACACTATAGAAAATGTCAACACACTTCAGGCTCTCCCTTTAGCCTTTATGCAGGGCCCGAGCTACACTGCTCACTTTCGCCTAGTTAAGTTTTAGCTACTGAGACTCAAAGCATCCTTCTACTTTTTTATTTCAGACTCATGATCCTCTTTTACGCTTATACCCGAAACGAACATCCTTACAAGAAGGAAAAGGGGACTGCGTTACAATCATCCAAGCACCATGTCTGTACAAGCAGGTACCATTTGGTTTGAGAGGCGAAATGTCTCTGCATTGGCAAGATCTGTCAATAATATTCACCGTATCCTACACATCCAATACACACAAACACATAATGACCAAGGCATAGGTCTACAGAAACGGATGGCCACGATAATATAGGGATTTATGGTCAAACCGTAGCCTCAGAACTCACCATCTTGACGCCGGCCTCGCTGAGGGACGTAGAAAAGGAGGAAGGACCAGCGGGCGCCCGAGTAAATGCCTGACGAGAAACACGAGAGCCGGGACAGAATATGCCTGTTGGAAACGCTTATTTTATTCATACAATGTCTTTATTAGACGATTTAGAACACCAGTTTATGTCTTAGTTTTCGTTTTTTTTTCACCTAAACCCAGAATACTCACTTTTCTACAGTGCATTAAACTGGTCACGTTTAGGCAGTTTTGTTATTTAAATGAATCCCGAAAACTACACACATCTATTTACAAAAACAATCCCATAGGCCTAATAAATACACTATTAAAATGCTTTGTCACTTATTTTCTGCTGCTTCAATGCATAAAATAGCCCAGGTAGTGCACACAGGTAGAGAATTATGCAATGCGGCTTGTTTTCAGTGATCCCACCTCCGGCCACTAGATGGCGGAAAGGTACAGTTGAGTAATAAATGGACTCAAACTATTGCGTAATTGCATCTTCAGTTAAATGGGGAAAAAATGAAATGTAACCTAAAATAAACAGTTGCCATAGACTTAATAATTAATTAACTAATGTCAGTGTTTTTAGTGTATGTGTGTCCATTTCTTCAATAAGAGATGCAGAACAAAAAAGAAAACAAACAAGCATCACTTATTTTGTTAAGGAACTTTATTGATCTTGCTGCGACAGTGTCCACTGGCATTGAAGTTTAATCAAAATAATGTTATCTAAACCAAATTGGAAAGTTACAGTAAGTTTTGTTTCAAATCTCTTTTGACACACAATGTTAAGCCCTCATTGTCAAACCAAACTGATTTGAAATAATCTGTATTCTGTATATGAAAAAACATAAACATCTCCTTGTTCCAAAAATGTGCAATGCAAAACAGTCTCACACAAATCCTCCACATATCACAGAACCAAATGCATAACAAAGCCAGGTTGAAGAAAGTATTAATTTTTGCTGTTCTCTTTCCAGTCATGCTGTGAAGCACACTGTGTATAAAGAAAAAAAATACATTATTTGTTTGCCAAGTGACTGCGAGTATAAAAAGCAGACAGTACAATGATTGTGGTGTTTAATTCCTTGGGTACAAATGAGCATGTGGCACTCTATTGAAGCCCGAAGCAAACCACACAGCAAACTCTGATGTAGCATCCAAAATAAATGTACGCACAACAGCTGCTCGATCAAACTAAAGGATCAAAACCGTTTCCGCTCTTGCTAAGTACAATATTAGCAGTCAGTCAGTACAGTGAAAAAATAAACCTATTTCGGAAAGTACAAATTTCAGATGACGCACAAACCTAGCTTTATTTACTGCATTTGTGTGAAGTAAGGCATGGGCAGACACGAGTGAGTAGTTTAAGGACACTGGGAAATATTTGTACTTGTATGGGACAAACAATGCAGTAATTAATATGATCTCTGGTTCCATGGCGCCTCACGCAAACCTTTCTCAGCACTTGCACCAAAAACAAAAACATCACCATTCTAACGGTATTAAAAATAAAATGCATATAAAACATCTTGTACTTCAAGTTTCAACAATCCCGTACTTTAACCCCAAAAGTAATATTGGAAAATGACCATGATCAGGCAGTTATCACCACAATTTTTTTAAAACAATCAACGTAAATTTCTACCTTCAATTTTTTCAGTATTTCTAGAGATATAAATTTAGTATTACCTTTCAGGATAAATACAATGTAGTGCTTTCTTGCCTATGTGATTAAAAATAAAATAAAAATCTGAATAAAATAAAACCGTAATTGTTGGGTAATACAATCGGTTGACAAAATTATGCTTTATATTCCATTAATAACTTTTTGCAAAGATTTTCAATGGATATATTTCAAGTGCTTTCAGCCACATCTCAAAACAGTCAAAAAATAAGCATAAAAACAAAGACAATTACTCTGAAATTGGGTGTTGGTTGCCAAGTTATAGCAACTTACTGTTTGAAAACTGAAAAATTAAGTATAGGTTTAAAGGTGCACTAAGTAACTTTTCTGGTAGAGGGTTCGCCACCTGCTAGTCTCTGGACATGTCATTTCATTGCCTGGAATGTCCCATTATACGTGATTTATTCATTTCCAGGTATTCTAAGTGTTACAAAATACATTGAAAAATATGGCTTCTCCCCTTCGCCACAGATCTAACCTGTAACCTGGTGATGTGTCCTGCTGTTCAAATAACATCAATACCATACTCTGGAACATTCCACACACATAAACCACATCTCCATCATGGACACAAGCAGGTGGCAGATCCCCCAATAGAAAAGTTCCACAGTGTGCCTTTAAGATGTGGCAATAAGCATTGGGAAATATTTCATAAGTGGTTCTAAGGCTTTAAGTAATTTTTAGATTTTGCTATAGAGAACTAAAATAGGAATGGTGTAATTTTGTTAGTGAAAAAACTAAACATAACATGGCATCCCATACAAAGCCCATTCAAGTAGTACTCTCAAAATGACAAACATAAGAAAGCTATGATGAACACCAAAGCTTTTTTGACAAGATTATAAGGCCAGTATGGAAAATTACCACTTGTTCCACCAATCAAACAACAATTTGAATGCGTGCTCTATAGATCTGAAGTAGTGATCACCAAAAGCAGTATATGAGATCTAGACTGGACACAAATTTTCAGGCCCGCACCCTTTGTGTTTGCACAGTGACTGGTAACCCTGGAAACCTATTCAAATGCACAAGTTTCCACAGTTGACCAAACACTGTACTTTGATTAACTGTAACCCCAATGGGTGACTACGTGTTACATCCAGCAGCGGAGACAGAGAGCGAAAAGAAGATGGCTGCCATGAGGGCTCACAACATTGGTTTCTACAAGCCAAGCCTCTGACACCATGAGAGTGCCAGGTCATACGCTTTTTTTCGTTTCCGTGGTGAGGTTCCAGTTTGCTAGATGTCCATTTCAAACTGGGCATCATCACCTTGAAAGCAAAAGTGGTGATTAGTAAAGAAGGTGTCACTCAGGTAGGAAATACTCTATGTTATTTGTTAAGTGATACAAAAAAATGTAACAATACCACAGCAATACCAAATACAAGTAACAGAATTTAAAGTAAGCATGGAAATATGAAGTCAAAACCATACTTTAAACATTCTCCTTTGAGATGGATACGTTTTATGCCGTATTGTTGAATATTATAGTCAAAGGAGCAACATTTTCAAAGAGAAAAACAAAAGGAGGCCAAGTAAGAGTCAGGTTTGTGGAGATGCAAGCCTGCTCAGAGCATGTTTTTCCAAGTTTTTCAGTGCAATAAAAACAACAGAATTAGAAACCATGCTTTTACTTTTGTCTATGTTTTGTCAAAAAAAAAAAGTTAGCAGCTTCAAATTTCAGATTCAGTTTAAATCAGCTATTGTTCACTGACATTGATGATTATTCTATGGAGTTAAATGTTGTGTCTCCTGGCTGCATAGGTCTTCCAAGGACATCACCAGTTTGGTCTCTGTTTATGTCCTTCTGTAGATATAATCCTTGGTGTTTGATTACAGAAAGCCTCTACAATAGACACAAAGTCAGACTTGAATGATTTTGAGCCTGTCCTTTACAACTCTACATCCCTGAACATGGAAATAAATAAAAAAAAGAATCTGAACAAAATAAACTATGTGATTATTATTTGTTAGTCATTACTCCCACAATTTCACATTAAGAATCTTGTCACTTAATACTCTGTCATCTAAAATCTTGGCTCTGTGAGAGAAAAAAATAGTTAGACCTTAGTTCATTTGTACTGACAGAGAATGTGAACTTTAGTCAGGTTATGTTTCATCTGGACAGGCCCAGTAATTACAGCTTTATTACACATAAACCCTAACATGCCTAATTCATTTTCAACACAGTCTGATTTAATTTAATTCTAAGTACTTCATATTTAATCATATTCATTAGAGTTATGAGGTTTTATTCATGCAGATTCAGTGTTGGTTGCGTACCAGTTGCGGGCTTGCCCTCATGGTTGTTGATGTGGTTGTTGGCTTCGTTCTTGTGGTTCTCAGTCAGGATGCTTTGGCAGGTCACTCCGGGGATGACAGGCAGGTGGGCAGGAGGGGTCTGGGCAATGGGAGAGTTACGCCTGTCCAGTAAAAACTTTCGGTCATAGATGATACGGGTGCCTAGACAGGACATATTGAGATTGTCAGATGGTTTCAAAGCATTTTATTCCACCCAAATTATACATGAGAGAAGCTTTGCTGGGGCTGTGCCTGTCCTTAAATGACCCGAGTGAAAATGGGAACACTTTTGAAAATTTTGAACATTTAAGGGCTTGATTTGGTGTGGCAAAGTCTGCACACTCGTTGCCCTTCATCCAAAGTGTGGCCAGTTCTATTCTATTTCCATTTGGATATAATACTTCATTACATCAGTTGAGCTGATTGCAACTGGAAGGAGGGCATCTTGTTTGGCAAATGTTTAGAAAAAAATCCAAAATCCCAGCATAGTTTGAAAGGAATAAAGGTGAAAACTTTGGTTGCATTACAATAAACTATAATAACACTGTATTATGCCTACACAACACTAGCAGGCGCTGGTTTGATGCCAGTAGGACGCAGGCACTCCCTCTGCACCCTATTAATAACATGTTACATTGTGTGGTGAGATATCAAGAGCTCTTCTCAATTAGATCCAACTGCTGCATCACAAACCAGTGTGGCTGCACTTCACCCCACAACACCTCTGTGATTCATGACTGTAATGTATTGACTCTAATCCTTGGATAAATCCTACAGAATCAACAAGACGATGCATTCTGGGAATATATAACCACTGAGACTGTGCAGTGCATTTTTTCAGCCCAATCTCTGCGCAGCCAAAGCTCCAATCGAGCAGCGGGCAGAAGAGAGGGGCGGAGACACGCTTTGTTTTTGTTTTGAACAGAATGACACGGCCAAGGCCACGGAGATCCGAGCCAAAAGCAATGCACAAAAGTCAAATGCATGCTCCAAATGTGTTGTTCTATGGTTAAAAGGCCCGTGTGGTGCGTTACCTCCGGGAGTAGTGGAGAATAAAGTGCCTCCGGGGGTGGTACAGTAGTCATGAGGTAGCTGCGTTGTGTCGTTGATCAACACCGTCCTAGTCGGGATGGCCCTGCTCTCGCTCAGCTGACGACTGCTCGACATTTTGTTTTAGCGCCGGGGGGTGACGGATACAGCGGCTAATCAAACTTGGGGTGTTTATCTCCCGACGGACGGTGGATCAGGGCCTTCCCCTCTCTCGGAAATCTTCCCAAAAGCTTTCTTGTCTCTCCTGTCGTCCTCCAGCCGTCAGCGCGTCCCCTCCTGCAGCAGCAAGGCAGGAAGCACGAGCCGCAGGGCCGGATATGACGTCACGGGCCAGGCCACACCACAGTTTATATAAAGATTTTTAAAAGCATAAGTTAAACATGTAAGGTTTAAATACAGTTTAGATAAAGCAATATCACAAAATTGCATGCATATTACTAAATGTGTAATGTTCTAGATAAAGCAATATCTCCATGGAAGTGGAACATCCTCCTGAATAGTTACACAGTGCAGTAAGTATGACACTGTTTTACAAAAAGAATAAATGGAAGAGAATAAATAAACTCTCTTCATTTATAAGTGATCATTTCTCCTTCCTTGAGTAAATCCATGTACTGCTGGATCATAGGTCATAAACGACTGTAAGGCAAGGCAAGTTTATTTGTATAGCACAGTTCGTACACAAAGTAATTTAAAGTGCTTTACAGAATGAGAAAGACATTAAAGTCACAATACAACAAATCAAAACATAAATAATCACAAATAATCATCATAAAATGAACATTAAAAGAGAAGAGTGCAGAATAAATGCCTTTCAGTCATATGCAAAGCTAAACAGAACCGTTTTGAGATTGGATTTAAACATAAGTAGAGGCCTGTCTCACATCTTTAGGAGACTGTTGCAGGTTTTAGCCGCATAAAACTGAAACGCTGATTCTCCATGTTTAGTCCTGACTCTGGGCACCAGCAGGAGGATGGTCCCTGAAGTCCTCAGAGAGTGAGAAGGATCATATAGCACTAACATGTGGGAGATGAACTTTGGTGCTGGCCATTGGAGAGACTTGTACCACATCTATCTCCTGCAGACTTGCTAAATAACTCCAGCTATTCCCACAACAAGGTTATTATTTCTGCGCCTAACATTAACAGTAAATACTGAAATAGGAATTTCAACTAAATTGATTCAACTTAACTGATTAATTAATTAAGCCTCGGATTTATATAGCGCATTCAAGGCTCCCAGAGCACTTTACAAGTGCATTTTTCATTCACTCCACACTCAGTGGTGGTGACCTTCTGCTGTAGACACAGCTGCCCTGGGGGCAACAAGGCAGCTAATCTGTGCCATCAAAGTGGACAGTAGCCTAGGTAAACAGTGACAGTAATCCTGGAATTCAGTTAGACATAAGCCGTAAAAGAAATGTGGCCTATTTACGATTCATTTAGGTCTGGATATTTTGGGCCTTCAACAGAAGCTATAGATCATGTACCTGACCAAGCTGGATGCTGAAAGCTGAATGAGGAGAGGTGAGGATGAAAAGGATGAAGGAGGCAAGATGTATATGGAAAAAATACCCCAAATAGGATAAATGTTAAGTAGTGTTGTTCTTGTGTTTTAGTGTGGATTATTTTTGATTGGCTACAGATGGTGGGGTTTAGGTTGTGAGGATTAAAATCAGCAAGAGTCCTATTAGGTTCAAACCAACTGGATTTCAGCATTACTGAGAGACTGTGCTTTCTTCTGCTGATAACAACAAAACTGCTTTAGAGTTCTGCAAAAGCAATATTTGATTTGGACGTAATTACCTAGTAGCCTATCTGGGGACACAAAATAGTCAAGTTTATGACATTTAAAATCAGCATCTTACATAAGGTTCCTTTTCCATGAGTTGGGCGTAGTTTGGGATACTACTTAAACCACAAACAGGATCTGTCCACACTGCACCCATCCCACAGAAAACTGGAAAACTGTTGTGTCATTGCAGTCATCTGGACGTATGAAAAATGCAACAAATACATGGGTTATTTGAGGCAGGCTGAATATCAGGCCGCACCCAAGCTAATGGGTGGGGGTACAATCCTAATCATAGTTATTCCATATACAAAAGTGAAGGTATAAATTGTGCTGTTTTTAAGGTTAAACTTCAGATACAGTGACGCGTTGACTTAAAATCTGTAAATCATTATTTGTCGTCATCACCCATCACACATACGCACAAGTCCTGAGTTAAGAAAAACGATATTTCACTGTACCGTAAAATAAAAGTCAACACACAAAATACAGTATTAATGTTAAGCAAATCACGAAGGTTTTAAAAATATAATAAATTGGCGTCTACATGTCAGCAACCTTTTTAGCGTCCTTAAACGCACCACTTGTTGTTTGACCACACGCGCATGCGCAATTGCTCCGGGCTGCCTACCGAAGCGCAGGTCCTTCCGCCGCCATCCACGTCCCATAGAAACACAAACCACCGCGCTGTAGTTAATCATGAGCTTTACAGTGGAAGAGAGGGGCAACCCGAACACCCTGTCCTACCGCCTGTTCTTCAGTAAGTCCAACAACCAGTATATTCACGCTAGAGCTCGTAAAGTTGCTAAAATGGCTCCTGTAAAGCAGCGGGTTTAGGCAGGTCTAATCCCCACGTGTCACTTATTCATTCATTTACTCTAGTTTTAAAAGTACAGATAAACCAGTCAAAATCAGATCCAAGAAGATTCAAAATACAAGTAATAATATGTTATAATTGGCATTTTTGACACTGAAACAATCTGATCAATGAGCTAACCAGTTTGTCCAGTTTAGCCAATGCCGTAATTAGCTTTGTTGCAACTTCTAATTGACTTGATATTATTTACGTTTTATTAATAGCAAAACAACTTAAATGGATCTGGAAATGTCCTAAGAATACAATCTGTCTTTGTTGGTAAATGTAACGCCCCCCATTGTCCAGCTTAGTCAAACTTACGAAAGACCTGTATAAAGTATAAGCAGTATGACAAATATGTGAATAAGTCTGTTCATTTCATTTGATGTTAATACTAGTTAATTAATATCATGCTAACATTCAAATTGTGATTGCAATTTTACTGTGTTCTCACAATGGATTGCAAAGTTCAACAAATGTTTATAAAGGAAGAATCCTATTTGACTCCACTATTCTAAATCACTAGTTATTTGTAGTGGTTATTCCAGCTGCTTTTGACTTGAGGACTTAAACATTGAGTTATGTTGGAATTGTAGTTCACCTTTGTATAGATGGGATGATGTTTTGCTTTTGTTGTAAGTTCTTTTTCTTAATTTTGTTACAGAAAATGCAGAAGGCAACTATATCTCACCATTCCACGACATCCCTATGTGCGCAGATGAGGCACAAGTGAGTGATTACTTTTAGTTTTGAATTTACAATTTAAGGTGACAGATACTGAAACAAAAACTTCCTTATTACAGCCATATTACTCTGCTGCCATTAGATAACTCTCCTCAGCTCCACGGTCAGAGTTTAGTTTTAAACAGTGGCCTTTGCACTAGTGTTCCTGTCAGTGCTACAGTGCCAGTATCTGAGATACTGTTGATGTTTTATCAGAGTTGGTTATCTTTATCTGTAGGACTAGCTCTGTCTATCTAAACTTAAGTTTATAAAAACATAAATTTGAGACCTAAAACATGTTGATACACAAGTTTAAAAATTATATGAATGTTGTGAAATATTTTGTTTTCTCTCTTGCAGAATATCTTTAACATGGTTGTTGAAGTGCCGAGATGGACAAACGCAAAGATGGAGGTACAGACTTTCATGTACCATCAGATCTAGTATGAGCATCAACCTTTTAAATCCATTTAATAAAATGTAATAAATTTGTATTACTGCACCTTCACTTATTTTATTTATAAGTAATAGTTATTTATTTATTCATTATTTTATGAATTGCAAATGCAGAGGAAAAGGGCAAATACTTTCGATATTACAGCCTTTGTACATAACAAGGCGTGTGCTTTGTCCACATTGAAGTCTACACCAGGAATGCACCTCCGTGATTGTGGTTTTACATCTGTGCACTGAACATTAGATTGCTGTATTAGTTGCACTGCCTCATGCAAACGCTGTATGTCAGTGCAGTCTTGTAAATTAGTAATTTAGAAGGTTTTTTTTTTTTTAGAAATTTAATAAATAAAATGTAAAAGTTGCACTTTGTGAAAAAATCAGACTGTTGTGCATTGCCTGGCTCTTAATTATAATACTATGATGATGGCTTTTGGAAGAATGAGTTTTGCACATTGCTATAATCTTTTTGTGTTGCCGTTATAACCCTGCTTTGCCATCTTGAAAAAAAAGTTGTTTTAATAATGCATGCACCCCAAATAATTCCTGCATATGAATACGATATACTTAAGTGTCTGTGAGAGCTAAGAATGAGGCGGATAGCTTTAAATTACTACCTCCTCTACTCACTGTTTCATGGTACCCCAGCTTTAACAAATGCTG
The DNA here is from genome assembly GCA_019594935.1 of Periophthalmus modestus. Taxonomy (NCBI): domain Eukaryota; kingdom Metazoa; phylum Chordata; class Actinopteri; order Gobiiformes; family Gobiidae; genus Periophthalmus; species Periophthalmus modestus. The sequence goes on along the minus strand of JAIEZT010000441.1, from coordinate 14,051,675 downwards.
GGACTAATGATCTCATGGAGTGTTTACATCGGACTAAATAGTGATTTTAAAGTATAGTAAGGTCTGAATTAAGACAATGTCCAGGTAGTTGAATGTTGGTGGAAACCTATTAAAAAGAACCTACAAATTCTTCTGTGTCATGTTTATCCATTTTGTTTCCTTTCGAAGATTGCTACCAAAGACCTCCTGAATCCAATCAAGCAAGATGTAAAGAAAGGCAAGTTGCGATACGTTGCCAACATTTTCCCACACAAAGGTTATATATGGAACTATGGGGCCATTCCTCAGGTTAGTACACTAGTCATACGAACGCGTGCACTTGTACAGAGTAGATGTGACATGATCTTGACTTGTGCTCTGTGGTGTTGCAGACATGGGAGGACCCGGCACATAAGGATGACGATACGAGCTGCTGTGGAGACAATGACCCAATAGACGTTTGTGAAATTGGCAGTAAGGTAGAATAGTTTTGTCATTATTCTACTACACTACATGACAACTTTGTGAAATAACATTGTCCATTATAATGTGTTCCTGTGAAATGTGTTCTCTGCAGGTGTGCTCCCGCGGTGAGGTCGTCAAAGTGAAGGTTCTGGGGGTGCTGGCCATGATTGACGAGGGAGAGACTGATTGGAAAGTGATTGCAATCAATGTAGACGACCCTGAAGCTAGCGAATTTAACAGTAAGAGCGTCACCTCTTTAGGTCAGGGGAGGGCAACCTTTTTCAGCTCGTAGCCTACTTTTATGGTCAACAAGTCTAGGAATTTACTCATAGATTTGTGATAGGGGTGCAAGGGCTGGGTGTTTATTAGGGCTATTCATATTGGTTGAAGATTAAATGAGACACCCTTCCATCTGTGTGCTGTCTGTGTTGCTGCCCTCAGCAAAAAGTCATTGGTAATGGTATTGGGTCGATATTGTGATACTATACTATTGCCATAGTATTACGGATTGAAACAAAGATCACTGGCATCTTTCTCTCTACCAGAAATACGTTTTACAAAGTCAGAGAGTAAATTATTACAAGGTTAATATGTGTCCAACTGGATTTGACTATTTGATTTTCTAACCTCATGTGCCTCTGTGTGTCTCGTGTTCGCTCTTACAGACATCAGTGATGTGAGGCGTCTGAAACCTGGGTACCTTGAGGCTACAGTGGACTGGTTTAGAAGGTACAAAGTGCCAGATGGAAAGCCAGAGAACTGCTTTGCCTTCAATGGGGAGTTTAAAGACAAGGTATAGCCTTACATTGCTACTTAAATTCCTAATTGTTGTATTGCTAAATAAACTCAGACTGTATCAAAATCACTTAATATTATGGTGTCACTATAAGACAGAACACATTGACAGAATTCAGGAGTGAAATGAAGTTATTCTCTCTTTCAGGACTTTGCCATTAATGTAATCAAGAGCACTCACACTTTCTGGAAAAATCTCATTAGTCAGAAGTCCAAAGCTGGAGAACTGAACTGGTAAATATTGTATGAATGGTTGTTAATTGTCCTCTGTGTAGATATGTAACCCACTCTGTGCTCTGACAGTAAAAACACAAGCGTCTCCGAGGGCGACAGTCCTTTCTGCTGCTCAGTGGATGAGGCCAAGGCGGCTGTTGGAGAGGTAACACACAAATGCAATTCAATGTTTTTATGGCTGGTAAAATATTACACTGCCTATCTAATTGTCTTCATTTGTAGACATGTCCATGTGGGAAAGGGGACCCAATTCCTTCAACAGGTAATTTGTTTTTATGTTTTGTGTATTTATTTAGATTATGACCAGTAAGTTGTACACAAGAACATTTGTTTAAAACTTAAAAAATAAAACCTTTTTGTTTATTTTGCAGTTGACAAATGGTTCTACAAATAAGCGACACCCTTGAGGATGCATGGTGTTTAAACCCTACTCTATGGTCTTAGGAACAATGGGAGAATTGTAATAGGTTTTTGCTTTGGATGGTGAGATACTGTAAAGTGTTAGATAATGTAAATTAACTCAAAATACTGTGTAGACTTGTGATGCATTCATATTATAACCAATTAACCTAATAAACTTTTACTAGGAGATGTGCTGTTAGATCATGAAGGTACCCAGACACTACTTCTGATGTGAAACTGCTTTAATAAAGTTGTTCTGGGTTACATACTATGTTATGTATAGTACTAGTGTACTATGTTACTATGTGTACTATGTGGCATTTCTGTTGCATAGGGTGAATCTGGTGAATTACTACTACAGTAGTCTTTACTCTAGCACCATCTAGTGGACATCTTTTGAGTCACAGGCTGTCTTATGTTTGGTAATAATGTCAGGTAGTGTGACCACCTATCCTTCTTTAGTTGTCCTGCATTAATTTAGATGTCAACATTTTTCGTTCATGCCACATGAATCATAAACAGAGATTTCCGTGCATATTTTTCTTTTCTCGCTAAGAAACCATGACTTTGGGTCACTGGATTTCAAGTTGGTGATATGTTGGTACCTATTGCCATTCCAATCTCTTTCTGGGTGTTATTATTGATAACAATAATTGCAATAGCACAACATGATTTTAATTATTATCTTAAATTTCCCGAGTCTGTCCCTCCACGTGCTACACATTCAAACACGTTCAACCACATGTACCTCTTTCAACAACTTGAGGTGGTCCCCAGACATCAGGACGATGTTGATATATAAAGAAATGTCGTGTAGGCAATAGTTATTTAAGCTCCATTTTGAAGAATCGCACAAGGCATCCCAGTCGAATAATTTACAGTACATAGACAATAAAAATGAACTGGTTCTTGACAGTAAACGACCCAAACAGCGCGCGCCCTGCTGATAACTGCGTGATGACGTATTTCCGGTGCACTGTCAAACCGTCAGTCTCCAGCGGCGCACGGGCTTGGACCAAATTTAGGGACTTGGGACTTTTAAATCCAGCCGCACTCAGGTAAAATATGTTTTATTCAACTACAATGACTTTTATTCAAACACCCAAATAATGTCCCATCCTCTGGACCAAAGATGACACGTATAGAGGAGTTTGTTAAAGTGTTATTTAGTGTTTATGAGCGGGTGAGGGGCTGCGCGCTTGTTTACTTTGTTTACGCCATTAGCCAACTGACGTGAGGAGTTGTTGTTAAAAAGTCACTGGAAAGTTATTTTACACAGTTTAGGAAAGTAATTGCCATAAGAATTGTATTTTATTATATTGTTTAAGTTATTCTTTTTCATGTTTACCAATTTGTGCGCATTTTAACACAACAAAATGTATTTTATACACTGGATCTTGACACTATGCAGATGGTTTACTTTAGTTTTTTGATTATAATTTATACATGTTGAAATTTTTCAGTGTTCACTGCCCTGAGCCGGTTGAGTAGAGTGACAGGTGCGTGTTTCTGGTGGGCAGGAGCAGAGGCAGGCCCAGATCAAGTGTCCTGTCCACTACTCGTCATAAAAATAGTCCCAAGGAGTACCAGGGGCCTCATACTTCACACAGTCCTCAGAGGCCCTGACTACAGCCTGCTTACTGCACCCTTTCAATGATTTATGTGAGATTATACAGATTACACATACCACTGAGGTAATCCAGGAATAATGGAGGGCAATACAGATTTTGTGAGACTTGGTTCAAAGTGTCAGTGTCAAATCAAAGCACTTCAACTACTAAAGAAGAGTACTGCTGAGTTAAAGGGGATATGTTCAGTAAAATCGACTTTTATGAGTTTTTAACCATGGTATACTGGTGTTCGCTTGTGATTAGTTTACTCAGAATTGTATTTTGAGTGATTTATACATGTTTGAGTAATCGTGCTTGACTACCTTTTCACCTACCCCCTATTTTCACCCACTGCTCACTAACTACTATCCCAAAAATTCCGTAGGGTTAAAAGGGGTCATGCAGCCGTTTTCAACAATAAAAACATGTAAGATAAATGCCACGCAGAGGTGGGGGTCTATCAGTTTGGCATTTTTAACAAAAAGCCAGTGGACCCATTTCTGTTATTAAGATGGTGAATATTATGGTGTACTATGAACAAAATGTAAAATGGTCTGTTTGTTATAGTAGTTTAATACTAATACTAAATACCCCAAGAAAGCATATCTTAGCTTAAGATGAGAAATGTTGAGAAATTTTAATCTGTCAAAGTTTTCAGTTGAACAAGTGACAACAACTGACAAGACATGTTACTGCACCATTTGTAAGGAAAGTACCAAACTGCCCCCAGTACATATATCAACAGTAAAATGTCTGTTCAAATACATAAATTACATGCCAAAAACAACAGTATTTTGTTTTAACTTCTGCATGTTCAGTTATTATTAAGTAAATTGTTTTAAAGTTAAACATTCTTTTGCTGCTTTTATTTATTTTCAAATTATTTCTAATTCTGATTAAATGTATACAATATTTATATACATCATTCCTGTCCTTTATCCCAGGCACTTCAGAAACATGTCTTTCATATTTGACTGGATCTACAGAAGCTTCAGCAGTGTCTTGCAATTTTTAGGTAAGTAATCTAAACTATGTAGTTCATGACCTCCAAAACCCCTGTTACACCTAAATATGCAGTATACCCCTATACATACATCTACTATCTATCTCTGTATGATCTGTAACCTCTGTATAATCTGTAATCTTGGTTACACACCGTGATGATTTGCCTTCACATTTAAAACCATTCCAGCCAGGCCTACCAAATATACTGCAGTTAAATAAAAAAAATGAGACATTTGAGTTAATTAGTACAAATATCAAATCGCAAAGGCTGTTTAAGTATATTAACAATATCCTGTGTTTATATAAAAATTATGTTGTACCTGTAGTGTTAATATTATGATATAAACATTTCAAACTTGATTTTGATACTAAAGAATAGACCAGAGATACCCAAACTTTTTTTTATCGAGGGCCACATCTCAAAACATATTCGAAGCGGAGGGCCACAGACCGGTGATCAATGCAGTGCGGTGCTTTAAACACAGCTTTGACAGAGCTGCTGTGTAATTAATAAGGCTTGAAACACATTCATTTTAGGTCTGTATCACAATGTAATGTGATGTTTGAGGTTATAGTGGTAGAAATAGTTTAATTTGCTGTTAAAAGTATTGCTCATGATCACTTGGGCCGGTTCAGCAGGAGGCCTGAGGGCCAATAAAAACTGGTCTGAGGGCTGTATTTGGACCCTGGGCCATAGTTTGGACACCCCTGAAATAGACGATACTGAATACCAATTCTGATACCACGATGATAATATAAAACACTCTTTATTTAGATGATAGAATGCAATTTTCAACATTAAATCATAGTATTTTATTTTATATTAACATGCAATCTTATATCTGTGTAATCCTTTAGTGTCTAGATAGGTTCCGTAGTGGTCCATGAGTGCATGCTAGTCTATGTCTTCTTCTTGTTCTGATACAGCTCAAGATCACTCTGTCCAAGAAAGGTTCATTTCTGCCCTGTGTGAATGTGACTTTTTTATCAGTTCATATTTCACTCTTTTCTCTAATGTTAATGCTCCTGGAGTTCTTTACTATGTGCACTCAGAACTAAATCCTACTTTTAAAACATACAGTATTGCAAATCTAATCACAGTACTTTTCCAAAATCATGCATTTCTAATCCCAGCCCTACATGAACAAATACAGTTATATTATTGCTCAATTATATTGAGCAATAAGAGCAATATAATATTATGCTCAATTTCAGGTTTATACAAGAAGACCGGCAAGCTGGTGTTCCTCGGGCTGGACAATGCAGGAAAGACCACTCTACTGCACATGCTCAGAGATGACCGATTGGGCCAGCACGTCCCTACTCTACACCCAAGTACGTCTACAGGTCCAAAATGGCAGAAGTTATCTTATAAAACATTCACTGTGATTTCTGTATCTAGCATCAGAAGAGCTGACCATAGCTGGAATGACGTTCACAACGTTTGATCTGGGAGGGCACACACAAGGTAAGGATGAGTTGTGAACTGTGAAGAATGTGTAGTCGTGAAGATTTGGTGACATCTGGTGGAGAGATTGTGTAACATAAAGACAGACCCGTTGGCAGATATTTGTGCTTTTTAGTATATCGGCTATCTGCCTTAAAGTTCCAGGTTAAACTACTCTTCTCACTAAAACTTAGTTAATGCCATCATCTCCAGCATAGGGCTACATTTAGTTTGGGCCCACCAACTTCTCAAATAAAGACATAAACCTGAATTTTAACACTAGTGCGATGAGAGCACTGCACAAATGTAAGGACACTGCTCCACTATTTGCCAGATTCTCTCTGTATCCTCTGGATATCAGTCTGTTCTCCACTCCCTCTATCGCGTCCCAAGCCAGAACATGTTTGTGCAATCAGATTAGTTTTATTCAGTGACATATGTGGAACGAAGGAGCTCACTGGTCACTTATCATGCGCAAACTTCAGATTAACAGAGTTTAGCGCTTCGCTCATTGATTCTGCAGAAATCTGTGATGTTTTTGTAATTTTTTCCTATGTAAACAGCCATTTTTGTTTTGATACCTGTCAATCACCTGTCAGTCACACCCATCTGAACTCAGGAAGATTAACTGGTGACTATTAGAGAAGTTTTCTGGATCGCAAGCAACTTCACTAGAGGTTAACTGCAAAATGTGTTTTCGATGTCTAAAAATTATTTATATTTATATTTTTTCCTTATTATACTTATATTCTGCAGAGTAGAGTATTGTATTGAGAGTAACTGTCATTGTAGTCATTTGATATCATATAGTTTGGGGAAAATGATCAAAAGCAGTCCCACATATCGCCATAGGCTGCTCTGGGTTCGAAAATATCAGTATCACATCAGGCAAGACAAAAACATATTTATCAATCTCTAGTGTAAAACCAGTAGAAAATTACTCCAGTTTTTCCATCTTTGTATGTTTAGTTCTGTGTTTAACCTTGGTCTCTGTAGGTTCAGTTTCAGTTCAGTCTTTAATATTGATTTACCCAGAGTGTTATGGGTGATGGGGTTGTTCTTAATCTGCTGAATCACTTAACTCTATGATGGGGGTCAGAGGTTAACATGTTATTGAAATAATCAATGTAGTAAGCCATAAATCTGCAGTTCAACTTGCTGAGAAGGTTACCAGCAAGAGTTTAATTTTACAATTTCTTTTCTTTTTTATGAAGTATGTAAAACTTTAAGTCAAGAATAGCTATCAGTTTGTCGCAATGCCTGGAGAATGATCTTGTGATATTTTTCTTTTTAATTTGCCACCAGTCTGCAGGAGACATTTACTAATGTAAAATCCACTTTAGTAAACTTTTAATCATGTTACTGTGTTCCCTCATCATTGGTTTACTCTGATTGTATTTATATTGATTCATGCATGTGTAAATAATCTCGTATTGTCCTGCATTTGAGATTTTAGTCCCTAGAAAATTCATGTTTTCATTTACCCCCTGTCCCCACCCACATTCTTGAACTTAGTAGCAATTATTTGAAAAATTAACACTCAAAATCATTCATCTACAACAAAAACATGTTTGGTGAACATCTGCTGTTTGCAATGCTGAAATGCCGTGATAAAGAGGTGGGGTCTCTCCACTCCACAATTTTGAACAGGAAATCAGTGGACCCGTTTGTAATATTCTTAATCTTAAGCCATTTTATATCAATATTGTAGTCTATAATGAACAAACTGTAAAATGATAATCTCCATATACAGTGAGGCAATTAAGTATTTGAACACCCTGTGATTTTGCAAGTTCTCCCACTTAGAAATCATGGAGGGGTCTGAAATTTTCATTTTAGGTGCATGTCCACTGTGAAAAAAATCTCTAAATCGCATTGTATGATTTTTAAAAATAATTTATTTGTATGTTACTGCTGCAAATAAGTATTTGAATACCTGAGAAAATCAATGTTAATATTTGGTACAGTAGCCTTTATTTGCAATTACAGAGGTCAAACTTTTCCTGTAGTTTTTCACCAGGTTTGCTCACACTGCAGGAGGGATTTTGGCCCTCCTGCAGGTCCACACAGATCTTCTGTAGATCAGTCAGGTTTCTGGGCTGTCGCTGAGAAACACAGAGTTTGAGCTCCCTACAAAGATTTTCTATTGGGTTTAGGTCTGGAGACTGGCTAGGACACTCCAGAACCTTGATATTACAGAGCCACTCCTTGGTTCTCCTGGCTGTGTGCTTCTGGTCATTGTCATGTTGGAAGACTCAGCCACCACCCATCTTCAATGCTCCAACTGAGGGAAGGAGGTTGTTCTCCAAAATCTCGCAATACATGGCCATCCCCGGTCATCCTCTCCTTAATACAGTGCAGTCGTCCTGTCCCATGTGCAGAAAAACACCCCCAAAGCATGATGCTACCACCCCCACTGCTTCACAGTAGGGATGGTGTTCTATGGATGGTCCTCATCATTCTTCTTCCTCCAAACACGGCGAGTGGAATTAAGACCAAAAAGTTCTATTTTGGTCTCATCTGACCACATGACTTTCTCCCATGACTCCTCTGGATCATCCAAATGGTCACTGGCAAACTTAAGATGGGCCTGGACATGTGCTGGTTTAAACGGGGGAACCTTCCGTGCCATGCAAGATTTTAAACCATGACGTCTTAGTGTATTACTAACAGTAACCTTGGAAACGGTGGTCCCAGCTCTTTTCAGGTCATTGACCCGTGTAGTTCTGGGTTCCTCACTTTCTTAGGATCATTGAGACCCCACGAGGTGAGATCTTGCATGGGGCCCCAGTCCGAGGGAGATTGACAGTCATGTTTAGCTTCTTCCATTTTCTAATAATTGCTCCAACAGTGGATCTTTTTTCACCAGGCTGCTTGGCCATTGCCCCGTAGCCCTTTCCAGCCTTGTGGAGGTCTACAATTTTGTCTCTTGTGTATTTTTGACAGTTGTTTGGTCTTGGCCATGTTAGTAGTTGGAGCCTTACTGATTGTATGGGGTGGACAGGTGTCTTTGTGCAGCTAACGACCTCAAACAGATGCTTCTAATTTAGGAGAATAAGTGGAGTAGAGGTGGACTTTTTAAAGGCGGACTAAGGTCTTTGACAGTCAGAATTCTAGCTGATAGACAGGTGTTCAAATGCTTATTTGCAGCAGTAACATACAAATAAATTATTTTTTAAAATCATACACTGTGATTTCCAAGTTTTTTTTTCAGATTATGTCTCTCACAGTGGACATGTACCTAAGATGAAAATTTCAGACCCCTCCTTGATTTCTAAGTGGGAGAACTTGCAAAATCACAGGGTGTTCAAATACTTACTTTCCTCACTGTATATGTAGACAAATACTTAATGTGAAAAAAGCCTAATGTCTTCTTTAAACAGTGGCAAGGTAATAATAACAATTTACCTTGGACCCAACATTACTGAAAATAATGCAAAAGAAATATGTTGTAATTATTAAAAAAAACCCATAATAAATCATCAAATTAACACAACTCTCATGAAAGCATGTAATGTAAATGCAAAGACATTTACATTATTTAAAGTTGTGAATATCATCTGACTAACACTGATTTGTGACCTCCAGCAAGAAGAATCTGGAAGAACTACCTCCCGGCCATAAACGGAATAGTCTACATGGTGGACTGTGCTGATCATGAACGACTAGTGGAGGCCAAAGTGGAGCTGGATGTTGGTTTGAACGCACTATACTACTAATATAAATACTACTACTGATACTACTGCTAATACTACTTTTACAATTTCTGATACAACAACTAACACTACCATCCTTGGAGATGACCACCAGGCTAAATTACAGGTCAGATCTGTGGAGAGCGGAAATACTGCTCACTGTAAGAATGCATGTTTTCAAGGTATTTCTTTTAGCAATAGTAACAGCTATATTTGAATAAATGCAGCATAGATATGTTCAATGCCATATTGTGGAACATTCCAGGCAAGACAAGGGGTTGGCAGTGACAATGTACCACGCAATAAAATTTAGAAATACTACTACTTCTGTTACTACTACTACTACAACACATCTTCGTAACTACTATAATACTACTGTTACTACATGTGCTAGTACTGCAGTGATGCATTGTAGAGCATTATTAAGTGCAGGTGCTGTGTTGTGCACACAGGCCCTTCTCACAGATGAGACCATCTCTAATGTGCCAGTTCTGATCCTGGGGAATAAGATCGACCGACCAGAGGCCATCAGTGAAGACGCACTCAGAGGCATGTTTGGTCTGATCGGACACACCACAGGGAAGGTAAGACTGAGGAACAAACGACTGTAGAAAACTCTTTCTGTCATATTGTAGTGTTACTCCTATTGTTGGGAGAAACATCACAACTGTATGATTATTTACATCTAACGACACCATGATCCAAAAATTGTGAAATCTTTAATTCACTTTAATTCACACTTGGGATGCATCACAGACTAGAACTTGACTAGAACATGACTAGAGCATGACTAAAATAAGACTAAAACAGGACTAGAACAGGACTCGGACAGGACTACGATAGGACTACGATAGGACTAGGACAGGACTAGGACAGGACTAGGACAGGACTAGGACAGGACTAGGACAGGACTAGGACAGGACTAACAGGACTAAAACAGGACTAGAACAGGACTAAAACAGGACTAGAACAGGACTCGGACAGGACTACGATAGGACTAGGGACTAGGACAGGACTAGGACAGGACTAGGACAGGACTAGGACAGGACTAGGACAGGACTAAAACAGGACTAGAACAGGACTAGAACAGGACTAAAACAGGACTAAAACAGGACTAAAACAGGACTAAAACAGGACTAAAACAGGACTAAAACAGGACTAGGACAGGACTAGGACAGGACTAGGACAGGACTAGGACAGTACTGGACCAGGACTGGACCAGGACTAGACCAGGACTAGACCAGGACTAGAACAGGATTAGGCCCGAACCAAGTGAGGATTAAACTTATTAAGATAAGTCTTATCAATTTTAAGTCAGATAAATTATTATTATTCCTTTCACAATAGAATCATCATGAGAATTTTAGAAGGAAAAACATCAATTACCCAAAAAATTTAAAAATAAAAATTACCCGAAAAACAGTTTTCCTGTACATAGACGTTTAGTGCATGTGTTTCTATTTAATACGCATAGTTTATTTTCTTCAGTGGATTATAGTCAGCACATTCCCAGATTGGAGAAGCAGATGGGGCAAATTCATACTATGTGAACCATGTGCTTCAAATCTGCTGGAATGAAATATGAAATAAAATTAAAGATTAGCAACGCATGTGGTTTAGAAAGAAGCTCCGTTGTAGTTTAGATATGATCTTTGAAAAGTGTAAATAAAGTTTGATTGTTGATTTCAATGAATGTAGTAACCAGAAACATTTGTTTGTTTGGCCTTTCCCACATAATCTTGCTTGAGGCCAATCAGCTATGTGGTAACTAGGCAAGTTTATTTGTATAACACAATTCACACACAAAGCAATTCAAAGTGCTTTACAGAATAACTATTGACCATAAGACATATAATTCTATTGATATGAAACATTTCGCCAATTTTTTTGTTTCCACTTGGCTTAAATGGCTTAAAATCCTTGATATTTGAAATTTCCAAAAAGTTTATGGGGAAAAATGACTGAGAAAATGGGTGAGACTGTTGAGCATCAACTAGTGTAGTTGTAGTTAGTATCCAAAAACAAGTGCGACCAGTGAGTATTTCTTCTTCTTGAGTCCATTAGGCCTTTAGTGCAGTAACATTTGCCTCTTCTCCTTTAGGGCAAAGTGTCTTTGAAGGAGCTGAACCTGAGGCCTATGGAGGTGTTCATGTGCAGTGTGCTGAAGAGGCAGGGCTATGGGGAGGGTTTCCGCTGGCTCTCCCAGTACATCGACTGAGGCTGCAGTATTCCGGTTACTCCTGTCTATGCACAAACATATGACCTACCTGTGTCTGCTTCATATGGACTGTGTATGACATCTAATGCTTTTCAAATGCATATTTAAAACTGTGTAGCCCTTCCTGTTACATCCCTGTCCCAGGTTCAGCATCACTTATTAACTAGATGTCAGCATGATTCAGAGGACCGACTGTATCAGTTATTTACCTTGACTGGAACCTGTGGGGACTAGGTCCAGGACAAACAGAGCAGGACATGTCTAAAGAACATGTCAAAGCTGTGGACAAATGCCCAACCTGGTTATTTTTAGCTGCTCGTGTTGACTTACAGTCATGGTCATGCTTACACTTACACTGCTTCAGGCAACACAACAGTATTTTTAAACACGTGAAGACATGTTACCATGTATAATCTCACACCTCTGATGAAAATGGCATATTAGTGCTTTGTAGGACTTTAGTTACAATCCATGTTTTGTTGCTAAATCATCTGAATATGAACCCCAAGTGCACTGTGAGGAGCTGTGTGTATGTATGGTAAACAGCAGCTGCATGTTCCATGCTCATATTTAACCCTAATCACCATCTTCAGATGTTACTGTAAAGGAGCGCAGTACTTTGTGATCAGGGCCTGGGAGGAAGCAGGTGTCCTGTGAGAGTACTTGGTGTCAGGTGCAGGTTGCGTGCAAAAGGTTTGCATGTTATAATTTAAGTGCAATATTATCTGTATTTGTAAATAGGTTATTATTTATATTTAAGTAGAAGGTTGGTCAAGTGACAAATACTATTTAACCTTAAAAAGTTAAGAAATATTTTGTGAATTACAACTTTAATCATTTCAAACCATTTAAAATGTAAAATATTTTTGGAAAATAAGAAAAAATAAAAAGGAAGAAATAATTTCTGGTGTGATTTTTTAAAAACATTTATTTTTATTTGCATTTATTCTAAAATCCAAAACAAATAATATATGGAGCTCAAAGGTGACGGCACACCCCTTGGGTCTGAAGGTAAATTTCCTATCCAATGAGAAAATGATTTTTCATTAATTTTAATGAAAATGAAAATTAAAAATTAAACGTTTAAAAGCTGCTCAGGGTTAATCAGTTACGTGATAAATCATGACCACAAGATCTATCATTTTATGTCAAATCTGCATCTAAACTGCATAATTATTAAAACTGAAACTCACTGAATCTTGCTTTTTAAACAGCCCTTTTGGACTTAAAACTCCGCATTATGGATATTAGTTAGCACGGAACCTCGACAATGTCTTTGAACTCTTAATACTCAAATTTTTCATAAAGTCTGAGAAAATGAATGAAAAATGAACTTCCGGAGTGGAAAGTGGGCGGGACTGTTGAGCTCTATGGTCAACTCACAATTCTATTGGCTGTTCATAGTTTCACTTTAACCAATCAGAACAAAGTATTACACAACCAGGAAGTAGAACTCTTCACCGGGAACATGAAGTTCTTGTTACACATGTTTTATTGCGCTATAGAAACATAATGTACTTTTTTTTTTAAACACAAGTACTCTACAGATTTACGCCTCTTTAATTTATAAATCGGTGTGTGCTGTCGTCCTGTTTTCCCTGTACTATGGATATATGTGACATTGAGCGGTGCTGCTGTGCGGTGACTCTGTCCAAAGCCTTTTCTGCTAAAAAGTCTGTAAGTTGCAGTGGGGTCATTGTCCACGCTCAGTCTGGAACTATTCTCTGCACGGGTCTTCCTTTCTCTCGTTTCACAGCCAACAAAAAGTCTCTAAACACGAATGGACGTGTTTTACCAGCGCATCGCTTTAGTAAGAAGCTGAGAGTTCATGTCACATTCCCGGCACCAGTAAACATCCCCGATAACACCTCTGGAACAAGCCCACACCAAACCACAGCCAGTCTGCTGATGTTAGTTAACTGTATAGAGTTCAGACGAGCTTTCCAGGCTGTTTTCCCCGAGTCTCAGCAGTGGCGCTTCTACGGGGATGAAGAGGAGGATGAGATGCTGAAGGATGCACAGTTTTTAAGCTGGTTCGCAGTGTTGAAAGTCAAAGATTTACCCACCATCTTCAGCTCTTACCCACAGTTCATCCCGTGGCAGGACAGCACCTCTCTGCACAAGGGCTGTCCTGTTTTGGCTTGTGGGTCTCCTTTCGGTTCCCTGTGTGTTGATCTCTTCACCAGTACACTCAGCAGAGGCATTATTAGTAATCTTACAGGACAGGACAACGCGATTATTCTCACAGACGCGCGCTGCTTACCTGGCACAGAAGGAGGCGGCTTGTTCACGCTCAAAAGCCCAAATAAAGTGCTTCTTGTTGGGCTTGTTGTGTCTCCTTTTGGGTGGAAAGCAAACGAATGGATTGGACTTTCTTTGGTTTGCTCAATTCAACAGATTTTCAAAAATATATTGCAGTTTACAAAGCCAGAACATCCACTGCAAGACATAGTGCTGAGGGAGAAAGAGCTGTACATGGAGGCCGCAGCAGATGGATCTAGGGCTGTGAATCATCCCACAGTGTGTCTGGTGGACAGTGGACAGTTTTGGGGGTCAGGTGTGCTGGTGTCTGAGCAGGTGGCTCTCACCTGTCGCCATGTTGTCAACGGGAAGTCTACAGTCATGCTGAAATTTCATCAAAAGGACGGGTATGTTCTCTTAAATTCTTAAAAGTTAGTACGGTAAACTAAATGTGTGTTTGTGTTTCTCTTCTTCAGGTTCACAGATGTGGTTGGTGATGTCCTGTTCTCCACTCAGGAGGCCTCGCCCTTTGACCTGGCGGTGTTGAAGCTCAGGGATAGTGTCAGTCATGCGACACTTCCCCAGATGTCCCATAAGTTTCATACAGGTGTAGTATTCATTGTTACTTTGGCAACTCTACATGGTGTACAGTCATGACTCCTTCTGCTACTTGAAATTTTTCAGACACTGTAGTACTATTAAAGGTACATTATGTAACTTCACCTGCTTGTCTCCACAGATATGTTATTCTGTGTTACTATGTATTTAAGATGAGCAAGGTGGTTCAGGCATTTAGATTTGTGTCCAAGACCCAACTTCAGTCTGCCTTGCTTTGATGCTACCTGTACATCAGTCCCTGTAATCTTGTGAGATCAGGGAAGTTGAAGGTTCCTTGCACGGTGGGCGGGTTTGCTTTTTACTGACTGCGGCTATCTACATGGACTACAAAGTCCAAACATGTGATGAGAATTGCAGTCCAGCACTTGCCGCGAGGGGACAGAGGACTGACAGCTTTATTAGATCAGAGACGTTCAGCTGGTCCTGCCTTGCCTCATGTCATCTATGTATTTTGATATCATCACAGAATAGGCCCCCAGGTGTTGTACAACACAGACAACATTATTAATACTTCATCTTGCTGAGCTAAAAGGCATTTTCACCACACATCAAGCCCTTGTTTGAAAACTTCTGTGGGAAGACAGGGAAATGCATTCACAAAGTTTTATGTCGTGTTATTCAGTGCAACTCCCCATATGAATGTGAGATTTGTCCTTCCACCGAGACTGAGTGATCTGAGGACGCCTCGCTGTTCTCAGTCTCGTGGAACGTTCAAATTGATTTCAGGTTTTTTTTTTTGTCTCCCCAGGTTTCAGCTGCCTGCTTTCGCCGACAGTCTAAAGACACACAGCCTAACAGCCTACCCTGACCCTGTCTTAAACACTTACTGCTTTGCCTGGAATGTTCCACATTATGACATTAAACCTATCCATCTCTCAACAGTGTCACTTGGCCAGATATGTAGGATGCAGCTACAAACTACGTGTTTTTAAGAGGTTCTTTTTATTAAGAACACCTCTAATGAAATAAATGCATGATACGTTTAATGCCATACTTTGAAACTTTTCAGGCAAAGCATTAACTTTTCCTGGAGACAAGCAGGAGGTGGAAGTTACTTAGTCCCCCTTTAATATTTTTGTGTTTTCTTGGATGTAGTGAAAAGTATTAAACACCTAAACCAGTTTCTTTAAAATACCACAGATCTTATTTATTACATAAATAAACAATGTATATAGAAAACTGTGTGGTATACCTAACACATTGTATTCACATTTGGTTAAAAACAGTTGTGCTTTAAATAATAAGTGCATACTGCGTACAAAACAGTAAGGGCACTAAAAGCAACAATATCAGTAAACCTAGAAGAAACATCATAGCAGTTATTCACAATTTCTGACACCATGACATATCTTACTTCCCTCGTATATGACGAACTTTATGAAACCAAACTGTGAATGATAAAGTAAAGTTACTGTACAAAAAATAACTTTGTGTTTAGGTTTACTTTTTGGAGTTCAAATTGAGTTGGTGACAAAATGTTGCTTCTCAAATGTTGATTATTGTAATTTTGTAGGCGTTACGATTCTATTGTGAATTCTGTATAACACAATTGTGGATTAACTGAATAATCTTGACATCCCTACTAGCGATGAATAGTCTTTTATGTTGTTCCATACCACTCATGACATCTTCTTGCAGGTGAGCCTGTCCTGGTGGTGGGATATGGCGCCATCGGTCGAAGCTGTGGCCCTTCATTGACCTCTGGGGTCCTGTCAAAATCCATCCGCACCAAAGAGCAGCAGCCAGTCATGCTCCAAACCACATGTGCAGTACAGGCCGGGACTAGTGGAGGCGCTGTAGTACGGCCGCACTCAGGAGAGCTACTGGGTAAGACCGTTTTTACACAGCAGGGGGCAGTAGTGTCCTGTAGGAGACTTGAATGGAGCAGTGCGCATGTAGGATGAGGGATATTGACAAAAATGTCTTGGATCTCCTCAGAACAATAATGTGTCAATCATTTTTATCTTGCAGTCAGACATGTACTGACATGTGAAATGAGCGTTAACCACATGTCTGTAGCTATATCACTTTACATGTTTCAGAGATTATGTTCTGATTAGTGATTTTGGGGGGTTTTGGTTGGTTTCTAAAATATTAACTTCCCTCAGTTTCTTAGTAAAAACCCAGATTTGCTGATAAATGCTGGCTATTTTTTTCCATAATTAATAATACCATCTCTCCAACTAGCTACTTTACCCAATTCAACAAATCTATTGTACACTGTTTGCCTGGGCTGTGCAATGAATTCATTTTTTTTTTTTTTTTTTTTCTACATACATGGTTTAATTAAAGTAACAGTATGTAACTTTCTGGAGATGGCATGTCACCTGCATAATTCCATGGAAACAGAAGGTTAAAGCCATACTTCAGAGTTTTATGCCATACTGTGGAAGATTATATCCATAGGAGCAACCTATGGAAACAAGGTCCTCATCCTCCAGGTAAAATATGAGTCAGATTTGTGGAAATGTGGAAATATGAGTCAGGTTTGTGGAAAATTACTTTAGTGTATTTTTGGTTAAAAAGTTACATACTGAGACTTTAAAAAAACATCACAGTTCTATTCCAAATATTGTTGATTATCATTCTACCTCGCAAAAAAACCCCAAAAAACTTATTTAATATACTTAATACTTAATATATGACTAAAATATTGTCTTTTATTACTCCTCAGGTTAACTTTTAACAGTACTTGCATTGTTTCAAGAAATCATGCTTTCGATTTTTGTTTGCAATATAAAAACTTGAAACTTATCAAATTTTAAAATGAGGCTTTACCATAACAAGAACAAAACAAGAACAGTAACCACAAAAGGCAAAAGAGGCCAGAGAACTCGCGAGTTTGTCTAAAAAGCATCATACATATAAATGATAATAATTTCTTCACAGGGATCGTCTCCAGTAACACCAAGGACTTTGCCACCAATGTGACG
Source organism: Periophthalmus modestus (assembly GCA_019594935.1). NCBI lineage: Eukaryota > Metazoa > Chordata > Actinopteri > Gobiiformes > Gobiidae > Periophthalmus > Periophthalmus modestus. The sequence continues at coordinate 14,034,033 of JAIEZT010000441.1, read as the reverse complement.
TATCCTCACCTGAACTTCAGCATCCCCGTGACTGTGTTTGAGAAGATGGTGGAGCTCTTCCTCCAAACCCAGGATGTGAGCGTGTTTACAGGGCTGGACGCAGTGGATGAAGATGTGAGGAGGGTGTGGAGGCTGCAGGTGCCTTCAAGCAAACTATAACTACAGTAATAAAAGTGTTAATATGTTCAAATGTAACACGAGGCCTCATGCAACTGCCATTTTGAGGAATTTTAATTTATACTAATTCAAAGATGCATTAACCAAACCTTTTAAATTGTGTGTTTGTTTGTTTTTTAATGGATTTTATGGCAACACTGTGCAACTCTATATGCCATTAGATATAGCTAAAGGAGGCCCTCATCCAGGACATGTAAGAATCAGGTTTGTGGAGATGCACAGAGTAAGGACACAGTGTTTTTCTATATTTTCAGTGCAATAAAAGTCTTTGTATTAAAAGTTACACAGCAGGGCTTTAGTAAAATTTGGGAATTTTCATAGTATCATATGATATGTTGGTCATTATTTTTCTAGAAGTACATACATTTTCGAGACATGGCCATAGATCTAATTCCAACTATAGAATCATTTCTTTGACATCACTACTATGGAACGATGAACTTGAAGTGTTGAAATCAAAGGCGACTGTTTTGTTTTCTATTTAACCTCTTATACTCAGAAAAGGCACTCAAATTCAATAGTAACAAATCATTCTAACTTACTACTATTGTTACAAGTGCCTCGTTCAACACAGTGTTATACGCTTGAGAGTTCCTATTGTTCTGGTTATATCCAAACAATCTGAGCTGGAAACAATAGACTTTTTATATTAACGTTTTAAAGTGGATCCATTATGCATAATTGACATTTTAAAGCTTTTAACTACGCCATAGTTGTTTCCTTCACCATTTACTCATCCAAAGTTGTATTTGGAGTGATTTGTGATGTTTGAGTAATCTTGAATTGCTTATTTTCAAGACACCATATCGACAATCAGTCCGTTTTCACTGCCACCATTACACACCCACTGCTCTGTACTGACTTAGCGCTCCAATTTTACTTTCTTAATCGGTGATATGTGCAAAATTAGGCAGTGTCGTGTAGTCATTTTGGTACAAAAGGGGGGAAAAAAAAAAACGCTGCTTGCTAGAGTGATCTGCAGCTGTCCATGGGGGGTGCTACCTCTTTACTGTGATGACGTTTACGGCCACGTCGGCTCCTATTGGCCACGGTACTTTCTAATACAGAAGTCGGCAGACTTGTTTCTTTTATTAAGTTGTTTTAGATTAATATTGTGATTTAAAATGTCCAAATTATAACATAATGATCCACGACTGTCATAGATTATAACTACAGAGCAGACGTAAGCACAGTAAGTCTTCTTTAACATCTGGTGCTAAGAAACAATATATTCTTCTAGCTGCCGTCTACTCTTGTTTGTTCTACATCCAATAATGTGAATAAAACATCTTAAAACCTTTATTTCTGGATGTATATTTATGTCAATACCAACATGTTTGCAATCAGTTATTTCCACAGCTAGCATCTGAAGTTCTTTGCGATACACCTGGCTTGTTTGAGGTACTCTGCATAATGAGATGACAGGTTGCTACGTATGATTGGTCCCATTGGGCAGGAGCCTGAAGATGGCCTGTCAGTATTGCGTGTTTAGACATCTGTTTGTTATAGCAATCTCCATGGTAAAGATTTCACCTACATATTACTTCTGGTCTATTATGATGGAAATAAACACGGCTAAGATGACTGGTGACTGTCAAAATTAAAAGAGAAGCTAAATGGGTAGTGTTAAGTTTTACGCAAATATATTTACTAGAATATATTTTTAAGAAAACTACTTTTAGAGTAGTTTTCAGACTATAACGATTACTCCTAAGTAATAAATTTTATAGTGGTGGAGTGTAACAAAGTAAAATAAGTAAAGTACACATAACAAAAATGTATACTTAAGTCAATTTTAAGTACATTTTTACTTTTAATTCACTACATTTGAGAGCAGTATTTGTACTTTCTACTGCACAACATTTTGAACTGGACAGAAATGTAAATGTAAAAGGCCCTGGGGTTTATTCATAATTTGAGAACAGCAAAATATAAAAAAAAAAAAAAAAAAAAAACAGCAGGAAATAATGATTGATTCAGTTGTTTCAAAATTCAGCACAACGCTTCTACATGTGAAGAAAATTTACACGAAATACTTTTACTTCTTACAGTACTACTTTATGGATTATTTCAGGTCCTTCCAAATATACTGACTTCAAAATATATATCAGATATGTCCAGAGAGTTACTTTTATTCGAGTAGCAGTCCACCTCCAAATACTTCTTACACTTTCTTAAACCACTACTTTGTACTTACTTGAGTAATATTATTTTTTAAGTAATGTCACGCTCACAATAGTATGAAAAAGTGGCGGCATTATTCAAGCCACACTATTCAACATTTGTGGATTTTTTTTTTTTCAGAAACTGTGAATCTTCCATTGAGTTATACAGGCCCTTGTGCTAAAGTCAAAAATCATTTCATAGAGTATCTTGAATGCAACCTATTCATTCATATCTAAAAATGAAAAGATTTTAAGTATTGCTCTGGGAGGGAGATTTCCATAGATACAGTGAGAACAGAAGTTTGCGTTTTGATTCAGCTGTTCACAAATATACGATATCTTTCAGATTTGTGTCTGTTAAGGTTGCTGGTTGTTGAAACGGCACCTCGTGAGAAGCAAAGGTGGAATTGCAAAAGGGATTTTATCGTTGTGGATTTATTAAGGCACATTTGGCACTCTGATAGAGGATTAAATGGGCGATAAGTTATATTGATTTGAATGTTTAAAGGTTGGTTAATCTTTAAGTGTACATCTCTTTTACTGGGGTGATGTGAGAGGAGTAGAATGGTCTGTGTCTAATGATATATTTTATTTTATTAAGAAGTATTTTTTTTGTATCTGTCATCTAAAAGTCTATGTGTGCCAATTAGTGTTGTAACAATTAAAAAAAACAACACTTTAGGGTTAGGGGTGAGGGTTAAGCAATACAACGTGATTTTCAACATTAAATCATAGTAGTTTCTTATATTCCCATGTGGCCTTATATCTGTGTAATCCCTCAGTGGTCCAGGTAAGTTCATAATCCGTGGGTGTATACTAGTCTCTGTGTCTTATACTTGCTCTGATATAGCTCCGGATCATTTTAAAGCTATTCAGGAAAAGTTCATTTCTGCCCTGTGAATGTGACTTTTTAAGATCAATACCTGCTCAAATGAGTATCTAGTTTCGATACTAGTTTTAGAATAAATTAGCAATTGATTTTTCTATACTTTTGACAACCTTAGAGCCAATGAACTATATACCTCTTATATAACCTATATAACTATTTTGATTTCATCATTACAATTTATATTTTTACTCTTTCTTATCATATTATATTTATTGTAATGTGTGAGCTACTGTGTCCAAAATATTTCCCTTGTGGATCAATAAAGTCTGTCTAAGTCTATATGATGTGTGCATGATAAATAGAATATATTAAAATACTTCTTTCTTTAGTCCTACTTCAGCCCTGGTTTATACTGTTGCAATGTTGACCAAGTTTGACTTTTAATTCATATCTATTTTGCATTCATTTAAAAGAATCTATTGTGTTATATGGCTTAATTGAATACAAAAATATAATGTGAATCAACAAAGAAAAAGGGATTTTGTTATTATGCAGGGCAATCAATATGTAACTCGCCTGGAATGTCCCAAGGTATGGCCTTAAACTTATTGATTTCCATGGAGGTAAGTAGGTGACGTAACCAGGTCAAGTTACAGATCTGTGGAGAGATGAGCCTGCTCACAGTGAGAATGCATGTTTTCAATGTGGCAAAAAAAACATCTGCAATTGAATAAATGCAAGATAGATTAGTTTAATGCCATAATGTGGGATATTCCAGGCAATTTAATAACATTTCCATGGAGACAAGCGTGGCTGACCTCTCCACTAGACAAGTTAAAATCTTTTATAATTGGCATGAAGTATACTGTTCATACTGCAGTGTTACAGCAACTAGCAAAATTTGGCAGATTTCAGGCCAAACTGTGGAAAATGTGACTGTATGACCCAGACATGCACAAGGATGTTTTAGTAGTTCACATTTTAGTTCCAGGTTTTCTGTGGCCTGATTTAGACCTGCACAAAGTCTCCAATGCGCTGTCCCCATCTGCTTCTGCAAATGAGGACCGTCGCCATGCCCTCCTCACTGAAATGGGGTCTATGCTACAGATCTACTAGAACCCACAGTACAGCATAGGCCTGTTATCCTGATACAACCAATACTATTTTATTTTAATGTAAAGCTGCACTGTGTAACTTTCTTGCGTGGGATCCGTCACCTGCTCTTCTATATTCAGAGTTTACTGCTTTCCCTGGAAGGTCCCACTGTATAGTATTTAATTTATTTGTTTCCATGGAGTCAAAGCAGGTGACTCCACCAAAGCTTGATACTAGTCAGATCTGTGTAGAGGCGTCCCTGCTCACAGCGAGAATTCACTCTTTTCAGGGTATTTACTTTAGCAATAAAAATCTGAAAGTGAATAAATGCACGAGAGATAAGTTTAGTGTCTGTACTATGGAGCTTTCCAGGCAAAGTAACAACATCTCCATGGAGACAAGCAAGTGACAGATCCTCGACTAGAAAAGTTACGTATTGCGCCTTTACCCTTGTTCAAAGAGTTGAAGTGACTCTCAGGTGGGAACACACTATATTCAGCTGTTAACATCGACGGCCTGTTTAAAGCACTGACTTCGTAGTGACCTTGGCGAGGGCGAAAGGACAGAAACTAAAAGCATCAACTATTTGCTCCAAAGTCCATTTTATTTTACAGAACCTTTTTGTAATTTTACTGCTTGCCAGATTCCTCGTCATCACGCAGCCTAATGGATAATAGGCTACAACCTTGACCAAAAGCATAATGTTCCTTTCCATCTATTTTTTTTTTTTTTATTTTAGAACGTACAAACATGTCCATCATAACCACACGGTATGACATTTATTTCAGTATTGTAGAAATCGCTACTTGCTTGTCTCCATGGAGATGTTATTGCTCTGATTGGAATGTTTCACACTGGAGTATTAAACTTCTCTCTCTCACCATCACCAGGTCAAGATCTACGGAGAGACGAGCCCAATTACAATAAGAATACATTTTTTTCAACGCATTGTAGCGATAATAACGTCTGTAAGATAAGTAAATGTAATGCTATTCTGTCACATTTCAGGCAATACCATAACATCTCCATGGAGACAAGAAGATGGCCGACCCTCACTAAAGGAGTTGCATAGTGCACCTTTAATGTAATACACTTATTATTATACCATTATTGTCATTTAACACAACGTAAGTGTTAACAAATAGCAGTATAGAATATTATATAGTATACTTTGTCATATAGGCTGCACTGATATAGAGCAAAGGATTATGGTCTTTGTAGTCATCTTTTGCCAATTCTTCTGCAACAAATGTAATGTATCATAATGTAATTTCACACTTTAGACCTAACTATTTCAAGTCATGCAAGTCTATGATAATAAATTAGGGACAATTAACAGTGAGAAGGCATTATTTCACAACACAATCCCTTTAATGATTATACACTGTCCCGCTAAGGAAATCAATACACCAGACGTCGATGTACGGTGGCTTTTGGAGCCACATAGACAAGAATCTTTTATTTCTTTTTTGTAATAAACACAATAATCGATCCACAATATGACACGATGTACAGTTGTCAACCGAGCCACGTGTTTCTGCTAATCTTTCCGAGCGTAACGAGACTAGAATGTGAGCGTCTGTCTTGGAGCACACAGTATGTACAAGCTAAGAGTGAGGTGTGACAGATGAGACAGCGAGACCGCACACACGAGAGCCCAAGCCGATGGAAATGATGTCTTTAACGGGTGCTTTTTTAAAAACAATCTAATAGCATATTTCATCAATTTATTTGTCAAGAAAACATAGCTATTTTTCGCATGCAGTGATTCCCAAACATTTCAAGGATATAAATATGAAAATGCAAGTACTGTTGTGATCGTACATCTTGGTGTGTTGAGGCATTGCTGTCACTAATTGTGCTGGCCAATGCCTGGTTAAATTGAGTAGTTTTAAGGGAGGGCATCTGGTATAAAAACAATGCTCTTGAAGGAAAGGAAGGAACATGTAGGTTTCAGGAAAGTTTAATCCTGTCACTGTACTGAAGCTATATATAAACCAGTTTTGAACTTCACTACTTGAGGTGCCTGGATAGTCATCTGACTTTGTCCATGTATTCTGTACAGAGAAAGTCAGTCTGGGACAGTTCCAAATAAGGTCTTATCCCCTCTGGTGTATTCTTACCTCCAATCAAATAAAAATGGCGTACGCATCGGCTCTGCTACTGCACAATACCACCTCATCTGGCAGTTCTAAAAATGCTGCAATGCTATTTTGGGTAATGTACCAGCTGTCTCCACTCATAGTGAAGAAAGTGAACAGGTAAATATGCCATCTTACTCTGGTTTGCCCATTGCCTGTTAGTTGCACCTTAAAGTGGAACTAATCAACTTTTTTTTTGCTAATAAACTATCTATGAATGTTTTAATAGTATTGCGTACAACTCCTAGTCCTTTTTGGTCATTTTAGTTGGTCATTTTAGTGCAAACTAGATACATTTGCAGCTTTCTGGTGTGCTATGAGTGTGTGCTGTCTCCAGTGGCCTCTACAATTTCAAGTACTATATGACATCACACAGGACTACCCTGATTACAGCCAGGTGTTTCTGATTACAAACACCTAGCTGCAAGGGCGGAATTTGTGATGTGAGTACCATTTAGCTCGATCTTTATACCTCTAGACCCCACCACCCCTCCCCCATCACTCTTTTCTTCAGTCCTCCAGGTACTGACCAAGTTACCAACTCTATTTGAAATGGGGTTGGGGGGCAGAGTTTAGGTGTTTAGTTCCACTTTAATATGGCATTCAATCAAAGCAGTACCAGGCTAACTAACACCATATAGAATACAAAGAGTTGATGGGTATCCAGGCTACTAGCAAAAACACTGGAGTTTATATAACAGCTACATTCTTCTGACCATTTATGAAAGCTATGGTCTTTAATCACACCAGCATCATAATCATATAATATACATTACAATAACATTTTGGAGCAACCACAATCATTTGAGAACCACTCATTTGAAGGCAAACTTGAACATTAACAATTCAAACAGTTAAAATGCACCCATATGTTTTGCGAGCACCTGCATCAGCTAAAACGGCTTTAAGATCATTTAAGACATACAGAATAGAACAAATATTCACAAGTATGAGAGACACAACTCTTCAATGCAGAGCCGGCAATGTCTACAGTGATTTTTTAACCCCCTTTCCCCCAATATCCCCCCTTTTTAAACATTCTTTTACATGAAACACTCCCAGTACGTTACAATAAGCAGTCTTCTTACTCGTGCACCCCTTTCGGCCTCTATTGATCCGAGATTTTTGTGTTGTCTGGAACCGTAATAATGCTCCTAATGTTGATATTTGGGATACGCGTTTACGACCCTACCAGATATACCCTCCGTCATCCGCCTCTCCCTCCTCTTCCTCAGCCTCCTCCGCGGTCTCCTTCTCCTCTTCGTCCTCCCATCCGACCCCGCTGCCAAAATCGCCCGAATATGTCATTTCATCATCTGCGGAAAGAGAGAGATGGATGAGTGGTGGGGTGATTGGATTAGCCACTAGGGGGTCGTCCTATATATATTGCAGTAGTATCACTTAATTTCAGCTCGTTGCTGTCAGCTTTGACAGTTGGCTTTGAACTGGGACTGTCGGAATCCATTTAAAGCGGCATTACGGGAATTTTTCATCTGTCATGTTTTCAATGTCACTTTTTTAAGATACAATTATGATATGAGACTGGAGTTTAGAGCATGGGTTCAATCAATACAATCCTGCAACCCTGCTTTAGTCCTTGTCTAGTACATGTTCAGTTCCGGTTCATTCCCATTTTTGAAGTGGTAAGTGTGTAAATGTGAACATACTCAAGGTTATCCCATCTTTGCTCGGAATACATAAGGTAAGTGAAGAACAACTTTGGACAACTGCAAACTTTTTAAAATGAACTACAGTAGTTCTGTTGAAGAAGACCGTAAAAATCATGTACAGTGTGTTTCATCTGGATTTAAAACTGACTCAAACACAAGCTTTATTTGGGGAAAGGATAATTCAAGACAGCAAAAGTTCTCTACCAATAGGTTGTCATATTTTTTCATCTGGTTCTTAATTTGGATAAAAATATTTATACACAATCTTAACGTGACCAGTTGACAAGGGCTGAGTGATTTTGGAAAATAATTGCTATGCTTATTGCTAAGCAATCAATTGCAATAATATTTCTGTTTTAATACAAAGATCTCACTTCAGAAGGAACATGTTTATAGAGATCTAAACTTGACCTCTTAGCTGGGCTAAAAAATAAGACAGAGTTGCACCCATTCTAATTGTCATTTTTGATTGCAATATTTCTTGCAACAATAATGGCAACAACTAAAATAACAATTTGCCTTGATATATTAGTTGTAGACAAGACAGAAGGTCACATTTGTGCTGGTCCCAAACCTGTGCTAACTGTGCCAAGAATGGAAGGGCATCTGACATAGGACAATAAACCAGCTCCAAAACACAAACCACTAAAGACATCATCCAAAGCAAATTGCATTTCTATTACCGCATGCACACCCCATTCACTGCTCAGTCTAGCGACTAAAAGGGGCGTGCGTTTGACATTGTCTTGATTTTAATAGCTGTTCTCAAACCTTGCCAGGGGATCCATTCTTATCAGAGCCAGTTCAGCGCGACCGCGCAGCGCTCATTCATCTTTGCGCACTTTTCTGCTAGCGACAGGCCCGCGCTTTAGCATGCAAATGACTCCGGACGCCCCCAATGTCCCACCGGTCCCCCGCAGTGACTTATGCTTAGCTTTTACACATAAAGCTGTCCAGTACATGCATAGAGACGACGAGAAATGGGGCGAAAACCAGTGGCAGCCATTTTGAGAGTCTTAAAGGGCCTGTGCATGCATATATATTGTATAAGCAGCTCTTGAGGTCAAAATAAGTCGGCTGTGTACTGTCTGCATCTGATTGTTAAGCATTTTATCATCTGAGAATCAGGAAGTGCACAGTTAGCATGCTAGTTGTTGTTAGCATTACTGTGGAGAGAAAACTCAATTCTGGATGCTGAAAGTTGTGAGAAGTGCTTATAAAATCATTGTGGTGAATAATTAGGATGCATAAGGTAAGGTAAACTTTATTGTCCTCTACATTTGACCCATCCTTCAATGCCGTTGTGGCATCTCCTCAGGAGCAGTGGTGCTACAGTGCCGCAGCTGGAGGATTTTACCCATTTTGCATGTTTTGGGTTGATGGGGGAAACCAGAGTGCCTGGTGGAAACCCATCCAGATACAGGGAGAACATGTAAACTCTGTTCAGAGCGACCTAGGGATTGAACCTGGAACCATCTTGCTATAAAGTGTGAACGCTTCCCACTGGGCCACAGTCATAAGTGAGTGAGGAAAGTGAGGAATAACTGCAAAACCATCTTAAATTAACTTGTTCTGCTTTTCACATTTTTAAGATGGTAAAAAATCTGGTACAAAGCCTTTATATATATAGGACTTACTACAGTCGGGCTTGCCGTGGATCCTGGAGCCCGCTACCTCGCCCCCCTCCTGGTCCACACACCAGCACTCCCCTCGGTCGCACTGCTGCTTCCTGTAGTAGCCATCCTCATCGCAGCTCGGGATGAAACGACCTGTAATGGAAAAAAAAAGAAAATACAATTTAAGATGTATTTATTTATATATTGTGTAGTGGTGGAAGTGGTGTAGTCGTCTAAACTAGTGCCTGGAGAGCTAAAGTTGTTGCGGCCCCAGGTAAGACATGTAAATCCCAATGTCCACTCAGGCGGTAAACAGTAAAGTGGTTGTTTGTGATAGAGACAATCTTGTGTGTAAAAAAAACTGCTTTAATTACAGTATATAGTAACAATTCAAATATAAATGTTGCCTAAAATATGTTTTTGGAGTGTTTCATAATTAATCATATTAAGTTGTTATTATTAATAATAACAATATAATAAACTAATATTAAAATAACCATATTTTAATGTAATATGCAGTGAGTATGTTGCCATAGCGTTTACCAAATCAAAACAAATAGATGAGGTGTCCCAAAACATTCTATCTTTTAAAGATGAATAATCCTCAAAATGGCTGCCATTTATTTTGTCTAGTGTTGACATATAAGGTTTTAGAAACAGTATTATAGATAATGATGCTACTTTTACCCTAAAAATCCAATCATTATGGTTTAATTCCAAAAGATTAAGTATATAATAGTAATTTCTTCATATTAGCTGTGCCAAAACAATACAAAGGATCATGGTCATTGTAGTTCCCTCTGCCTTTTAGCGTACAGCCTCAACAAAACATAGAAACAGCCTAGGACCTTGCAATCATTTATACAATGATAAACATATTTACGAAATTTATGTGAGACTTCTCATATTGCAGTATCCCAGTATTATACTTAATGTTAGATCTTTGAAAAAATATGTGAAACTAAAACTAAACACAATGAAATATGACCCATGTATTGTCAAAGCCGATAAACAAATAGAATCATGGCTTATCTCGTAAAGCCAAGCCTATGAGAGAATGTAATGCATGCATATATGGCAGCGCATTCTGTATTCCATGAATATAAATGGGCTGTGTGAAGAGAGAGAGAGAGAGAAGGAGAGAAAGAGGAAGAGAAAGAGGGAGAGAAAGCTAGAGGGGGGTAAGTAATAAGTCAGCAGGTTGTGATCGCCGCAGAGTGCCCTGAGCTAATCATTATAGGACCGAGGAGGTGGGAAAAAGTTTCAATTTTACAACAATTACATAAACAACAAAATGTGCAGTCAGTTTGTTTCTCGGCCGCTTTGGGTCATAATTTTGAAAAGTGAAGTTCATTCATCACAATAGCTCTGCTCTTGTTTGCAGATAAATCAGATGTGCTGCCAAAACATGTTTCAGATTTATAGTGTTTATAGTTTTTCATTTTACAAGTTTCATATTGTCCAGTGGAGGCAATTCCAATTCTATCTGATTTAAGCAGTTGGTTTGTAAAACATAGAGAGATTTATACACCACAACTTACAACTTCAGTTGTAGGAATGGGACAAGATTGGCTTTAAATATGTCAAGGGACACTGCATAAACCATTATTTAGGTTATTTTAAATGGTTTGCAGTGGTCCAAAGTTATTCCTCACTTACCTTATGGATTCCGAGCATACTAATTATTCACAATGATGAGTTTATAAGAGCGTTTCACAACTTTCAGAGGCCAGAGTGGAGTTTTGCCATCACAGTAAAAGTCAACAACAAATAGCATGTTAATGCGCGATTCCTGGCTTATCGGACAATAAATGCTTTCTGATTAGATGCAGGGTAAGACAAATTTTGCTCAAATACATGGGAATAATATGGCTTTAATGGCTTTAATGCCTGCATCTTGATGAGTAGATATTAATAGTCACTTGCCAATTGATCATCTTTTAGTTTTGTGTTCTTCTCTAATTTTAAGATTCACATTTTATTATTATTATTTTTTTTTTTTATTTTAAGTGCAACAAGACATTAATTCTTTTCTATGGAGAAGGTGACTTTTTTTTTCTTATATCTAGACTTAGCTAAAGTGTATTCAAATCAATATAAATACTGTAAATACTGCTACTATACTAAGTGATTTTTTTTTTTTTTTTACTAAGATTGTCATTTGCAGTGTATGCCAAGCAGAGCCAAGATCCATTTTGAACAAAAGCCACCATGACACATAACCATATAGAGTACTCTGTTCTCCCAGGTAATGATTCACCCTCTTGAGCAGCAGTCTCATTAAAGATGGATGGCTCTGTCGTGGTCCTACACTTACTTCCTCTCTCTCTCTCTACATTATCACAAATGGAGGAGAGAACAAACGAGCTAGCCTTTCTTCATAACAGCAGTGTCCACGCAGCCTTGGAGTGACCATGTTTGAAACGCTCATCAGAACTCACTGCCCGTCTCTTGCTCCCTCTCTCACCTCTGCTTCGTGTCTTTGGACATGTTTAACCTGTTTGTAGTGGTGAGTAGTTCTCAGTTACATTTACTCAAGTCACTTTTTAAAGTGATTGTACCAGTACTTCTAACAGCATACATTTACTAAGTAACAGTACTTAAAATGTGTCCATTCATTAAAAGGGCCTGTACTTGATTTATTTCCATGCATTTAACAAAATTTGTCTCACCCCACTACAGGTATATTGTTTTATCAGCTCTTGGGATTAAAATAAGTCAGCTATGTAGCATCTGCATTTGATTATATAGAGTTTTACTGTCTGATAAACATGAAGTGCATGTTAGCATGCAAGTTGTTGTCAGCATTCTGGTTTCTGAGAGTTGAGAAAAGCACTTATAAACTCATGGTGGTGAATAATTAGTGTGTTCAGAATGCATAAGGCGAGTGAAGAATAACTTTGGATCACTGCAAACAAATTAAAAAAAAAAAAGTTCACATTTTAAGATTAAAATAAGATGCACCACCTTTAACTTAAAATTATAAATCACACATTACATCCAGACAGTTGCTCTTTTAGTTATTACTCATTTGAGTAGTAGTTTTCCCAAAATACTTTTTACTGTTACTTGAGTAATTTCATGAACCACTACTTGTATTACTACTAGAGTAATATATATATATTTCAGCTAATGGTACTCTTACTTGACTACTATTTCTGGCTACTGTACCACTTCAGCCTATTTGTAACACGCACAGTACATTCTACACACTTATGGCTAGTGTCTGTACCGGCTGGTAAAATCACGTTGTAATCCGAGGACGCCATCTTGCACTAATCTGGCCCTCCTGCTTGTTGTCTGTTTAGACCAAAAGCCCCTAGACCAACACAGCCCCCATCCAATCACATTGTTCTGCCTGAGAGACTTACCCAACTTTCTCTTGCCTCCATCCAGCACTTGGATTCTCTCCAGTTCAGCCAGGCATGGAGGTTCTGGAAAAGAAAGTTGTTTTAGGGGCACAGAAACCAATGTCATTTGTCATAATCTTTATTGGAACTAGAATAAAACATTTTGTCCAAAAAGAATAACAGGGCTAGGATGGTTAAAATCATGATCATTTTGAAATACCAGGCCTGTAAGGTTGTTGCCTGGCAAATCCTGAATCATATCTGGTCACCACCCCCTCCGCTGAATCTCGAGCCAGAACCATACATATTAGTGCAATTAGATTTGTTTATTTCAGTGATGTAAGTGAAACGAAGGAGCTCGCTGGTCACCCATCATTTACAAATGAAATAAACTCAACAATTTGGTGGTTCGCTCATTGTTTCTGCAGGATTCAGCAATGTTTTCCTGTCCCTGCAATATTTTTTTCCTATCATTTATCCTCGTAAACAGCCATATTTTGTTTAATATATATGGACCTACGTATTGGCTAAATCGAATGAGACATAATGTAAAGGTACAGTATGTAACTTTCTGGAATGAAACTTATTTCAAATGAAATACAGAAGAAAACATGCTTTTATTTCAGTCTATTTTCTGGCTAGTAAAAGTTACATACTGTGACTTTAATGTTACCTTCAAATGGGCCTTTGTGTGTTTTGAGATTTCTGTGGTCACTTCTAATAAAAATCAATATTTTCTTCTTTTAAAATATCTGAGTGGGGGTGTACACTAGTCTACTCTCCACACATTGTAAAATTTCTCTCTTTTCAACCACAACAATGCCTTTTGTTTCTATAGATAACTCTCCTCTGCTTCTCTAAAATAATTCCAGCCGTATTTCTTTTGGGCCTGGCTCGGTGGTAGACGCACTCAGCTTCAGAGGGCTGCGGGAGCAACAGGCTGTCAACAAGCAGCAGGGATGTGTTCTGCCTCCTGGTAACTATGTTCACCACAGGGCTGAGAGAGGAGTGGGCAGAGAGAGGGAGCCACATACACAGTTCAGCTCAGTTCAGTACAAAAAGTATGGTACAACAAAGATGTCTTCAAGTTTGAGAGATCTGCGGGGGGATTACAGCATGTCAGCCCACCTCTGTGTGAAGTTATGAGACCTGGGGGGGATAGATATGTTTAGACTCAGGCTGTAGGGCTGGACAGGACCAAGTGGGACTTTTTGGCTTCTGTATCAGTATTTCTCAAACTGTTGTACACAGGCTGCCTCCAGGTGTGGTATGTGGGAGCCCATGCAGTATTTGATTTGATTAGAGGCTAATCTATTAATATTTATGCCCTATTTTGTGTTGATTATTCTTTAGAACTGTTTTACCCATGGTTTAGTCAAATTTTAGCCCTAATGCAGTCTGATAAAGTGTAGGTTTAGATCTAGTGGTACTTGGAAAGCCTTAGTGATATCTTAGGTGGATCAAATGTATTGGTCAACCAGAACTAAATAAGCATAATATGTTTTGTAAGCTTTTCTTAAAGTGGGACTAAACACCTAAACTCCACCCACAACCACATTACAAATAGAGCTGCTAAACTGAGCAGTACCTGAAGGACTAAAGAAAACAGTGGCTGTTTTCCAATTACCAGGATGCTCAGCTTCTGAAACACTTTGTCATCAGTGGTGTTCCAATTCCCCCAAAACCCTCACGTCCTCCACACTCGGCTCCTTTGTTTGGCTCATTTACCAAGGCTGCACCTGTGGATCCTTGGCCACCCTTGAGTGCTGCAAATTGCCCACAATACCCTGCAACTTATACAAACTTTCTTCCCGGGAATAACTGAAAATAATAGAACACTTTGTAAGTTCAAAGTCCAGACCTTGATGAATTTTCAGGTGTGAATCAGGCTTTAATGTTCAGCCTAAATAACTTGATCACAGATGACTAATCTGACCTTCATTATTCAAGAGTTTGAATGACTGTTTATGCATAAAAACACTTTACTTTTCATTTGTAGAAACATTGATTTTTATTAAAACTCTACAGTGCTATCGCAGCACTTCTCCAGATAAGCTGCAGGCGGTGTGAGCAGGAGACTTGGCTCTGCTAAGGAGGAGCCCACTTGAGAGGAGTGCTACAGAGTGGTCTATGGAGGAAGGATCCTGGAAACTGAGAAACACCCAATGATAGAGAAGGGCGGGTAGTCTGAACATATGAGGAACAGTGCGGTTGGTCTAACAGGTATCCACACTTTAAACTCCATCCCTGCAGTCAGGTGTTTGTAATCAGAGACACCAGGCTATAATCAGGGCAGAGGCTTCTGAAGACAGGACACACTTAGATTTAGACACCATGTACACAGTTTAGTAGCAAGAAAAAGTGGATTTAATGTTTAGTTCCACTTAAGTAATACAATATGTCCATATTAAATATCCATTTGCCATAAAAATGCTATTGCTTTCTATGGATTGTTCCACAGTATGGCATAACCATAAATGTTGTCTAAGTTTTAAGTCATCTTGTGAAACATAACAGTCAAAACAACAATATTTCCATGGAGAACAGAAGACTTCAGTCCCTCCACCTGAAAACTTACATAGTTGTGCCCCTTTATTAACAATGAAGGGAACATTTTGAATATTAAGATTTCAATAAAATCATGTTATCTGTGTGTACTCACTCTCTCTCCAGAAGCAGAGGCACCACTCGGCTGTAGACACCTTGCCATCCTTGTAGGAGTCGCAAGAGTTGAAGAAGGGCCGGATGCAGATCTCATATTTGTCCAGGTTGATGGCTGCCAGCTCGGCTTGGTCCAGGTACAGGTCTCCATTAGTGTCCAGTCTGGAGAACATCCAGCCTATGGAGTCCTTACAGCTGGCCCCCAGGCTCCTGTCCAGCACTACACACACACACACACACACACACACCACGGTATTAACAAGGATATGATATCAAACGTGGTTGCTTTTAATAAATGTAGTTCGCTTGTAGCTTTTTACACATTTACTTATTTGTTTTTTGTTAACTACAAATGGCACAAAACCTAACCAAAATCATGCCCATATGATCTTTGATATAATGGTGTCTGAATGTGTATAAAATCTGCTAGCCTCATGGTTTGAACCTTTGCATAACCTGTTCATAATTCTTGTATTTTGATCTTGATTTTATATTTCAGTTTTGTTTTTTTTCAGTTTTTGGCTCAAATGATAAAGCTCCTGGATGTATTTTCAATGTGGTCTTAAAACGGAATCTCAATTTCAACAACAAAAAAGTGTTACAAATCTAAAAACAATCTCGATATGTGAAAGAAAAGTTGCAGTTAGACATTTACCAAGACCAGCCTCATTTTAAAACTTAACTTATTGAAAACATAAACTTCAGCAACTGATTTTGTTTTGAATGCTTGGATTAGCCCTGGGATGCCCTCTGCAGACAATAGTGTTGTGTGTGAAGCATTTTGAAATGAAAATAATAGCAGCGCGCTATTGTCATTGTGATGTTAGTAAGCAAATTCTGTACTGCAACGGATGCTTTGTAGTGTAGACTATTGTGTAAGTGGCAGAGGGCATTTCAATTTGTTGCGTGTTATGTTCCGCGACGCAGTACATTCATGTCTGCTCTGTCTAATCAAATGCACATGGACACAGGGGTAACACAATTAAGGCGCTAGGACTGGGAGATCTTCTGGGAGAGATCTTCTTTGGGCTAAGGTCAGGTAAACAGTGGAAGGATCACCAGACAGATTTTATTCTCACATTCATTTCAAAGAGACTGCGAGTGCGAGAATAGTTTCAGACCAAAAACAAAACAAAATGGAAAAGCTGATTTTAAAGTGGAAGTATTTTATTTCTATGGGATATTAACTGCTAACACATAACTTACTTAGATCACCATGTTACCTTTTATTGACAAAAGCTAAAACAAATCGATTTTGCATAATACCCGCTCTTTAGACATTTGCTTAGCTTGCGTGAAATCCTTCCTTAGCACTAGCTTGAATACACAAGCATCAATACTGCCTAAGAAATGAACCAGCAATTTTCTGCAAGAAAAGATTTCTATGAACCATATCTTAGTCTTTATGTTTGCGTTCTCAATGCAACAACAAACTGTCACTTTTGAACAGCTTTAGCTAAACTCTTTTGGCAAATTAAAATGTATAGCTGTGAGCATGGTGAATACTATGGGAGTTTGCAGTTCAAATATATTTGCATTACAACAAGTGCAACAACTGCCAGAGGAAGTGTCTTTTGCATAAACCATGGGAGTTTTCATCCATATTGAAATCTGTAAGCACTCTATGGTAAAAGTTGTTTTTTTCTGTCATATATAGATTCATGCATATAAAATACGACATACTCAGTTCACAGAGCAAATTTTGAGACTAATACAAGAATCCCATGCATTTCAGAACGTGTTCACAGAGGTCTAAACTACAGCGTGATATTCCAAAAAATGAATTATGACTTTGTTTTCTCATATTGACCATCACAGTTTTGATTAAATACATTTCATTTCTCATATATAACAACTAAATATTGCTTAAGCAAGATAAGACTTTGAATCAGTACCATTTAATGCAAAATATTCAAATTTATTCCTCTGAATGCTGCTCCAAACCAAATGTTTGTGTTAACAGGAGAAGAGCTGTACACCTGTTGATTAAAGCTGATCTTTTGACAATTTAAAATGATTGGATCTTGATTTGATTAGTTGCACAGCCCTAAAGACAGGTTGGAGATATTTTGTTCTTTGCTGAGGATTTCATATTACCTACAAAATGGATCCACTGCAATTTGAAAAATGTGGCTAAATTCCAAGTTTGATTTGTGTTTGATTAATTATTAACCTATAATAATATCCACATTCATTTGTTTAGTTATATGGTACAATAGACCAAAGTGTGGGTCATTCACAAGGCATGAGTTGGGTGTCGCAAGATTATTTCAAGATATGATTAAACATATTATCCTGTAGTTTATCCATTTGAAAAATTAAATGAACAGTATTTATTTATTATTTGCTGGTCTTTGTGTATCGATGCCAATGCCAACTATACAATAAAATGCAAATTCCAACACATTTGTAGTAAAGACTGCCCCATGTACATTATTTGTGGTGTTATTTATTTATTAGGCTCCAAAATTAACAGTAGTATCAGCATCAACACACAAAGACTTCTCTATAAACAGAAGTGTCCTCTGGTGAAGTTTTCACGCCTCATTGTCAGAGACATCCACCAGCAGTTCGCTGTCCACCGTGTGAGCTCTCAGTATTGAAAGCACAAGTCACTTAAAACCTCACAGAAATATCATTAAGACAGAAATGGCCATAAAAAAAAATTCTAAACTGTTTAAATAAGCAATATTAAACTTGATTTTACACATTAAAATTATTATCAGCATCAGTTTAATTGAGCTGTGGGTCGATTGCATAGTTATTTTAAGAGTCCCAGCCTCAAGAGTTTGGGAACCCCAGCTGATAATCATAATAACTTAGTAAATCAGTTATGCCTTCAACCCAACTTTCAAACTTTTCACTGTTCTTTTGAAAATGGCATCCTCGAAAAATGCTAACTTTATCAGGTGCCGACATGAGATTTTCCCATTCCAGTTTCAATTAGAGCAGGTGCTTATCTGGCGCCCGCACACTGACCATTTTATTACTTTGAAGGACAATTTATTCAACTTCTCAGCTGCATCCCTCGACCTTTAGAAGTTGACTCCTTTCATATGCCTGCTATTTGCTATGCCTGCAGTGGCTTTAGGAAGACAAAAAGACAGTGAGAATGGTGTAGTTTCCAAATGCCAATAGCTCAGATTACAGCTATAGAAGTATGTATGTGATGTATGTGTGAGGCAATACTGGGGCATTTACAAATTATGTCTAGACTGAATGTGCCGCTAGATACAGGAGCTGATTGAATGACATGGTAAGGTTTTAAGGGGACAGCTAAAGCATTATGTTTTGTTTTTTGTTTTTTTGTTTGTTTTTTTTCCAATTCTTTGGGACCCCTGAATTGGTATTTCATTCGATGGTTTCCCCAGTGGATATAAGCTTCCAAATACTGGTTCAGACAATCCTGACTGCGCATATAAACTGATGTAATAAGACTATTTACTGGTCATAGTTGGTCCAGAAAATCAGATAATGTTTTAACTTTTATCTATACAAAGTTGTTTTGGAGTTACTTGAGGGATAAATAACAGCTACATAACACAGTTTCATCGGTTTAAAGGAAATAAATGCTGTTTTCAATCTCTCAATATTGGTTGATATAGGGTATTGGCAGATACTCAAAGTTATAGTATCGAAACCAGTATCGGAACTGAAAAAGCTGGATTGGTGCATCCCTAACAATAAAGTGAACCTTAACCTTATAACTTTGAACATTTTATACTATTTATGTATGTATATGTATTTTGTTGTAAACTATTGCACATAGATGATGATTTTGTTCATTAGAAACGACTACATTTATGAATATTTTTATACTAACTTCGAGTCTGAATGTTTTAAAAGACTCTCAAGTACAGAGCTGTGGGCAGGGGTAAATGGTTAGTGGAAATGGATATTTTCTAAGCACTAAAGCCTCGAATGCAGGATAATGCAGCTAAAATGAGGACAGATGATTAAAACATGGTTTAAAACCTCATAATATATGTCTCCTTTAAATATGTATGGAAACTATCATCTACATCACTGAGAGTCATGAGCTAAGTATCTGGTGTATTTCTGGTCTAGACTTGGTTTGGTCCTGTTCTAATCCTGGTTTAGTCCTTGTCTGGTCCAAGCTCAATTTTGGGTTTACTCAGGATTTTTATGCGGTGTCTGTGCAAGTGTGAACACAGCATGAAATCTTAGTTTAGGTGTATGAACTTAAAAAAAACACTAAGCAACACCCTCAGGTGCTCACATAGAAAATTGAAGCCAGGTGTTAACACGTTTTTAGAAAGAGATTACCTCCCCAAACAAGACAAGTAACAACATAATTCTGAGGTTTAAAGCTGAAAAAAGTTCATATGTCTCCTTTAAGCTAAGTGAGAAGGTACTTGAGAGAAGCACTAGCCTGATGCAGAGTTGGGTGTGCTGCTCTTGGCTCCACTCTTGCTGTTGTTGTTCTGTTTGGCGTTGCTCTGCAGAAGCTGGAACCAGTCCCTCAGACGCTCGCCCAGATCAGCCAGATCCTGCCCGGTGCAGCTCTCTGTGGAGAAGAGGAGGAAATTGGCTTTGGGGTTCTGCGCTGGAAAATGCGAATGGATTTGTTTATTAATATTTTCTTCTTATTGTTGTAACACTGTATTTTCTATTTGACTTATTATTGTATTCACTGTTGTGTTTTATAGACTTGCCAAAAATAATAATAATAATAATAATAATAATAATAATAATTACCCGAGTAATAAGCCATTTTTCTAGACAGTCAAAACAGGCCAATTGAAACAGATCACCCACAAACATGACCCCCCAATTGGCTCTAAATCTAACTAAAAAATAAATAAATAGTCTCACAATTAAATGGAGGGTGCACCTGTTTGTCTTCATGGATATGTTACTGCTTTGCCAAGAATGTTCCACAGTAAAGCATTAAATATAGCTATATCCATGAAGACAAGCAGGTGGCACCATTTGGTCAAGGTACAGGTCACATCTGTGGAGAGGCCTGTCTGCTCACAGTAAGAATGCTTGTTTTTCAAGGTATTTTGAGCAATAGAAATGCCTATAATAAAATCCATGGTAGATGTTTACTGTGGAACCTTAATCTATCTCCATAGAGTCGCAATGAATATTATTTTCGCTATTTCTTTTTAGACTGAGGGCAAAAAAATTCAATTCTGGATATTCCCTTACCTAATATTGTAATAATATGAATTTCACGCTGTATTGTCCAGCTACAATGTTAAATGTGAATAAATCATCTCACTAACTTCTACTGAGTCACCCTGAGTCATAACTTGGACAGCGGGTCCAGGCTGGCACCATGACTGCAGCCTCCTTCTGTTGTTATTGTTACTATTTATACTGGATGTGTTCTCTGTCACCCTCCCCATCTCAGCTCTGCTCCTTACCACGTTTGGCGTCCTTGGCGGTGGGAGCGGCGGTGGGACAAGGACACAGGCCCGCGCACTTCATCGTCAGTTCCTTCCCTGTAAGACAAGCCTGCTGCTCCAACTTGCACTGAAAACAAAAACACAGGCAAAGAGCGTGTAGCAACACACAGACACTTGAAATGAACATTGTGGTATAAGAAGGTGTGCGGTATTTACTTAAAATTACTGGAATTTTAATCATTTGAGTGTTGACTAGGCAACTAATTGCCTGGCAAATCTAGAATGAGATCTCTCTGTAATTTTTATTCAGTGGTAATAAAAATTGACTAATTGCACATCCCTAGTGGAAAATTGCACTCACCCCGTTGCCATTTTATTATTACAAGCAAAATTATGGTCAAACCAGACAGAGATGTGATAAAAGCTAAATAATCTAGTTCCTGACCCTCACAGTGTTTGGGAACGGAACGCCAACATTGTACAGGTTGGTCCCGTTCCATACATTAGTGCCAATGCAATTTCAATGAGAGAGTTAGCATTAGCCTCCAAACATCGGAGCAACATGTGATCAACACCAGAACCTCGTTAAAAAACATTAACACATGTAGCACTGTTTTGCATAGTTTATTGTCTTAGGCCTAATCCCAGTTCTCTTTTGCACCCCTGCCCCTTAGCCCTTGCCATACACCTTCAAAATGAGAGCTAAGGACTAGGGCTGAACACCCAGCACTTGGAAATTTGTCTCATTTTGTCTCTGTTTATTTTTCTATTTATAACAAGAGCCGTATGGTGTCATTCATATATATGTCTAATTAATTAGGCTTTTATCATCTATATTATTATATTAGAAGTGTATATATTATAGGGTCTATGTTTAAGTAAAATTATTTATTAATAATAATTTGGACTATTAGATATAATCCAGTAATATCACATTTTGCCAGCTCATTAAGAGCACACTCTGATAAGGCTACAGTACTGATGATACTTGTGAACTTGGACAGACTGATACAGTATTTATAGGCAGCTTTTATTTAGTTAAACAAGCTAAATGAGACAACAAGACTTGTTGTCACCTCATTCAATAGGATAAAATTATTATATTGCTAGTGGGCTGTGTGTGTGCTATTCAGAACATGTCACTCCTGGAAGGGTCAATAAGCAATCTTACTAAGTCAAACTCAAAAAGCTCCAATCCAGATTCATATTTGCCTTTTTAACCCATGCTTGACAATCCTGTTTTGCAGTGTGAAGGTAAAATGACTTATTACTGCATTAAATATTCATGAGGTCCCTACAGTAAGCTTTAATTTGAATCAGAGACTGGCTGCTGAATACGCTCTCTCACCTCTACCCGCGCACAAGGTCAGCAGTAGTGATCCCAAAGACAAAGCATAAATCAATAGAGGCTGGGGATTCTGTCAACGGCTGCCGCCAATTGGTCCTTCTGAGCCTATATATCACGCCTTATTGTCTCTGTAATTCCCAAAGGAGGCTTCTTTCAATGCTCTACTTGGAACCGTTACGGCTCGGTT
Organism: Periophthalmus modestus; assembly: GCA_019594935.1. Taxonomy (NCBI): domain Eukaryota; kingdom Metazoa; phylum Chordata; class Actinopteri; order Gobiiformes; family Gobiidae; genus Periophthalmus; species Periophthalmus modestus. The sequence goes on along the minus strand of JAIEZT010000441.1, from coordinate 14,011,419 downwards.
TAACTATTCACGCAGCCATACGCACCTGTCACATTACATAGGGAACAATATTGTGGCAATCTGTGTCACGGTTTGACAGGGTTGGGGGGTATTTATTATTAATATGATGCTAACACTTTTCCACGTTTGTAATTTGTTAAATATACTTTTACACCTAGCATATGGTCGGTGCGCGCTGTCGGAAGGAAGGTGGGGGTGTAAATGAAACCTTAAAAGCATCATCCGTGTTTAGCCGCAGTGACAGTTTGATAAGGGTGGTATGAGGTAACCGTGAGGAGTCAGTTGATATAAGCTATATAGTCTGTGTGTTATATGTGCTGTGTTGAGTTCTAAGAAAAAACTTAAATAATTAAATTTAAACATCATACAGACAATATAAATGATAAATGATAATGAAATCCGTGTGGTGTCATAATGTTTTCACTAGCTTCTTGTTGGTAGTGCCTGCTGTATAAAATATTCAATAATAGTTGTACAGTTTGTAATTAGTATTATAATGCTTGACCTATATCAGAACTAGTAGTAGTATAAAACCGTGTAGTAATAATTAAGGATTTACTTAATTTGTTTGTTGATCTGTTATGATCATTGTGGTATCAAAATCAGTATTGAGTAGTAGTGTCAAAATCAAGTTTGAAAGTTTAGTATCAACATTAGAATACATTGCAAACATTAGAGTTAAGTTGATATCTATTTTTGATTTATGTTCTCAATTATAGTTTAGCCTATAGTATTAGCTTAACTTCAAAATACTGTTATCCGTTGGCACTGTAACACTAAAAGGTACAACAAAATGCTAAATGTTTTACACTTGTTAATGTCATCTTCCCAGACACTGGCATCCAACACATCATCTTTGTTTGAACAAAAATCTAATTACTTGCAGGACCATAAACGCTGCTAACTGTTATGCACATACCTTGGACGCGTAGTTGTGTCCATCAGAGCCGCACACAGGCCCGGTGGAGGATATGGGGCAGGGCTGACAGCTGCCGTCAGGAGAGCGGAGAGCAGGCTGCTTCAGTCTGGAGGGACAAGACACAGAAATACACAAATACAGAAATGTCTGATGCCCTCTGCTGGCAATAAAGGGGAGTGAAGCATTTTTGAAAGGGAAAATTAGCAGCATGGTTATTAGTGAGTCATATGATGCTTAGAGAGTTGTTTTGAATTTGAGTTAGATGCTTTGCTGTGGAAGAAAAGCAAGTGCTGGTGTATGGACTATAAAATGTGAGTTTATATGTGTAGGGAAAGAGAACAAACCGCAAATTGGAGTACTCATGTTACAAAATGTATTATTACATGATTGAAAGCTGTTAATTTGCAAGTCCCTTTTAAAGATTCACTGTTACATTTGTTTGTCACCTGCTTGTCTCCATGGAATTGTTAATGCGTTGCTGAATGTTCTGCAGTATAGAATTAAACATCTATCTCTCACAGTAGGAATGCATATTTTTTAAGGTCATTTGAAGAATAGAAGTTTAATACCATATGAAGGAACATTCCAGGCAAAGCAATGACATCTCCATGAAGACAAGCAGGTGGTGGACCCTCCACTTTAAAAATTACATAGTGCAACTTTAAACAGCTAGCATTGGAACTACATTGCAATACACGCTAGCTTTATCATAACCATTCTTGAGTTGACCCCATTTCTGGATGTTTCTCTCTTGCAAGTATGTGTGCATTGGGGAGTCGCCTATAGTTGAAATGCTCACCTATGCTCCAGCTTCTTGCGGTTGACGCACACAGCTCTCTGGTAGCCCTGGGCGATACACACCTTGTGCCGGCTACACTTAACCTTCTGACAGGGGTCCTTGGTTGTGTCTACATCTGGGAGAAACACAGGAAATTAGAAGTATGCTCTGAAAACCCCCTGGGCCCTGAGCTTTTTACTTCCACCAACAACTTTCTGTTATCGTCACCTCACAACTGACAGAAGCAGAGATGTGCTGATATTACATTTACACTCAGAGCAAATGGACTGGCACTGAATGTAAGCAGGTGGATCTGAAGGTGCACTGAGGAAAATGTTGAATGTTTTAAGCATTTCATTTATTTATTTGTTTGCCTTCTCCTTTAGCTTAATCAAATGGATGAGATTAGACTAGATGGGATGCCGCAATCTTGGTTGTAGTGATTTGTTTACAACTGGAATTTTTCCAGTTGATCAAATTGCATCGTTCAACTAATAGTTTATTATGCTGGTACTCAGACAATATTCTTTCTATCAGAGTCTCAAGTAAGTCTCATGTCTTGGGCTGAGTCAAGTCCAAAGTCAAAGACAGGCAAGTCCAAATCAAGTCCAGTCAAAGACAGGCAGGTCGAAGTCAGGTCCTAAGTCCTCTGCTTTAAGCTTCAAGACATTACAAGATGAAGTCAACCAAAGTACCTAATACAGCTTGTATTTCTGCAATGTTTACGCTTTTAAAACTAAATTGTACTATTTAAAAAGTCACAGTAACAAATAAGCATGTGACCACATCCAAATGTCACGTTACAATATTTATTGAGAGGCTAACAGAATCGTAGATATGCTACTTTTTCCTTTTAAAATGGTTTGATCATTACATCATTACATAATAACAAAAATAAGGTTTGAAAGTGCTTAATAAACAATAATTTTGTCATGAAGTTTGCACTGTCTATGTAGTTCCCTCATTTTTTTAGCTCCTGCTGCAACAAAACAACGCATTTAAACAAGGGAGCATGTAACCGTATTTATTGTGACAGCCCTCACTACTATTGACGTTTGACGATACAATATCACAGTATTTCAGTTGCTGTTACATCCCTAGTAACAAATAGATGAGTGGAGAAGGATGTTCCAGTTTCTTCCAAAAAAAAAAAGCACTGAAAGTAACAACTGTAAAGAGAAAAGTGCTTTCTAAAGCCATTATTTTATTTGAGAAGAGTCAGGTTACAGGGCTCAAGTCCAAGTCTCAAGTCATTGGCCTTCATGTGCCAAAGAAGTGCCAAAATTGTTATGGAGTATCAAGCCTTTTACTTAGTGTTGTAGAATAAATTGTAGGAGTTAAAGAGAAGAAGCATGATGCTGGGGTTCAAACGCAGCAGAAGTTAATTTACCATCAGTACAGGACCCAGCTCCCAGAGACGTGAACCCTCAAGACACTGAGATACTATTGTCTATTCCAGTCTAGTGCATTCCAGTCTGGCTATGCTTCCGTTGTGGGGAGTATTAGACCTCTGATGACGCAGGTTAAGATAACAAGGACTGAAATGGCCTCAGTACACCACAAAAATTGAATTCCTCTAACACTTAGTATCAACTTTTATCTTAGTATATGACAACACTACATTAGTCTCTGAATGTGTGTGTGATTAAGTGAATTGTTCATTATGTAAAAGTACTTTGAGTGTCCAAAGGAGGTGAAACAGATATTTACAGTAAAATCAATCTTTCAACCAAATGCTGAGATAAAACCACATAACAAGCAGCCATTGTTTTAGCCCACCGACTTTGAGAGAAGAGGAGAGAAGCAATTCAAATGAGGCTAAAAACAACAACTGCTACCTCTGATCTTGAGATGTATCTTCGTTTACGTTTGATTGAGTGAGCTAAAATCACATTTGGGTGGGAACATGCTCTGACCCCTTTTTCAAAACAAGGCCGCGTCTAACCCCTTGCCACATTTCTTTCAACAGTACAGTGATTTACTACTAGTATTCACGCTACATACTGGGACAAATCTTTCTGCAGCCCTGCTTTAAGGCTGCACTGCTAGCGCACCTCCTCCTCCATCCATCACGCTGTGGGCTAGCCGCTAATGCTAGCCCAGGTGTCACGGCCCCACATGCAGTCATATGTCACAGCTGTCTGTTCAGAGCAGGCCCCCTGGAGGTCGACCTGGATGTCACACTCTATTTTCTTCAGCTCGTAGCCTCCCATTCACCTAGACTACACTACAATACATCTTATTTGAGTAATGCACAAGTACAACGCCAGGTTCTATCTGAGACTTTGAATTAATCATGACATAGGCTTCAGAGTCCTGTTCATAGACACCAGTGCTTTTCAGCATTCAAAAGATATAATATTTTGTTTTGAATTGGTATTTGCCATGGCAAGGGTGCTATATTTTCATTACTCTGAAACCCATGAATAGATATTAAAAAAAAAAAATAGTTGTAAGAATCGCAAGAAACAGAAACGAAATCTCATGTAAAGTTAAAGATGCTGTAATTTTTTGTTACAGAAAAATATGTTTAATTTAGATTTTTTTTTTATTCAAAAAAAGCAAAAATATGTTAAAATAGAGGGTTCAGCGATATAATTTTGTTTTTATGCTGCAGCAAAAAAGAGAGAAAAATTCTTGTGTATATTCATATGTTAAAGATATAAATTTTTAAACAATATATGTGTAGGATTGAATTTCATTTTATGACTATTTCTGTTGATGACGTCAAATTCCGCAGTTTCTTCTGTCTGTCATAACAAAAAGATTTAACATTGTGACATTCTTATCAGCCAGAGACCAAACCATCATGTGCCCCAATTGTATCCAGTTTTACGCCGTTGTAATTTGGGCTTAAATCGGCTGTCTTGTCCCCTCCGGTGTTGGCCTGGGACACAAATATTAATGCTGCCTTCTCTATCTGCGACAGGATTATTGAAGCAGAGAGGCAGAGATCTGATTTGAGCAAGCAAATCCGAAACAATACAGCACCCTGTCATGGCTGAGCCCGAGAGCCGCCTGAATAACATGGTGGCAGAGGAGGAACGCACAGTCTGTTCTCTGTCATGTGGGACAGCAGCCTCAGTCTCAGGGAGTACTATATTACATTTCATATATACTGATAAAAAAAAAATCGTTTACTGTACATGTACCACTATTTGGACTAAATCTCTCACAGTACCATTTCCCAAGTTAGGGGTGGAAATAGCAATAGTGAAAAAAATTCTGTCTATATATAGGCCTGTCATGATAACAAATTTTGACATGCGATATATTGCTGTAGAAAATATAGACGGTAATATTAAAATTAATTTATGCCTATGACACATTAACCCAAGAGCAGATTTAAACCACAAAAATCTTCTAAATCTACAATATTGTTAAAAAAAAAGGGCTACAACAAATAAATAGCAGAATGAAACAATTTTGGCAGCAGTTTGCATCTGTAATGAATTATTAAAGTTATGAATTCAATCTTCTAGTGTTCAAATTGTGCTGCCAAAAAATTCCCAAAACTTTCCCAGTAGTGCAAAAAAAAAAAAAAAACACACACAAAAAAAGTATTGTTCCAGAGTTCATATATATAATGATAAGTCAGTATAGGCCTCTCTATATATCTTCAATATGTTTTGGATTATGCCATTGACAATATTCAGATAATGTTATTGCAACCCATCAGGGCATTGAAAAACGTGCCTGTAAATGTCAAAGTTAGAGATAGACCGACATGTCAGTTGGCAGATATATCAACCAATATTTGCTTTTTTGAGCATCAGCTATCTGTCTTCAATCCCCAGTTTGGGCTCACCAGCTGATTAAACAAAAGATATAAAGCTTTATTTGACCACTTAAGTACAAAAAAGACATTTCACAAAATGCAGCTACTCTGCTGTCTTTTAGGTTTGAAGTAAAACAGCAGTGTCCAAATATCCAAAGTCCAAATGTATATGATATCATTTTTCCTTATTATATAATTATTATGTAGACCAATGGGATGTATAAACAGTTAATAGTGTTAATAATAATTCTAATTTATATACTAATATTATTCATTTTTCAAAATATCTCCAAATATATCTTGAATCAATGCTATATTCCAGCTGATATTGTTATGGCTGGCCTGTGTGAGTCCATTCCACTGTCCCATGCTCCATTGTCCCATGTTTTCCTGGTGACCTGCACGCTGGAGCTCCACCTCAAGGTCTCATCAGTATTTAAGGAGCAGCTCTGCCATAAGACTCTGCCAGACCACTGCTCCACAGTACGATTACTGGGACCTGCCTCCGCTCGCCTCCAGCCTCACTCCAGCCTCACTCCAGCCACCTCCTCTTACACTATCCAGTCATTCCTGCCTGTAATAAAACTTTAAAGTATTTACAACTCTCTGCCTGCATTTTTGGATCTGCCTAACACATATGTTGTATATCGTCAGTTCACACTGAGTCCTTGCAAAAATAAAATTCAACCTAAATACAGAGACCAAACTTTAGCATAAGGCTAAAAACAGTTCATTAATGTTTTACTTCTGAAATGACATGTCAAATTAGAAACACTGCAACCTTTTAATAGAATACAATGCAAAACCCTTGATACAAAAAACACTAAGGTAAACTCATTAAGCTCATGCGTGTTTCACTCTCCATAGGACATTCAGTGTGATATCAGACACAGCTATGATCCATAAACAATCTACATGCTGCAATTACCTCATTTGAGCTATTAGCTGTTTTGGTAAGACTAATTTCTCTGTTCAAAACATTAAGCTTTTGTTCTTTATTGACAAATACAAGTTACATATTATGACTAGGTTTGTCAAAAGTATCGGAAATCAAATACTAATCAATACTAAAACTAGAAACTAGATAAGTATCGATACTAAAAAAGTCACAGGACAGAACATTTCCTGAATAGCTTTAGAATGATCTTGAGCTGTATCAGAACAAGTATAAGACCAAATAGACTAGCATATACCTGGACGACTATATGCATTACATAGGTATAACTCCACATGGTAATATAAGAAAGTCCTATTATTTAATGCTGAAAATGTCTAAAGAAAGAGTGTTTTCATTAGGCTGGTGGTCATCATAATTGGTAGAAGATTGAGCCCATTCCTTAGTATTGAAATCCAGTTTGAAATTAGAGTATCGGCAGTGACGTGCAGTGTGATGACAGTGCGTTCACCTGGAGAAAAAAATAAATGAAATGGTTATATTTATCCAATGGTTTGTACCATGAAGTTATTTTCTATTTAACTTTCCAATTTTAATTTTTTTTTTTAATTCAAATTGCTGAATTTTTACATTGACCATTGAAATGCTGAGAAGAGACGTGTGGAGAGGCCCACGTGGTTCGTGCCTCACATGGATTGACTGTGCTGTAGCTCAGCAGTGATGCTGCTGCTTTAAGCGGCTGTGAAAAGGCGACATGTAAGGCACGCTGTTACCTGGCCTCATGGTAGGGGGCACTCGTGAGCCCAGGGATTCTTGTAACTATCGCAGAATCATGACAGCAAGATACAATTTAGAGTTAGCGAATCAAGTTTAGCAATCTGTTCACTTGTTTCTCCTTGTCTGGCCCTACTTTTTAAATGGAGGAAGATTACATATTAAAGCTCAAGCAGTTTTCTAAACTGGACTTTCGGTCGAATCAGGAGGTTATAATTAAAGGAAGGCCAATGCTAAAGGAGCTAAATGGTTTGCTCCAGATGACGGGACGAAAGGCTCGCTCTTTTCAAACAGAGTGGTACGAAATGGTGAGAAATTTAATAACTTCAATCCATTGAAAATTGGGGAACCAGAATAAGGATGAAAAACAATGCAAAACCAGCTTGCTTTTTATTTCATACTATTAGAGCTATTTCATACGGACTTTTATTTTGAACTTCTTTTATTCTGCTCAAAAGTCACTTACCGGGAGAGAAATTGGCCCGGGGCCTAATGTACTGACACCTGGTTTACATGTTTGTAAATCTGATTGTGATGACATTAGTGCCTCACCAGCCATGAACTTCACCGCACGTCACTGAGTATCGGATAATACTAATTATGATGACACCAAAATCTATTCACATTTTACTGCTGTTTTAATGTCGCTGCACATATTGTGTACGTCTTCTGCAAATGAGCCGAAGGAGAAAATATTGGTTGCTAAGTAGCTGATTCTAGCTGCTTCTTCTGTAACCAACAAAGAACAATAAGGGGCTTTGGGTGATAATGACAGGAGGAGAATACAGTTCAGTATTATTCACTCCTGATTGAATAATAATACAGCCATCCAGCCAAATGAACAGAGCATAAGCAGTGCATGTAATCCTGCCGTCTAATAGCCAAACATTAGTAAATAAATCTTGGATCGGGCGGTGCGTCTACAATGCTGGCAGTGTTGCGGTGTTGTGAGCACAGAAGCATAAGGTGGCTGCTGGAGCCTCATGTTAACTTAACAGGCTTCCGCGGATTAAAGCGCTGCCTGCCGATGATGACGTTACCATGGCAACAGGCTCTCGGCGGTCCAGGAATCATTTCTGGCTGTGACTGTGATTTGCAGCTCAATCTGCGGTATCTGCGAGTAGTGAAGTAGAACGTCTGAGACCCCTGTCGAACAATCAAGTCAATCAATCAGCACTTTGTTTTGCATTGTTCTGCGTGTTTACATGGTCCTACATAAGAGGTGTGCAAAAGGTGGTGTGTGGACGACTTGTGGTGGTCCTGTAGAGGCTTCAAATACAGATTAGGATCAAAGGGACTTTTCTCTGGTCAGTTTAGATAAATAGACCACTGTAATCATTTAAAGAGGGTGTACTTTACTTCTTTGTGGTATTAATTGCTACCACATCATATTTAAATCACCATGTTACATTTTATTGTTTTGGAAACATTATAGTCACTGAAAAAAACATATTGTGCTAAATCACTATCCTTCAGAGCGCTATCACAACACAATCAGCTAACATAAGGAGGGTTCGAAGAGAGCCTGACTGAGATTGCTAAATCACTGAAACATGAAACGTTTTTAGGCATGTTTTTGATGAGGGAACAACAGTTTAACATGGTCGAAAGCTCAAAAAAATCTACTTTGCTTAATACGCCCTTTTTAAGCACAGTTCTGGTTTATTGCTAGATCTATCTTAGAACTAGTTTAATTCTGGCTGGACTAAATCTTGGATTTTCTTCTAGTTCTTGTGTAGTCCTGGTTTACTGTAGTTGTAAATTTTAGGGATGCACCGATGTAGCTTTTTCTGTTCCAATACCAATGTGGATACTTTGATACTTTCTTGCTTTAGTCCTTTGTAAGAAAATATATTCAAATTTCTTTTAAGCCCTTGTTAAGGTCTTTGGACCTGGTGAATAGATCTAGTGGTCCAATTGCCTCAGTCTAATCAATATTTAGTCCTGACTTTGCCCTCTTTAGTCCTGATTTAACCCTTTTACTTTGTCCTTTGAGGAATAGGTTTAACCCTACTGATTTGCCCTGGTTTAGTCTATGGATTAGTCTAGCTTGAGGTTTAGGCTGGTATGACCCTTGACTAGCCAGTTACTTCAGTATTCTGTTTGAATTCAGAAGGGTCTGGAGTAAGACCATAAAGCGTGCCAAACCACTGCCCTAATTTAGCACGGTCCAGTCGATGTTCTTAATGTGGAGATCCCTAGATCTTCAAAAACTATTCCTTCTTTTACACTTCTGTCTCTTCTTTGCATCTACAGTGTACACTTAAAACTTAACCTACTTCCATTCGAACATGTGGAAGGTCTCTCTCATTCAGTATTAAACTAATGCCGGCATCACAGAAGCTCGTCTAATTAGGCTCCTGGTGCTTCAGTGTAATCCAAATCACATCGAGTGCAGTTTATCCCTGTAGATGGAAGCTAACAGAGGCAGGGCAACTTTCCCATCCACTCTATACACACTCCAATAAAGCCACTAATACGGTCAGCGTTAGCTCGGCCCACTAAACGGACACACATGGCTCAGTTGTTAATGATCGGAATGAATGGGCTAGAACTTAATGAAATGGCCTTTTATGGAGGAAAGTATTGCTTAGTTTGATAGATAGAAAGTGCTAGTTGGATGATTTCCAATTGGCCGTGTGTACTGATCACGGACGAGATTGACAAGGGTAATGTGTCTTGAAAATATACACCAACGTGAATTGCAAAAGCCAAGCGACCTAACATTAAAGTCATAATAAAAAGTACACAGACTTTTCAGAGTACAATAAATTTTCCACTGCACTTCTCCAGCACACTGTAGCTCTGCTGACAGACTGGCTCAGAGGATTGGAGGCTGGGTCAAATGCAAAGGACAGATTTTGCCTACAGGTACAGTAAAGTTACATAATTTTGTCACATGACTAAACAATGAAGTGTAATTTTCTTCACCATCGTAAATGTCTATATTAGTGTTGTCACAATACTAAAATTTGTAACTCAATTTTGATACTAAAGAATAGACTCAATACTAAATACTGATTCTGATACCATGATGATAATAATAAAAAAAATAGTATTTATTTAGACAATAGAATATAATTTTCAACACTCAATGGTAGTACTTTCTTTTATCAACATGTGGGCTTCTATCCATGTAATCCCTCAGGGTCCAGGTAGGTCCCATAGTGGTACATGGGTGTATAATAGTCTGTGTTTTATACTTCTGATACAGCTCAACATAATTCCAATGATATTCAGGAAAGGCCCATATCTGTCCTGTGAATATGACTAGTTTTGAGTGTACTTGCTTAAATAAGTATCTAGTTTCAATACTAGACTTAGTATCGACTAGTATCTGATTTTCAATACTTTTGACAACCCTAGTCTATAGTATGTAGGCCAGTCAGCTAAATGGGTTAATTTTTGCATTGATGAACAAGAAAATAGACCGCCCTGTGGTCAGTTGTCACATCTGATGAGTACAGCCGATGTGCTTAGAAACCTGCAGTTTTGTGAAACACCTGCAATGTTTGACTTCAGTTAAGCCCAGTGTTAAGCCGATACTACCAAAGAAGCAATAATGACTGATTCTGAGAATAGTTTGGTTAACAAACAAGCAAAACAACTCATGCAAATCAGACAGTGACACATTTCAGCATCACCACGTGTCTAACCTGACTCACCAGACCTCCTTTCACAATGGGCCATCTGGAACCCTCTTCAGAATCTACACTGGAGAGGGTCCTTCAGAGCAGTACCTGGTCGGTGACTTGGTGAACCAGGATCCATGGTGTATATTCATTGTAAATAGAAATGAGTGAGAAATTACACTTAAAGGGCCTGTACCTGATTTTAATTTATACTTGTCCAGATAAATGCTCTTTACATCATGCATTGTATGGTAACAACAGCTAAATAAGAACAAAAAAGACTGTTAAATATAATCTATTCATTGCATTTTCTTGAATAAAAACTATACAGACGCTACTGACAAGGTAAATCAGGCAGATTGTTACTAAGTATCATGGGAAATGAACTGCCTGACACTGTCCCAGGCACTTGATTCTCTGTCATGGTGCATTTTCAAGAGCAACAAAGACAATCAAATGGTAGCAGAGATTGGAGAACTGTAAGGAAACAACTGCATAACACTATCTCAGACAGTTGTTTCTGTGTCATGGTGGAATATCACAGAGGCAGAAAGGATTACGTGCACAGGGATAAAAGTTAAAATAAAGCGTGTTCCTGACTCATGGTTTGAAACCAACTACAGACCCTTTAACAAACTTTACTGAAACTTCTGCGTTGTTAATATGTTATTAAAATTCCTGAAGGATGATATTGTCTGCATTTGACATATTTGTTATATTGATAAGAGACCCATTATAAAATTCTTGGTTAGATAACACAGAAAAGTGGTCAGGCCGACCTGGACAAACAGCCCAAAAGAAAGTAATTTTAACAGAGAATTTCCATTAAGGCTTTTTAAACCTATCTAGTCTATAAAAACACTATTAAGGTCACAGTGACATACATGCCTCTAATACCGCAGAATCCAGGGCTAACTTAATTTGTGTAATGACATATACTTTCAATGACACAATCACTGTGTTAGTTATAAAAAAACAAGCAACGGAGCACACAGAACACAAAGGACGTCTGAAAGCATTCCCCTTTGCACTGTATACTTAACTCATCTCAAACTGTCCACTGAGATATCATTACCTCGGCCTCCCTTTGAAGGGTAATTACAAAAATGGATCCCACGCTCCCTCCCAGTGGGGTCCAAAGAGCTTCAAAGTGTTTTGCTTGAACTTTTCCTCCAGTCTCTTTGCACACAGGTCCCAGGTGGAGAGTTGGGTAAAATATATCTGGACAATATTAGGGCATATGAAAGTGAGGATGCCATAGATGGGATACACAGAGGAATGTGACAGAATACTCCCAATATGCCCATATCATTGATCAGACTCCCAAGTGAGAGAGAGGTCTGACTGGAAGAGGTGGTGGTCAGGTGTAGTAAAGGTCAAGAGGTGAGTCAGACGCAGGATTGTACAATGCGATAATGCTAAGGCTGAGTATCGACAACAACAATCAGGTATATTGGGACAGATTAGTCAATCACCGATAAGTAATTAGTGCTAGGAGAAGGAGGGGGAATTCTGGTGAAGAGAAAATGTACAGTAATATTAAGTAGATCAGTTTTACTGCTACTTAATTTTCACTGCCTGTTTGTCTCCATGGAGATGTTATTGCTTTGCCTTAATGTGCCACAGTATGGTATTATGAAACTTTATCTATATATAAACTATATATAAAAACACCTCTATTAGAGGTGTTTTTATTGGCAAAAACATGTATTTTTGTAATGAGCAGGGTGCCTCTCCACAGATCCAACATGGAACTTGGCCTAGTAGTGTCACCTACTTGTCTCCATAGAGATAATAAGTTTAATGCCATAGTGTGGAACGTTTCAGTTGCATAGTGCATAGTGACTGACTATTAGGATTAGGAAAGTTACCATTGCAAATTTTAGTCATAGCAGTATTGGACGTTCAAATTTTAATATAAAAACTATAGACAGTTTCCATAAACAATATATAACATATGGCCAACTTTAACAAAGTTTTCTTGTTATTTTGATATTAAATTTAAACATAATGAACTCAATTAGATGAGTTTGGACAATCAAAGCAAGATTTTTTGTATTTTTTCAGCTAAAAGAATCACTTAGAAATACATTTTATGCAGCTATAATATGAATTGTTGAATGACTGTTTAATAATATATCAAACATTACGCTTCCTTTGAACTCCCAGACACCTATTCCACTGACCACTCAGCACGTTTTTATCCATCAAGAGTCTTGTCTGCTATCGACTTGCATCCATTGATTGACCGGAAAGTGTCCGTTCACCTTGCTTGTTTGACTAAGATAAGCTCCCTGTAAAGCAAAGTACATTTAAATACGCTTAGCAATCTCCCATCCGTTCCGAAAATCGTCCCTTCTTCTTTACATTAGCACCATTAGCAATTCGCACACAGCCAAATTACAAGTGTTCTGCTGTTGTTTACAATCCCAGTGGCTGGATTGATGAATCGGGTGAAGAAATCGACTGCAAATTACCCTGACCTCTGCATTCAGTACACGCGCAATAGTGCGGTGCTGGAATTCAAATGTAGTCTCCGCCAAAGCAGTGTTGACAGTTGGAAGTCTTTTTATGCGGCACTATCATGAGAGTCTGGCTGCCTGGAGTTAAAACATCACAATGATTTAATAACGTCTCGCAGGCAAAAATCTACGACTTTTTTATTCCGTTGCTTCATTAGGTTGCTCGTAAAGGCAGTCACATTGGAGGGAAAAGATGGCACACTTATGTCAATGGAGAGAAATATACTGAGAAAGGGGCAGGGGGATGGGTGGAATAATAGTGGGATTCGGCAGATCACCTGAGGGAGGAGAGAGTGAGTCACTAAAGTGGAGATGTTTAAAAAATGAGGGTGGAGGTATCAGATGGAGAATGATTTCGAGACTAGAAAGTGAACATGAAATGAGACTTTACTTTATGGGATTAAAACTTTTTGCAGCAGCAGCATTCCTGATTTTGATTCAAGTTTTAGCTTGAAGTAACATCTGGTTTTACTGTTGTTGTGGGAGTAGACGTTAAAGGAACCTTATGTTAGACTTTGATTTTATTCCATTATTCTTAGTTACAAAAATATTGAACATGATGGCCCAGTTGTTTAATGTTATAATTCGGTGTTTTGGTTCTCAAGATGATTAACCAATAAGAAACCAGAATGAGTGTCTGATCTGAGTTCTCACTACGTAAACCCCAAAACCATTCCGGAGGTTCTGAGCTTTCACATGAGGCCTGTCCGTATAATGAGAATGAGAAAAACTATGTACGTAACCACTATATGCAGGGTAAGGCACTTGTCATCCAGATTCAGTTGTGATTGTAAAATTTTGGACAATAAAGCAGAACAGCCTGTAAATTCTACATTTGTGGAAAAGAGTTACAAAGTTCTTCCTTTATGATTTTGATTCCATTATCTTTTTGAGCAACTTTTAGTGTAACAGAATGTACTTTGACATGCTAATGGAAATCTATGAAACAACATAATCCTTTAAATTTGGATATTTAAAGTTGTCCTTCACTGAGTAACTTTGTCAAACTGCACTTGTCCTGTTCGCTTTGCAGGCTTCTAATCTGTGACATTGAAAACCATAATTAGCCGTTCGTTTAAGACTTTGGGAAAGAGTGCTAATGGACTGTGCGGTAGAGATGACTTCATTTGGGCTCGGGTGCTGGAGGACGAGACTTCAGTGTCACGACTTCATCTGGCACAGGCTCAATTAAAGCCCACTTCACAGCAGGAGTCTCACACAGCGTTTAGTGAAGTTACACGCACAGCTTAGTCAAAGTACAGGTGCTATTAAGATATACCTACTGCATCTAATGAATCAGATCAAACGACTGTGTTTTAATCACACTAATGCTGCAGAGGGGGTGGACAAAGTGACATTTTCTTAGCCTTAGAAAATATCTCGTTTAATGAGCATTTGTGTACTGCCTTTTCACACTGTGACTGGTGAAGCATGACGGAGACTGACCGATAGGAGGTGTAGATTGGAAAAACTAAGATAGAGCATTACAGATTGCCACAGGATCATACCAAGAATCAATTTTATATTGTTATAGTGCTAACACTAAGCGAAAATTTCAAATTAATTAAAAGTACAGAATTTCCAACGAGAACTACCCCCTAATGTTGTGCTACTTGTGCTGTCAAAATTTGCTAGGGCCATAAATCAGATATATTGACTTAGCTTTTTTGGGGGGGAAGAGGGGGGTAAACCTGAAACTAAATCTAAATGCTCCTTAGAAGGCCATATTAATAGTTTTTTAGTGAGGACAGAGTATATTCTTTAACATAGATTAGACACATGCCTAACACCCTGGATTGTAGATATGAGCTAAAACCCATCCACTGTCCTGTTTGCAATCACAAGGTGGAGGAAGTGTCTTGCCCAAGAGCGCAAAGGCTGAATAGACTGGTCTCGGCGGGGTGCTTAAACTGCCAACTGTCAGGTCAACCACTTTTGCCATGTTACCGCATGAGTCACAGTGGGGTCTCTCAAAAAGGCTAATCATTGAAGAAGTGACGTTGTAGATGTTCTGTCATTATACAGCTCCAGGTGAGATGACAATGTCAAAACCTTTATAATCAGCTGAACATCATGTGACTTTGCAAGGAACTCTGCAGAAAGTAGGGAACGTTTGAACCAGCAATCATTTGGTAATTGCGTAAGTGTTAAGCCCACTACACCATCGTCATGACTTCAAATATAGTATACGATAAAATAAAGTATAAACTAACTCTAAACTAGATGAAGCTCAGTGCTATGTCCCCCCATTATTGGACTTTAACTATTAAACAGCAGCAGAACTGACTATAACTGAACTAATGATTCAATTTTTCAATCCGCACGTAAACACTGGGGGTCAATTAAGGCTGAGTTGGCTGCAAAAGAAGACCTCTCCCGCTGGGGCACAGAGAGGGAGAGAAAAGACGAAACCAGAGCACAGAGCAGAGAGCCGGCGGCGTGTTGAAGTCGGGCCAACGTTAGCTTGTCCTGCGGGAGCCACATCAGATGCACTCAGGCAGATAAAGCAGAGCGCTAACATCTCTCAGCCTTTTCACTGAGGAGTGGCTACAAGTGTGGACATGGAACAGCTGACCCCCAAAATACAAACAGAACATACATGCTGTTGTCTAATGCAGAAGACCAGAGCTCAGCAAGGATCGGGGTTCAAGCACAGGTCAGGGAGACTTTTGAACACACTGAAAAATAGTAAGACACCCCGCAGAGCTAAAAGAGAGAAAAAGGATGGAGCACGTTTCTATGGACTAATATAAACTGCTGTTGTGTGCATGAATTCTGCAACTATCAAAGTAACAGCAGACAGAATCAAATAAACATACTGCACACTATTTAAATGTGCACTACATAACTTTTCTGTAGTATGGTAGTGGTAATAACTGCTTGGGATGTTATGGATGATGTTGTGATCTTGAGGTGTAACTGCTTTACCTACAATGTTCCAAAATATGGTATTAAATGCATCTATCTACATGGAGACACCACCAGGCCAAAGTTACAGGTCAGATCTGCAGAGAGGTGACCCTGCTTCTAGTAAGAAAGTGTGCTTTTCAAGGCATTGTTGAGCAAGAAAAATATCCATAATGAAATAAATTCAATATAGATCAAGCTTAATGCCATAGCCTGGAACATTTCAGGCAAAAACAACATCTCCAGGAAGACAAGAATTTGGCATACCTGATTTAACATGTTACATAGTGTACTTTCATTTATTTTTATGCTCAGAAGTCACTTTACATTAATCTGTCACTATCTACACTTAGCAATAAGCTGGCATAGACATGGTAGGAAAGGTAGGTGAAGTGTCAGGCCTAAGGAGACAACAGCAGTACACACTTATTAAGGCTAGGATTGAACCGGCAACTATACATACGACACCTCCTTGTTCAAATAAAGAGTTATGAATATCTTGCACAGATTTTTTGCTTCATATAGACTTGGACTTCAAAGATTTCAACTCTATTCAGAAGTTTGCTCAGGGGTACTTTGTGGGAGTGTGGAGGGCGAATAGGAGCAAGGATGAACTAAGATCAAAGTGACAGCTCATGTTGGAAAATTTGGACAAGTCGGAGAGGCCTGAATAAGATAGCTTGGACGTGTACGAAGAAGGTACAGCAATATAAAAAAAGCTTCAGCCTGAGCTGCTATAGTGGCTTAGGGGAAAATCATAGGGAAATATGGTGCAAGAATAGAAAGGGATAAAGAAGGGGCAAATGAGGATTATTAGACAAATGGTGTCAATAGGGCTGGACATTTAAAGGCCTTGTGCCCGATTTTTTCCTATGAATTTGAGCTAGTACAGATATTTTGCATAAGTAGCTCTTGAGGTCAAAATACGCCTGCTTCATGACGTCTGCATCTAATTAGACGGCATTATCAAGATCATAATCAGGAAGTTTGCATAAAAGTGCATGTTAGCTGTCGTTAGCATGATCATCACGGTAAAAAAGTTGTTGTTTTTAAGTTTTAAAAATCAGTTACAGCGCCTTAAATCACATTTTAATCTAGATTCAGTCATGTTTAATTGTCAATTATATGGTTGGGGTTTTTTAATGGAGAGGTCTACAGCCAATCCTCTGTCAGTCAAAGATGTGATTTGGAGTCCAGTCCAGTCTTTGGGAGAAGAAACTGCATTATTTTTTTGTGTTTGCTCATGTGCATGAAATCAATACTGAAATCCATTTGTATTTTGTTTTTGAAAAGAAAAATAAAATTGAATAAAAATATCTCGAACCATAAAAAAGGTATTTAAAATCTCAAAAAAAACCAACAAAAAAAAACAAGTTGGCAGTTGAGGAAAAAGTACACAATTGAAATTCTACAATGTCTGACACGAAATATGTAAAAGTATTGTGACACTACAATACACAAAATGCTAATGCTAATCTGATCTTGTTTTTCCCTCAATAAAACTACAATTTGACACTGGTGTTTGTCATCCCCTGTTGAAATGCAAATCTCAAATTTAATGAACGCAAAATTATGTGAACAAATATAAACACATTCAGAGAAACTTACTGTCACTGGAGCCTTGGTTTTCATCCCAGGTACGCACATAATCATCCTGCAGGAACACAAAGCAAAAAGAAAAACTGTTAGCACTCCTGCCAAATTAAGCCTTCCCTTAACTAACAGCGCAGCCATAGGACACTCTCTTTGTCATCCTGCCTGGAAGAAGCTAGCCACTTTACATCATCATTGCACACTGATTACAATGTGTACATTAGTGCTGCAGAATGGTAATGAGCCCAAGCAGACGGTAAAGGAGAGGAGCTGTGTGTCTTTATGGAGATGAGCCTGGACGTGTCAGGCATATGGTGTCAGGGGGCGAGATGCCTTTTGAGTGCTCTGCCTCTTTTTACACTTAATTAGAACATTTATCACCCTAATTAAAATGGCGGAGTTGAAAGACAAGCACAAAGAGGGCGGAGGGAACGGACTGGGGAGTGGAGATGATACTGCATAGTAATACCACATTCGCATGAGAGCGACAGTATGCTGCGTAGCTAAAATTACATGGGTGGAATTAAAGGCATGGTTGCACAGTTATGGATAAGCTTTTTAAGATCTGTGTGGTTACTTTTATCTTTGAGCCAATTTGCTCAAACTAGATGCCATTCCCGTAGCACATAGCCACATGGAGTGTAGACAAGTCATGATAATTATTATATCGACTGATCGTTCAATATATGAAAGATGGAACAATATATTTTTCTGCTCAGTAGTTGTCATCTGTTCATTTTCTCTGTAAATCTGGGCAAATTTGTATGTTTTTAGTAGGAATATGATAAGATTTGAGCTGTAAAAAGTTGAATAAGTCACTTGTATGGCTAATTGATAGTTCATTCTGCTATTTATTGTTGCAACTCCACTTAAAATCTGGGATTACCCTGTTTATTGTTATTGTTAGTTAGTTTAGTTATTGTCAGTAAATCAAATAGTTTCAATATTATCATGTATTGTTATATTTCTCTGTAGCAATAAAAATCATGCTTTGAAATGTTTTACCGTGACAGGCCTAATGGTGCGAGATTGGGACAGTACAGGGGACAGTTCTACTGGGCAGCAGTAGCTGACCTAAACTGAATATAAAGAAAAATAATTGCATTAATTGCCTATAAAGCTAACATTACACTTTTTTTTTTTCACTAATAAACTAAAATGCACACAATTGCCCGCAATACTTCTATTTAAAAAAAATAGCCTACACCAAAACTATTACAAAACTTTAAACGACTCGTGTTTCATTTAGCTTTTGTGATATGATATTGGACTTGGTGTATACAGTTTCTGCCCCTTCTATCTTGTGTCAGCTGGCACCTGTCTGCTGAACGTCATGTGAATGTGGTATTAGAGTAGATGTGAAGACAACATTTGAAAAAGAAGAAAAAGTGAACTGACCTCTACCTCCTGGTGAAATGACAGCAAGAGAGAAAAAGAGAGAAAAATATGAGACACAGTTGCCTACATTCACAAAGAGCTTTACAAATGTGTGTACTTCAACCAGGAAACACTACGCAGAAATGAAAATGGTATAAGTAGTAGATAAGATGAATAAACTTTGGCACTAAGACCCCAGCAGGTAGAGAGAGAAGAGAATATATTACAGATTGCACTGATGGGGAGGAAGATAGGCTGAGGAGGCTCATGGGTCTGCTTCTGTGGTAGAAATGGGTTGAAGACAGTGAGAAAGGGTAAAATAGCAAGGTGCATGAAGAGACTGTATGACACACACTTCTGCTCTGGTTTCAGAAATCAATTTCCCATCATATTACTCATAGACTTTTCCAAAAATTCAAATATCAAGATTTTGAAGGCACTAACAGCTAGTCCAAAATGCATCTTAAAACACAAGATTTTACAAAATAACTGAACTTAAAAGGGCTTCATAAAGTTTCAGAAACTTTCAGGTCATTAGTTACTACATAGCTGATTAGCCTTGAGCAAGCTTTCCAACTTTTAATACACATTTTTTTGGAAAGTCTATGAGAAAAATGAATGGGAAATTTAACCAGGGGGAAAGCGGTCACTGCTGAGCTCCATTTACTATATATGGATGGCTTTAAAGATGATTGGTTGAAAGGCAAAGCTTGAAGGTTGTGATTGGCTGAGGTAAGAAATAGTCTTCCTGGTTGAATTTACACTTTATTTTAATCTAACAAGCCAGATGCTAACAAACGATACATTCACATCATTACACAACGCAGAAAACAGCAGAGGCGATCCTTTTGGCATAAGGAATCTATGTGTGCGATAATAAACATGAGTCATATTTACAGTGCACTCCCCTCTCTCCCACCTCCCCTCTCTTTTGTGAAGACTTACTCATCACCGTAAACATTTACTGTAGTGGTTGTGCTTGCCAAAAACAGCTCCCCAGAAGGCTGTAAATCCTTCTATAACCCATGAAATAAGCGGTCCTCGTCAGTAGAGAGAACCTCTGCTTTGACCTCAGCGTTTTATTTCACTGTCAATGCTTTTTTTAAGTCAACGCTAAATGTATGAAAAGCTATTGGAACTATCAGGAATGCTCTGCTGTAGTCTATACTAGGGTTTTTGTAGTTTTTGTTGATTTAATTCTGTTCTTTTGGGGGGTTGCTGGGATACAATTTCTTTCAGACACTGAATAGAAACAACAGAAAAAGTCTATAGACAGATAGAAGCTGCTGCAGAGCACTATCGGTCACACGCTGTTCCTTTCTCAACAAAGAGGTCAAATCAACCATTTTTCAGTGGATAGCGTATACTTGAGCTTTTTTCAAAATTTTGCATGTGAACTTCACTTTTTAGAAATATAATCTGCTTATTTCCTTGTCTGATACCAAAACTAGTACAGTATTGAACTAGATACTCATTTGAGCAGGTATTGATACTAAATAAGTCATATTCACAGGACAGAAATTAATCTTTCCTGAAAAGATTTAGAATGATCTTAAGCTGTATCAGAACAAATATAAAACCACATAGATGAGTATACGTACATGGACGACTATGTATCCACCTGAACCACTGAGGATTACATAGATATAAGACTGCATGGTAATATAAAAAAGTACAATGATTTTATGTTGAAAATCACATTCTATTGTTGAGTTGATCATTGTGGTATCAGAATCAGTATTGAGTATTGGAGTACTGAGTCTATTCCTTAGTATCGAAAACACAAACACATACACAACGGAATGACAATACCTTTCATTCATGTGACTACTATTTCCCTAATTTTGTACTTGGAGTAGAACAGTAATTTAAGGTTCTCTAAGTGCGTTCTGGGCATTAACACTAGCCTAGAATTAGCCTATACAAGAATCACAGCTTAATCAGCCTATAACATGGTGCCAAATGTAATCCGTAGCAAGTAGGCAGATTTTTTAGATGTTCTTGTGTAGTGCTTTCTGCTACTTGACATTTTTTGGGCAAACGTATGACGCAGTAAGCAGAATGAGCGTAACTGATGACACAGTCCATAAGAAGATAAGAGCCCCGGGATGATAAATGGGTTGTTACTGTATAAAGATAAATTGAATTGAATTTCATTGCTCTACTTGAGATATCATTGGGTGGCTCATTTGTACTGCAAAGCTTCAGAAAATAAGGCATCTGCCAAGCCCTAAAATGCCAAAATGTGCAAAGTTTATCTGCAGTGCTATAAATTTGTGGTTTGAGCTATATGGAAACAATGACATAATGTAGATGTACAATAATTACATTTTATAACATTACTCACTTGACTGGACAAGAAAAATTAAATTACAAATTCAAATGGGCCTAAAATAAATCGTCTTTTGAATCCTCCTTGTTGTAAAGTTTGACACTGTTGAACAAAATCTGATCTCATTTACAACACAGGGCACATCTGCAGCTGTCGCATCAACACAAGACAGCCATATAACATGATAATAGAGGCGCTGAGTGAAATATTAAAATTATAGGAGGATCTCCAGACAGTCATTTATTCTGACTGCTTTGCCCTTGGTTTTATGACTTAATTCATTATAAGCTTACTCACATGATGAGACCCGGGGCTCCAGTTTGTATGCTTAGTAGTACTCTTCACTCACCATAACTGTCCATTGCTTTTGACTCCAGATTGGCCTCCCAAGAGAAAAAGAGTTCTGGTTTAAAACATAACGACTCAGAAGGAACCCATCCCACCCAATATTTAACAAAAAATCATTTGAAAGACACTATTTTATTAAAATGCGGCAATAATAAGTTAATCAGCTTTTTGGTGAAGGACCCACTACCTGCTTATCTCAGCTTGATGTGGTCCCTTGCCTGGAATGTTCCACAGTATGTCATTAAACTTATCTATCACCCCAGACACAACCAGGTTCCATGGCCAGGTTGAGTTGCAGGTTAGCTCCATGGAAAGGCAAGCCCACTCAAAGTAAGACTATATTTTTCAAGGTGTTCTTTTCAGCAATATAAACTCCTGTAACAGAATAAACGTAAGAAAGGTAAGTTTAAAGTCATACTGTGGGACATTCCAGGCAAAGCAATATTATCTGCATGGAGACAAAAAGATGATATACCCTACACCATAAAAGTGACATGGTGCACCTAAAATAACAACACCTATAATTCTGTTTGGACACATCAAATGGTGAAAAAAATCGTGAAAAAATGTATTTCGTAAACTTAGAAATAAGGGCTTGCAGGGATATTTCTGTATTTTGTGGGTAATTTCACACATATCTGATACTTACACCTCACCTACCTTTGTTATATGGCACATAATAGACACAGACACATGATTTTGTTTCAATATTGACATCAGGATACTAACACTACAATATCGCCCACCCTACTTGCTATATCAAATTTATTAAACTACAAAGAATGACCAACAGAACCCAAACAACAAAACAGACACACAACCAAACTTGGCTTAGGTGCCATTATAGCTAGCATTTGCCACTACATAAATAAAAGCCAACTGGGCAGGGAGAGGAGTTGAATCACTGGGAGGACCATGCCTTTAAGAGTTTACGACTTAGCTGTTAATCAGACGCCTCCCACATCCGCGTTATCGATGCTTTGGCTCTTGCATTATTTAGCGACCCCGTCTTTATTTGTAGTTCTGCCAAGCCTGACGAGAAAACGCGCCCCGCTGCGCTGACAGGACCGGATCAATGGTTTCATAAAAGACAAGCCTGCGGAAAATGTATGGAAGGGGCAAAATAAATTCTCCTGAGCTTATACAATGTGATGAAAAGAAGCGTGGAGAAACGCAACAGCCCTGACGTGTAGATAGCAAACATAGCAAAGGTTGGCATAGGAAACATGACTCATAGACCTGATAAAAGGGGTTGCTGCTTTTAACATGGCGCTGATTAGAGGAAGCAGGTTGAAAACTGTCAGCTGTATCAAGAAGTGCTGTGATGTTGCGTTCGCCACCTGATAACATCACACAAATCCAGTCTTGTTAAGCAGAGCAGGAAGTGGGTTGAGTTGAAGCATACGGCTGGGGCTCCCTGCTGAGCTGCACAATGCTGACTGACACAGCGCAATCCCCCATATCTGCGGGTGAGGATCAAGGCCGCCTTACACTCAATCCCTCCAAATTGGGCTCAAGTCAAGAGGAACATGGCTTTGACAAAACTGCGTCTGAGGACCGCTTTTCTCCAGACAGCAAGGTGAAGTTCAGTGTGTCATGATTGCTGGGATAACGGCTCTGGTTGAATTACAAATGGGAAAGTAGGTAGTGAGCATAATTAAAAAGATACACCGTTACCATTTGGAAGCATAAACTCTATAGACAGCAGCCACTAAAATCAAAAACAGCAAGCTTCTTCATCTAGAACAGAGCAGGTAACAACCCATCATAAGAACAGTTTGCGATACTGGATTGAACAGTGGCATTTCAATAAACAGCAAGGCAGAATGGGTATCTTTAGACTGAATGACATTATAAAACCAAATGAGTTGTGGAACTCGAAGTGGCAAGTTATATTCACCTTACTCTGGGAGTTGCTGTGGGCGGGTTGTATTATTTTCGCATGGGGCTGCCGATCTTGACAGCAAAAAAGTTCTATTTGGACTACAGGGCCGTTTTAAAGCCTCCAGAGAATCGGTGCAGTGTTGACTTGTTGGTCACATGAACATAGAACAGTTTACATAAATCAGCCTACTTTGTATCATATCTTAGAGGTAAAAATGTTCTCAAATACTCCATCGAAATTGAATAAAATAGGATTTCAGCTTAACCAAAAGTGCCGCCACAAAGAAAGTAGTAGTTTAGCAGAATTTAGAGGCAAAAGTGGGTGGGGCGGAATCAGGTGAATAGACTAGAGCAGGGGTCCCCAAACTCTTTTCACCAAGGGCCATATCTTGAAAAATATTCAACACAGAGGGCCACAGACCAGTGTTCAATACAGTAGATTATTCAAATGGATGCATTTAACATAGTTTTGACCTCATACTTTAAATAAGACTTGAAATATTAATATTAGGTCTGTGTGACAATACAGTGTGATGTTATTTAGGTTATATCGCTAGGGTTACTCAAATTTTCCATAAAAAGTATGGATTATGATCAATTGGGCCAGTTCAACTGAAGGCCTGAGGGCCAATAAAAATTGGTCCGAGGGCTGCATTTGGCCCCCGGGCTATAGTTTGGATACCCCTGGACAAGAGTAAGTCTGATAATCTATTATGTTTAATGTTAGAGCACCACCATAGTTCTTTACAAATTTCAATTTGATTCTTATTATTCATGTTATTTAAAAAAAATCAATTGGATTGACTGGCCTTCTAGAGCTCAAGTAACTTTCATGTACACACAAACATAAACTCAGAACTAAACCAGGACTAGACCAGAACTAACTATGTACTAGAACAGGACCAAACCTAGTCAACATCCGGACTAAACTAAACAACTAAGCAATGTAAACTAGTCGAGTTTGAAAATCCACGTAATTTCCAACCTCCTTTCAAATGAGCATTTCCTTCTGCATTATTCAATCAACATGCTCCACCACCTTCCTTCCTTGACCCCAGTGGGATAGTGCTTCAACGATAACCAAACACGCTTGCCCTACCGCTACACTACCTCCTCTGACAACAGGAATACATTTATAATCAACTGACGAAAATGGTCCATGTGTCGTATGCTGAAAGGATTGAAAGAAAAGTGGAGTGACTGAATGGTGCCAGTGAGCGGCTGGGTGAGGACTGGAGAGGGAAGCTGACAGGTATTTCTGGACAAATGTCATCTGTCACCCCACGCAGTCCGTGTTCACTGGCTTCTCCTTAGGGGTTAGTTCCGTTTGACAGTGAAGTGAATCGCAGGCAGTCTCATCCCTAACAAAGGAGAGGAATAGAAAGTAGGACTGCAACATAAATGCCAATCGAAATGAAACTGTGATTTGAAACGGCGGTGTTATAGGTAGTACAATGTTTCTTCCTTTGCAAACATGTAACAGTTTTTCAGTAGGGCAGACCAACATATCTCAGTCAAATCAAAATTGCAATTTGAGTTGGCGTAATTATCAAATTTGCAATTATATTTGGCAAAGGACAAAACATCCTGTCTTTTTATGGAAAAAATATTGTTGTACCTCTAGTCTAAACCTCAAAAAATTCAGTCTTTTCTCAAATGGAGTTGAGTTACAACGTGCACTCTGAGAAAAATCCTACGTTTTAAAAATAAATTGCAAATCTAAAAGCAATAGCAATAAATTCTCCCCTAAAGGTTTTCCAGTATTATTTCTCAGGACTTTCACTTTTGTCTCTTTTGATAAAAAAGCCTGGACATGTTCACAATGTGCAACAGGAACTGGATTTATTTATTTATTGCATTTTTTTAATATTGTTCAGCCCTAAAGGAAAGCCCTGTGACTTCATGTGCCAGCGTTCTTACTAAGCCAAAAGACAGTTCCATTGACATTTTATAATTACTGCTACATAAGTGCATTGATATTACTTAATGAAGAGATATTTAATAAAGTTAAGTGTCCATCATTAGAACTACTCTAAAATGTCAAATAGCCAAAGTTGAATACAGATTATTCCTATTATTAATCCGTCTATTTTTGATGATGTAAAAATGGCTAGTTCAAGATTGCATTCATTGTATCCCGGCTTTTAATATGCTGCCAAGTCGAGGTTTGGCTTTGCAGCTTAAGTGGGAGCTAATCGCTTAATTATATTCTTTTGCAGCCATTACAACGCACAATGCATCAAAATAGGGCTATTAAAGCTAATGCAATATGTAGCAGAGAGAATTCATATTTGGTGCAGCGCTACCAACATAGCTCCAAGACATATGATGAAAATAACAGCAGGACTAAATCTAAACACCCTGCCGTCCTACATCCTGAAAATGTGCTACATTCTATGAAAAATACTTGATAATTCATGCATGTAATGGTTGTGTTCTGCTTTTGTGTTCTGCTGCTGTTTGACTTGACAATGAAGATAAGCAAGATGCACTGATCAATGTTTTCAGGAAAATATCTGAGATGTGAATCTTTTATGCCACAGTCTATTCATAACACTGCAGTGTGTATTTTCCATGTCTGAATACAATTATAATATTAGCGCATTCAAAAACTATATTAACAATTGTACAATAAAGATGACAAGCAAAAAGCAATTAAGTTGGCTTATTTTGGTTTTGCTCTCCCTGATTATTATTATAATTATGTAGAGTTTTTCTATACAAGTGTGCATTTAGCTAAAACTTGTTTAAAATTACTCCATTTTCTGTAGTGAAGCCAGAAAGGAGAAGTGATTTGTTCGAAGGGATTTGTTGCAGTGGTCATAGTAATACGGTTGAAGAAGATGAAGATGGTGAGGAGGTTGGTGGATCTGATGCTGCGGTGAGGAGACACATGGATAATTGAGAATGACGTGAGATATGAATGAATGAGACAAGGGTCAATTCAGACCATGTTTTACATAATTTTAACAGTAAAATTTGGAAGCATTAAAATTCAAAAAAAGGCCAAACAAAACTACATTTGGAAGAGATTTAGGTCAACAACAAACTCTCCTTTTCCTATCGTTCAGATTATATGCCGTAGCTTTATTTCAATATATTATGAACGTGTATTTACAATCAATTAATTCTGTTTCGCAAACCCTTATTCCACAGTTTCAACTTAACATGCTAAGTTGGAGTTAAAAGTCTGTAAATCTCCTTTCTCAATTGCAATGTCACCTTCTTTGACAAACGCCTGGTGCTGCATTGTGTCCTTTGAAAAACCAGCCTGTTGTCCCCTCAGGCCCCATCGCCGTGCCAACCACCGGCTTACATCTTCCACTGCAGCGCCGATGCTTTTTATCCTCTCTTCCAACCAGCGCTTAACACCCTCTACCAAAACTGAGATGAGAGCTCTCCATTGAAATGAGACACTAAAGATCAGCTGTGGAAGACGAGAGCGTGATCCAAGTGCTGTCCTCCAAATGGATTAATAAACGAATATGCAAAATATGATAACTTAAGCTGCCAAAAATGTAGAGCTTCAATAATTCAAGGGCCTATTACGCTATTTTCTGGTCTATGTTAGAATGTTGTTTCCTTATCAAAAACACACCCAGAGTTGTGTTTTGTTTCATTCACACATGTTTAACACACAAACCCTGCATATTTAGGCTGAGCTCTTCTCTCAGACAGAAAACACTGTGATGTCATACACTCAGGAAGTGCTCCTCTGTGTCTTTAAACTCCATACTCCTTCACTCGAATCATTTGGATAATTTCAGCCCTGTATATGCCAATCACCACTGAACCAAAGGTAAAAGGTGGATGTTAACTTAAAACCTACCATTTCATGACATCACAATGTGGAACAGAGCATTTGGAGCTTGGAGACATAGAACGACTAATAATAAAGGATTACTCAAACATGTGTGATTGAAACAAAACACAACTCCAGGTATGTTTTTGAAGAGGCAACAACATTCTAACATGGCTTAACGCTCACAAAAGTAAATTTTGCACAACATAGGACCTTAATAGACTAATCGTGACTAACCTATTTCAGAATTTCATCAATAATACACTTTACTCCTAAATATTCTCTATTTAAAACTAGGTCTCTCATGATAACACATTTTGAAGTTCTATATATCGCTGACGTAAATCTAGACGATAAACGATAATATTGAATTAATTAATGCCACTGACACAAGAAAACAAGAGCAGATTTAAACCACAAAAGCTAACTAAATCTACAATATTGTTAAAAATCATGAGCTGCTATAAATAAATGGCAGAATGAAACACTTTAGTACATAGTTTACATCTGTATGAGTCATAGAAGCTATTGATTCAACCTTTAACAGCTCAAATCTTATAATATAGTCAAAAAATAACCAAACATTTCCCAGTGGTACAAAGAAAAAGTACACTCGATAAATACTGACCACCCAAAAACATAGCTCCAGCTTTCATATACTGAACGATGAGTCCATAGTGATTATCGTGACAGGCCTATTTAGAGACCTTCAGTCACTATATTTCAACCCTTATTTGGTTGATGATGCATTTAAAAAGTCAGTGTATGATACAAATAATCGTTTGACTAGTTCACTCATCAAAAGATGAATCGCCCTCAAGAATGCACGAGAAGTACCAAAAAAAAGTGAATCCCCAATGCTTGTTTTTCATATTCTAATAAAATTTTCACTGCTGGGTACTACTGTGGTGTAAAAGATAACTTGATTTCATAAAAGTGGAGTGCGCCCTGTGGTTGTCTTGACTACTGAGATGGCATACGGCATCTCCGCACTTCCTCCCACTGCAAACAAAAGCTGAAAACCTGCGGCTTGAGTTTACACACCGCACGAGACTTGTCTTATAGAAGAAACAAGCCCGTAAAAAATATTCCCCTACAGTTTACGTTGTCAGCGGGCAGGTATAGAGGCTTCGAGACAGAGGATGCAATGCTGTTGAGAGCAGGTTTTTAGGTTCAGTGTTAGTTATGTTCACAAGAAGTAACTACACACTTTTACCAAGATTAACCCTATCTTGAACTATAGATACAACAATTAAAGTCTTTTGTAGGCCTGTCACAATACTACATTTTGAAGCACAACATATTGCTACAGATAACTATCATGATAAACGACAATACAGATAACTACCTTATGCCACCGACACAATAACAACAAAGCAGGATAATTCCAGTAAACCAGTATCATTAAAATGCAACAAATACATTACATTACTTTTTATACTATACTTTCTATAACTCAAGAAAGTATATAGCTCAAATCTTACCATATTACTTAAAAAATAGAAGAAACCTCCTCATTAGAAACAGAAATTGTACACATGATAAATACTGAGCCCCATAATATATTGTTCCAGCCAACACATATATATTGACGAACAAGTCGATGTAGTAACTATCGCAAAAGGCCTAGTCCTTTGTGGCCCATATTCAGTTAAAATGGCATATTTGAGGTTATAAACAAGTTGTAATGTTTTTCAAAAATCTAGTTTGTAATGTTTTAGTCATGTGTGTTGGAAAATGCTATGTCCTACCAACTGATATAAAGAGGTGATGTATTCCTTTTCCTGGATTTGCTTTGCATTTATGTTTGTTTGTTTTTTTAAGTTCCACCTTAAATTGGCTTGTTATGATCATTTCCACACTCAAATTATCATTGTTACAAGTCCAATCTTGCTTGTTTTTAGCAGGTTTTAAACTGCTTTATTCCAATCTCAGCAACAGCAGTTGTATTTTCTGTGATTTTGTTGAGAAGCACTTTGAGCAGCTTAAATTGTATTTTAAATGTGATGTTTAAATAAAACTGAATTGAACTGAATAGACAATTAGTCCAACTTTATTCAAGATTCAACCAGTTCGAATCACCAATGATATGCTGCTTTTTAATCAAAAGGTCCATAGCCATTCCTCTGTCA
The DNA here is from genome assembly GCA_019594935.1 of Periophthalmus modestus. Lineage (NCBI taxonomy): Eukaryota > Metazoa > Chordata > Actinopteri > Gobiiformes > Gobiidae > Periophthalmus > Periophthalmus modestus. Next base: position 13,981,746 of record JAIEZT010000441.1, on the reverse strand, counting down.
GTAAAAGCATGTTGTTTGGAGCAGAGTTCAGACTTTGGAGGAAGGAATTTGACTATTTTTTGTGTTAGATGGTACTGATTAAAAGTCTATATTGACTATATTCAAGAAAATAATATTGAAAGACTTATTAGGTATTTGTTTTTGATAAGACAAAAATCAAATCAAATAAAAAATTGTCATCATTCAGCAGGATGGGAAAAAAGTCTACTTGTTTCCTATATTCATTAATTATTTGAACTTACAAATATATGAATTATAAATGCTAAGAAGTGCAAAAGTGCTGACCTTATATGGTTGAAATTGGAATATCTAGCCTTATGCTACAAGAATTATGATCTAATCTTGGATATGGACAACATAAATGTCTTTCTTCCACCTCCGCAACATCGCCAGTCTCTGCCTCTCCTTCTCTCAGCCCACTGCAGCAATCCTCATTCACGTATTCATCACCTCCAGAATCGACTACTGCAATAGCGTTCTGTACGGCCTAACCTCCACCCACCTCTGAAAACTGCCATCCACAACCGCTCCACAAACAACATCTGTCCTCAAACAACTCCACTGGCTCCTCGTACAATACAGCGTCCAATACAAGGTCGTCCTCATCACCTACAAGTCCCTCCATAACCTGGCCCCTCCCTATCTTCGCAACCTCCTCAGATCAGTCGACACTAACCTCCTCACTCCCCTCATCAGGACAAAGCACTCAACCTTGGGGGACAGAACCTTCGCTGCCACCGCTCCCGCCCTCAGGAATTTACTCCCACAACCCATCAGGAGCTCGGACTCATTGCAGCACTTCAAATCACTACTAAAAACTCACCTGTCCGGTCTGGCATTACCCCCATGATTTCCACTGCTGTCATCTTCTACTGTTTTCTTGTTGTTTGGAAAGCATCTTGGAGTCTCCAAAAAGCGCCATATAATGTAATGATGTATTATTATTTATTATTATTCTTTACTTACTGCTTAGTTCCTGCAGCTGAAAAAAAATCAGTACTACATTTGAATAGTCGGATGAAAAAAACTCTTTTGACCAATACTGACAAAAACAAGCTTCTAGACATAATACCATGTCTGTATTGTCTCAGCCAACATGGCATAAACAGAAAAGTTGATTCCAATTTGCAAGTCACAGAATATTGGCACCTTTCCAAAGCTCTGCTCAAAAACAAGAATTTTGAGATCAGAGTACATACACAAAATCATGCGACAAGGAATGAATTTGTTTTGTTTATTCATATTTAACTTATCAAAACATGCCTTATTCATTTTCCACTTTTAAGATGCACAAGCCAGGGTTTAACTGAAAAGCAGCCAGCATTCATATAATTGATTGAATTGGTTAGTCAGGTCAACAACCAAATAGAACCCAGTTTATTATGACAAGTATTTGAAAGTCTAATTTACACATTTACATAATACAAATGCTGTTGTTTTAATTTTCACTCTAAAATCCATTGTAGACATTTGCTGGACTACACTTACCAAAGTCATTCTCTTCTGAGTAATATCTGTCCATTCAAGGTGGTTTGAACAGACTTCATTAAATACAGTGTCGAGAGGAGAGAGTACTATGCATTATGCGTATTAATCATCTCCTACATTTAAAAAGGGCTCTGTACTCTCCACTCTGAAGCACTGATGAGTAATGTATGAATGAATAGTGACAGCCAAGGACGGATAAAAGGCGAAATTAAACAATAAATCTGCTCTTTTAGACTGTTGATTGTGATATATGCTAAAGCAATCTTTGACTATGTTTCACTGTGTTAGACGTTTTCCTTATCACACGTTAGAGGTAATCACATTGGATTAACGAAGAATAACGTTACGGCTTGATTTGTTGTGTAAACAATTTGAATGGAGAAGTTAATTCTATTGCGTTGGATGCTATCGCCGCCGATGGACTCGCGGTTGCGGACTTTCCATTAACCGTAACTCCGCAGCCAGTTGTGTTATCATGTAAATTTAAACGGCATCTCAAAGCAGAGGCATGGGGCTCTTTACTGTAAAATTACCATATTTTACTGTCATTACGGTAATCTGCTAACGTTGTCCCTCGAAGATGACCAACCAGAGCGCAGGTGCCAGTTATTTGATGGATCAAAGGAAAAATAAGGATGGATATGTAAAATAGAGGAAGTTATGTGAAAAAAGGCAAAAGTACATGCTGATACTTCCTTTAACACAATTTTTATGGGCTGAAAAAAGAAAAAAAAAAGTCTATGCGAGCTATAATGGTCTATATTGTGCTCAGTCCTTAAAGGGTTAAGTCCTTACACCTTCAATGGAGTTAATTTCAGAGCTTAAATTGCTATGATGACAAACCAGCAAAGTCAATGGAACCCCCTTTAGGATTTAGACCTGGAATAGTCCAGCTGTAGACCTGGTTTAGATCCTGTGGTACTTGGATGCTTGGTACTTGGTGTGAAAAGTGAGAACCAGAGTAGAGTAGAGCGTGGCTATACTCCTTGATGCTAATGACTTGACCTAAACCAATCCATTATATTGGCTGTGAATGGTTGGCTTTTTCCTTTCCTACTTGTAAACAGATGTATTTTGAAACAGTGAAACATGTCCCTGTTGGTAAGAACACACACACACATTTTATTTGGATAGTTTCATCTCATGTAGTTTGTATAAATGCCAATTATTGACAGTTTTTAATCTTTAAGCAGTCATTTTTGTGTGGTCATTACAAGATGTCAGTGTAATCCCTGAGTCGTCCAAGTATAATCCATCATCTTTCTTTTGCTATGGTCATTATAAGATAATAAATCAAGCAACAGCAATCCAGTCCGGCTCATTTTAGTCTACCAGGGAAAAATTCAGACACAGTTGTCCCTCACTATATTGCGCTTCACCTTTCGCGGCTTCGCTGTTTTGTGGATTTTTTTTGTGCAATTTTGTATGCTTTTTTTGTGTTTGCATTGTGTTCTGCGTCCTGATTGGCTAAGGGACTGTAGACCATTGTCCATCAGTCTCCTCTGTGCCATGTCTCCTGTACAGTACAGAATGTGTTCAGCCAAGTTTACATAAATGTTGGATCTCAGTGTGACTCTGAAGTGCTGTATGTTTGTGAGTTTTCTCCCCGACAAAACCCACAATGTTGATGAAACGTTCTGCACCAACAGTATTTCTATCATCATCATTTTTATTTATAGTATAGGAAAATGTTTATATTTTTAACTGAAGTTACTGAGTAACTACGTATCCACTGAGGCATACAACGTACATGAAAATCAAAGTCATATCCAAGCTCACTGTGCCAGCTAACTGAACGCCAACCTTGTAGTCACTATCTATAAATAAAATCAGGCCTTGTGACTTCTGCACCCTGCTGGGAAAACAACTCACAAGAGAACCAGCAACAAACAGCCAGAACTCTTCACACTTCACTGGAAAGACCACAATCAACTGAACGGCATCTTGTCCGACAATCAAAAATCAATAATGTTGCCTTGGTACAGACTACACAAAGAATAAGAATCGACTTTGATTATCCTTCAGTCAAGGGAAACAAAAGCAATGTAATCGAATGAGAGACTTACACATATATCAGGTACAGCACTGATGTCTGTTTGTGTGAAAAAAACAAAGGCAGTCTACAAGGCTGAATCATCAGCCTGATGTTCTAAAAGTGAGATGAAAAAATAGCTTAAAAATCGATGAAGAGTTAAGTGCTTCTGGTCAACCATGCCAATAACACTGAAAACTCATCCCTCTTTTGGTTCTAAGAAAAGGTTTTCAGTTCTGCTTTCTCACATTTAATAGAAAGGCAAAGCTAATAACAGATTTATTTATAGAGGCTATATGTGAATTAATTCTTTGCAAATTGTTAGCATGTTTAGGACCTAAAAATGTTGTGGAAAATGACTCTAAAATGTTTTATCACAGTAGTTATCAAGTCATCACTGTAAATCGTGCACAGGGCAAGATTTATAATGTGTTGTCTATAATAGATGGCCAAGCAGTTACACTTTAAGATTGTCTATCAAAGTGATATATTATACTGACTATTTCTTTGCCAGGAGTTAAGCACAATGTCCAATCTCATCAGCTGTTTCTGAACCAACCAATCAAAACTTTTCCTACCTTTGCCTCTCAGGCCATTCCTATAGGTACACTCTCTCATCACCTGCAACGTCTTCACTCCAGCAGCAGAACCCTCAGCCTTCTCAGCCTCTCCATCTTCTCCACCACCACTGTCTAGAGCCTTTCCCATAAATCTCTTTCTTCATTCTACTGCAGACATTTCTACTTGCCAGGGCCCAAGCGCCAAAGGTTGTCCATTCACTAAATTATTCATAACTCCTCATTCGTGTGGAGTTGTCTAAATTGATACCCAGATATTAAAATTATTGAAACTGGACACTCATCTGAATAGGTATCAATACTGAAAAAAACACAGCCAAATTTGAGCTTTCCTGAATAGTTTTAGAATATTCTTAGTATATATGAGAACTAGTATAAAAAACATATTGTTGTAGAATAAATGAAGTAGCCAGAGAGAAAGGACAGGCAAGAAACTGAATGTCTAATGCAGGAGAATTTTATTTTACCATCAATACAGGACCTGAGACTTGTATACTCAACACATTGTCATATTATCCATTTAAGTCTAGCTATGCTTTTGTTGTTGGAAGTATTATTAACGTAAGCCAGATAACAAAGACTGAACTGACAGCATCACTCACAAAGAAGCGATATTTCTCTATTCTATATGGTAATATTAAAAAAACTGTTATTCTGCTTTAATATCCTTGAGATAATGAAATCGGTATCAAGTTTGAAACTGTAGTATCTTAGCAACACTACTCTCACAGTTGAATTTATATTTTTAGTTTTCAATAAAGCAGACCTATTATGCAAAATCGACTTTTCACACCTTCTAATCATGTTATAGTTCTTTCCCCTTTTCATTTTCCCTCTTAAAGTTGTATTTGGAATGATTCAGGCATGTATGATGCCCTATTGCCGATCATCTCGTTTTCACCGCCACCAGTATATGTCCACTGCTTGCGTTTATTTTTTTTCTACAATTTTATTTTGATAATCAGAGATACACATAGGATTTGGCAGCATGGCCTAGTCATTTTGGTACAAATCAAAACCTCTGCTGCTCGCTAGCGTAATGAGCAGCTATAAGAGGGGTCGAGAACTTCACGGCTCTTTGTTCTGATGAGGTTTACTGTAACGTCAGCTCAGTGGACAGTGGATTCGTTTTACATGAATATTGCAATTTCAGCTGTCCAAATTATAACATATTGATCCACAGGTGTCATAGATTATAACTATAGAGCAGATTCAAGCACAATATGTCTTCTTTAATTACATAACATTTGAAATTCAAAGCCATTTTCACCTCCTCTCGATTGTCGTATAGGCCTACACACTCTAAACTTTACCCCCGCCTCTGTACCTGTGAGTGCTGCCCTCCTGGTGGCTCTGACTCAGCCTGGCTCCGGCCCAGAGGTAGCAACGTTTGTGTGGCATTTTCTGTAGGGACCGCCACCGCCACTTAGACTTATTGTTAGCCCTGAAAAGCCGCTGATTTATCGAGCTGCCTGTCCAACTGAATGTCAACTCTCCGAAGTCACACACATCACCATTACAATTTCAATAGCCACAGAGCATTTTCAAATCAAGAGGTGTACTTAACACTTACACCCGTTGTAATCTGGTATTGTAGATTTTAACAGTAGATGATGGGCTGTTTGTGGAATGGCTAGAATAGAGTTTAATTCCCGCACAGAGCTCATTAGATGCTAGCTCCTGAATGCCACGCGGTCTTTCCAGCAAACAGCCCTGGAATGCCAGCTCCCACAAGCACAGCAGCAGGTTACGGCGGCTTAGAAATTCATGCATAGAAAATAGAGAAATGCAGAGGTTAGTGAAGCAGTATGTGGAAAGGAATGCGAGCTATATATTTCTTCTTTGTAGCACCTATATGATGCCACTTCTTGCCAGACTTCTATGGACTACTATATGAAAAAAAATAATGTACTATCTATTTTTGACGAAGAACTGTAGTTGAAGTAGTAGTAGAAACCAGGAACTCTAGATAAATCATGAGTTATTTCTGTATAGATTGCATTGTGTTGCCCATTGGTGTAGTGGTTTAGACTGCTACACATGTTTCTTACCAACTTGGAGTCACTGGTTCAATTCCCAGTCTACCCATCTCTCCTAATTTCACGCCATGGCTCTGGTGTCTAATAAAACTTATGGGCCCAAAAAAGCAATATTCCACTTCTTCCTTTCTTCTATACTGAATCCAAGCAATGAAGCAAACAACACCAACCCACCAGCCATCTCAGGAAAACACTCCATTAAAGGGGCTGTACACAGTTTTATTCATTTAAAACTGTCTTGCCCTAGTACCCATAATTTGTAAAAGAAGTTCTTGGGGTCAAAATGAGACTGCTATACATTTTCTGTAATTATAAAGTGGTTTTATCTTCCGTGAACTAGTAAGTAAGGCTGGTACGCTGTTAGCAGGCTGATTGTTGTTACCATGCACAGCATTACCGTGACAACCTTTGAAATTTGTGGAAAGCACTCATAAAATCACTGTGAATAATTAGGATGCATTAGGAAAGTGGGGAATAAGTTTGGACTGCAGCCAATGGTTTAAGATTAGTTTTGGGACAGTAAAAATAAGGTTTAGCACCATGATGTAGGTATGACACATATGGTACTAAACTTTTTTGCACTTCATTTGACATTTCTCTGCCTACTTAATGCTGAAGCAACAACAAACAGCACAAAAAGACACATTTTCTACCCAAATATAATATACAAAAGCCAGAGTGAACATTGCAAATGCTCCAAATTCCTAACATGCACAAGCTGCCATGGTCGCACTTTCTTATTAACTCCACTCAGATATTCCACGTTGCTTAGCCTGCACTGATTTGCTTGTTCCGTGTGAATCCAGGCTCTCTTCTTGCCGCACCTGTGCCCTTCTTCAGCTGTAGTGTGCTGCAGAGGAGGGAGAGAGGGAGGGGGCCCGAGCAGCAGCTGTAGCAGTGTGAGCGGGGGCCATGATGAAAGGGTGCTTTTTTCCCCACTGAATTACAGCCCACCTAGGTCCCTGCTAGTGCTGCCAGTGTAGTGCGCCCGATACAAGTAAGCCATCCATAATACCAAATCTCAACAACTACATCCCGGATTTCAAAAACAGGAAAACTGCATAGTCGCAATATATTTTGAAGGTACTACCAAGATACTAATTGATAATAAAAATAATATACAATAGATACAGTACTAGACTAGTATAAAACAAGATAGTAATAATTTGTTGAAAATTATATTCTATTATATAAATGTTTTCTTTATTATCTTTGTGATGTCAAGACTTTTATTCAGTGTCTAAATCAAGCTTGACATTACAGTATTAACCCTTTAACACTTCTAGTTATCGCAAAGTGTCACAAAGCTTTGTGGTCTAAATGCAGTGTTCTGTTATAGCAATAAACTAAATAGACCATTTTTTATATTTTTAGCATTACATTTGAGTTATTTCTATGCCTGACAGTGTTCCTGTCATAACCAGTCCCATTATTGTGACTGCAGTGGCCAAAAACTGTCTGACACAACCTCAAAACATTAGCAAGTGCTCTAGCGGTTACCCTTTGGCTCTCACACAATTTCTACACTATTGCTTTTGCCACGAGGTTAATACCTGAATTACTCTAAATAGGATTTTAAAGAGGGAGTATTATGTGAAACGGATTTTTTTTTTTAACTCTCTACCATGTTATAGCATTGTTCCCTCACCTAAAACCTGCCCGAGGAGGTTTAATATCTCATCCGTGCATGTTTGAGTAATCTTGCAATCTCTCCCAAGCACTATTCAAAACCCACCTTACAGTTATCAGTATGAACAACGCTCAGCCCACAGGCCTACGTCACCCATGCACCTGCACAACTATTTTTCACAGAAGTACAAAAGATACGCAAAACAATACACTACAGCTTCACAAACCTGATGTGATGTGCAGTAGTTTCATTAGCGGGATACATGCTGATCGTGTTGTGATAGCACTGTGAAAAGGTAGTGACTTAGCGCAGGGATTAGGAACTAAGAGCGTCAAAAATGAACCTGAACCTAATTCAACATTTTAACATGTTGTTTTTGGTGAATATAGCATTTTTTAAAAGATAAAAGATAAAAGGTAACATGGTGAACGAAATATGTTATCTGTTAGCAATTAATTCCCCATATATCTCCTTAATATTGTTACATACATGTATTTTTATCATGTTAATTCTACGGCATTAAAAAGAATTTGGCATTGGGTGTAACTAGACAGACTAATGTGGTTGTCTGAAAAGCTGTTATTATCGCTTATATCCGTCATGCTCCAGTAGTGGTCTATTGTAACACAGTGCAGCTCTGCGAGATGAGTGGCTGCGAGATAGGAACACCATGGCTTGCGATAATCAGGCAGCCTTCATCTGGATAGTCCTTAATGGGGGATTTGGCTCCAGTTTTACAGAAGCTATTATCTACTATTATGGTGCGCATGGTACAGTGGAGTCATGGGAAAATGAGGCGTATTATATGATTTTGCTGCCGTGCAAAGAATGTGAATAACATGTAGGCACCTAGATGAGATCAGGTCAGGCAAAGATGGCTGATGTTTATTTTCAACTGAATGTGAAGATGTTGACATGCTGTTTGGAAAATGATTGAGATATTACTTTGGAATGTTTCACAGTACGGCATTAAACTGATTTACATAGAGACAAGCAAGTGAAGCAACTAGGCAGAGTTTTATTGGTCTTTTTGTGCAATAAAAACACCTGTAATTGAGTGAATGACAGATAAGTTTAATGCCATACTGTGGAATATTACAGGCAAAGCAATAATATTTTTATAGAGACAAGCAAGTGGTGTATTAGTAATTGCTCAGGTGAAGAGGTGAGCAACTCATAACTGTAATTGTAACAGTCAGGCTATTTGAATATATCACCTATTTACTTATTTCAAAGTAGATACTCATTTGAACAAGTATCGATACTAGAATAGCTTTAGAATGATCTTGAGCTGTATCAGAACAAGACACAGATTAGTATACACCCATGGACCACTATGGAACCTACCTAGACGACTGAGGGATTACACAGATATAAGGCCACATGGGAATAAAAAAGTACTATGATTTAATGCTGAAAATTTCATTCTATTGTCTAAAGAAAGAGCGTTTTTTTACTATCATTGTGGTATCGAAATCAGTATTGTGTATCAAGTCTATGTATTAGCATCGAAAACAAGTTTGAAATTTTAGTATCATGACATCAATTTCAATGCAAATTAAATGTTCAAGAAGTAGACATCGCATTTACATTACATACAGTAAGAGTCTTTCTACTGGCCACTGGATCTGTGAACACCTCAAGTAATTTTTTATGGACAAGCCTCCATCATCGACTATTGTCAGAAAACATTTTTCATGGTTTTGACATCGTACATTTTTAACATACTCAGATGATGGTGTTGCTTTGGCGCAAGTTGTTTTCTACTCATTAAATATACATTCTTGAGCTAACAGGAGCAAGGCGGAAGAAGAATGACCTGGTTGAACTGAAGAGGTGCTTTTTAGATAAGGACTTACCAAGTGCAGATAGAGCAGTGCATGGGTATGTTTATAGTAGACAGAAGTGGGGGATAACATAGTAAATCATATCATAAACCCTGGGCCCATTTATGCTGCGATGGAACACAAAAAATGCCAATAACATCTAAGCTATACGGCTAACTAGCGTAACAGCGTGGCCATGTTGGTATTATCATCCATTCTGAGACACATAATTGAGTTTATCTTGAATGTGCAGAAATAAAACTTCAGACCAATTTCAAGGCTTGGCAATTTCATGGACGGCCTCATTTTTACAGAGCAAGAAAAAAGAATCTAGTGCTGATTTGGCTTCAGAAGACACATCAAATTGGATTAGCTATGCACAAAATACTCTAATGTAGTGGAAAGGAAATAGACAACTCCTCAATTTGAGATGATCCCAGCAGACGTCTAATTGTCCTGGGGTATTTGTGAGTCATATTAGGATTCCATTGGGCTATTTTGGTAAATACATCACAGTCATGCTAATCCAGTTTGTGCTTAGGGGAAAATGATTGCATAAATACAATACGCTGCATTTCTGTAATGTCATATGGAGACATATTAAAGTAGGACTAAACACCTAAACTCCACCCGCAACCACATTTCACATAGAGGCACTTAAGTGAGCAGAATCTGCGTACTAAAGAAAACAGTGAGGGGAGAGGAGGGACGAGGTCTTGACATATGAGAAACAGTGTGATTGGTCTGTACATTCTTCCACACTTTAAACTTCACCCCTAATCTGGGCAGTCTTTTGTGATGTCACCAACTACTTGAAATTGTAGTGGCCGCTGGAGGCAGTACACACTTACTTCCTGAAAATTTACCTTGTTAGCCCCAAAAATGATTAGGAACAGTATATAATCGTATTAAAACACCACATACACATCTAGTAGCAAAATCAGGTTTTAGTTTTAAGGCACTACAGAGCTACTTTCTTGTTGCCAAATAAGCTGCCAATGGGAAAAGTAATGTTTATCAACTAAAATTTTCATACTCCTGAGGAAAGGCTTTCAAACATCTTGAAAGTCAGAAAATTTTTCAATAATTTGGGATAATTGAGAAAAAATATATCCAAAACTACTCAAATTAAGATTCATATTTATTTATCTTGTCGTTACTGTGTATTTTTTCAACCAAAATATTACCAGAATTCATCAATGTGGGACACCATGTATTTTTAATGATCTGAATGCTGGCACTATTGCAGGTTTGTGACCATGTTTCAGGATTTGGTGCATTAGTGGAATGAAACGTCAGGTGCACCTGTCAGATTAAAGGATTGAAGGTATTCCATTCTGTTATTTGTAGGCTAACTGTAAAATCTAATCGCCTTGTCATGCAGCCAAATAGATTGAATGGAAGTATGCTAGCTATTTTTATTGGACGTCAAAGAGCCCCTGTCCTGAATCGCGCACGCTAGCTGCCTTTTACATTCACCCAGAGAATGAAAGTGAAATATTTATAGTGTGTTTTGCTTCCTGTTGTGCGCACTTGTGTGTATCTCAGATTGTGTACATGCTAAGGGGAAAAGAAGAACTCCTCTTTTATGTTATGCTGCTTTGATTATTACTTGCACAGTTAATATTCAACATGGCGCCCTCGGAGGACTGCGCGAGTCATTTTTAATTTAGGCCTATCTATGAAATGTGAAAAGCCTATAAGTGCGTCATTGGCTGTGGTATAAGCATCAACTGGATAATTCCCAAAACAGTTGCGCTGATTTTCACTTTCAATTTGGTTCAGATGTGGCTGTTGTCCCGCTGCTGTATTTAGAAAGAGTTGGGATTTTGGGCAGCAGCGGCAGAAGCAAGCTGTAAACACAAAATCGACATTCATGCTAGATCTTACAAAAAGCCAGAGAATAAACACAGCAATATTGATTGATTGGATTTGGAAATATGGCTAGGCTAAATATTGGCATTTTAGTTAGCCAATATTCAGCCTAGCCATATTTCCAAATCCAACTCTAACACTAACCCTGCTTTCCATCTTTGAACTGAAATTAAAGCAGAACTAAGTAACAAGTTTACTTTTTAACTTATTTTCTGTCTTTCAAAGTCCCTCTGGTGGTTACAAAGATGATTTTCGGGTATTTGAAGGGTCTACTGGCTCGCCCAGTGGTTTCTTGAGCAGAAAAAACCAGACGGGAGGCTGTTCTGGTTCTCGCGATAGACAAATTGTTTTGTGGCACTTCAATATACACACAGGTAACCGAGATAGTGACACACCCCTTACTGGCACTGTTGACAGTTCACTACAAGTATAAATGTCTACTTTTCATTTGTGAGGTATCAGCCATGGCACAACCAGCTAAGACAGACAAACCTTTGTCCAAGGATGCAAAGAAAAGAAAAGGTGAGTCGGACAGGGTAGAGATCACACACACAAGTCAATCTGGGGAAGGTGTTTGAAGAATGGAGAGAGCTCAAGGAAAGAGAAAGGTGCCAGAGCGATGCAGATCTGGCAATGTCGTTATTGATCACGTAAGTTTTAAATGCATTACTCGCGATATCATTGATCTAGTTATGTAATTGAAATAATTGTTTGCTTTAGTACGCAGTAACATCTGCATGCAGGACATGTGCAGCTAGTGTCTTCTAAACAACAGAAATGTGCAAATTTACCCCTGATGTGATATCTGACTATAGCTAACTTCATGCCCAGCATCAAAAGGGGTTATGCATTTGCATGTGATCAGACCACTTGCCACGTTGGGGTTACTTCTGTAACTGACACACTTTTATCTGTATGCAATAATGTTTTAGCAGCTATGTGTGTTCTTTGTTGTCAATCAGCATTCACTTTAAACAACTTTGTGTTCTGGTTATAGTTACAAACGTTAGCAAACCCAAACATCATATACACCACTGTCATTACCAGTGTCAAGCCTCACAGAGCACATACACAAGATATTTACAAGAGCCTCATGTATAAGATAAAGCAAAATAACATTGCCCACCTGAGACATTTTGTTGCGTACAGTGTTCACCGGCACTGTGAAAACAAATGTGAATGCTCAGCTGAGCGGTGGGAGAGGTGGGGAGTGTGGAGAGTCTTTATGACATTCTCCCAAGCAACCTGTAGGGGGTGCGCTACTGCTAAAATTACTTGGTTCTGCTTTAACGAAAACAACACAAGTTTTCAAATATTTTCTAGACAATGTTATTAATAAAACTTGCAATGAAACTAAAGCAAATATATCCACATACTAAACTTTCAAACTTGATGTTAATATTAATAAAAATGCTCAGCACTTATGATAGAGTTGTCAAAAGTATCAAAAATCAGATACTAATTGACATTATAACATCAGATCATCATTTGAATATGTACTGATGCTAAAAAGTCTCATTCGTGAACCTTTTCTGTATAGCTTTAAAATTATCTTTGGATAACTGAGGACTAAGGGCACATGATAATGTAAAGTGAAAGTACTATTATTTAATGCTGAAAATCACATTCCATTGTCTAAAGAAAGGGTGTTTTTATGATCATTGTGGTATTGGAATCGGTAGTGAGTATTGAGTTTAGTATAGTATTTGGAGTGTAATCTCTAGAGCAGTGGCTGTTTCCATTTCACAGTACAACCACAAGTGTAATAGAAGAAATGTTGATAGCAGCTCAAATGAGTATCTATTTTTATTTTGTACCAGCCTGTCAGCAAATAAGCTAATATCCAGATTTTGTTCGCTCTTGTATTTTTTCAAGTTGTTTTACAGAAAAGTACAGAAACTGGTATTATGTTGCGGTATCACATTGAGAAACACAGCATCTATTGTTTCAGAGTTGATCTGATCATGTAGCCAGCTGAATGCAATTTCTGACACCTAAAATAATGTGAGAAAGTCAAACCAAAGGATGCGTTGGCAAAAAAAACAAAACAAAAAAACATTCCAGACATTTGTGGCAGAAATAGCTTGTCAGGCTTCCGGAGTTTAAATGGGTTTTTCAAAAAGTCTTTCCACATATTCCATGAGCCCGAAGCGGGACTGCTGACGATAGAGTCATCAAACTCCCAGTGAAACATGCTCCATTTCCACAGTGTAACGGAGAGGGCTGCTGTTGCTACGGCAGCCAGTTGAAATCAAAGCTCCTTCCGTTGGTGAATCCCGTGGGTTCTTGCACTGGTTTGCTTCTCTGATGTTTCTCCTCTCATCATCATCACCATCGTCTTCACCGGAGACACTGCTACCACCACGGATGGCCTTTAACACTTCATTACAAGCGCCTGACACAAACTGGCACGTTCGACAGCCTCCACAGAATCCAGAGAAGATTGTGTAAACGCCGGCAAATCCACGCGCACACAGGCCCCGAAATTACCTCCGGGAATTATGATCATTAAAAGAGATAGAGCGCATTATGAAATGGATAGAGAGCTCGGGGCTGAGGTTGGAGCTTTGATCTTCAACTGAGGAGAAAGTGAAGGTAGCGGCTTACATCTTAATGCAAGACAAACCCATCTAGAGCTGTTAAAAGTGGTCCATTTAGCTTAGCTGTTTGAGGAGTTCATAACTTCTAGCATTCTAAAGCAATTGGAAAATTCTGTCACACTAGCCAATCTCTCAGGTCATTCATATAAAGGCACTCTGGCTCCCATTCCATCAACTATGAGTTACAACCCGTGATGCACCCTAATTCAACCACAGCAGCACAACCCTCAACCACCCCAGCCTTGTCATTTTCTCCTCATCTCCATCATTTGTCATATTGGTAACCTGCCAGGGTTGAAGCGTCAAAGTTGATCTATTTACTATATCATAGCTTCACACATTTACCTCTCTTTTTGGTCATATCGTCATGTCGTTCTCCAGTTGGTGTATGAGTGACACCACAGTGAAGTGAGAACTTTCCAAAGAAGATGACTTTATTTACTATTACTGAATCATGATAAAATCTAAATCGTGATCTGGCTCCAAGGAAATTGGGATTAAGTTTAACTTCAAAATACATATCTTGGAATTATGTAATCTTGTATCCCATTGAATTACAGAAAAGAAACTGTTTAAGCAACATTTCTTTCTGTACTGGATTATGGAGATATAATACACATGCAGACTTCAGCCTCTACTTTGAAACCTTTACATACACTCTTTCACTCAGCCCTTCATTTCATAGCAGACGATAAATTTAAAACCCATCACTGTACTCTCTGTGAAAAAATAGGTTGGTCATCACTATCCATCAGAAGAGAGCAACACTGTATAAATGTACTTATAAGCGACTACTTGATAGACTGCCGGAATATCTCCCTTGTTTGTTGAACTTTGATACGGAGGCTTTTAATACAAGATCTCTTGATGGTCTAGGTCTAAAAACTGGCCGCACTAGAACTGAAATGGGAAAAAAAAAGCTTTGAGTTATTTTTGGTTCCCAAAAATGGAACAAATTTCAAGGACATGTAAAACTGGATACATTGGTTCCACTAATGCACTTTAATAATCTGGTGATTTATAATCTCACCTGCACCTGTTTTTAGCATTAGAAATGGACCTATGTAGTTATTTGTTTTGTATTTTAACAGGTGCTCATGAAAAATACTGCTACTCTCATTGGACTCTCCCTGTATAAAAAAAGATAAATGAAATTAATGAAAGAGGTTTTTGTTCACCAGTAACATGAATAACAAAACACGATATATGCCAATTTTAACATACCTGCTATGATCAAATGTATGTAATTAACTACCTTCTTCACTGCTATAGCTCGATGATGTTATTCAGATCTTATTGCGACTTGAAGAATATGATAAGCAAAGTTTCAACGGTATCTCTAAAGGTGGTACATCTGTACATCTGTCCTTGTAGCTTTTATAACTTTATGTATGCATTAGCTCTACTGCACTCACTTAGAATGCCACAACAATTCTACCTCAATCTCCAACACCCACATTTTCATTATCTCTCTAAGTACAGCTCCAAAGGACACGGCATACTTTTTGACTAATCGCAGCCATGCACTTAACCCTTTTCCCACACAATCACCTTGCACTTCTGGGACAGACAATATACGTAGAGATGACTTACGATCAAAAACAACACAGCCTCACTGGGAACGGTCATTAAATGCAGGATGGCTCACCACCTCGCTTGAGAAGACATGTTGTTGTTCTCCTATAGCAGTCCTAAGACAATTACTCATCTCCAATCCAATAACAGTAGCCATCACATGCTACAGCAAGCGCCCCGGATCAATTAAAACTCATTTAACGGGATTCGCGTGGAATATAATCCGCCCGTGCAGTTCAAATCCTATTGTGATCATTAGTAATCATTTCCCAGCGCTGGAGGCATAGATATGTCCATAGGTTTACAGACACAGTCATTTATCAACACGCAAACGCAGCAGGCTTTAATCAATCCAATGAAACCCAGTTGAATCAGTGCACTGGGCGAGCACGGCCATCAATCAATCAGCCCCCCCAATGCTTAATAGTTTAATTCTCTTGTTTGAGGATCCTCCGGAGAGCAAAGTGAAAGCACGTCTGAGGTAAGCTATATTAAGGCCAAAGTGATGGAGAGGGGGTGTGCTACTGTTATTGCAGCAGGTTCACAACATTAATTGCTGGTAATTAACAAGGGTCTATTACCAAGGAAACGGGAAGGAGATAGAAAACTGTACCTAATTATAATTATGTTTTTTTTCATTCTGGAAAAGAAAAAATGGAGTACTGTACATTTTAGGCTGTTTATTTAGAATAGGATAGGGCGCTTTGACTATATTAAATAACATCATCAGGTTGGTTATCATCTTTGGACTCCTGTATAGCCTGCCCTGTCAAAAATGTTCTTAACAATGTTCAGACTAATTGTGAATAGTTATAATTAGATGATCACGTATGAATCAATGATTAACCTCAAGTTTTCACCCAGTGATTCAATGATCTGCCCACTGAGCCATGGATTCACTCATGTAAACAAGCTTTTTTCTATTGTTGCTAGCAGAGGAGGTAGGCTAACTTGTTATTTCCATACTCATGTTCGTATTGTACCAAATTAAACATGTTTTAAGCCCTTACACGTGGACTAACAGCCTTTTGCAAGCATTATAGAGACTTTTTGTCAACTATGCGCCATCCTAATGAACTTATAAGGGCTCATTTAGATCACACTAAGTTTTTTTTTGTTTTTTTCCCAGCACGCCTTTTGCATGTGGGTGATATTATAGAAACACATTAAACTAAGTGTGTAAAAGTGTCCATTCTTTGTGTTTTCCCTGGCCTGTCCCCGTCAGCTCGTCTTTACCGCATTACCTCTCATCTCCACACGGCACTTACGTCTCTGAAGCGATTCCAGTGCTTGATCTTGCGGCTGTACTGTGAAATGGTGGACAGCCACTGCTCGTCTTCCATGAAATTCCCAGTCTTATCCGCTTCTTTGCCGCTCTTCCCATCGGTCTGGAGGCTGGAGCCCGCCAGCATCACCAGCGGGACGAGAAGGCACACGATATCCGTCATTTCCACCATGGCCGCGGTCAAAAACACCAGTGTTCGCTCGGGCTGTCGGTGTTTCTCTGCTGCCGGAGGAGGGAGAGAGGATGCTGAGGCTGTGAGAAAACTACCAACTGATTAGCCTATAGGAGCGCGCGTCTGCGGAGAGAGCGCGAGGAGGGAGCGCGAGGACAGAGCGCGAGGACAGAGTGAGAGGGGAGGGCTCACGCGCCAGGGAAAGGTATGGACCAATGGTATGGACTGCAGCTGAGGGTACATTCTGTGGCCACTACTGTAGGTTTTAAAGTTCAGTCACCCCCATTAGGCTTGACTTTTCCAGATTTAGCTCAGAGATGGTCAGAGATGGTGCAGTGAGGAGTTACAAATAGTCTAGTCTTATCTCAGATTTCATCACAATGCAAATGAGTGCATAATGATTTTGTATTCAGTTTGAATAGGCCTAAAACAACTAGGATTAGGCTTTGTAGTATAAGCCTACAATAAGTTACAAAGGACGTTTTTCTCCCAACAAACTGCAAGTAACAAGCAACTTTAAACATGTATTAACAAAGACTGGCTTTATTCATAAACAGTGGGTGTTTGCATCTTTTTCAAGCTTTTACTTTACATATTCATTAGACTATACAAAAATAAACACATGCAAAATGATTAAGAATACCATTTTTCTCTTTTCTGCGGATTAATATTGATTTTTCCACATTGCAGTGATACAGATTTCCAAAGGGGAGGGATAGTTTTGTTGATGTAGCAGAAAATGCGCAGGTGTAAGTGAAAAGCGTAATGATGCTCTGCTCTATATACAGCCTGTGTCCCACTAAGCCACTGAGGCAGGTAGAGCCCCAGAAAGTGGAGCAGCTAACAGCGTGGCAGCTATAATCAAGTTCATTAATTACCCCTGCACTACTTGGGCTATATTTATGTCAGGGAAAATACAAACAAGTCCACAGTAAACTTCATAGCCTCTCTCGTATAAAACATTGGGTACAGCTATTACACACACAGCTATTGCAGTTTATTTTTAAGATTTTAGAGGGTCCCACAGCTAAAGTTCCCCATGACACTGAACGTTTTTAACTCAGATGGTCTTCCATGTGGACATGTCTTGCCCAAGGATACAATAACTATTTAAATGTGATTACAGATTGACAGCTTTTATCAAAAGTAAAATATGTCATTATGTTTGGCTATAGGCATGGGATGATATTGAAGTTTGGTGTCACGATTATCATGGCCAAAATAATTGCAATTAACAACAATATCACGATAATTATTGTTGCTGACATTTAAATAATGTTCTGGATATGAATATTTACAATTTTAATATTATGAATAGGTTCCACATTTAAACAACTGTTAAAGTATTGTAAGTGAAAACAACAGTGGCGATTATCTTTGTTGGCGATTATTACCATTATTGTCAACCCTTTTTATCATGATAAACGATATTATTGTTTATCGTCCAATCCTTATTTTGCTATTTTCTGGATTAAATCAATTAATTTTAATGGCACGTTTATTTAAAGCTGCAATCTGTAACTTTTGGAGTGTCCGCCATTTGTTGTCTCCTTGGAGATGTCAGTTTCCACAGCGTGGGATTATTCATCTATCTCCATGGACACAAGCGGGTGACACTGCCAGGTCGAATCTGTGCAGAGACTACCCTGATAATAGTAAACATTAATATATTTCAACAAATCATCTATCTTTTAGCAATTAAAATACCTGTGATTGAAGAAATGCAAGATAAATATGTTCAATGCCATACTGCGGAATATTCCAGGCAAGAAAAGTTACATTATGCACCTTTCACAATTGTCTATGTGTTGTGTGGCATATCCTACTATAAACATTTCCAAGCTAATGCTATAGGGAGGCTGGACGTGGAGAGAGAAAAAACATCACCAACCTACAGAACAGGAATCAATATTAACATATCACTGTAATGAGTGAATGCCTCAAATGCTACATCTCTGTATGAAACTCAATTCTCAATAAATTCTATGACAACAAATCAATGCGGTCCAGGATCCGTCGTTGTGTTGTGATGGCCTATAGATGTTGCCTCGGTGTATTCTGGGAAGGGAAGCCTGCTATGTTATCTCACAATCCTTGTATCTCTCCTCTGCCTTTCCAGTCTGTCCCCTGGGAAACACAGTCAGTGACAGCTCCTAACTGGAACGCTGCACTATGACACTATCTTTGTCAATAGCCTCTAGAATATATAGGATTTATATGAGGGAATTCAGCATTGGATTATTTATTTATTGGATTATCGATCAATACATTTAATCTTGCAGCCTCAATATTAAGATAGGTTTAAAGCTGCAGTATGTAACTTTTCTGGTGGAGGGCTTGTCACCTGCTTGTCTATGGAGATTTTATGCTTTGCCAAGAATGTTCCACTGTAATATCTCCATGGTAACGGACTGGCACCCAACCAAAAAACTTGTAGCTTTAAGAGATGATTAAATATAAAATGAATGGTACCCTGCTGTGTAATCTTCCAATCAAGGAAATGATTCTTTTGTGCTTTTGTTGGATAATTTTAATTTTTGTGCTATACTTTAACACATTTCTCATGGACTGCTAAAGTATCATCTGAATATCTTTATATACATTTTTATCAATCCATCCATATAATCCACCCCAAACATGTAGTGTTATCATGATACTAAAACCTCAAACTCGATTTCGATACTAAGGAATAGACTCAATAATCAATACCAATTCCAAAACCACAATGATCATAAAAAACACTCAACAACAGAATGTGATTTTCAGCATTTATATTCACAGGTAGTCTTATATCTGTGTAATCCCTCAGTGTTCAGGTGGTCCATGGGTGTATACTAGTCTATGTGTCTTTTACTTCTGATACAGGTCTTTCTAAAGCTGTTCACGAAAGGTTCATTTCTGTTCTGTGCATATGATTTTTTTATTTTTTATATCGATACTCGCTCAAATGAGTATCTAGTTTTAGGATGTGATTTTTGACACTTTTGACAACCCTACAAACATTTGTCGGCTTCTTGTTCCTATATCACAAACCCTGCTCTCCTTTTGTATCTCCAAAGCTACTACTAATTGTTTCTTTCATTTTGTTAAGTGGTCAGAAAATTTTGTAATACTGATGACTGCTGAAATGAGAATCTAGTTTAGTATATTTTGGGTATTGAATTTTTTGTCAACCCCGTTTATACTCAGCTTACCTGTCACTGTAAACTGTTGGTGGTTTTCAGATTGGAGATGATGTCATACTCCCTGATGGGCGGCGAGAGAGGCCAAATCTCCTCGTCAAAGCCTGATCTCGTCAGATCTCAGAAGCTAATCAGGCCGGGTCTGCTTACTATTTGGAAGGGAGACCGCTGGGAATACAAGGCGCCAGTGTCTTTAGGCAAGACACTTCACCTACATTGCTTAGTCTGAAAGTGGTAGGGTGTGTGAGTGTTGGTGATGTTCGGAAGGGCTGATGGCACAGTTTGGCAGCCTCTCTTCCATCAGTTTGCCCCAGAGCAGCTGTGGCTACAATAGTAGTGTTTATTTAGACCCATTTGCCCTGTTGATTACATTGTACTTTGCCATGAAACATCCAGAAGGCAGATGCACAAATATTGAACCTGATATTTGTACTCTTTACTGGACCCAATAATTCAGTGTATTACGACAAAACTCTGCAGTTTAACAATGTTCATTTTAGTTGACCCCATCTGTATTAAATAGTACTGGCCCATAGAATGTAGAGATGTCATCTGAAACCCAGCAGTACTTTTTGGAGCCAGTATGTCTAACTTCAAACCCCTTCCAGCGAAAAATAGAAAAATACTATACTTATAGATTGTGAATGCAAAGAAAGAGAAGAGAAAACATACCAGCCAACCGTGTCTCTCTTATTAGAAGCTGATGAAAAGGACCAAAATGGCGGAGTAATTTTAGAGCCAGGGCCATGGGGAGTTTCAGGTAATCTCCTTGGGAAATCTTGAGAAAATGTCCGCCTGTCTGTCAGTCAAAGTGCCGTCCGATGCTTCTAACGGAGAGCAAATTGAACTGTGTGTTATCAGGCATGGCTGCAGGGCGGGACATATACAAAGATCAGATGATACAAAACACATGTCAACAGGAAAATACGCGCGGAATGCAAGCACCGAAGATGATATTTGCTAGCTTAGGGCAACTTGGTATCAATCACCGATGCTATTTTGTGCGCCTTCTAACCCAGGTGTCAAGTTTTATATTTACAGTAGAGCTATTGTTTGGCTAATAATGCCTTTTGTTGCTTTTGTATGCAGGTGGAATGGGAGCACATGTGGGACCTTTAAGATGGAAGGAGCAGTGCTTCAGCGTGTGCTAAATGCTCAGTACTGGCATTATTACACACTGCACAAAGTTAGAATCATCAGGTTAGAATCCTCATTACAAAGAAATAGATGAATGATCATTGATTGTGCTTCAGTCTGTGCCAGGGACAGAAAAAAAGCCAGCCATGCAGCCCTAAAGATGCAGCCCTAAAGATGCACTATGTAACTTCTTGTCTTGTCTCCATGGAGATGTGATTGCTTTGCCAAAAATGTTTCACAGTGTTCAACTTATCTCCATAGTATCAAGTAGGTGATGTCACTTCAGATCAAGTTACAGGTCAGGTCTGCGGAAAGGTGAGCTAACACAGTTAAGAATGCATGATTTTTATGCATGATTTTATCATCTTTAATGAAGATCGATCTGTTTAATGCAATTTTGTGAACAAAATTCTTGACTAACATTAACATGGAGACAAGAAGTACATAGAGTATCTTCCTACAATTGCTACAGTTCACTTACTACCAAAAGTACTACAAATAATTGCAGTAAAGACAGTACAGTGCTGTGACAGTTCCATGGTCGTGTGCGGTGGCAGTGTCTGAGACGCTGAGGGTGAATAGGAAAAAATCTTCGCTGTATCAATATCAATTTGAAACTTCTTCTGTAGTTTACTTATGTAAATGTAAGAAAAATTTGCCAAAACATCAAATGTTGCCAAATTTATGGTTAAAATGTTAAAATTGTAATAGGCTTGGAATTAAATATCCACAAATCCCTCTGTATGATTCATCGCTTCTCTTTTCATATCACTGTTGACTCTTCCTGACTATATGAATTTATAAATGTATTATATGACTGATTTATGTTTAGCTTTTTTTTAGTATTTTAGAATCTAGTCATCAGCTTATAATGATTCCACTGTCACTGTATATTCAGCAACAGTGGAATAATTGTGAGTGAATTTGTGTAAAGCACATTTGTTTTGTGTTGTCTTCAAGGAGCTCTAAAAATATTGTTGAATTGTACTTCACCAATTATTTTATAATAATTGGTGAAGTACAATTCAACGCCTAAATGTAAATAAGAAACAACTTCAGTACAGTATGTATGAGTCATAACCATAACCCAATTTAATTTCAGTCTGAAAAACAGTCCAGCAGAAGTGTCCACAGAGTGTTGATTAATTCAGAGGCAAAGTGAAAACATAAGATAGGCAGCAGTACACATCCTCAATAATGTATGTGCTTCTAAAATGAGACATGCTCCACTCAGCGGGACAGGGTAAGTCATGGGAAGGGTACTTATGAATTATTATAAACATTCTTTATTTCATGCTGATGTGCTTACACTCAATTTGCATGAGTAAATATTGGACCAAATCTTCAATCTAGTGTAACCCATTGTTTTAGGAGAGGCAGAGTTCAAATGAAAATTATATATGAAAGTTTTGGAAAGGCGTGGACAAAAGCTTTCAAATCAAGATAGAATTATTATCCTGAAAACCATGAATATTTAAAGATCCTATATTACGTAAAATTGACTCTTCTGAGCTTTAAGCCGTGTTATAATGTTGTTTCCTCCTCAAAAACAGACCTGGCATTGTGTTTTGTTTCATTTACGCGTTTAAGTAACCCTTTATTACCGGTCTGTCTACATCTCCAAAGGTCAAATTGCTCTGTTCCACCTTGTGATGTCATGAAGAGGTAATTTTCAAGTTGACAGCTCCTTTTACCTTTAGTTCAGTAGAGATTGGCAATTCCAGGGCTGAAATTATCCAAAGTGAAGGTGTGAGGAGTTTAAAAACACATCGGAGCACTTCCTGTATTATAACATGACATCACAAGGTGGAACAGAGTGTTTTCAGTTTGAGAGAAGAACTCAGCCTAAATATGCAGGGTTTGTGTGTTAAACATGAGTGAATGAAACAAAACACAACTCCTGGTATGTTTTTGATGAGGAAACAACATTATAACAGATCTGAAAACAGCCGAATATGGGCCCTTTAAAGGTCCGATACAAAGATAGCGACTTTTGGACATCTAAGCCCTGGTGTTTCATGGTTTACAGCCTAAATGGACACTAGGTTAACTTAAAGAGGGCCCTTCAGCGTGGCATTAAACCTAGTGTCACCATGAGGACAACCAGGCCAAGTTACAGGTCAAATCTTTGAAGAGGAGACCCCCATCATAGAAAGAACTCATGTTTTTCATGGTATTTTTGAGCAATAAAAACACCTGTAATTGAATTAAATAAATGCATAACACTTATATTTTACGCCATACTGTGGAACATTTCAAACAAAGCAATAACCATGGTCTCCACAAGCTTTGGACACATAATTCATTTTAGTGGACACTGTAGCCCCAAAATAATACTTGTCCTGCACCTTAAAGGCCCATAATAAACTCTTTTCTGATCTATGTTATAATGTTGTTTCCTCATCACAAACAGACCTGGAGTTGTCTTTTGAGGAGATAATATCATTATAACATGGCTTAAAGCTCACAAGAATCAATTTTGCATAATACCGGACCTTTAAACCTTTGTACTAATCATCCCATCCTCTGTCAGCCTATGAAAACAGTGCTTGCTTGTATTTAGCTGCCGTGTCAGCCACAACATATGACTCAAGTACATATATTAGGACATTGTGCGCAGAGTTGTTAACGCTTTGATAAAGAAGAGTAGGCCTCAGCAGAAGTTGCCAAAACATCACTGTTTGTACTTACTCTCCCCCCCTTGAGAGCGCGGGTCTCTTTCTGCTTCCCCCAGCAATAAATCAAAGCCCAAATGGAACCGTGTCCGCTCTCCAAGTTCAGGTGACGCAGGCAGGCGCACAGAGGCAGAACACAGCCCCTGTCCTGTCAGAGCAGAGGGCTGCAGATAAACAGCAGGCTCGGATGGCATATAGAAGAAAAATGAGAATGTAGTTTACCTCTTGTTTAGGTGGAATCAGCGCGGACAGAAGCAGAGGCTGGTACAGAAAGCAAGGATTGTACTTCTCTGCGGCAAATTAAAAAGGCCACATTGGAGTTTTGCTGCATTACCTTTGCGATTCTTGGAGGATAAAACACTTTAAAATGCACATACCCAGCAAACATTCACCTTAAGAGCTACTTATACAATATATCTGCACTGGGGTAAAACAAATACACAGACAGAAATCAGGTACAGCCACTTTAACATTATTTAAAGCTTCACTCTGTAACTTTTTGAGTGAAGGGTTTGCTACCCGCTTGTCTCCATGGAAATGTTGCTTTGCCAGGAGTGTTCCACAGTAGGCTATGGCATAAAACTCATCTGTGTTACATTTATTTAGTTTGGTGTTTTTAGCACTCAAAAGTACTCACATGCATTCTTGTAAGCAGGGCCGCCCCTCCACAGACCTGACGTGTAATTTGGCCTGGTGGCGTCTCTACCTTGTATCTGCAGGGGCACACTAGACTTTACTACTAGACTACTTTAATGCCATACTAGGGAACATTTGAAACAAAGAAATGACACCTCCATGGAGACAAGCAGGTGGTGAACGCTTATTCAGAAATGTTACAAACTACAGCTTTAACTAACAAAAAATATGGTTCAAATTCTGTTATTTTCAAATTATAAACAACCAAAATCTGATAAAAAGATTGGCTTGGTAACGAGTAGATACAAACTTTTTTATTCTCCTTATTGTTAACATAAAGCTTTTATAGCAAGTATCTCTATAACAATATTCAGACAACATTCTATCAATCCAACAGAAACGTGTTATAACCTGTTTTTACATGTGTTTTTACACGTGTCAGTGGATTAGTGCCTGTATTAGGAGAGGAAGGATCCACAAAGGTGCAAAAAATATCCCTTCACGCCCTGGAAGTTTACAACATAGGTCTACATTTCCATTTTATTTTTTTATTATCTCTTTTCAGAATTTTTTAATTGGTAGGAGTTAGATCCACTGACCCATAGGTTAGCAGAGCGATTCCTAGCACCCACTGATGAATACTGTTGTTGGTGTCCTTGGGCAAGACACTTAAAGGGCTCATATTACGCAGTTTCTCATATAATGTTTTTTTTCCTCATCACAGTCATACTTGGAGTTGTGTTTTGTGTCATTCACACATGTGTAACACACAAACCTTGCAAATTTAGGCTGAGTTCTTCTCTCAAACAGAAAACACTCTGTTCAACCTTGTGATGTCATGTGGTGATACAGTAAGTGCTTAACTGTGTTTTTAAACTCTACACACCTTCACTTGAATCATTTGGATGATGATTTTAGCCCTGGAATTGCCAATCTCTACTGAACAAAAGTTAAAAAGGTAACTTGAACACTACTGCTTTGTGACATCACAAGGTGGAAAAGAGCATTTTGAGCTTTGGAAATGTAGACAGACCAATAAAGTGTTACTTAAACATGGGTAATGAAACAAAACATAACTCCAGGTATGGAGGAGGTAATAACATTCTAACAAGGCTTAAAGCTCACAAGAGTCAATATTGTGTAATACAGGAGGATCTTTAACCCACCCTGCCCCCAGTGTGTGTGTGTGTGTGTGTGTGTGTGTGTGTGTGTGTGTGTGTGTGTGTGTGTGTGTGTGTGTGTGTGTGTGTGTGTGTGTGTGTGTGTGTGTGTGTGTGTGTGTGTGTGTGTGTGAATGTGTATAATGTGTGTGTGTGTGTGTATTTATGAATATGTGTGTGTGTGAATGTGTCTATAATGTGTGTGCGAATGTGTGTATTTGTGTGTGTATGAATGCGTGTGTGAATGTGTGTATAATGTGTATGAGTGTGTGTATTTATGTGTGTATGAATGTGTGTGTGTGAATGTGTGTATAATGTGTGTGAGTGTGTGTGTATTTACATGTGTATTTATGTGTGTATGTGAATGTGTGTGTGGATGGGAGAGTGGTATCTTGATGTAAAGCGCTGAGTGCCTCAGGGATAGAAAACCGCTCTATAAAAATGTGACCACTTACCATTAGAAAAGATCTGCTTGATACTGAAATTTTGCATATTAAATGAAATAATATGACTTAAGAAGTAAAAAGTATAAATCTATAAGTTGGCCTATACTGTTCATCAGTCAGTTAAATCTGAAATGTCTGTCTAAATGTAACTCATTCTTATTCATTATGTGTACTTCACATTCCTAGCAGCATGTTGCTATAGAAAAATACAATGGTTAATTAATGAAACATTTCAGGGCAATCAGCAGTTTAGTACTTTGTGTAGTGCATGCTGTTGCTATAGCTACACACCACAATACCCAGACCCCCTTTACTCATTGTGAATTAATTAACCACACATATAAGTGTTTTCATAACATCAAGAGGCAAACATAATCTGAGCTCATTTCAGTATGGGTCTAACTACACCTTTTAACACTTATAATGAACATTTTTCTTTGGTAAAATTGTATTATAACAACAGAAACATTCTTAAAAGAAAGATCATTTACATTTAACACCTCATGAAGTGCTAAACTTATTATCCATGCTTCAGAAAGGCTGAGGCGGCTGACAACACTCTAAGGCTAGTTTGAATTGTAAAACACTGCTCTTGTCACGCTGTTATGTCTCCATTCCCACTGCACGTTCTTTTCCATGACGTCACACAAATAATGGTTAAGCTAAACGACAACCTTGCACAAAAGTAAACAGGTTTGAATGAAGTAGCAAAGAAGGAGCATGTCTTGTGGGGCCGTGTAGGGAGACCACACGTCTCTATTTACCTGGGACAGTCCCAGTTTTGAGCCCTGTGTCCCCTGTCCCAGCACATTTATCCAAAACCAGTGATTTGTCCCAGTTCTATGTCAAAAAAATGTGCCAGGTGCCCCTATTTTTGACATTTGCTTAGGTAAAATACAGAAGTCTGTGTTTGATAATGAGCTTAAGGCAAAAAAAATGCACGGATAGAAGTCCCTCAGATTATGACAGACCCACAAATGTGTTGAGAATGGACAATGTTGCGTGCTCTTTTCACTATTTTATTTATACCACCCATCCCAACCCGGGTGTGTCCTAATTTAGAATTTTGAAAATCTGTTCTCCCTACTCCAGTGTAAAAAGTATAGGCCTATTTTGTGGAAAGCAGCCTATTGTTGGTGCATGCTCAGACAGTAAGTGTGCTCTGGCAGACACAATGCACATGCAAATACGTGACAACTGAAGAAATCAGACTCTCAACTTCTCTCAGGCACTATGCGAGAATGTTGCAAGGACGCCCCCGTGTGATACTTTAGTGGAACTACAGTCTATCAATGACGCAGAAACACAAAACATTACATTTGCTTTAGGTCCTTTGTGTTTTCATATTAGACCTATGTATGAATAAATGTGTTCATGGGAAATTAATTATTTTTTCACTTATAATTGAGTAATTTGTATATTTATTGCAAAGTTACACTACTTCATCTTTTTGAACGTAGGATTTGGTTATGGCATTGTGGCCTGAATTGCAGCCCTGCCTTATGTTAAGAAAAACAACAACAAAGGTTTTCCAGCACAAAACAATATTATCAGCCTATAATGTGCATGCTAGATTGTGGAAACTTTATTGGTGACCACCTTTAAAAGTTAAATGAGAGAAAAGTTGTGAGACCATTTGGCAGAATTGAGTTTTTCTTTTGCTATATACCTGGACTGAGGGATTACACAGACATGTTAAAGAGAGTGAATTAAAGTCCTGCTGTGAGGGGCCTGATGGAGGTAGTTAAATGTGCACGTGTCCCTAAGACAGGAGCCCAAACGTTACCTATTTACTTTACTATTCACTTCTTTATTTAGTCTATTTACATTTTGGTTTTTTTAGAAATAACACTGCCTAATGCTAAAAATAAATAAGCCACTCTGACCAACTTGACCACGACCATTTCACACTCAACACAAACAGACCTCTCCGTTTACCACAGGCCTGACTAAAATGAGCTGCCTTGTAACTGTAGACTGCATAAATGTGATGTATATATACAGTCTATGTTAGGAGCTAAAGTATCTAAAGAGTCCGTGTTTTCTCCATAAAACAAACTACATTTCGTAAGCTGTTAGTTGCTTCTTATTCTTTACTGACACCGAGGCTCTGTGGATGTGACTCTTGTGTTTTTGTGAGTAATTCGTTTTCAAATAACCTGTGGTCATTTTATTTGCAATGAAGCGTGTTTTTCCCCAAATGTTGAAATTATTCCCGTTAACTTGCAACTGTAGTAAACACGTCAAAACGTGCTCATCCGGCCCCGGAGACGCGGCCTACGTGCAGTACGTGGTACGTGCCGTACGTGTCACGTGTCACTGCGCTCTAGGGGCTTCTCTTTATGACGCTTTCATCACTTCTTTTGTGCGAACCAACTGTGTGTTTCTGTCGTCTGTTTGGGTGATGACTAGCAGAGCGATGCACTAGTCATACCACACCACACAAAATAATACAATATAGTCATTAAATATATTTAAAGTGTAAACATGTTAATTTCATCCGTTGGGGGAAGCTTGAGACGCTTTAGGTCAGGGGCCAGGGGACATGAAAGGGCCAAACGTTACTAGGCAAACCGGACAGCTGGGTACGTGAGGTCGCAGCTGATTGGTCGATAAATGCAGGAGGCGGGGCTTCTCAGCTGGGGTATTTAAGGCTTTGTTCCATTGTTACAGATTGTGTTTCAGCTGGTCTGGCTCCGGGGGGATCAACTGTAGAGGATACAACTAAAGCACTTATTCTTGCATACCCGGAGTATTTTAATTATATTTTTTGAGTATGCCATTCTCTTGCAATCAGTCTCTGGACGGTAGTTTTCCTCCTTCTCCAGTGGAGGACAGGAGTTTGAATAGGCTGTCATGGGGCTGTCTGCTGAATAAACTAGTGGAACTCAAAGGGAACCAAAGAGAACAACAGTGCAACTGGAGTGACACTGGTAAGTCTTTACATGTTCAAATTAAATCTTCAGTTTTAATGTTTTATTTTATTTAGATAAAAATAAGATAGCATATCATACATATCTAACATTTTAAATAGGCCTATTTATTAATTTTGTATTTTTCATATTTTCTGTTTAGGTTCAGTAGCAGACTTGTCTTTCTCTGACAGTGACAGCAATGACTGCTTCTATCCTCTGGAGGAGTTGCTGGCTTCTGAAGCTGTGGCCACCATTGCACAAAGTCTGGGTGAATCTTCACATTTGCTGGGCTGCTCTAAGATCATTGTGCCTGACTGTCTGATGCACAACATTGGCCAGGAGCTTGTCCACTTGGCCCTCAGTGAGCCATGTGGCCTCAGAGGGGCCCTTGTGGACCTGTGCGTGGACAGAGGGGACCAGAACTCTCTGTGTGTAGTGGACCAAGTCGCAGTGGACACCTCTGTGGTGCCCACCTTTCAGGTGACACTGGTGTTGAGGCAGGAGTCAAGTGGACTATGGCCCAAAGTCAAGAAGCTCTTAAAGGGAAGCCAGTGTCCACAGACCCCCACAAAGCACAAGCCCACCCTCAGACTGAGCCGCAGCTTCAGAGCCATCAAGAAGAAGCTGTACTGTTCAGGAGAGCTGCTCATAGAGGAGTGCTGCTGATCAAGCACTATTGTCCTGATCTTTCCATTTGGACAAACTATTATGAATGCACTTGTGACATTCACTTAAACTGTACCTGAACTGTTATATATGAAACATTTATCTGACAGGGGTGCTCCTCCTGACAGGTGCAAACATGACAAAGACACATTGTCTTTTCTGTGAATGTGAAATCCCAACAATGTGGATGGCATTGTATTTGCACTCAAATATGCTCATATGCGATTTGTATACTGGTGCTTTTGAAATAAATTATTTTTTTTATTAAGTGAAGCTTCATTTTAACTAATAATTAATAGATTATAATAATTAGTAGTCCTGATACATAGATTAAGCGATGATGCACACATGGAAAGAATAGGCATACCAGTGATAATTTGACAGTTTTTAATGAAAGAAACATATTAAATTTAGCATGTTAATTTAATAAATAAGATTTACTTTTAATTGTGCAATGATTTCTGATACTTAATCCAACGAGCTACAGGCAAATCCACATAACAGCATATTAAATTATATTAATCCCATAAATCCTGCACTGTTAAAAGTAAAATGTATATATACACATGGCAAGAACTATAAAAATTACACGCTTCTCATTTGAGTGGCTCAGAAATGTGGACAGGAGGCCAGGGAGAATTCTCTAAAGTTTTAGGTGGACAATGAAAGCTTAAATTAGCAGCCTTGTCAACCTCTTTAAATAAACCACTTTGTCTATGTAATTACTTCTCAGCGACATCAAATGGACATGGGATCTTGAAGAGTAAAAAAATATCAGCAGTCAACTCAAGCGTCTCACAGTTCTACAGGAAGTCCATCTACAGAGTTGCAGAAAGGTTCCCTGATAAGGTCGTCTGCTGCCCACTGCGAGTAAGGCATCTCTTCTCTTGGTTTGCTAACATAATATGCTCCTGATGAGTGGGCATTCCTTCAGATTCAAGTACCGACCAACCTGTAAGAACATGAGGAATTATTAGTATTAGTTTAGTTTTAAATCCACCAGTGTCACAGAAAAAGCTCGGATTGTCAGCGGCGAAGGGTAAGACATTTCATTTAAGTACATACCTAAATGTCCTTTAATTATATACTATTAAACTGCGGACATTGTCAGAGCAGAGCCTCTATTAAGGCTGCAAGATTCATCACAATCAAATTGAAGTTGCAATTTGAATGGATGCAATTAGTAAATTGTAAACTGCAATTTTTGAAGTTCTATAATTTCCTTCATAAACAAAACATCCTGTGTTATTCCGACATAAAAACTGCTAACCCAGTAGTTTAGATATGTACAAATATGTTCTGAAATGGGATTCTTGTATTAGTTTGTCAATTCTTCGGGGAGGGTCTAAAATGTTAACTCTGAAAAGAATTCTATTATTAAAACATAAACTGTAAATCTAACCTCAATCAAATTACTTTGCAGAAAAATCACAATTAATATTTTTTCAGCCCTAATCTCTATAATAAACTGTATTATCTATAAACTATAAATAAATTATATAGATAAAACCTCAATTCACAAACCATTGTTACCTAAACAGAAGAAACTAAAGAACTCCTGGTATGATTTTAAGGCACAAACATTTAATGGTGAACGATTTGGAAAGATAAATTGTGATTTTTCTGACAAGCATTGCGATTGAGATTTGCGACGTATGTTTTAATAGTAGAATTCTGTTCAAAGTACATATTTCAGTGCGTTCAGCAGAATTGACAAAAAGACTGAAATATAAAATGGCAAACTAAGAATCACATTTCAGAACATGTTTGTACAGATCTAAAACACATGGTCAGCAGCTTTTTATGCAGAATATGACAGGATATTTTGGTGTGTGTGGAGAAAATTACGATACTCAAAAAAACTGCTGACTTCGTGCCAGCCCTACAAACAACATAACATC
The DNA here is from genome assembly GCA_019594935.1 of Periophthalmus modestus. Lineage (NCBI taxonomy): Eukaryota > Metazoa > Chordata > Actinopteri > Gobiiformes > Gobiidae > Periophthalmus > Periophthalmus modestus. The sequence goes on along the minus strand of JAIEZT010000441.1, from coordinate 13,949,928 downwards.
AACATGGTTAAGATGAAAGGTCATAATCTGCATATTATGTCTCCACAAACAATACAGTATCCACATGTACAGACATTGTACATGTGAGAGGCATCAATATCAGTTATTGGATGTGGTTGAGGCCATGCAATTTAGAAACTGAAGGATGTGCTGAGAAAACACAGCTGACTGTATCAAATAATGGAAGTCAGGTTGAGGCAAATGAACAATAGTTCCAATAACACATATACAAGTTGCCTCTGTTTTCTATATAATCTAGAAAGCACTAGGACAATGGACTGATTACTTAGCCCCTTTCTTATTTATTTTCTTAGAATATAGTAGAATCATTTACACTGTTTAAACCCAGCAATCACAAACTAAAGCCCGCCACACACTACAGCATTTTTAAACTATTTTTAAACATACCCCATATGAGATTTTAAATCTTACGATTCACCAAATGCAAAGACTGCAGCGGAGTGACTGCACATCACAAGTTAAAAGTTGTAAGCCATCAAAACTATAGCGCACCTTCTGTCAGCCGTTTCCTGTCTACAGTAAAACGACTCGATTTGAGACTCTAAAATATTCCAAAGATCAGAGCACTGCACTTCTGTTTAAGATGCAAGTCAAAACTGTGCTGTTATTATTTGTGAAACTGTTGTTATTATGTGTAAAATGTGATGCAAAAGTTCAGATAAATACTTTAATGCACAGAAGGCAGAAGATAAACTACACAGGAAGTAGAAACTGTAGCAGCATGGATTTATAAACAGAACAGAACTACTCTTTTTACTTTTAAAGAACACTTCAAACTGGGTTAACTGTTTTGTTGACCCAGTGTCATTATTTGTGGAGGACAAAATCTAATGGATAATGTAGATGAGAATGCTGCAGTTTATTACTCGCCTCTCGTAAAGTTAAAGTCGCCCAATTATTTTTGCCAATTCCCCTTATCTTGCTCCTCTGTGTCTGTCACTCTGTCTGCCCCTGATGCTTTGTTTTATTGAGCTGGTGCAGTGGTGCTGATGTTTTCGTAGTTACAATACGAAAGAGGAGCTCAGAGTTGCACCACACACAAGGAGCGGATTAATAATCGCTTATGAAGGTCCAAAGACAGATCGCACCTACCCAAAATCAGAAAGAGGCAAATCGGGTCCACAATCAGGCAAATTATCCTGTAGTGCGGGGCTTAAGTGGTACTTGGTTAGTTATTTAGTGGTTATTGAGATAACAGATAGCTTATCAATGCATTGTTAAAGGGGTATTACACTTCTATGGGGTATTAACTGCTAAAACATAACTACTACCTTTTATTGTTTTGAAAATGCTATATTTCTCAAAAACAACACATTAAAATGTTTAATACGTTTCATTTTCGATCTGAGTCCCCTGTCCATTTTCTCCTTACACTGTCACCCCCCCTTCAGAGCTCTATCACAACACAAACAGCATGCATCCCACTAATGAAACTACTGCACAGCGCATCAGTTTGTGTTTTTTAGTTAACTGTTTTGAATGATGCTTTTGCATATACATTTTTGGTGGGGGTGGGATGGGTGACATAGGCTTGTGGGCTGAGCATTGGACAGAATAGTACTACTAAAAACATAAGGAGGGTTTGAATAAGGCCCGGGAGAGATTGCTAGATTACTCAAACATGCATGTGGAATGACTTATAAAACCTCTTCAGTGTATTGCTTAATAGTTATTAATGTTTTACTCTTTGTATTTAACAAGTGCTTTGTAAACACACAAAAAAATAAACATTGAATATTGAGACAGAAAGATTTAATACAAGATCACATGATTGTATAAGTCTAAGGACTGGTCGCACCAGAGCTGATATGGGAAAAAGGGCCTTTGGCTTCCCAAAAATTGAATATATAAGCAAAATTGGATTGTTTGGTGCCACAAATGCACTTTAAAAATGTGCAGTTGTGAGTATAAATGATTGTCACCAGATTATTGAGGTTTTAAATGGACCTATGTACTTATTTGTTCACTTTTAGGGTTTTTTCCTATATTTGCTGCTCAGAAGGAACTGAAGGTGAAGCTGAGGAAGCCAAACAGAGACATGGGAGGAAGCTGGAGGGGAGACTTCGGCAGAATAACATCAGGGAAGTCTGGAGCGGCATAAGAGCCATCACAGGACACAAGCCGACCAGAGGGAGAGGCGTTGAGGGGGATGTGAACTTAGCCAATGAGTTCAACATCTTCTTCAATCGCTTTGAAGTGGCAGGCAACAACCATCTCCAGCCAGTAGCCTCCCCCACCCCCCTCCACCGCCCATCTCCAGGAGAAGACTCTGCTCACACCTCCGACACCTCCGACACCTCCACCCCTCCCCTCCTCCTCCTGACACCTCCACACTGACTGTCACTGAAGACCAGGTGAAGAGACAGCTGCTGAGACTCAGGGCTGGCAAAGCTCCAGGGCCTGATGGAGTGAGTCCCAGGGTCTTAAAGAACTGTGCCCCTCAGCTAAGTGGTGTCCTGCACCTGATCTTTCAACCTAAGTCTGAGTCTTCAGAGAGTCCCCCTGCTGTGGAAGACATCGTGCCTCGTCCCTGTCCCGAAGACGCCGCACCCCAGCGACCCCAAGGACTACAGGCCTGTGGCACTGACCTCCCACATCATGAAGACTCTGGAACGACTCGTCTTGGAGCAGCTGCGGCCCCAGGTCCAACATCTGCAGGACCCCCTCCAGTTCGCCTACCAGCCCCATCTCGGAGTAGACGACGCCATCCTGACCCTACTCCACAGAGTCTACCCTCACACGGGCCCGCCGCTGCCACTGTGAGGGTGATGTTTTTTTGACTTCTCCAGTGCCTTTAACACCATCAGGCCGGCTCTGCTGGCTGAGAAGCTGGCGGTGATGCAGGTGGAGGATCCCTGGTGTCCTGGATTGTGGACTATCTCACTGGAAGACCACAGTATGTACGTTTACAGGGCTGTGTGTCGGACAGAGTGGTCAGCAACACCGGGGCCCCACAAGGGACAGTCCTCTCTCCCTTCCTCTTCACTCTCTACACACCACGGACTTCAGCTACTGCAGTGAGACTTGCCACCTTCAGAAGTTTTCTGATGACTCTGCAGTGGTGGGATGCATCAGCGGTGGTGACGAGAGGGAGTACAGGACTGTTGTGGACAACTTTGTCACGTGGAGTGAGAAGAACCACCTTCAACTCAACGTGACCAAGACTAAAGAACTGGTGGTGGACCTGAGGAGGACCAAAGCTGCTTTGACTCCCATCTCCATCCATGGGGGTCAGTGTGGACGTGGTGGAGGAGTACAAGTACTTGGGAGTGTACTTGGACAATAAACTGGACTGGAGCAGAAACGTGGACGCAGTCTACAAGAAGGGCAGAGCCGCCTCTATTTCTTGAGGAGGCTGAGGTCCTTTGACATCTGCAGGACGATGCTCAGGATATTCTACGAGTCTATGGTGGCCAGTGCCATCATGTACGCTGTGGTCTGCTGGGGCAGCGTCTGCGCGTGAGGGACACTAATAGACTAAACAAGATCATCAGGAAGGCTGGCCATGTTGTGGGGGAGGAGCTGGACTCTCTGTTGTGTCGGACAGGAGGATGTTGGCCAAAATAATGGCTATTCTGGACTCTCCCCTCCACCCCCTCCACAAGGTGCTGGCCAATCAGAAGAGCTCGTTCAGCCACAGACTGTTACTGTCGCGCTGCTCCACTGAGAGACACAGGAAATCTTTCCTGCCTGTCGCCATCAAACTCTTAAACTCCATTCTGTAACCAGTCACAATACTCCAATATTCCATATTCCATTTTGTACATAGATGTAAATAGTGTGGGATTCTTTGATGCTGAGATTTATTTATTATTTATAGACTATTTTATTTTATTTTTTATATCTTTTATATTTTTTACTGTTTTTGCACTGTGTGTGACACTTTATATTTATTCTTATTCTTTAAATTTCTATTTCAAATTTCTATTCTGTGGTTGTGGGATCTTAGAACGAAGAGAATTTCCCCTCGGGGATCAATAAAAGTGATTCTGATTCTGATTCTGATTTGTACAGACTCTCCCATAAAAAGGAGAGTCTGAGTGCTCTCACTGGACTTTCCCGGTATAAATATAAATAAATTTAAAAAAGCATAGAGCTGGCCACGTACCCATAGGTGTCCAGTGGTTTCTAACCGTCCAGCATGACCTGAATTTCAGATAATCTGGAACAACTTGGAGTTCCCATCCTCTGCGCCCTTTGGTACAAGTCCGAATCCCCAAAGTAACGAGCTCGATACAATAAACCCTCCTCTGAAACAAAAACAAGAATGTCATCATTACAATGTCATCATTACCAACCCACTTTAACTTGTCCATATGCACTTTTTCTTTTCATTAACTAGCAAAATAGCACAGTCTGAATGAAACTGAGCAGACTATATTTTCTCTTTAAACCAACACAGCAAAAAAATATTAACCCTCCAGATTTGATTTAATTGTTTGTGTTATGTACCATTTTTCATTGTTCTCAAGACATTTCTGACGGGTTCCAAGGTAGATGTCAGTAAAATAAACATAAGAAAAAAAAAATTGACACTTGCCATTCATTGAAATTCATTTTTGCAGTGTAGAACATACTTGTAAGTCTAAACATCTCCTTGCACCTTTTCTTATATTTTGAAAATAACAGGTGGAGCAGATGATGAAACAAGGTGTCAGTATAATGGGAACTTATCAAGCATTTTCCACATATGAAAAATCACTTTGCAGAGACGATGACTGTAATTTAACATACTCTGCTGTTTCTCCTTCCAACAATTGTTCCTGAGGTTAGAGATGTAGTCCTCTTCGACACTCCTCTCAACATTCTTCAGGCTATTTCCGGTGTATTCTTCATTGAAGCGTTCTCCCACATAGTAAAGCACTTTCAGGCTGGCTGTATGCCTTTTGTGAATATGTCCAGCTGACCTATGATATGGAAGAAGTTTAATTTATTATAGGACAGACAAAATTAGCAAGTATACTAGGGCTGAACAATTTTGGAAAAATATCCAAATGCGATTTTTCTGACAAGCATTATGATTCAATTTTTGATTTATGTCTTAATTTGATTTTTTCAGTTCATTCTTGAAACACATCCAGGAGATGCAAAACAACAAAAAAAAATCTAATTTTTACAGATCTAAACTACAGGATTAGCAGTTTTAATGCAGAACAATTCATGATATGTTGCTGATGGAAGAAATTATTATACGTCAAAAATCGCAGGCTTAGCGATTAGCTATTTGTGTCCATTCAAATTTCAGTTTGATTGTGATTAATCTTAAAACCCTAAAGCATAGCTACATGCTGTGCTCTCAAGTTCTCATTAACTACTTACGGACGGTAGCTAAGGCTATAGGGAGGCTGCGTCACCATCAATTGGCTTAAAGCGGAGACAATAATGAGGATTAAGATGGGCATCAGCTGGACAAAAAGAGCCAGACCTCCCTATTGAAAAGCATATCAACATTGATTAGCAATGACGGAAAAATCAAAGAAAACACATGCGGTAGAAAAAAAGGACAAACATCTCTTTGCTGTTCTCTTCTTTCATGTGTATTGTGATGGCCAAAGTGCATTCTTCCATTTCTGTAAACATGGACATTACCTAGAGACAAAAGAAAGGATAATTTATTGATTTGAAAACAATGTACTAACCTGTGTTAAGGTTGGATTCACACATTGTCATAAGGGAAATGCAGATTTAAGATTGAGCAGAAAGTGAAATTGAGATTCTAAAAAGCCAAAATGGCCATGCTATCTAATAATTTGTTTAGTTTATGCACAAACTAACTAGCTAGTATTTTGCACTACCACTGACCACAAAAGACATGAATAACTGTAGTCACTAGTAAGCTTTCAGGTAAAAAGATATAGATTGGGGTTGTTAAAAGTATTGAAAACCAGATACAAAAACTAATTTCACTTTTTAACTTCAAAATTAGGTAATCATTTGAGCAATCGATACTGCAAAAAATTACATTAATGGGACAAAATTTAAGCTTTCCTGAAAAATTTTAGTATGAGTTTGAGCTTAGAAGAGTTGAGTATAAGAAGTCGTAGTAACATAAAGAAAGTACTATTATTTTGTGTATGAAAATCATTTTTTACTAAAATATTAGCATTTTTAATCTTCATTATGGTGTCGTAATCAATATCGAGTATTGAGTGAATTCCTTAGTATCAAAATTGAGTTTGAAATTTAATGTTTAGTAATACAATACTACACATAATTGCACCCAAATCCTAATACAAAAAATTATTAGATGCAATATTTGTAGATTTCTTGGTCTACCTCACCAATAGAGTAATGTTTTCTTTCCCAACTATAACTTTTAAACTACTGCATTCTCAAACATGAATGCAAACGTTGCTTCTATCCAGGACTTACTTGTTGGGAAGCCACCACCAAAGAACATGTTGAAGAGATCCTCAGGTGAGATGTCTGCTTCAAACTCGCGATGGTGGTGTCTGTGTCTGCTGCTTGGCTGTGCACTCTCCTCCCCATACTGGTCATAATGTCTTCTTTTATCAGGGTTACTCAACACAGCATAGGCATTCCCAATGGCTAACAAAAAACAGATTGCATAATTTTTTTCTGACCATAATTAAACAAGAAATGTATATATTTGAGTGTACCTTTAAAAGCTTCTGTGGCTCCAGGCGCATGGTTTTTGTCTGGATGAAATTTCAAAGCTAATTTTCTGTAAGCTTTTTTTAAGTCTTCCTCTGATGCATTTTTTTCTACGCCAAGAGTTTGGTAGTAATCTTTACAACTTTTAATCCTGCAACAAGCATACATTAACAAGGTCAATTACACATAAACATCACAAAAAGCTTTCATAGGATGATTGCCAGTTTTTTAACAATGCTAATTCAAATTTATGGTACTAGTGTTGCACAGTTAATTGTTATTGAATCAGAATCTCAATTTCAATCAGCAAATAACAAAGGCTGCAAATTTTGAAGTAGCACACCAACAAACGACCAAACATTCTGTCTTGTTCTGAATAAGTTGTTGTTTAGATCTGTACAAACAAACATTGAAATATAATTCTTGAATTAGTTTATCAGTTCATATTTCAGTCTTTTTAATGAATTCTTCTGTACACTTGTGAACTGAAGAGAATCTTGTTATTAAAAGTTTTACAATATATATCACAGATGTAATTGCAATCAATGCTTGTCAGAACAATCTCAATTTGATATTTTTCAGCAACTGTTCAGCCGAATATGGAAGTGCAACATGGTTAATCCTAATTATGGAAAGGCAGAAAAAGCACAATAATCCTAGTTTCCATCAGTATATCATTATATAGTGTTGTGAAATGAAGTAATAATTTGTAATTATCATCATCCCAAAGGCAAACTCCAACTATTATAACAGATAAAACCAAGCGGATTACACTCGTGCTCATCAGCACAGGCACAAAAGTAGTTTGTTTTGCATTCTGAATCAAGGCAAGCCCCCAAAGCAGAAACATCGTCTGGCATTAGGAGTGGAACGTACAAACACTATAACCCGCTTGGATTTAGCACTTGCATAAAATGCACTCACTTTCTGACCGCCTCCAGCTGCTCTGCGGTGTAGGGCTTAGCAGACTCGGTATGGGCCTGCCCGGAGCCCTGCGCCTCCTCTGTGTGGCCTCTGTGTCTTACTGACGGCCCTTCACCATTCATCGTAGCTCCATTCTCGCTCGTAGGTTTACCATTTTGAGTTAACGAATCCAATAAACCTGCAAGATAATAAGTAACAACATATTGGGTAAACAGTCACTTTAGCAAGATAAGCTATATTAGCATCTCACGTTAGCCTATAACCTCCCAGGTCCAAACATTTGACAAATTAGATCACAAAAAGCACTAACACTCAAAAAAAAGCAGTATATTTTGGTATGTTTCTAGATAAATCGCCATGCATGTGAGGTGATAAACCCTGACATGAAACATTGACGTTGCTAACAGTAGCCGATTTGGTTTCACGTTGAAGGGCCTCCATTTTACAACACTCCACTACTAAAACATGCACTCATTTAACCTACTTTGGGCGTGATCTGTCGGAAACAAACGCTGGGCCTTTTCCAAAAACTTCCTAGCTCTGTCCGGCTGGTTGTTGCTGATGGCATTTTGGGCTATTTTAATACATCGCTCTGCTTCGTCCTTGTTTGAATCCATCGCGACACAGCGGAAATGTTTACCTGTCCATAGACGCGTTTTGATGACGTAATAGCACCGGCGCACACTGTATGCGTCACCTCTCAAGGTAATGTGGTTTGCATGTTTCAAGTATTTACGAATGGTGTATCTTTCATTTGGAAGAGCCTTACGTTTTATCACATGAATTGTAAGCATATCTTTCGCTAGCGTCTATATGGCACTATCACCAGTTAGCTCATACGTGTTTGCAAAGTATATCATTTGGAGTCCTGTCAAGACTGCACAGGTACTGTTTTCTACCAACCATCAGAGGCAACTTCTGTCAAAGCAACGTCAGAAAAGACAGAAACCTCCTATATCTGAACATCTGTCTTGGGAGGAAAGATTGGCAGATGTGGTCACCCCATTATGGAGACTGAATTATGACAAACAACTTGAAGTAAAGCAAAAACGCCAAGAAACAATCCTTTCTCAGCTTTGTGGACATATTAAAGGAGGTCTCAGGTCATCATGCATTACAGTTCAACCCAACTTCCCTGTCCTACCTATTTTGCCCTCTCCTGTTCAAAATGGGTACAGGAACAAGTCAACGTTTTCTGTCAACCAGGGCGTGGATGGAAATCCAAAGACGGTTGGGTTTTACGTTGGAACAGCGAGGTCCAACAACATTGTCTGTGTGAATGGAGACCACTTGCTCAACATGCCTGAGAAGCACAAATTGGTGGCTAGATGTTATCAGAACTTCCTCCGACTCTCCCCTCTTGAGCCCTGCCTCCTGTTTCACACGGGGGGACACTGGAGGGAGATCACCATAAGGACCAATGCATGGGGGCACACCATGGCGATTGTGTATTTTCACCCACAGACACTATGTCCAGATGAGGTGGACAAGCACAAGGCTGACCTGGTGGAATACTTCACAAGTGGGCCAGGCTCAGTTTGTCAGCTGGACTCGCTGTTCTTCCAGGAGAGTACCATGACGCGCTGCTCACATGAAGAATCACCCTATCAGCTCCTGCATGGTGTGCCCTACATTTATGAAGAGGTAATTAATATGAAATGAGATGAATACAAGATAAGCATAGTGCAATTCCAGGGCAATCCACAAAGTGTACCATAAATATGGTGCCAGAGTTTTTAGGGAGCACAATTTGATACTTTTAAATCTTGACTTTCAACCGGTGTGCTGGGAAAGAAAAGCTTCTGTCAACACATTCACATTTAATTTGATAATTTTCCATTCTGGAGTGTCCCGAGCAAACCTCTGAATCAGAAAAAATAGCAAAGTGAAATCTAAAGATATAGTGGCATGGACAAAATTTGCTCCAAGTATTTAAAACAAAAACTTGTGTCATTTGGTAATGTTTGGCGGGCCACATAATCTTTTCAGCATAACAACAAAAAAAACATAGAAGGTTGAAAAAAACAACACTTTTGAAAGGAACAAGATTACTAAAAATGTGGGAATAGCTTAAAATAAAATTCTTTAACTACACGGCACATAGTGACAATAGTATGATTTTGAGAAGGAAAAAAAATGTTATATGAGGACTACCAAAAATTAATCCTTTATTTACTTTTAATACTGTCTAGATAACTACATCCATTAGTGTGAGCTTAAGGTAAATCTATTTTTAGAAGCACAGATTATTATTATTATTATTATTTATGAATTATTAATGACTGTTTTAACTGTATATAAAGTTATCTTATTGCATTATTTCTTTAAAAAAAGTTGTAAAGTTGTATAATATTTTTTCTTTGTTCTGACAGATTCTAGGCTTTAAATTCCGCATATCCCCAGATGCCTTTTTCCAGGTGAACCAGGCTGCAGCAGAGGTCCTCTACAGAACTGTCAGAGACTTATGCACGCCAACTTATCATAATGCAACCCAAACTACTCAAAGTGGTGGCACTCTCTTAGATGTGTGCTGTGGTACCGGTGCTATTGGCATCATCACATCCCCCAGAGTGGACCAAATCCTTGGCATTGAACTAGTGGAGCAGGCTGTCGAAGATGCCAGACACAATGCAGCCCTCAACAATGTGCATAATTGTGAGTTTAAATCTGGGAAAGCAGAGCTGGTCCTTCCTGGTCTAATGAAGGAGTTAAATTCTGTACAATCTGGCCTTACGGCAGTGGTGAATCCTGCTCGGGCAGGCCTACATTATCGCGTGGTAAGAGCACTGAGGAACCACTCGGCCATCCGCAGATTGGTTTATGTGTCATGTAAACCAGAAGGCGAGGCCATGAGGAACTTCAGAGAGCTGTGTTGTGCTCCGGATTTCCAGAAGAAACTCTCAGGAGAGGCTTTCACTCCGACGCTAGCTGTGCCTGTGGACATGTTCCCTCACACCCCACACTGTGAACTTGTACTGCTCTTTGAACGGTAGGGTTATAATAACTACACCTTAATTAGCCAGAATAAAGCAAAAACAAAGACTTTATTCCTTATAGAACTAATAGTATAAGAATTCAGGCTTAGAAACTACTTAATCATCAAAGGGTTATGAATTATAGGGTTAGAGTATTAACAAAGTAGTTACTAAGGCTCAGTCATTCTTAATAAACTATTTGTTCATCATAAATTAAGTCTATGTTCATGCTTTATTAAGGCATGAATAAGTGTAGTTGTTATGTGTTACTAAATGTTGAAATTAAAATAAAAGTATAAACACATTTTTATGCGGGTTGTGTTTATGTGCTTTAAAATTCTGCAGCTAAAAACCTAAAAATGTGTATATTCTTTACAAATGACTTGGCCTTGGATTAAAATTGTGAAAATGCAGTCTCTTTAAGTGCCCATCCTTGTGTCTAAAATAATAATATAATTTATGTTGTCCCACAATACAATGATTAGGTTAATTTTGAGGTAGGGCTGTGCAAAAACTCTAATTGAAATTGAAATAGAAATTCAGTCATTTCTAATTGTCAATAATCAGTTTGGGTCTTGTTAATCGATTAGTGGCTTAATGAAACCGTGAATTAATCAAAATACAACTCCAGGTATGTATTTCATGAGGGGACAACAACAAACATGTGTCTTGTTCCAGTACATATATATTGTATAACTCCATGAAATTAGAGTTCCACACCCTCTGAAAGCATTATTTATGCATAAGTATACACCGGGTCCTATCAGTAAAATAAAGGAAAAAAATTGACCCTAGGTGTTTTAAAGGACAATTATTAAAACTCTGTATTGTTTATGTTCAGGAAATTAATATTAAAATAAATTTTTATGTCACCACCTGGTGGTGAGTTGGATCCGCTGGCGTAGGAGGAAGCCGGACAGACCTGGCAGGCCCAAGCTTACCATGAGGTTCTGCTGGGAACGTCTGGTGGAGCCCTCTGTCAGGGGGGGTCTTCAACTCGCACCTCAGAGAGAGCTTCTCCCTGATCCTGGGGGAGGCTGGGGACATGGACTCCGAGTGGGCCATGTTTTCCACCTCTATTGTTGATGCAGCTGCTCGTAGCTGTGGTCGTAAGGTCTGCGGTGCTCGTCCCCGAACCCGGTGGTGGACACCGAAGGTAAGGGATGCCGCAAGGCTGAAGAAGGAGTCCTATCAAGCCTTGTTGATTTTGGCAAACCGTCCGACGCCTCAGGAGGGGAAAGCATTGCTTCACCAACACTGTTTACCTGCAGCAGGCACTGGGGCGGTTTGCAGCTGAGTGTGAAGCAGCTGGGATGAGAGTCAGCTCCTCCAAAACCGAGGCCATGGTTCTCGACCTGAAAAAGGTGGCTTGCCCTTTCCGGGTGGGTGGTGATTCCCTGTCTCAAGTGGAGGAGTTGAAGTATCTCAGGGTCTTGTTCACGAGTGAGGGAAGGTTGGAGCGTGAGATTGACAGGCGGATCGGTGCAGCGTCTGCAGTGCGGTTGCTGTATCGATCTGTTGTGGTAAAGAAGGAGCTGAGTCGAAAGGCAAAGCTCTCCATTTACCGGTCAATCTACGTTCCTACCCTCACCTATGGTCATGAGCTCTGGGTAATGACCGAAAGGACAAGATACAAGTGACCGAACTGGGTTTCCTCCACAGGGAGGCTGGGCGCACCCTTAGCGATAGGGTGAGGAGCTCGGTCACACGGAAGGAGCCCGGAGTAGAGCCGCTGCTCGTACACGTTGAGAGGAGCCAGCTGAGGTGGCTGGGGCATCTGTTCAGGATGCCTCCTGGACTCCTCCCTACGGAGGTGTTCCAGGCATGTCTCACCGGGACACACGGGGAAGACCAGGACACTATGTCTCTCAGCTGGCTTGGGGGTTCCACCAGAGGAGCTGGAGGATGTGTCTGGACTGAGGGAAGTCTGGGAGTTCTTCTTAGACTGCTGACCCCTTGACCTGGCCCTGGATAAGCAGAAGAAAATGGATGGATGGACATGTTTATATGTTTTTAATAAGACAGAATGATTAATTCAGTCACCCAAAAGGTATGCTTGCGGTAGGACTTGCTCTGGGAAGCAGAGTTGTGTAATAGATTCACCTCATTTCTAGTGTGTAGTTCTTCATAATGCCCACACGATGGCACTAGCGCAACAGTGTCTGGGTTAGACATTATTCAAGACACCCCAGTTATTAAAAAAAAAAAAAAAAAAAAGAAAAAGGGGGGTTGCTCAGTAATAAATAATAGAAATAAGTCAGTTAAGCTCTAAAGGCATTCCTCCAGTACATGTAGGCTTAATGTGCGTTCTTTTACAAAAACAGCTCTCTACATTTTAAAAACACGTCCACAGGAGCATGTCTCCAGAAAACGTTAACTATGTTTATTCAGTGACTTAAATACTTAGCCTTAAATATTTACTGACATTTAGAACTGACATTTAGAAAGATGAAAACAAGAAACAAGAGCCAGCCCTCCCTGAACAAACTGAGAGGATGGACGCGCGCAACACCAGACGAGCCAGCGGCCAATGAGATGTGCGCAGACAGGAGCATCAATTTCCCCATCCGCTTTTAAATAACACTGGGCTGAACCACATCGGATTTGAGAGAGAGCGACTCGTGTGATATAATCCCCTCATTTACCTTTTGACTAGAGCGAGTGACACCAGAACGCACGACAAATTGCGCATTTGACCATTACGCACGGCTGTTTCTTACCAGGCCACCGTAGCCCCCGTTTTTTTCCTCAAAATATAGACCTCTCCTCAATATGGACTGTTATTTTCTGGCTCTCTTTTAGCAAAATCTACGACAGCAAAATGACTGAGACGCAAACCATCAGTTACCACGCGCCGCCGCCGAAACAGCACCAAAACGGCCACGCCACAGCACCGGGGGACGAGGCTTTTGACGCAGCGTATAAGGAAAAAGAGGGACGTAGACCGCGAATGCAGCTGGTTTGGAGAAATATCATTCTGATGTCTTTATTGCATATCGGGGCAGTCTATGGATTCACGCTCATTCCTTCTGCCAAGACGCTCACGCTCATTTGGAGTAAGTAGACCGTCTCATAAGCAACAGAGACGCGGGTGTTGGTGTCACACCCCCCTTTGTAACCAGGGAATACAGTGTGCGCTCATGTGTTTATGTACAGGGGTCGAGGGGTTCATCAGACAGTAGGAATAATAGAGGGGTAATGTTATTTAATGGGGGGAAAAACTAATGATCAACAGGTAAGCTATAGACCCTTAAAAATGTAAAAAAAAAAAAAAAAAAAAAAAAAAAAAAGAGAAAATAATCATAATCATGAAATAAAAAAAAATCTAAATTCAAGACAAAGTGGATCAATGTAATTTCAATGGGGGAAACCAGGATTACTCATAGAATATCAAAAAAAAAAGGACATTTATTGTTTTTTTTTTTTTTGTTTTTTTTTTTTTTTTACTTCATAATCATCATTAGCATTTAGATCTGTTGTCAATAAATCTTGTGCTTCAAGTCCCCTTCATTGACAACATTTTAAAGGGTCTATAGGCCAAGATACATCCAGGTGTCCTTATGTAGTTTAGGTTGCCTTAATTAGGTTTCTTGCGTATGTCAGCAAGAAGCACTGTTATGTCTACATGTAAGCTTTTGCATAGCCTTTTTGTTTATATTTACAGGACCTACAACCAGAGGTAAAGGAAGGAGCCAAAAACCTGTTACTCAAAATAATACCTAGGCTATTCTTTAGTATCCTAGTAGTCATGTCACTAAAATAGAGGATAGACTCAATACTCAATACAGATTTTGTTCTCTTTATTTAGACAACAGAATGTCATTTTCAGTTTTCATGAAATCATAGTACTTTCTTTTATATTACCCATTATCTGTGCAATCCCTCGTCCCTAGGTTCTATAGTGGTCCAACGGTGTGTACTAGTCTATGTGTCTTATACTTGTTGATATGTCTTATACTTATACTGATATGGCTCAATATCATTCTAAAGTTATTCAGGAAAGGCTCATTTCTGTCCTGTGAATGTGACTTTTTTTCGTATCAATATTTGTTCAAATGAGTATCTAATTTTGATAGTACCTAATCAGATACAAATTTAATATCAATTTGTATCTGATTTTTGATACTTTTGACAACCCTCTACCCTAGTACAGGGGTGTCAAACACATTTACACCAAGGGCCACATCAGCAAAATGGCTGCCCTCAAACGGCCAGATGTAAAATAAATCAAACTACTTTTTTAACTTGTTAATGAACTGTTTCTGTGTTTAGTACTTACTCAAGTTACAAACATTGCATATGCATTTGCCTAGTCGAGGGCCACATAAAATGATGTGGAGGGCCACATTTGGCCCACGGGCCTTGAGTTTGACACATGTGCCCAAGTAGTACGAAGTCTGCTAGTGGTCCAATAAATGTCGAGTAAATGTAGGCTAGTCTATTGGAATCACTAAAGTAAGAGTAGGATCTAATTGTTAAAGTAACTGTCTGTACATAGGGTTTGCTTTTTCCGTTAATGTATTCTTAATGTATTGTGTATTTTCAGAGAATATGCTGCATCACACACAAAGCAACAAATCAGATCTGAAGCAAAAAACACAAATGTTCAAATCATCATGTTACAACATAAAGCTTTTGTCACTGTCAGAGTAACCACAAACGTGTATGCGATTCAAGAGTACTGTTACCTCAATAAAATTATTACTTAGCCTAAATACGATGAAATGTAAATGTGAGGACAACATTAGTCAGTCCAACTTAAATTTGAATCCTAGTTTTTTCTACTAAAAAACTCTACATCCTGTACTATTGCAAGATAGGGTCAAACACTCCACCACAAGAGGATTGCAGTGGAACAAGATTAGTTAATTATCTATTGATATTTTTGTTTTTACAGTTTTTTAACAATTCAAATGATATTATAACTACGATTCAAAAATCTCAATCTTTTCACAATTGTCAAAACTATCGAAAATCTGATACTAAAATTAATATGGAAGATAGATACTCATTTGGGCAAGTATCAATACTAAAAAAGTCACATTCACGGGACAGAAATGAACCTTTCCTGAATAGCTGTAGAATGATCTTGAGCTGTAGCTGAACTAGTATAAGACACATAGACTATAGTACACACCCACGGACCACTATGGAACCTACCTGGACGACTGAGGGATTATGCAAATCCTTCAGTCGTCCAGGTAGGTTCCAGAGGCCAGATGCTAATATAAAAGAAAGTACTATGATTTAATGTTGAAAATCATATTCTAATGTCTAAAGAAAAAAGTGTTTATTATTGATGTGGTATCCAAATCGGTATTATCAAGTCCTTCCTTAGTATCGAAATCGAGTTTGAAATTTTAGTATGGTGACAGCACTAGATATGGCGAGGCCTGTCACAATAACTAATTTTGAAGTTTATATAGGCGATAAATGATAATATTGAAACTAATTTATGGCACTGACACAATAAACCTTAACCCCCAAAACCATATTGCGCATGTTAAATATTGTTCAAAAGTTGAGCTACAATAAATAAGTCGACATAGTACTTTAGTAGTTAGTTTAAATTTATAATGAGTCATAGAAGTTATTTATTTACCCCCCACTGCCCCCTAGTACAAAGAAGAAGTCCCCACGATAAATATTGACCAAAAATAATCAAAAATAGTCCATCAGTTATGTAGAATGTGGAAATGTGGAGTGTGATGTTTTAAATGTGAATGGGAAGAATGGGAATGCATGATTTAGTTGCAAATGAATGGATACTTTGGATGTATTTTAATTGCTTGTAAGCTGCCAGGGGACTGCAGATGGAAATTAGCTTTAGCTAAATTTGGTGTAAAGCATCTCTTCTTTTATGAGATTAATATGTTTGCACATGGTTCCTGTTCAAATAAACCAATGAACTAAACGATAAGTATAGTATTTATGCTGACAAGCCTAGATATGGCCTCTCCATATATAGTGATAATAGTTAACATGTGGATCATATAGAAGATATGAGGGAAGCATGACAAGAATTTCTCAACAGCGCCAACTTTGTTTCCACTCTGCGTGCCTAGTCTTACCCTCTTATTCCATTACTGAGCTGCATGCTATTCCAGAGGACAAAGCACAATTGCTCAGTTCCATTATAGACATCCCATTGTAAGTGACGTGCCATTAGCTGATCGTTTTCCTCACAAAGGAAAGAAACAACTTTTTTTCTTTTTTTAAAAAATTTGAATGGACACAATTGGCAAAATGCAAAGGGTGCAATTTTTCAAGTACCATAATTCCTTCCACAAACAAAATACCCTGTCTTATTCTGCATAGAAAACATTTAGATCTGTGCAACCATGTTCTGAAATGTGTATGTTAGCAGATGTAGTAGTTTGTTAGCTCATTCTTCAGTCTTTTTGTCAATACTTCTGAATGCATTTAAAATGTGTACTTTTCACAAATAGCAATTTTAATTTTCCCAAATGATTAAGTCCTGCCTGGCACTGTGTTATAGAATAATAAACATATTTTATGTATATATTTGGATTAAGAATAACACTTTTGTAACCTGCCTGTTTGCATTTCAGCGGCACTGTGCTATGTCTTCAGTGGTCTTGGAGTTACTGCTGGTGCCCACAGACTATGGAGTCACAGATCATACAAGGCCTCATTTCCACTAAGAGTCTTCCTTGCTCTCGGCAACTCCATGGCTTCCCAGGTAATCCATTGTGGCCTGTAATGACACCACTAGTGCTGTAGTCGACTAAAGAAATTCTTGGTCATTCCCCACTGATCAATTAGTCAACTAAAAGGGGACAATAGCATTAAATTGCAAAAAGTGCTCAAATCCTTCTGTATCTTTATGATCTGACCATGTATCTGACCCAAACTGCACTCACAAGATCACGACCACATGATTCATACAGAAAGGCACTAGGAAATGGTATATTTAAACTCATGGCTCACTCCATGCCTTCTTTCTGCTGACCTATATAAATCCCATATAATATAAATGAAATAATTAGTTGACCAATACAAATTTTGATTAATCAGCTAATGACTGAAGACCAACAGCGCTAGACACTACTACTACTACTTTAATTTATAAAAGTACTTATAAAAGTACTAATAAAAGTACCATGAAACAAAAATACAATTATTTAATGGGGACATATCATCTAAATTACCCTTTTTTGAGCTTTTAGGCAGTGGTTCCCAACATTTTTTGTCTCTAGTACCCCTCCTCATTATCTCACACTGAAATTTCTTTAATAACTATTAATCAGTTTACTAGTACAATGCTAATTATAACTATTATATTTCATTGTTTTAATACAATTTATGCCAAATTTATCATACAGAAACATTGTTAAGGATGCAAAATGTACAACAAAGGATATTTTACATTCAAATATCATAACAATGTCAACTTTTTTTAAAATATGAAATCTTTCCCAAGTACCCCAAGGGTCCGCATACCCCTGGTTGGGAACTTTGTCATCTCTCATCATTTATTTTGATAGATTTATGCGTGTTTGAGTAATTCTGTACAGTGACGTGCAGTCAGGTGAGGCAGGTGAGGCTGTGCCTCACCTGTCATCACAGAGAAAAAATAAATGAAATGGTTATATTTATCCAATGATTTGTACTATAAAGTTATTTTCTATTTAACTTTACAATTTTATTCTTTTTTTTTTACTCAAAATCTCTGAATTTTTACGTTTACCGTTGACAAAACTAGCTTGCATTTTTTCAAATGGACTTCGGAGCTTTTATTTTGAAATTCTTTTTCATTCTGGCCCCACGTCACTGGGAGAGAAATTGTCCTGGGGCCAAATTTACTAACCGACACCTGGTTTATATGTTTGTAAATCTGATTGTGATGACATCAGTGCCTCAGCAGACATGAACCTCACCGCACGTCACTGATTCTGTATATTACATTCAAGCACTGAGTGATCAAAAATGGATCCACCCACTTCTCTTTACTTAGTTGTAATTATTCCAAAAATTCAGGTCAGGGTTAAGAAGTGGGGCTAAGATTTATTTATTTATTTTTACAATAAAAACAAGTACAAGAAAATCTGATGCTAGACTAGGACAGTGCAGAAAAAATCACTAATTACTTTGTAAATGCTAAGGACCACTTTATGTAAAATATAGTTGGTATTAGTAAAATGGAGTCATGAAGTCAGCTATATAATTAATGACTGTTTTGAATTTATTATAAAAAGCTTGACTTTGAAGCTAACACTTAAGTTTACAGTTAATTTTTGTAACCATCATTAAAATGCCTGCAGAGTATAATAATCATATAATCCGAGTGCTTTTACATGTTTACTGACCTTAATCTGGTGATCGGATGCATTCATATTTAAGTCTATCTCACGCAATCCTCTCTTCTCTTTGCATGTGCAGAACGACATCTATGAGTGGGCCAGAGACCACCGTGCCCACCATAAGTACTCCGAGACTGATGCAGACCCCCATAATGCCACACGGGGCTTCTTCTTCTCCCACGTGGGCTGGCTGCTGGTGCGCAAACATCCAGAGGTCAAAGAGAAGGGGCAGAAGCTGGACATGTCCGATCTGGAGGAAGGACAAAGTGGTGATGTTTCAGAGAAGGTAAAAGTCTATGATCAAAAACTCTTCATTACTTATACTTTCAAGTCTGTTCCAGGGTTGCCAGATTTTTAAAGAGCAATAAGTGGCCAAGCCTTTGAAGCCCACAAAAAGAAGATTTTTCAAAAAAGCAACTAGTTAAATGTGTATCCACGCTGAACGGGTGCTAACAACATGTGGATCCTTATAACAGCATGTTTTAAATCGACGGCACCTTTAAAACAGCTTGTATTTCAGTCATTATTGGGTCTGTTATCGTGAAACAAAACAGAAAAGAGAAAGCAAGGCAGGCAAGTTTATTTGTATAGCACAATTTATACACAAAGTAATTCAGTGCTTTACAGAATAAAAAAGACATTAAAATCATAATATGAATAAATTAAAACATAAATAATCACAAATAATCATCATAACATTAACAACAAGAAAAGTGCAGAATAAAACCCTTTCAGCCATATGCACAGCTAAACAGAACTGTCATGAGTCTGGATTTAAACATTGTCAAAGTAGAGCCCTGTCTCACATCTTCAGGAAGACTGTTCCAGGTTTTAGCTGCATAAAACTGAAATGCTGAATCTCCGTGTTTAGTCCTGACTCTGGGCACCAGTAGGAGGCGGGTCCCTGAAGTCCTCAGAGCGTGACATGGTTCATATGGCACTAACATGTCAGAGATGTACAAAGAAGTGAATGTGGCAACTCTGCTCTCTCTATAAAGATAATGAACATAACATTTTAACCAAGCTTGTCAAAGGTATTACAAATCTGATCCAAATCAGTACTAAAACTAGTACCCAAACTAGATACTTATTTGAGCGAAGTTTCAATACTAAAAGAAAATCACATTGACAGGACAAAGTGTGTTCTCTCCTGAGTTGTTTCACAGTGATCTTTGCCCCTCTGTCTGCAGACACAGTCGCCTGTCTCTGGTGGTCATGTGCTTTGTGCTGCCCACACTGGTGCCGTGGTGGGGCTGGGGTGAGTCTTTAAAAGTGGCGTACTTCCTTCCTGGACTCTTCCGATATGTACTGCAGCTGAATGCCACCTGGCTGGTGAACAGTGCTGCTCACATGTGGGGCAACAGGCCATATGACATCAGCATCAACCCCCGAGAGAACCGCATGGTGTCACTGAGTGCCTTGGGTAAGCACCAAGCTCTTATTACATTAAAGTGGCAATGAAAAGTCTGTCTAAATTGTTTATTTCTTTTTAAAGGAACTGTATGAAAGATTTAGATTTTAGATTTGATAAATAAACCCTAACTGTCTGTCCTCCGATATGAGGTAGACATGATAAAATCAAATATAGCTTTTACTGATAAGAATTGTAATGCTGATTTATTCTTAATTACAAAAATATTGGACATGATTGTCAAGTTGTTTGTAACAATTTGGTGTTTTGTTTCTCAAGACGATTATCCAATCAAAATTTTAAACCTTAAAGTGCAGGCTGCAAACAGTTCCTTTAATTATTGCCAAATGACTGTACTTTAGACAGCAATGGTTTTGAGTTGGACTGAACCAACTCAAATACCACAAACAGACAGGGAATTCAGGTTTGCAGTCCATTCATCTCTGCCCTTTTCTCAGATTGTTTTTTTCTTTTTCAGGTGAAGGCTTCCACAACTACCACCACACTTTTCCTTTCGACTATGGCGCCAGTGAGTTTGGCTCGAGGCTCAACTTCACCACGGCCTTCATAGACCTCATGTGCTTCCTGGGTCTGGCTTCAGACCGCAAGAAAGTCTCCAAAGAGATGATCCTGGCTCGTAAGCAGCGGACAGGCAATGGAAGCAACAAAAGTGACTAAGTCCTTTCTGTTTAAGGCTATTGTGGCGCAAGTCAATGCTACTGCCATGAGAAGTTGGAGTGACTATTATAATGCTTTGTAATATCATGTTTTGGTGTGGGGTTTGAATGCTTTATTTAAGGCACTGTGCCTGATTTTTACTTATCCTTAAAAATGTGAAAAACAAACTAGTTCTTCTTAAATGGTTTGCAGTGGTCCATAATTAGTCCTGACTCACCTCATGCATTTCGAGCATCCTAATTATTGATCGTGATAAGTTTATAAGCGCTTTTAACAACTTGGAGTGGAGTTTTGCAGTGACAGTAATGCTAAAAACCTCAACAGCTGTTTATATTATATATCTGTAATATGTCTGTACATGGGGGGAGACTAATCTTGCTCACATACATGGAAAAAATCAGGCTCAGGGGCTTTGATGACTTGTTTAAAGGGAGGGTATGTAGAATATTTATTTCACATTTCATAAACATTTTAACACGTAAACATGTTCAAATCAATTACAATTGATTACAAACTCACTGGACATGAAGCCCATGTTGTATTTGGATCATAAGCTGATTATCTAATAGAAAGCAGTGAGCCACACATTGAGGTTGTAAGATCCTAGCTAAAACTTGTATTTGTCCTCTACGTGTTTAAGGCGTCAACACCCCAGGATCAATTGTGATTGTAGTTCCCTTTTTAATGCAGGCTACATACTCTGCCTTGAAATGAAATGCACACATGTGGCAACTGTATGTCAACTCTGCTAATATTTAATTCACTCTTGTGCAACATCAGCAGCCTACTACTACTGGCACTTATTACATTCTTTACAAAGGTGTTTGAGAACAGCAGTATCAATCTCTATATATTATTACAAAAGAGGGGTGCAATCACATTGGTTGTCTTGCACAGTCTTGCACTATCTCAAGTTATAAACTGAATATTGCAATGCATGTGACGTGTCTAAAATACTAGCATCTGGTCAGTTTTACTTTGACAGTCGCATCCATATCAGGTGCCCCACTGAACAAACCCAAGTAGACCTGTCACGGTAATTACTATATAGACTCAGTAAGTGATGGATATAACCATGAGTTTGGAATATTTATCCTTTGAACCTTTTCCTTAAAAAAAAGAAAACAAATATTTTTATAAGATTTAAACAGTAGAAGGTTGAATTTATAACTCATACTCATAACTAATTACAAACTTTTGCATTCTACTATTATATTAATTGCAGCTCATGTTTTTAACAATGTTGTACAATTAGAATAGTTTTTCTGCTTAATGTTCATTAATACTTAACAGTGACAGTCTGGAGGTGTACTGCATGTATTTATTTCTGTAATGAGAGAATGAGAGAAACCTATTTAACAGGACAAATCTGCTCACCTGCTGTAACTCCAGCTAAGTCAGTTGTGTCAAAGGCATAAATTAAGTTCAATATTATCGCTTATTGTCTATACTTACTGAAGCAATATATGACACTTCAGAATATGTTATCCTGACAGGCCTAGATCTAAGAGTTCAAATGTTGTAGTGGCTGTGTATTTTTTCTTTAAGAAAACCGTACCTGGATGGGTTTTGCTACATTGTGCTACATATGATTCATGATACAGGGTTTGTGTCAGGAGTACAGCACTGAAGGATTATAAGAAAAAACAGTATACATTGTGTTGACATATTTTACAGATTTTTGAAAAATAATAAAAGAAACATGTTGATATGTAATGCAACAATCTGATGTTATTGTTTTTCATTATAATGACATATTTGTTCATAGAAGCCACACTCAACTAAATTCTTCCACCCACACCACTGTTTTCAGAGTATATACAGCCTGGCCTGTAAGATATGCCTATATAACATATAATAATGTCTTTGCCACACACATTTATTGTTTTTTTAAATTTGTAATTACAATGGACATAAATTAGTAGGCTACGCAGTTCTTCATATGTCCAGAAGATGGCACCAGCCCCTCAGCTGTCATGTCCAGTGTTAAGACTGCTCAAAATCTGTGCATTTGTGGGTTTATTTTTTGCACAAAATACTTTTGAAATATAGGCCCAAAAGTCTTCTTGTAGTTCAAAATTCCAAAGAAATATCTGCACGTTGAGTTACTGTTACAAAGCCTAAGTGTAGATCCTGTATTGTGTATGCTTATGCTATTTACAGACCTTATGTATTTTAACACCTGTTAAACAGGATGAAGAAGGATGAAGACGAACAAATGTAAGACAGAGGGGCCTTTTGGGGCCCTTCTGGAGTTTGCAGATGTATCTTAAGTGTTAATTCTGTTGACAAAAATATTTCTTTATAGTTTTACGTAAAGTAAATAAAAAGTAATTTTATATATATATATATATATATATATATATATATATATATATATATATATATATATATATATATATATATATATATATATATATATATACACATATATATA
This sequence comes from Periophthalmus modestus, assembly GCA_019594935.1. Taxonomy (NCBI): domain Eukaryota; kingdom Metazoa; phylum Chordata; class Actinopteri; order Gobiiformes; family Gobiidae; genus Periophthalmus; species Periophthalmus modestus. Next base: position 13,926,543 of record JAIEZT010000441.1, on the reverse strand, counting down.
TATATATATATATATATATATATGTATATATATATATGTATTTAAAAAACTATGACTAAAAATTTTTTTTTGTTGACTAAAACTATGCATATTATCTAAAAAACTAAACATAATTTAATTAAAGGAAGGAATGAGTGGAGACCTAAGTTTCACTTTTCACTCCCATGAAATACTTTTAATTAATATTATATTTTGTCTTGGAATTTGTCCTAGTGGACCAAGTAATTACAGCTGCCAAATTGTCAACAATAAAGTCCTTCAAAACTGTGCATAATGAAGATATGTGCTCTACAGAATCCAGTATCTGATGTTGAAAGTGTACACGACAACTTCGATAATCAAGTTACAGAATCATCATGATGTGCTCAGTTCACTTTATTCATGGCTTCAGCCTCCAACATTCTGAAAATTCAAAAGATGGGACATTTTCCCACTCAACATTACATAATGGGGCCCATGTGGGTATTATGTGGGTGTATGTGGGCTTCCTAAATAGGGCCAAAGTATCAGTTGTGTCAAAGGCATAAATTAGGTTCAATATTATCGCTTATTATCTGTATTTACTGAAGCAATATATCACACTTCAGAATATGTAATCCTGAAAGGCCTAGATCCAAGAGTTTTAATGTTGCAGTGGATGTTCATTTGGCAGTTTTTGTAAAATAATAAAAGAAACATGTTGATATGTAATGCAACAATCTGATGTTATTGTTTTTCATTATAATGACATATTCGTTCATAGAAGCTACACTCAGTTCTTCCACTCACACCACTGCTTTCAGAGTATATACAGCTTGGCCTGTAAGATATTTCCTCTATTGATCTTATTCGCCCACTTTTGCCGTAAATACAACTAAATGGCACTTTCTTTGTGTTGGCAATTCCGGTTAATCGGGAATCCCATTATTTCGATGGAGAATTTAGGAAAAGTTTTGGCGCTAAAATCTGATCTAAAGTAGGCTGATTTGTGTAAAATGTTCATTGTTTATGTGACCAACAAGTCAACACTGAACCAGCTCTCTGGGAGTCAGTTCCAAAATAAGATGAATAACATATAATGTCTCGATAATGACTTATTTGTAATTACAATGGAAACAAATTAGTTGGCTACGCAGGTCTACATATGTCCAGAAGATGGCACCAGCCCAGTAGCATCTCTCCAGCTAATACTTTTTACATATAGGCCCAGAAGTCTTTTTGTGGTTCAAACTTCCTGAGAAATGCGTGGGGAGTTACTGTTTCAAAGCCTAAGTGTAGATCCTGTATTGTGTATGCTTACACTATTTACAGACCTTAAGTATTTTAACACCTGTTAAACAGGATGACGAGGAACAAATTTAAGAACATTAGAGCAAAAAGGTAACAGAGGGGCCTTTTGGGGCCTTTCTGGAGTTTACAGATGTACCTTAAGTGTTTATTCTGTCAACAAAAATATATCTTTTGTTGACTAAAACTACAAATATTATCTAAAACTAAGCACAAATTAATTAAAGGAAAAAATGTGTGGAGACCTAAATTTCACGTTTCAATCCCAGTGCCACAAATCAGGTCATAAAGCAATGCAATACATTTTATTCTGTATACTTTAAAAATATAAACCTAAATGTAAAATGTCTTTGTCACATTAACTGTACTTTTAATTCAAATAGTTTGATTTCAAATTAAGTATTGCACAGTCTGGGATAAGCATTAAATGTATGTATTTACAATAAAATATAAAGTTTGATATCATGACATCCCGGTAGTGAAGATGTTTTTACATGAAATACCAAGGAAGGAATGTTTGGGGTGAGCCTACTTTTATAAATATATAATATATACATTAGTTTGGTCACATTCAAATATTTACCTCCCAAATAACAAGTCAATAATATGATGAATGAAGATATATGCTCTATAGAATACAGTAGCTGCTACTGAAAGTGCACACGACAAGTTCCATGCGCCTTCTACAGTGGCACATCTCATTACGCACCGCCATTACGCACAGGCAAACCATGCGTCCTCGGCCTCTACCTTTTGGTCACGACAGTTTAAAGCCCGTGGCAAGGTTGTTGAGTCACGTTACATAATGCTTTATGCCTTTCAGGAATTCCCATACAGATAGTGACATATGGAGTCTACAGAATCATTCTTGTTTCCTAGGATTAAAAAATACCTAAAACAACACATTGATCCCTCTTTTGTTTCGCGTGTCATTCCGCTTTAAATCTCAATCCAAAAACATCCCTCAGATGTCCTCCCCAAATCACTTTTCGCCCTAATCCTAATTTGCACACAAGAAGATGGCTAAAGGGCTGCCTGCGCCAAAGGAAAGGGACCTACGGGTCAGACGGGGTTATGGGGGAACTGCCTTTATCTAGTGTGTGAGCTAGGAACGTCTGGATTAGTCATGCAAATGCGCTCTATCTGATCAATAGCTCGGCCTTCTTGAGCCCGGCACAATTCCTTACCTTTTATTTTCTGCAGGGGGATCAACACTATGAGAAAATGTCCTTCTGCAGTCAGCAAGGCAACACCAGGCAGGCTGCCCTCTTCTATCATCCCCTATAACAAGAAAATAATAATTGTAGGCATAACAAATAATAAAACACAGCGAAATACCCTAGCTAAGTGAATTTCTGTTCCTACTATTCCAAATCAGGCTGCTGTAAATTCTCTGATATAGTTTAAAAATGGCACAAAACAAGCGCGTAAAAGTTTGGCTCGCGCGTAAAAGCTGCTTCGCGTCAATTGATAAACGATGATTCAATCAAGCCTTAGACATGAAAGTAATCACTAGCAGGCCCTTTATACTTTTACACTGTTATCAACCTAAACTATCTCATATCCACTCGCTAATCCCCAATAATCATCCGTGTGTTAGGTTAGATAGTCTAAATAAACTTTTCACTGTGGAGGGATCAATGTTACACTTTTTCCAGCAGGATTACGGGGAAGAGCGGATCTCCCTGCGCCCATGAATGAAGCCAGAGGGCAGGAGAAGGCCCGGGGTGCTCTTTTGATCATGTCCTCCTCCGCTCGGCACCGCTGATTGGACGAGAGGGGAAGAAGGGGGAAAATCTTTAATTAAGCAGATAATCTCTTGTTGGGGACTCGAGCAGCTCCATTTCAGAAGCCCCCTCCTCGAAAGGTCTGGAGAGTCGCTGGTGGTTCGCTGAAGGAGGCTCGGTCACTGTGAACAGAGCGTGGACGGCCTCACCTGTCAGGATGTTCATGCATTTAGAGGTCTTCTGCTACGTGGTGCTTCTGCTGGCCAATATGAACGCGTACGGATGCTGGTAAGGCCAATTCGTGGTTGTAGTTTGAGGTTTACGCACGGGAATGGGTAGGGTATGGAACAAAAGGATGTCATTCTTCGGGACGTGGTTTTGGACAAGGTTGTGCCATGTGAGATCATTTGCTGTAAGGCCTCTCTGATCTAAAAGCAAAATGCAAACACTTTATACATTTGGATTTCATTTTGGAATAATCAAGTTATTCATGGGTTCAGCCTCTACTACATGCAACATTTTGAAGATTGAAAAGATGGGATATTTTGTTTTAAATTGTTAATTGGTATGGCAACTGTCCTAGGTTGTAATCATTCTTAAACCCATAAACAGGCCCACAGGCAATTCTGCACAATGCAAGAAAACTGTCTAGACATTTGCTGAGACTGAGTATTATATTTACTTTTTAACATTTGCATATAAGATATAAGAGCAACAGAAGCTGTTGGTTGGCCCATTTCTCTGAGTTAAATGTCAACACTTACTGCAGGGTGATAGGTAAGACGAAATATGATCTCTTTTGGTAAATATACATTTATTTTGTTGTTTGTTTTTGCATCCCACATACAAACCACTGTTTTCTAATTCTATTTTATATCCATGGATTTAACAATGTCGACAAATTAAGACGGTTACCACAGCAATTAACTATTTGAAACAATATTATTATACAATATCTTTTGAAAAGTGAAAAGTACTCAAAATGTCAAAGCTTATCACAGCAGGGGAAAATGCATGAATAGGCCTATCTTAGTTTTAGTTTACAGGTTTAGGAGCATTAGCCATGTTAAAATGTATGTTTATATTTTGTACTCTCATAAGTGATATGACAATAGCCTCTGTCATAGAGTGTTTTACTCTGTGACACTATGCACGCGGCAGTGAGTTTCATACTTCAACTGTTCAGCTGTTCCTAGACAAACTCATCAAACACATCTGATGATCTATATATTCATATTCTAAAAACAATCCAAACCCATCCTGTTTTCTCACAATGTTCCAAATCCTTGTACCTCACTTTCACATGATCCCGCCGCACTAATGAGAGAGATGAATTTGCGGAAGGACACTGAGCTTCCCTGACTAAATAAGCTTGTCTTCTTTTCCAGGTCAGTGAATAATTTCTTGATGACTGGACCTAAGGTAAGCCAACTCTCTTTTGATCCCCCTCCCTTCCCCTTTTCTCACGCATATTGTATGTTAAATTGACACATTTATGATAGACTTAGTGTTGTCCTGATGCTAAAATTTCAAACTCAATTTCAAAACTGAGGAATAGATTTGATATTCAATACCAATTTGATACAGCGATGATAATAAAAAAACTCTCCTTTAGACAGCAGACAGATAGCACTTCTTATAAAACCATGTGGTCTTATATCACATCTGTATAATCCCGCAGTAGGTTCATAGTGGTCCAAAGGTGTATACTAGTCTATGTGTCTTATACTTGTTCTGATACAGCTCAAGATCAGTACAAAGCTATTCAGGAAAGGTTCATTTCTGTCCTGTAAATGTGACTTGTTTAGTATTGATACCTGCTCAAATGAGATTAGCATTAGGATCGATTAGTATCTGATTTTCTACACTTTTGACCACCCTAGATAGACAAGATTCCCGGCTCTACTGGTCTCTCACTCGCTACACTTGACCTTATCATGGGCCCCTGTCTTTCCTTGAGTTGAATGTGTGAAGAGGTAGGAGAGGAGAGGGGCAGCCCAGCGGTGTAGTGGGTGGTCATCATTAGCGAGTCCGAGCAGGAGAAAGAAGAGGAACCACTCTATAGCTGCAAAGACCACTTGAGACATATTAGTTATATTATAGTGGGCCCGGTCTGAACGAGCCGCGGGGACAACAGCAGGCGAAAGCCAAGAGCTGAGGGCCACGGCTCCACACACGAGAGGTGTAGCTATACAAGGCAGAGTGCCGGTAAATAAACAGGTCTAGCACTTGTTTTAATTATATTGTATCAGATAGAGAAGGCCTAATGAAATAACATGAAATACATTGGGCTTGATTTTAGACAAAAGCAAATGATCTGTTTTTGAGGGGCAAGTTTATACGTATCAATGCACAATTAGCACATTCATAGTTTGAGCAAGCAAAAGTATACAAATAAAACAGATGGTTTAGATAGTTAAAATATTTATTCAGTGGTTACTGTTTAACACAAACCAGCACAATTCTTGATCAAAATCACTCTATTTTATAATTTAATAGTTCTCAAAATGTATCAGAAATACTTTTAAATGGATACTTCAATACTTTTACTTAAGTAGATATTTTCAGGTGATATTTTTATTTTTACTTGAGTATTATTTTTACTTCTGGATTTATACTTAACAAAACTGAGTACTTTTTACACCAATGATCAGTAGTTTAGTCAAAGTTGTATTTTGATTGATTTACATGTAGTGTTAAATATGTCACAAAGCCATTTTTTTTTTTTTTTACAATAAATAGACATAAATGAAATTCAGCTGCTTGCTCTGCTGATGTGTCTTCTTAAAGTAATTGTGTTAATGAGCTCGTTCTGTCTGTGAAATTAATTAAATCAGCGGATTGCTTTGAGTCCAGAAATGCAACAATCCATCTTTTTCAGTTCCGATGCCAATTTTGATACTATAGCTTCATGTATCTGCCTATACCAGATATCCTTTAAACAAACAAAAAATTATGATTAAATGTGACAAAACTGATCCAAATGTGTTATGGAGCTGTTATTTATCGCTGAAGTAACTACAGAACAGCTTTGTATAAATAAAAGTTCAAACATTATGAGACTTTCTGGATCAGCTACGACCAGCAAATAGTTTTATTACATCGACATGCTGCAATATAAGAAAATATCTCTCTTCCACTAACCAATTATATCAGCTGACAGTTTGGATCATGTCTCTAGAAGTAATCATTCCCTCAAGACCTATGGGTAAAAATTTGAGATTCACCGATATGGTTTTTTTTCATGGGTGATACAATTGTTTAAAATCCAGCTGATTCTTGATAATCTCTACTGTTATGTTTTGGCCGATATGTAGAGACCATTTTGATCATTTGTCCCCAAAAATATGATTTGAAATGACTGCTAACATACAACTTACGACTTTCTTTACTGCTCTGCATAATGAAACAAGGAAGAATAATCTGAATCGAAGTATATTTTAGACATCCACAGCCCTGTTTTTACTACTAACCTATAATGGAGCAGTATCATCTCATTTTGTGCATGCCGTTGTCGCACTAAAATGTTAAAATAAAGCTTTATGCAGAAATTGGTGAACAAAGAATAAATATTTGCCTAGGCAGGAGATTCAAGGTCGATAGCTGATACGCAAAAATGTACAAATGTTGGCCCATTTTGTCAGTTTGTCTCTAGTAAAAATCTCCAGCTAAGGTAGACCTGACCGAGCCTAGCTGAAGATCATGGAGATGGGACCTGCGGTGCTCACTGCTCCTGACAGATCGCTCCAGCGGCATTGCAGGATGGGTCAAACATATAGGGCAAATTTCTCTATAAGGACAATAAAGTGTGTCTTATCATAACCATAAGACTTCCATGTGATTGTGTGAAGTTCTGCGGCAGAACACATTGAGCTCACAGCCCTGTCTTGTCCTCTAGGCATACCTGATCTACTCCAGCAGTGTGGCGGCCGGGGCTCAGAGCGGCATCGAGGAGTGCAAGTATCAGTTTGAATGGGACCGCTGGAACTGCCCCGAGAGAGCCCTGCAGCTGTCCACACACAGCAGCCTACGCAGTGGTCAGTCAACACCTCAACAATATATTACCACAATCAAAACGAAGTCGCAGTTTCATTTGGTGCAGTTAAAACGCAAAGGCTGCAGTTATTTTGATTATAGAATGTTCTCTGCAAAGAATATCCTGTCTTTTTATAGAAAATCTTGCTGTATCCATAGTGTTTACATCTCTACAAACTAGTCCTTAAATATGTAGAAGTTGAACACTTTTAAAAATATATATGACAAATCTAATCACAATCACAATTGCAATTAGATTTTTTTTTGTTTCCAAAATCGTGCAGCCGTAACATGTCCAAGAGGTTCTATCTATAGCAGAGCAAGTGTGAACTGTTGGCTTGGTCTGAACAACTGGTCCCATTGGGGTTGTTACAGTGGCCACATTGACCAGAGCCAAAACAAACTCACTAATCCAAAGCACAACATGCACCAAGAAAGTGCCTGAGTGCAGATTGGCAACTGATCCTAACCAGACAAAAGGGCCCGTCTGCAGTACACTGTTGGGAAGCTTTTCAGAAACTTGTAGTAAACTTGTGTAAAAAAGCTCTTTAAGAAACTAGTGAAACGTGTATGTTTTTTCTCTGCAGCAAACCGCGAGGCAGCCTTTGTCCATGCTATCAGCTCCGCAGGGGTCATGTACACTCTGACCAGGAACTGCAGCCTGGGAGACTTTGATAACTGCGGTTGTGATGACAGCAGGAACGGACAACGTGGTAAAAAAATCTCCTCTATTCTACACTTCTACACACAGACTCACAATATCTCACAATCAAATATAGACATAAAAATAGCACAATTCTGAAAATGAAAGGCTGCAATTATTTATTTATGATTTTATAGGAAAATCTCTATGATGAGGGACAGCTAAAAAGAATATTGTTCAAATTAGAAATATACCGATCCATCTTTTTCAGTTCCAATACCAATTTTGATACTACAGCTTTACTTGTCTGCTGATACCAGTGCAGAGACTGAAAACAGTACTTATTTTCTTCAAAGAAAGATAAAATAAGACAAAAAAATGACTGAAATGTGTTATGTAACTATTATTTATTTCACTAGTAACTACAGAACTGCTTTGTATAAATGAAAGTTCAAACATTATGAGATTTTCTGGGCCAAGTACAAGCAGTAAATAGTCTTATTACATCAATTTATATGTCCAACCAGGATATTGGGTGAATTGATATTTGGAAGCCGATATCCAATCCAGCAAATTTTTTTAGTATTGACACGATATCTGATACCAGTACCTAGTTCAAATGAGTATTTTTTTTTTATCTCTAGTCATATTATAAATGATTAGGTTCAACATTTGTGCCTTTTGGACATATATTATCATTATGAAAATTTGGTTCTTGCCGCCCATTTGGGAGTATAACATCATCACATCCTAAAATCTGAAAACCACTAATTGTATTGAATGTAATAATCTTACTGTTTAAACCTAAGACGCAATTATCACTAGATTTTTTTTGTGTCGCTCTAACATACCGGACACAGCTCTTCTCCTCACACTTTGGTGCTGCTTTCAGGCGGTCACGGGTGGCTGTGGGGAGGCTGCAGTGACAATGTGGGCTTTGGAGAGGCCATCTCCAAACAGTTTGTGGATGCTCTGGAGACCGGTCAGGACGCCCGCGCCGCCATGAACCTGCACAACAACGAGGCGGGACGCAAGGTACAGCAGTGTGAACGCGATAGATCTGTGCATGTGCATTGGGGACGTTTACATGGAGAGTAAAAATCAGATCACTAGAATAACCAGATGACTGAAAAATTTGATCTGATGTTTGGTCTGATGTTTTTACTTTCACAAAAACAGCTGGTGTCATGTGTCAGTTAATCAGTGGATTTTATTTGCACTGTTGTATTTGGAAAAGAAAGTACAATTAATTTTAAAATAGCCATTTCAATCGTTAATATTTTCTTTTTTTTTTTTTTTTTTTTAATCTTTGCCACATTAGTTACCTTATTTTGCACATTTTTCCTCCTCAAAACCTATGCAAGTGTGAACCATCAGAAAGAAAGACTACTTACATCAGATGTAACTGTTAATCTGACATTTTGGCACCGCTTTATCATAGCTACACCTTCTTAAATAGCTTTAATTAAACATGAACAAAGACTTAATTCATAATGAACAAATAGTTTGCTGGGTAACTACTTAATTAAGGGGTTATGGTAAGGAGTAGGGTATAATTAAGTAGTTACTCAGCCTGAATAATTTTTATGAAGTAATTTGTCTTAGTCTTGCCCAGTACAGATATATTGTACAGTTGAGGAACTTTGGAATACACCAAACTGTTTAAAGACGGGAAAAATCAGGTACAGCACCTTGAAGAATGATTTAGGCTTAATAACTACTTAAATAAAGAGTCAGGGGCTATTTGTTCATCATGAATTCACTCAAACCTTCACACTTTATTAAGGCTATTGTGAATATTATTAGTGCTACCAACATTTCAATAATCTGATAACCCCAGAAATCAAATAACGACCAGATTTTTGGTGCGTGAGTAAACATAACCAGTGAGGGGCTAGTTTGGGCGTCCTGCTTAAACCTGATCATCTCTCCAAGCCCTCTGAACCATGGACAAGTGTAAAGCACCTTTTCAATAATTCCTCTCTTCTCCAACTTGAACCGAGCCGTGCCACCCAAGCATCCCATTCACATCCCCAAAAGTAAGGTGCCACTCGTCCCCAAAGATAACAGTGTGCTCGCTGTACCAGAAGAGCCCATTAACAAGCGCTCACCCTCTCGTAACAATCCCCAATCCAAAATCGGTACCGCTTTAATTAGACTACCCGCAGAGCCAGACAGTTCACAACACTCTGTACGCCGCTGCTTTTGAAAATAAGTGTTTAGTTTTATTCTTGCGATAAGGATCTTGCATTTATGTTAGCTTTTGTTTAGCCGCGGGGAGCCAGAGGGGACCACAGGAACGCTGATTGAGTGGGCTTTGTTTACCCTACTTACGGAACCCCACGGCACCTGGACCATCAATGTAACAGAAAAAATGGGGAGAGAAAGAGAGAATAACTCCTCTTTGATTGCCCTCCTCAATGCGGTAAAAACATGTTGATAATGGACATGCTAAATAAATACGTCTGCGCTTTCGGATGGGACAATAGGGCGCGATGTGAAACTTTGATTCAGGGAGAGCTGCTTTTCATGGGACAGCTGTTTTGTGTTGGGCAGAGTCAGGAGATACAAGGAGACAATAGTGCTAGGCCATTTCAGCTATTTTGTGCATTCAGGCTTCCCTCTTAACTCGAGTACAATAAGGGAATTTGACAACACATCAGTCAAACAGCATGGGTCCTCTCTCCTCTTTCATGGGTATTCACACATGAGGCGAAACATGAGACAAATATTGATGATTATATTATTTCACAATGTTTCGGTTTGTGTTATTGGATCCAGCGTCTAGAGATACTTACAAGAGACTACAGCCCAGTGATATGCTTGTTTTTAACATTCATAGTGAACTACAGTGACAACATATCTGTAAGCAGGTGGTTTGGTGAGTTGAAAGTATATCAGAGGTGGACATCTACAGGAGGACAGTTTCCAGTGTGACCAAGTGTCTCCAGTGCTTTAGTTTTTACTTTTCCACGTGTCTGCAAAACTATAAAATAAGTTGGGTGACAGTCACTCAGTTGGTTGTGTTTGTCCACTGATAAGATGTTTGGAGGTTATAATCCCGCTCTCGACTTAAAACATCATTGGTAGAGCAGTCAGATCCACTGACCCACAGGTTGGAGGCGTGATTCTAGCCGTCGATGTGTCCTTGGGCAAGACACTTTACCCTCCTCAACCCCAGTGTCTCCGTAGATTGATGTGTGAATGTGTGAGTGGTTCTTTGATGTAAAAGCACTTGGAGCGTCTTGAAGGTGGAAAAGCGCTGATAAAAATGTGACCACTGACTATTTACCATTTACATCAACACAAATGTTATCAGGAGTGCAAATGTGAAAAGTGGTGCATTAAAGCTGCATAATATATATCATGTTTCTAAGCCCTACTAAGGTTACAAAATATCAAAAATGTTTTAATCTAGACTAATTCATTTCAAACCTACACTTTTTGGTCCTGGTTTCCTGGTTTGGATCTGTTTAAGATTGCATTTGGACGTAGTTTAACTATGTCGTAATGGTAGTTGCATTTCAGAACACACTGCTTGCTACGAAAACATAATAATATTCAATCTACTGCAATATACAGCCTCATACATTAGTATAGTGAAATCTTTCCTGTGCACGAAAACCTGAAATGAGGTTTTTAAAACACTGCAGGGTGCAAAGTTAATGTGATTAATGTATAAACTCGTTTGGAAGGAGGCAAAGGTCCACTGTTAAAAGACTCAAATACCATGTTATGTGAGCAACCTAAATGGAAGACCGTAACACCAAAAAAAAGTGTGTGACAATGTTTAAATCCAGGCTACAAACGGTTCTGTTTAGCTGTGCATATGACTGAAAGGTTTTTATTCTGCACTCTTCTCTTTTAAAGCATTTTATAATGATTATTTATGGTTTGTGATTTTAATGTCTTTCTTATTCTGTAAAGCACTTTGAATTACTATGTATAAGAATTGTGTGATAAAAAATAAACTTGCTTTGCCTCCCTTGCCTAAATACTGATGAGTGTTTTGTTCCCCAGGCGGTGAAAGGAACCATGCAGCGTACCTGTAAGTGCCATGGTGTGTCGGGCAGCTGTACCACACAGACTTGCTGGCTGCAGCTGGCTGAGTTTAGAGAGGTGGGGAACTACCTGAAGGAGAAATACCACCGGGCCCTCAAAGTGGACCTGCTCAGAGGAGCGGGCAACAGCGCAGCCAGCAGGGGGGCCATTGCCGAGACCTTCAGCTCCATCTCACGCAAAGAGCTCGTTCACCTGGAAGACTCGCCCGACTACTGCCTGGAGAACCGCACTCTGGGTTTAGCAGGCACAGAGGGGCGTGAGTGTCTGAAGAAGGGCAAACACCTGACCAAGTGGGAGAAGAGGAGCTGTAAGCGGCTGTGTGGGGAGTGTGGGCTGGCCGTGGAGGAGAGGAGGGCCGAGACCATCTCCAGCTGTAACTGTAAGTTCCACTGGTGCTGCGCGGTCAAATGTGAGCAGTGCAGAAAGACTGTGACCAAGTATTACTGTGTGAAGAGAACCAGAGGCCGGGCCGACAGCGCAGGGGCCCGGAGGAAGAGCCTCCGACTAAGGAAGAAGCACTGAGGCAGTGTGGGACATGAGGCGGTGAGCTAACCAAGGCATTCAGCACAACATTTGATAATACAAGGCTTCAATATCTTCAAAACATGGAGTACTGGTATTGGACAACACAGAATGTAAAAACTGAAGAGGCCTTTACAACGAACAATGTATTTAAGTGCTTTCACAAAGAATCTGTGGTGAAAGTCTATGTGGCTCAGTAAATGTTATTGGTGATTTAGTGCCAAAAGTGTTTTAACACCTACAAAACATAGATATGACATAATGAGGATTGTTCTCTGAAATGAAAACATTTAGGACATTTCTTGTCTGTTCACACAAACGAGCTGCCCTCTGAAGTACCACTGCACTATAAGAAGCATATTTTGTGAGTTTGGTACAAAACTGTAAAGCACAATGATGAGAGTGAAGAGAGGATGCTTTATGACCTTACTAAATGTATTTAAATATGTATATTTTTGTACTTTGTTTTTTTTTTAAGCATTTTACACTTGTTGGGTATTTTATGGCTGTTTCATTTCAAAACATTTTTGTTGTAAGTTATTGAACTGTAAAATGTTTTACAATTTGGCAATCACATGACCAGGAGGTCCTTCATCCCTTTGTATACATATTGTTCCTGTTCTTATGTGTGTTAAGAGCCTGATGGTGGCTCTTCCACACACCTGCTGCCCTGTCCTTGTATTTAAATGTACATAAAATGAAGCACTTTGTACTGTACATGGTTAATTTATTGCACAGTATGTCCTATAGTTGTACTTTGTGCGTAGCTGTGTTTTTTGCTGTTTCCTACTGAAATAAAAGAATAATACATGTTTGTACATATCGCTCCAAACATTCTGTTCCAACTTCTTCTACTAGTGACAGTTATACATGCTGATTTGAGCCAACAAAAGTGTGCTCAATTGAACCGGCTTTCTCAATTCCGTCTCTACAAATCCTGGGTGTAATCCTCCAAAGAGCCCCTGGAACTTTCTCCACTGTTTAATACTGGTTTAATTAACTTTGTGCAGACGGACAAGACCTTGGGGGTGGACGGGCCATGCTGCAAGTTACCCATGACAAAACACACACATACACACACACATGCACATATCTCATTCTCTCATTTTGTATGCTAATCTCCTTTTTCATGGCGCACCTCCGCTTAAGAACTGTTGGGAAAACTTTGGCTTGTCCGCACTGGGCTTCCCGTGGCTGTCTTATTGCTCTAGGCCCACCTATTTCGGGGTCTTTTCTCTCGTCTAGAGCCTCTCCTTTGGTCGATTTAACAATGAGCGCAGCCTAATCAGCTCGGTCGGAAATGCACCACCGTCGGGCAAGGTAATCCTGTGCTCCTCGGGCTCCTCAATGGGCCGGCCTTCTTCTAAAGAGCTTTGGGAAAAGGCTTAGGGAGCATTCACACTGCTAGCTCAAAGAAAGTTAGTTCAAGTATTGTGCCCAAACAAGTGGCTTTTATAAACACTTTGCCAGGATAGCCTAGCGAGCGCACACACTGTCGCTACCCCAAGAAAAGTAGTACCAGGCAGGGGTAGCATTCGCCTGGCATGCCCCCCCCCCCACCCCTCTTCCTCCCCTCACCCAACTTCACAAACCCTTAAGACGATGGGGTATACAAGAGCAGATTAGTGGGCCCATTCACCGCGGGGTAGTTCATTCCTGCACTCTCCTCCTTTGGCTCAATAAAGTGTCAGGGAAACACCTTGTTGACATCTTATTTACCAAATAATGGGCATAATCGAGACTCCGCCCCCCGTGCTGGTGACCCCCCGCAGGCCGGCTGGATGGATGACAGGACTGGAAGGACGGATGCTCGGCCATAAGCTCCTGGCAACAGAGAAAAAGAAATTTAAGAGAAGAACCATTTATATTGTATTAAGTATTTTACCTTCTTAGTTTAGTTTAAATATTGTAGATATTGTAAGATATTTTTGAATTACATTTATTCAAGGGTATTCCACAAATATTCTAATATATGTATGTGTATGTATCTAATATAATAATGATAATCTTAATCAAATAGAAGCACAATGTAATGGTCCAAAAAGTAAGACTGAAAAGGTATTTTGGGAAACAGCAAAGTAATTATAAGAGTAACATGTGATTAAAAGGCCCATATTACGCAATATTCTGATGTAATAGTATTGTTTCCTCATTAAAAACATACCTGGAGCTGTGTTTTGTTTCATTCACACATGTTTAACACACAAACCCTGCATATTTAGGCTGAATTCTTTTCTCAAAGAAAAGCCACTCTGCTCCACCTTGTGATGTGATAATACAGGAAGTACTCCACTGTGTTTTTAAACTCCATACACCTTTAATAGAATCACTTGGACCATTTCAGCCCCGGAACTGCCAATCTGTACTAAACAAATGACAAATGCTACCTCTAATATTACAGGGCTACTCAAGCAAGACTAGGGCTCTACTAAAATATATTGCTCAAGTAGGAGTAAATATGACATCTGAAAACTACTACGACTTGAGTCCAGACCCAGTACAAACCAAGACCAGACCTGACCCCAGACCTAGTCCAAACCAGACCCGAGTCCAAACCAGACCCAAGACCCCAGGCCCAGTCCAGACTGATTTCAGACTAGACTAGACCCAGGTCCAAAGCTGACCCCAGACCTAAATCTCAAATCTTTGTTCTATCAAGTTGTATGCCAAAGTTCTCAGTTTTTAACTTTCATGGCCTTAAATGCCTTTTAAGCTCCTGAATAGCTCTTTTAGACCAACTTCATAATTCTAGCATATATAAGTGAAGAGAACAGTATTTCCACACATTGTGGGAGCTTCTCTAGTGAAAATGACTAGAATCCAATCCAAAGTTCACTGGTCAGTAGAGTGGAGTTGCAAGGGGAGTCATATCAGTTTTGATGGAATTCCATGTAATTTCCCGT
Source organism: Periophthalmus modestus (assembly GCA_019594935.1). Classification (NCBI taxonomy): domain Eukaryota; kingdom Metazoa; phylum Chordata; class Actinopteri; order Gobiiformes; family Gobiidae; genus Periophthalmus; species Periophthalmus modestus. The sequence goes on along the minus strand of JAIEZT010000441.1, from coordinate 13,911,385 downwards.
AGGGACCCCAGAATATGAAAAGTGAAATTGTGAAAAAAATGAAATCAATGTCCAAGGTATTTTTGAGGTGCAAGTAGACAGTGGGGACATGTACAACATTTAAATCTTTGTTCTACCACATTCTACGCTTAGTTATAAGCCACTGCTGCGCTCATAACGTGACATGTTTTATGTTTGTACGACAATATTTTTGAAGTATTGTATGTACTGAGAAGCATTCAAATATGCTTTTCCCATGGACCGCCCTAGTAAATACAGAGATATTTACCATGAACTGGGAGACACCATTTGACACTTAAACAGGCGACTCTCATGGGATTGTGACCTGTTATGACACCACATACACGCAGCCCATTGGCACTTACCCCGAGAGTGACAGGGCCTCCGACAAAGGGCTGTGAACTTCCGATGTCAGGGTGCGGAGCTTGGGGCTGTCGACTGGATCAGCAGTGAAGCATGAGCGAGACAGACCAAAGAGAGGAGCACGCAGACACAGTTATGAGAGTTATGCATTCTGAATGATAACAGAAAATTCATGTACAGAAGTGAATAATAAACAATATATATATATATATATATATATATATATATATATATATATATATATATATATATATATATATATATATATATATATATATATATATATATATATATATATATATATATGTATATATATATATATATGTGTGTGTATATGTGTGTACATATATATATATGTGTATGTGTATGTATGTATGTATATATATATGTGTATATGTATATATATATATATATATATATATATATATATATATATATATATATATATATATATATATATACACTTTTTTAAAATTTAAACTTAAACTTATTTAAACTCTATCGAGAGGTGTAAGCATGCTTTATAGTGTCCCTTTAAACAGTATTAATTTTAATTGTCTCCTGTCTGTATTAAATATTATTGGACAATATAATGTTGTGATGTTGTTGTTTCATTAATTTCATTTCATTTATTTATTTATTTCGAGCACATGTATCAGGTACACTAAATGCACATCTCATCTGAAATCCAACAATTGGTAACAACATCTCTTGCACATAGTCTAAATATATTTCATAATCACTATATTTTGTTTTATATGTGCATTATGTAACTTTTCAGGCGGAGTATTGGCCACCTGTTTGTCTCCATGGAGATGTCTCTGGAGATGAAGAGATGTTGTATCACCTTGAATGTTCCACAGTATAGTATTAAACATGATCTATAAGGCATTTGTTCAGCTCCAGGCATTTTTGTTGTGAAATAGATACCTTGAAAAACAAGCACTCACTGTGAGTGATATTGCCTCTCCACAGATCTGAACTGTATTTTAGCCTGCTTGCCTCATTGTAAATAAATAAGTTTACTCTCACACTTTGGGGCATTCCGAGCAAAGCAATAAGATCTCCATGGAGACAAGCAGAAATGTTTCATAGCATGCCTTTAGTTATGCAAGATCCACATGCATTTCAGAACATGTTTCCTAAAGTCATATGATGATTGAGTTTAAAGTAAAACTATGTCGGTACAATCAACCAAACAGGGACTAATTGCACATACAAACACGCTGGATAGCTACATTTTAAAATTTGCATATGCAGTATGTTTATTTATCAAACAGTGATGCTTGGAGGAGGGTGTCCACAGTAATGCATTGTGGGAAAAGGAAGTCTGGTTTCTCACACGTAACACCTGAATGAATGGGGAATGGGAAATGCCTGAGAGAGAGAATCCCTGACTAATAGGATTTATAGCTTAGGGATGTGCAGAGGGAGCACCTACAGGCCCCAGGGTCAGCCTGATGTGAGGCGCTCAACGCTCACCACTGCATGAGCACACACTTTTCTATTCAATACATGTCTCCAATTACCAGGCTGTAGTTTCAGATTGAGGTAGATCACAGTTGTAACTTTGGAGATATGCAAAATATTCTATAATTAAAATGATGAAAACAAACGACAAATATAATCTTCCAGACAAGGTATAAAATGTCCTTTCTATGCCTGCCTTAATCTTATTTTAAAGATGCAACATGTAAATTTTCTGGTGGAGCCTTCACCAACTGCTTGTCTCCATGGAGATGCTTTGTCTGGAATCTTCCACAATATGGCATTAAAATGATCAACCTTGCATTTATTAAATTGTAAGTGTTTCTATTGCTAATAATCCTAATTGCCATAACTTGCAAAAACATCCAGCCTCTCCACAGATCTGACCTGATAGACTCAGTTGATTGTGTGTTTTATATCTACTATATTTGACCTTCTTGCTTCTGGATTGAGATGTCGCTGTCGGGCCCCTCACAGGTGGTCATTCTCCGGACCGGCCGGTGAGTGGGAGGGGAGGGGGTGTATGCGGGGTATGGGTGAGCATCAGAGGATCAGGCTCAGCTCATCTCTGGATCTGCCACTGGAAAACACAGAGCATGGGAACACTCCAGGGAGTCGCCCCACAGCCCCCCGGGAAGAAGTGAGAGAGGGGAGAGAAGGGCATGCTGACAGGGATAAGAACAGCAGCTAAGATCAGCATATGAGGAAACAAATACTGAGCCAGCAGGATCAGAGGTGACAGGGGCAAAGTGAATACATGGAGAACTGATGAGTCAATGCTGCCTAACACTTGAGCAGTGCTGACTTGTTACTACTATGAGTGGGAGACTGAACCAGAATTCTCAGTTAATGTTGTCACGATACTAACATTTCAAACTTAATTTTGGTACAAAGAAAATGGCTTGATATCAAATAACAAATTTGATACAACAACAATAATAATACAAAACAAAAAAACAACAGTGATTTTAACACAATACTTTCTTTAAAGTAAATTTGTGTAGGTGGCACAGTAACTGCACAATTCCATGGAAATAGATTTAAAACCATACTTTCTCCATGGAAAGTGGCACAGTATTTCCATGAAGACAATCAGGAGGACAAACCAAATAAGAGTCAGGTTTGTGGTGACGTAAGCCTGCTCAGAGTGAGAAAAAACCCATCCAAAATGAGAAACACAAAACAAACAAACGGTTTATATACAGAATATATGTGGGTCAAACCCATACTAATTCTTGATACCTCTTCTCAACTATTGAAATCAAATGTACAATACAAATATACAGCATGCTAACTGAAACATGAAAGAAAAAAAGTCAAAAGTCGTCAGTGTTATTTCACTGTTCAAGTCTTGAAAGGTCAATTGCACATACAATGTCTCCCTCTGCTGGCAGAAATAAAGAACTACAAAAAACACTGACAGTCTCCAGGCCGCGGGGGGGCGCTGTCCTCCGCTGCCCTCGCGCGTGTCTGTGGAAGTGTCTCTCTGGTGTCGTTAGTTTCTGTCACCGCGGTGTTTACACTTTTACTTCAGTTACAAACCTGCACTGATCAGAAGCGGTCTCTCCCGTCTGCGCTGCTCCTGACTCTCTTCACCTCATACCGGAGGATTAGACCGGGTGAATGTGTATATGTATGTGTGTGTGTATGAGCGCGTGTGTGTAGCGTACCGGGGCCGTCACCAGGCACGAGCCGGTCACTGCGCCCTCTTTGTGGAAGCATTCCCGGGGCAGTGACAGCCATGGCAGCGGTCACCGTGGTGGAGGCTGATCCGTCTGCGAGCGAGGCTTCTGCCGCCTACTCCGGGGTCCTGGGCCGGGACTGGGACGAGTCTCAATTGCGCCACTACACCTTCCCCACTAAAGCCATTCCCCGGCTGTCTCACGCAGACCCCCGCGCCGAGGCGCTCATCAACAACGAGGTAACGCCTTATCCAGGCCGTAGATCAAGTCTGTTTCAGGAGAACTTCACTATCACCTTAGATACTTGTGGTAAAAGCGCGTAAAGAGGTCAAACATAATGTGTATTATCAGTGTACAGCAGTGTTACTGTGGACTAATGTTCTCTGGAGACAAACAAAACTAACATGTGAAAGTGAAATTGAAAAGTGAAAGTAAAAATGTTATATTTATTTCACATGAAGCTTGTATTGCTTCCTTACAGTAGCCTCACCAGTCACACAAACCTTTCGCCTACATGGAGCACAGAGCAGACAGCTGCAGTGAGCTGTGTCACACCCGTGTGGACTCAGCCTCTGCTTTAACACTGATCCCTTCACCTGTGCGCAGCACCTGTCAGAGCTCTGCTGTGGCCTTGTCCCAGATCCGCAGGAGCAGCTCTTGCCTGTTTGTCAGTGTTCAGTGTGTGTTCAGTCCGGGTTCAGTCTGTGTTCAGTGTGTGTTTGTGGTAGTCAGGATGACACACGCGCCCACACCAACATCATACAATCAACAACAGTCATTTATCTGCCACTGATAAAACAACAGTCTGAATGTCTGAACTACAGTGAACTGAGGCTATGGCCAAAACAAGAGCCCAGATCAGGCTGTGGTGCATAAGACTATGAGCCCACAGCAGGAGAAGCATAAAGCCTGTGCATTGTCTGTGAAACACCAGAATGTTCTGGACCTGGTCCATAGAGGATAATAGGACTTACAGCGAGAAAAGAAGCCCCTCTGGTCATCCCCGCTGTGCACAAAACCCACGGAGACTATCACTCACGCATCTTCACCGAGCATTTACACAGAAAATGTACCGAGCATTTACACAGAAAATGCACGGATTTAGGTCAATTGTAGCCTCGGTTTATGTTAAACAATAAGCGCCAGTCTGCATTCAGTCACACAGAATGATGCTCCCGAGTTAATGTTAATGTGGCTACCAATGGTGTAAATCCGCATGCCCTGCAAACTTGTCCAAACTACAGATTTGGACAAAGACACGTGGTTTTATGCCAAAGTGCAGAGGCTGTGCTCGCGCCTCGGTGTCAGAGTCTGAGGAAAACACGACTGCACTTAAACAGTGCGCTAACAGAGCTCACGGGACAGCACGTGAACACACACACATGTCTGTGCTGGGGTTTGTTGTTGAAGGAAAAGCCCTCGTGCAGCGCGCGTGCAGAGCTCCCGGGAGCGCGCCCGGGAGCGCGCGCGGGCGTACCTTCCTCCTGTCACGTAGCCCTCGTGCGCCGCGTGTCCTGAAGTATCACTTCATCTGTGAAGCCAGTTTTGCACATACAAATTACCGCCCTAGCTGCGTTTATCACTATTTTTAGTTGCATTTATCACTATTTTTAGATGCATTTATCACTATTTTTAGATGCATTTATCACTATTTTTAGATGCATTTATCACTATTTTTAGAAGGAAACACACATAACACGCGCTGCTAAATAATAGTGATGTTTCTCCACAGGAGCCAGTGGTGTTGACAGACACAAACCTGGTGTACCCTGCTCTGAAGTGGGACATCCAGTACCTCCAGGAGAACATTGGGAATGGGGATTTCTCAGTTTACGCCTCAGAGAACCACAAATTCCTTTACTACGATGAAAAGAAAATGTGCAATGTCCAAAACTTTGTCCCCAAGTCCAGACGAATGGAGATGAAATTTAGTGAGTTTGTGGAGAAACTGCACGAAATAGAGGAACAGGAGGAAGGCGAGAGGTAAGACACAACATTATGTAATGCACACTGTAATGCATTTGTACAGTCATCAGGGGTTTTTACTTCCTGCTCAAGGTACAGTCCCCAGAGAACAAGGAAGAAGGATTTATTACATTATAAAGGAAAATGATAGTACACCACCCTCTGTATTAAACAATGATGGACAAATGTTACAATTAATGATAATAAGTAATTATGTCATAGTTAACCACAATGACTGTTTTGCATTTGACAGATTTTACCACAATATGTCATCATTCCACATAGACCCGGGGGGTATATCCATGAAGTCCTTTAAAATAAAAGGAACATGTGTGGAAAGTGTTCCCTCTCTTTTGTGATATCAAAACCAAGTACTTTTCCCCTTCAAAATGCTTGTAATTTAATAAATAAAATATGTTTGTCTCCGTGGGAAGAGAAATGTTTAATACCATACCATGGAACATTCAAGGCAAAGCAATAGTATTTACATGAGAAGCAGATGATGGACCCTCCACTAGAAAACCTACAGCGCATATCACTGTTTTATCATTTACAATGTATCTAGGCTCAGCACAGAACATTGTTGAAGGGAATGTAACATTTCTGTTGAATGGTCTGACATCTACCTTATTTACTGGACTACACGTCACTTCGGAGTATAAGTCGCACCAGTGAAAAAATGCATAATTATGAAGTAAAAAACATATAAGTTGCACTGGACTATAAGTCGCATTTTTGACAGAAATTTATTTTACAAAATCCAAGACCAAGAACAGACATTTGCTCTTTAAAGGCAAGTTATAATAATAAAATAGAGAACAACAGGCTGAATAGCAGTACAGCACGGTAACATAACACATATTTATTCAGCTACATTAAGCCTAGACAGAACTGAATACGCGTCTGGCATGTTAACGTAAGATATTAAGGTAATCGGATAACTAAAACATAAAGAACAAGCTGACCAGTTTACTTTACATCTCACTCCAGATCACTGAATCCATTTAATTCTTCATCCTCATCCTCATCCTCATACCATTTTCTTTTTGGAGCCATTTTTGTTGACTCTTTCTCAGATGTCTTTTAAATTACCTTAATATTGAAATTTTAAATGTTCAGTGTTAGAGGAGTTATATATTTTAATCATTTCACATATAAGTCGCATCTGAGTATAAGTCGAACCGCCGGTCAAACTATAGAAAAAAAGTGCTACTTATAGTCGTGATAATATGGTAAGTGTCTCCATGGAGATTTTATTGCTTTGGCCATAGTTCCACACTATGGTTTTAAACTTGTCTATCTCCATGGAGCCAAGTCAGCATTTTTTAAGCCATTTCTTTAGCTATGAAATACCTCATATGTAATAAATGCAAGATAGAAAGTTGAATATTCCAGGCAAAGCAAACCCCATGGAAACAAGTAGGGGGCAGGCGCCAGACCCTGAATTAGAAAAGTTGCATAGTGCACCTTTTAACAGGAAGTCCAATCGTGCTCCATGGCACTAATGCAGTGCCATAGAGAGTCTGATTTTATGATCAGTGGTACAAGTTGCAGCGCTTCAGGACTGCTGGTGCAGGTGTACGTGACATACTGAAGTAGTAACAGTCGAAGGGAGTGAAGGAAATGACTAAGCACAAGCAGAGAGCAGCCTCTTCTGTGACCTGCCCTGCTCCTGATACTGTTTACATGAACATCAAACCTAATCATTATCTGACATAGGGACATATCAGAGTAGGTCACGTAAACAGTTACATCTGATGTGAGAAAAGGGTGTGATCAGGACAATTATATAAAAAAAGGGCAAACTAAGTCTTTTTTAATAAATTGACCTTTGTCTTCCAAATACAACACTTAGATTTCTTTTGTGCATGTAAACACACCAATAATCAGATTTAGACTTCTCTCACCCCAGACATGTCCTCCAGCTCCTCCAGTGGGACCCCAAGGCGTTCCCAGGCCAGCCGAGAGACATAGTTCCTCCAGCGTGTCCTTTGTCTTCCCCGGGGCCTCCTCCCGGTGGGACATGCCCAGAACCTCCCTGCCTCCCTGGACACCTCCCTAGGGAGGTGTCCAGGAGGCATCCTGAACAGATGCCCGCGCCACCTCAGCTGGCTCCTCTCGATGTGTTCGAGCAGCGGCTCTATTCCGAGCTCCTCCCATGTGACCGAGCTTCTCACCCTATCTCTAAGGGTGCACCCAGCCACCCTATGGAGAAAACCCATTTAGGCCACTCGTATCCGCGATCTTGTGCTTTCAGTCATTACCCAAAGCTCACGACCATAAGTGAGGGTAGGAACGTAGATTGACCGGTAAGTCAAGAGCCTTGCCTTTCGACTTGGCTCCTTCTTTACCACAACAGCACTTTATGCATCACTGCAGACGCTGCACCGATCTGCTTGTCAATCTCACGCTCCATCCTTCCCTCACTCATGAACAAGACCCCGAGATATTTGAACTCCTCCACTTGAGGCAAGGACTCTCCACCCACCCGGAGAGGGCAAGCCAACTTTTTCCAGTCGAGGACCATGGCCTCGGATTTGGAGGAGCTGATTCTCATCTCAGCTGCTTCACAAATGGCTGCAAACCGCCCCAGTGCATGCTGCAGGTCCTGGCTCGATGAAGCATAAGGACAACATCATCTGCAAACAGCAGAGATGAGATCCTGTGGTTCCCGAACAGGACCCCCTAGCGCCTGGCTGCAGCTATAAATTCTGTCCATAAATGTAATGAACAGAACCAGTGACTAAGGGTAGCCCTGGCGGAGTCCAACATGCACCGGGAACAGGTCTGACTTACTACTGGCAATGTGAACACAGCTCCTGCTCCGAAGGCTGAAGAGTGTGATTCCTCGACCGCCACATGATGTTGTAGAGACGTGTCAGCCAAGACAACAACATCAAAAGACTTGAGGTACACGGGACGTGCCTTGCCACCGAGGAGCTTGCCAACCACCTCTGTGACTTCAGCCAGGGTGATGGACAAGTCCACCCCCGGCTCCCCAGTCTCTGCTTCCTCCTTGGAACTGTGACTGTGGGATTGAGGAGATCCTCAAAATATTCCTTCCACCATCAGACAACATCCCCAGTTGAGGTCAGTAGCTATCCATCCGCACTGTAAACTGTGTTGATGAAGCACTACTTCCCCTTCCTGAGGTGACAGTTTGCCAGAATTTCTTTGAGGCCATCCAATAGTCCATGGCTTCCTCTAACTCCTCCCAACCCCAAGTTTTTGCTTCAGCACAAGCCGCGGCACACTTCGCTCGCCGGTACTTGTCAGCTGCCTCAGGAGTCCCACGAGACAACAAGGCTCAATAGGACTCCTTCTTCAGACTGATGGCATCCCTTACTTCTGGTATCCACCACCAGGTTTGGGGGTTGCCACCACAACAAGCACTGCAGACCTTACGACCACAGCTACGAGCAGCTGCATCGACAATAGAGGTGGAGAACATGGCCCACTTGGAGTCCATGTCCCCAACCTCCCCCGGGATCAGACAAAAGCTCTCCCGGAGGTGCAAAAGAAGCTCCAAGCTCTGCATGGAGGTGAGGCCAACTGTATCTAGTTGGTAACGCTCAATCTCCGGCACAAGCTCAAGCTCCTTCCCTCCCAGCGAGGTGACATTCCATGTCCCCAGAGATAGTCTCCATATCCGGAGATCCGGCCCCCACCTTCGACTGCCATCCAGATCTCTCTGCAACGGCCCCTTACAGATCCTCCCGCGGGTGGTGGGTCCATGAGAGGACGGCCCCACATTGCTCCTTCGGGCTGAGCCCGGCTGGGCCCCGTGGGGAAGGCCCGGCCACCAGGCGCTTGCTCTTGAGCACCCACCCTAGGCCTGGCTCCAGGGTGGGGCCCTGGTGATGCCGGTCCAGGCGACGTAGCTGACCTTGCTTTTACACTCATCATAAAGGGCTTCTGAACCGCTCTTAGCCTGACCCAGGACCCAGGACCTGTTTGCCATGGTTTACCCTACCAGGGGCATGAGGCCCCCGACAACATAGCTCCCAGGATCATTCGGGTGCTCAGACCCCTCCACCACGTTAAGGTGGCGGTTCAGGGAGGGGGTTCAAATTTAATATGTAATGTAAAATTTTGTGTATCTTGACGTTGAGGTAAGCGTGGGCGATATGGTAAAAAATATCACAAATTGCATGGCAGCTGATTACGATTTAGATTTTTTCATGATTTATGCATACTTATGTATTTATTATTGGCTTTATGAGGTAAACAAAGCTGCTGCTTCTGAAAGTTTGCACAGTCACAGAATATCAGATTGTCGTAGGGATGAGATCATGATTTGATTTTTATTGCCATATTGCTCTGCCCACTAGACCTCAAAGCTGTAGTTGTTAAAAAGTAACTTTTGATGATGGGTTGGCGATAAGAGTTTGAATATTCAGTCTAAAATTCTGTTGAAGTGACGTACAACAGTGTAATGTTTGACACCTGTTAATGGTCATCTGACCAGTTTCGGACACTACTCAATTGTTCTTATCTTTAACTTTAACGTACTAGCTAAAAACCTTTTTGCCTTGTGGCGTCAGGGTGTACCTTCAGCAGACCCTTAATGACACGGTCGGGAAGAAGATCGTGGTGGACTTTCTGGGTTTCAACTGGAACTGGATCAACAAGCAACAAGCCAAGAGGAACTGGGGCCAGCTGACATCCAACCTGCTGCTCATCGGCATGGAGGGTATGTGTGCTATTACACTACTGCTGCCCCTGCTGCTGCCAGCACTAGGACAGACCCGGGGCAATAATAACCCATTTGTCATGTAAAGCGTTTTTCCAGACACGCAAAGTCGCTTTCAAATTTCGTGCATTATTCATTCACTGGGCTTTTGGTTGTGGTAAGCTACTATTGTAGCCAAAGCTACCCTGGGGCAGACTGATGGAAGTGAGGCTGCCACTCTGCTCCATCGGCACCTCCAACCACCATCAGTCACTCACACACACAACATTTACTACTACGCAAGGTGAAGTATTTTGCTTAAGGATACAGCAGTGGTTTGCACTAGAGCCACTAATGCCCCACTGCATGGTATTCCCAGCGGTCTCCATCCATCTACTAACCAGGCCCAAACCTGCTTAGCTTCAGAGATCAGATAAGATTGGGCTTTTGCCAGGTGAGGTTATTAACCCGAGGGCAGCCTAATTAATGTAAAAATAAAACTTTTGTGATGTAAACAAAATGTGGACCAGGACATGCCTTGAATCACTGGAAATTTTAAGTCTGATCATTAAATTGTAGGCCCTGGAATAGAAGAAATGGAAACTTCAAAAAGAAAAAAAAAAATCTTTAATTACTTTTGCATTCTCTGGTATTGCGATAACCATCATTATTTTATTTACTGAACCAATCATCTGTAATTGATTTGAGTGGTATTTTCCTTGTAGGGAATGTGACGCCTGCACATTATGACGAACAGCAGAACTTCTTTGCACAGATAAAAGGCCATAAGCGATGCATCCTCTTCCCTCCAGACCAGTTTGACTGTTTGTATCCTTACCCTGTGCATCACCCCTGTGACAGACAGAGCCAGGTCAGTCACTGCTCGTTTTTAATGCAAAATCTCTCCCTTGTTACAGAATAACTTAGATATTTTCTTCTTCCAGGTGGACTTTGAAAACCCAGACTATGAAAGGTTTCCTAATTTTAAAAATGTAGTTGGCTATGAAGCTGTTGTGGGTCCGGGTGATGTCCTCTATATCCCCATGTATTGGTAAGTACTAACATGTTTGGACTGGTTGTGTATGTATTACTTGACTATTTTTCAAGTCCATGTAGCTGCATGATAAACTGTTTATGGCCATTTCTTGTCACATAGCATTATGGTAACTGGAGAAGGCAATTATCATAAACCCTGGTATGATCTGGTTTAAAGAAGGGAAAAATCTGATCTGAAGTAAAACAAATTAAGATCCAACTTTTACACTACAGTGATATATATAGTGGTATAGTTACCACTATACATATCAATGTGTAGTCTGTATAATTATTTCAAAATATGTTTTTACATCAATTTAAGTCATAATAAATATTTTTTTAGAAAGTTGTCAAACTGAGATATAGAACTTTTACCTTTGGTACTCAGGTCTTAAACAATTCAAGTCCTGTTTTTGTAGAATTATAGATGCACCAATTCATCTTTTTTTTAAAAATCATTTAAAGTGTCTATGACAGGGTCTAGTGTTTTTCTAATTATTGCTGTTTGGTTGGACAGTACCTAAATATAAGTTGTATTTATCACATTTGGCAGTGTAGTGTTGCATCGATTCATTGATGGAACTGTACAGACTAAAACACATACAAAAATCTTTTCTTTTTTACATTTTTTTTTTTTAAATCATTTTTGTGGTAAAAATGTGGTTTGAAAATCATTCAAATCAATCAAATTCAAATTATTATTATTAGCATAAAATAGTAAATTAGGTATTAATATGAATTCTTGTTTTTCTTAACATGTTTCATTATTTCTTTTTTTCAGGTGGCATCATATTGAATCCCTGTTAAATGGTGGTATTACAATCACTGTAAACTTCTGGTACAAAGTAAGTTCTTCTCCATTTTCTTTAAAGTTTTGATGTTGTCTCTCAGTGCATCTCTGCATACACAAATAAAAGTGTGTTTGTGTTACCATATGATAAGTTAATGTTTATCAATCACAGCCATCACCATTGATTTAACCTTTGACCTTTGAATGGACAGTTAAACTGAATAATTTGTAGTTACTGCAAATTTAACATCATAATGCTTTGTCACCGAATAAAACTGGTGATATGAAGGTGTTTTTGGTCTTAATTTAACATATGGAACTGTTCTTTCCACTCAGGGTGCACCTACGCCGAAGAGGATAGAATACCCACTGAAGGCTCATCAAAAAGTGGCTATTATGCGGAATATTGAGAAGATGCTCGGAGAGGCTCTAGGAGACCCACATGAAGTAAACCCACTTTGTTTCCTGTATCATCTGTCTGTAGGCTCATGCAGACAGGCTTCTTAGAACATCAAACGTGCGCTAGCTACATTTAGGTCAGCTGTTGCATGTAATCCCGGGGGTACGTTGACCGCTCCAGCAACCCAATTAGCATGAATATTTATGGCTGTCTTCATATAGTACAAAGAAATGTCACAGTGTAGTGCTAATTTTTACAGATAGTTAAGCTACAATATCTGGCAGTGGCACATTTAACATAGAGCTATGTCAGCTATGTCTTTTGTTTTTTACATAAGCATATAGTAAACATTCTGTTCAATCTTGAAAACAACTCCTGGGTGGCAATCAAAAAACAAAAAAAAACAAACAAACAACATAGATGACTTCGAAAGCTTTTCTGTCATGGACCTCTCCTGGACAAAGGAGGGATTACAAAGGTTCATAAGCACATAGTCTGCCACCTTCTAATGAATCTAAAAAAATCTACATTGTCAAAATCAGCCTCAAAATATTCTAGACCTTATGTTTTTTTTTTTATGTTTTGTGACAGTTTTTCTGCCACTTTTCTAATCTACGCAGGCTTTTAAACACTTGTTAAAGCAACAATATGTAACTTTTTTTGGTTATGTTTATTACACTGAAAAACCGCATTCTTACAGTGAGCTGGCTTCTTCACAAATGTAAAACATATCTATATCCATGGAGAATGTTCCAAAGTATGGTTTTAACTCTGTTTCCATGGAGTCATGCAGCTGATGCGCCACGTCCAGAAAGTTACACACTGTACCTGTATTTAATTGTACATTTAATTACAATAATTTTGTAATGATTATACATTTTACTAATTGCACAGCTCTAGTAAAATACTATAAATATATCATGGCTCAGTGTAATTGCACTGTGAAAATGTGTTGTCATTTTATATTATAAACTCAAAGCAACATTTTAACTTTTTCAGTTAAGGTTAGGCAAATATTTTGGCACCTTTTAGTCAAATCTCCATGGGGACCAGCACGTGGCAAACCCTCCAGAAAAGTTACATAGTGCATCTTTAAAGCACCGTGTTGTATATTTTGCTTAATATAAAAATATAATCTTGATTTTGATTTTTGCAGGTTGGACCTTTACTTAAAATGATGATCAAGGGGCGGTATGACCAGGAGTCCAGCTAAAGCTTACCAATGAGGTGAAACCACTAGAGACTTGTGAAAAGGCTGCATTCATGTGCTGCTAAGTAGGGTATCAATGAAGACTATGGAGCTACACGTCTGTGCGTGGCAATAAACGGCCATTTTGAATCCCCTGCTTTACGTTCCATTGTGCCATCACTACAGAAGATACTCACTGGAACGGGCCTGATTTTGATGCCTAAGAAGCATCTTTTTATTTAATTTTAAGACGCTGAATCATACTTTTGTGTTGCTGCATTTGTCAGTGTTGAATTATCACTATATCATTTATTACTGGTACATATGGAGTAGCCTTTATTGCATATGGTATGAATCTTTTTCGTGACAGCTTGATAACCGGTTCAAAACAAAGTGTTTTTTGAAGTAATGTACTTATCTATGTAAGCAACATTTTTCTGTTGGCACATTAAATGGCTTAAGGGAGTGATTGTAATAACTTTAGTGGCTATAAAGGTTCATAAAACATTACATTTATATAGTCCAGTATGTAGGGAAGCAGTTGAAAAATAGCACATATGTTCAGTTTGAGGAATATATAGTTTAATTAAATCAGGACAGATACAGTTGTTTTTCAGACTACACTCCTTTTCTGATTCATGTTTGACTGACTTCAACGTTAAATTAATTGTAGATAGTTGTTGATGATTTACTCCTCACATGTATTAATGTTTGAGTGGAAACAATCTCTGATGTCAAGGCCATACATTTTGGCAGTAGCAGCATGACACAACTGTAGCTTAAGTATACAGCCAAATACTTGACCATAGACAAACTCCAGTATTTTCATCCACAGTGATGCTGTCCCCATTTTGTCCTCATGATTCCCGCCACAACGTGTAATGTTCACGTTTCGTTTTCTTTTCATACTGTACTAAATGTAAGTAGGTTAAAATTCTAAATACATATGTGTACACAAGAGAAAAAAGGAAATTGTGTACATAAAATGTTTGACTTGATTTGTTTTAGTGCCAGTCCTTGCGAAATACTTGCAAAGAATCCAAAAGACAGGATATGAACTCACTTTTCCTCACTGAAGCAGTGCTACTTCCATTATAAAACTGAAGTTGAACTGCTTTTAAAATGTTTACTGTGTGCCTTGCAGAACAAATATGGCAGTGTTGCTAGCAGTTGATTTTGTTAACATATTAATGTTGTTTTCATCAAGTGTTCATTAACATGAAGAACGTGTGCTTTCCCAAATCCATTTGGAAATGAAGTCATGGATTTTCATTCCTGGAGAATTTCTACTGCATGTTGCTTAATAAAAGACAAAGCAGAAAATAAATGTGCCTAAATCATTTGTTCAACAGCATGGAACAGGAAATAATGAAAAGCCACAACTACTTTATAAAAAGTTGTATTTATTTACTATAAATTGTGCATCTGCCGGGAGCCCAAATTATTTTGACTAAAACTTCCAGTTTCTACAGTTGAACACTTAGCACATTGCTGTTAATAAGTATGAACATCTTGATTGCATTATGTAACAACTGCATATGACTAAATGTTACTGAAAATACAAAATATATATTTTGGCAATGGAAACCACCAAATAAATTACACAGCCATACTTAAGGAATTAGATGAAAAGACCCTAAACTATGTACGCACATTAATAGCACACACACAATATACAAAAACAAAAAAGAAAATTAAAGGTAATAGCTGTCATATTACACGTCAGTACAATTTTTGACTAATCTACAGAGCACTGGACAGAGTAAATCAACTTGAAAACTTTGTCCTTGAATTTCTAAATACTGACAATAATTCTTTAGTTAGCAAATCCCAATAATTTTGTAAATAGTTGTTCTCTGGGGGTGTTAAACATTTGTGACATACCTCCACATACTCTTTATCTTGCCTGTCTAAACATCAAACAAGTTATGGTAAAAAAAAAAAAAAAAAAAAAAAACAACACTAGAAAAATACCATTGACTTGAGTTTGAGAGCACTGTGAGAAATTGGCCCGCAAGAACTAAAACCAAAATTTAAAAAATGTGTTAGATTCAAGTTACATCTGGCACAATCAATAGACACAGAACTGAATCAGAATGCAGGAAATCATTTATGCATGTCACAATTACACACACACACACATAAAAAAAAAAAACTGCCCAAAACTCTGCTCCATAAATATCACACATAATCAAAATTTTCATCAACTTTGGGAGTGGATTTTCCTGCCCTGGCTAGAGGCTGCCACTAATCATGATTAAAACCTAGCAAGCACCATAGCTATTTACAGTCTCTATGTTCAAGGTTTTTTGGTGAAATGAGAAGCAAACATACAAAACTGTCAGTGCAACATCAGACCTACTCAAATACAGTATCTGTTAGGAACGAAAAGCTTCACGATGATCATATAAAAATAAAAGAAATGTGCAGTGTAATCTAAAGTTATATTTCTGCACGTGTCCGATTCATTTTATAATCCAGTTACACTTGTGCGATACTTGGACCTCAACCAAAATATTTACAGACAAGTCTCTGATGGGATTGCAAAAATATCACCCATTTCCTATTAATTACAAAACATATTGAGAAAAAAAAATGTGAATATCTCCGACGTCTGGTTAGGCAACTATGCATAAAACCAACACACAAAATTATTCTGCAAAGTTTCAACTGCAAATTAAAGCAACAATTTAAAGAGGCACTGTGGAACTTGTCTGTTGAAGGGGTCGCTGCCTGGCTTACTCCAAGGAGATGTGACTGCTTTGCCTAGAATGTTCCACCGTATGACATTAAAATGATCCATCTCCATTAGGGCAAGCCAGTGGAGCCACCAGGCCAATAAACAGGTCAGATCTGCGGAGAGGCGAGCCCTGCTCACACTAAGAATGCATGTTTTTCCAAGGCATGTTAGCGTAGGTTTCAGAATAAAAGAAGAATGAAAAATTATGACCGTTGCCATAGCGATTAACAATTCAAAACAAAATATCCTATCTTAAGTGAAAAAATGTTGACTATAACAGGAAGATGAAACCCATACGTGTGTTTTATGCTAGACTGTGGAACATTCAAGGCACAGCAAGAACCCCAACCCCGCTAGAAAAGTTACATAGTGCATCTTTAACCAGTAATAAAAATAAATGCATGTAATAGTGACCACTGTGTTCCAAATAAGCCACATACACACTGGAGAATAGTTAAAGTGAGTTCAATAATAAATAATATATGTAAACAATATGGTCAATAGCTGCACACAGAATCATGATCCAGTCATCAATGGAACCTGTACTTTCTGGCAGGTTTGAGGTTAACGTACGTCTTCTTCATCTCCTCTGTCTCGTTCTTCTTCACTAGCTGGTAACGTTCGCCTTTTGTTGTGACCACCTGGTTGTCATGGTAACGCACTAGCTTCTTCGGTGCCTGCAAGATGGTTTTTCCGGGAGGGTTATTACAAACGAATGAGAATGAACAGAGTAGCAGACTGGAAAAGGGATGAACTCACGTCTTTGGGGGCAACGGGTCGATGCGTTTTGTTGTCTTCCTCGCTGTCCACAAGCATGTATCTAGAGATTACAGAACATTGTCATCGCACATATTGACTATTGAAATAAAAAATAAATAAAAGTCAAAATTTAAATTATAAAAATCTGCAACTTGTGCTTCACTCACTTTTCCAAAATGCTCTCTTTCAGCTTTTGGTCAGCCACTGATGTTACAGTCTTTCCTTGGTTAACCTTAAAAAAGTGAATAGTATACTTTTCATGCCATAATAAAACAGAACATAATACCAGTGGATTTATATCTGTCTGGGGATGGGACGCCAGTATTAAAAAGGGGGTAGTATGCTAAACCAATTTTTTTTAGCTTTCCACCACGTTCTAATGTTGTTCCCTCGTCAAAAACATGTCTGAAGTGGTTTTCTGAATCATTTGTTCATGTTTGAGTAATCTAGTGGTCTCTCACAGGCACTATTCAAACTAATGTGCCTTGTCTAAAGCTCAGACTACAAATCTATGTAACCAAGAGGATCACTGCAGCACTCCCCATGGTCCCATCACATGGCCCCTCTCTACTCAGCCCCCCTCACAGAACAGCAATGAGCAGAGAGACAAAAACGACTGAAAATAAAACTAACATTTTAAATACGTTGTTTTCGGCAAATATAGGTTTTCCAAACAACAAAAGGTAACACGGTGATCGAAATATGTTATGTGTTAGCAGTTAATACCCCATGAAAGTGTAATACCCCCTCTCTTTAAGGTATATGCCAGGGTATCAATCCCATGATGATACTGACAGTTCTTACTTACTTTGCTGGGTTTGTGGAGCAGCACAAGAAATAGCCTTGAGTTCATGAATTGATTCATTTTGGTCATCACAATATGCCACAGATAATGTAAAATAACCAGAGAGGAATAGTCCATGTGCCTATCTTATTACATAGACCTAATCACTGTAGTTTTGCATCGATAAATTATCTACGGCATTTCTATAAATCTTTGCGAAATAAAGAAGGACATAAACAAAGAGCATTATGTGATACACTAACACAATTCAACATGGACATTTCATATCTCTACATCTTTCTAATTGTTCTTACATTTAGAGGAGTAGGGCTGAGTTGGACGTCCCCCTCGATGATGAGGCGCACAGCTTCCTCCATGTCTCCCTTGGCGATGGACAGAGCGTTACGCGCCTCCGACACAGTGCACTTGGGGAACATCTCAAGAAGGTGTTGTTCTTGCACCTCCCATTCAGACAATGGCATCTGAAAAAACAGATTGTTACTTAAATTTTAACAGTGGCCCTAACCCAATGTCATAGTCAGTTTTAGGCAAGTACAGTAAATTCCTGTAATTCCTTTTTTATTGAATAACCATTAAAAATATTTTGTTGATTTGAGAACAGGATTGAAATAGGATTGAAATAGGATAAATGCCTAAAAGAGTTGAATGATAAAAATCACCAATTGTCAAAGGAAAGATTTTTAAAATATAAAAAGGTATCGTATGTAACTTTCTGGAGATGTCACATCACCTGCACGATTCCAGTGAAGTAGAAAGTTAAAACCATACTTCTCCAGATAGAAATGCTTTATGCCATACTGTGGAAGTTTATAGCCAAAGGAACATTTCCACGGAAACAACGGAAGGCCAATAAGAGTCAGGTTTGTCGAGATTCAACCCTGCTAACAGTAACGCACACTTTTACAGGCAATAAAAAACAAAATGTTTTTCTTGGATATTGTCTCACTTAAAAAGACAATACTATTACTATTTTTTAATCAGATCTTATTCCAAACTCAATTATTCATATTGCAACTTGAATTGTATTAACACTGATTAATATCAAGTTTGAATCAAAAGTTGTAATGGTAAGAAGTTGTTGGCCGACCTGCAAATTACCAACTGATACCGAAAAGGGGAATATTTATTTCCTGGATTAACTAAAAGCATTGAAATGATAAAAAAACACTGCCAGTGATTACCTTGGCTGTGGCGCCCTCTATCTGGTTTGTAAGGCACTGCGCTTCACTCCCTGTTGGCGATGCACTTGGCATGGTGGTGAGTTTCAGTGAAATCTCATCTGTCCTCGCCTTAGGCACACTGTTTTCATTGTCAGCTGAAAATGAAATACTAAACTAATTAATCAGCAGCAGCACAGCAGAACAAATGTCAGGCTGGTGATCCATGTCTGGCATTCATATCACAGTGTAGAGCCTCTGCCAGCAGGATATTGATAGGAAATCACATTAGAAAGATGCTTGGACAGTGTGCACAAACTTGGCACGAGTCTGTACCTGAATCGCGAGCTGTGGCCAGTTTCGAAGCCAGGCTGAACATCATTTCACACACTTTGACACTGCAATCACAACCAATATATCACATTAGTTTGGCTTCATCTTGTTTGCTGTCACTCACATACCACATTTAACATTAAAAAAAAAAATCTAATACACAACAGAGGATGGGCAGGAGCTAGTTATGTAATATTTGAGATACGTCTTGAATAAATTAAACAAACACTGCATGACTTTTTAGAGTTGGCATATTACTGACATGATTCATGGAGACAGAAAGTAAAACCATGATTCGGAACATACTCCATAGCACTTGTTCCATTCATTTCCCCTTCAGTCACACTAGTAAGGCGAGGATCCAAGACAAGGACGCAACGATGCAAGGAAGGAAGGATGCCAGGAAGGACAAATGGAAGGAAGCAAGGAGACAATAAAGGAAGGAAGGATGCAAGAAAGAAAGGAAGCAAGGACATAAGGAAGGAGGCAGGGAAGCAAGTACAAGAGGAAGGAAACAAGGAAGGAAGGACCCAAGGAGGGAAGGAAGGAAGAAAGCAAGGATGCAATGAAGGAAAGATGCAAGGAAAGAAGGACATATGGAAGGAAGGAAGAAAGGAGGCATAGAAATAAGCAGGCAATAAAGGAAGGAAGGTTGCAAGGAAAAAAGTAGGCAAGGATGCAAGGACAGAAGCAAGTACATAAGCAAGGAAGGCAGGATACAAGGACATAGGAACACAAGGATGAAAGGTAGGGAGAAAGACGGTACGCAAGGATGTAATGAAGGAAGCAAGGAAGTAAGGAAAGAAGGATGCAAGGACACAAGGAATGAAGCAAGGAGACAAAGAAGGGAGGAAGTAAGGAAGGAAGCAGGAAGCAAGAAAGGAAGGAAGCAAGGAAATGAGGACGTAAGGACACAAGAAAGGAAGGAAGACAGCAACAATGAAGGAGCCAATGAAGGAAAAAAGGATGCAAGGACACAAGAAAGCAAGGTCACAAGGAAGCAAGGAGACAAGGAAGGAAGGATGTGAGGAAGGAGAAGAAGCAAAAAGGCAAGGAGGTGAAATTTGTCAGTGAATTATACAGTCTGAATTTTGAGAGTTGAATATGAGGGCTTAAAAATATATGTGCTGAATATTTAAAAGGTGAAAAATGTATTTTTAATTTTTAAACACATTTACGCCCCCCTCTCTCTGCGTGCCTTACGTGCGGAGAGAGCGGGATGAATCAGATCCAAATGAATGAGCTCAAATCTGCCAACATGAGTGCTAAAAGTTCTGGGCAAGGGAGAATACATATAAAAAGTACAGACTCTGACCCAGAAATAAATTATTTAAGTAATAGGGGTTGCTAAAATATCGATACATCGATTTATCGATATTATTCAAATCGATACGGTATCGATTCTTGTTTCCTAGCGATATCGATATTCCCCCCAGACGTTACTCATTACGGAGAAGAGAAGCGAGAAGCAAGAGAAACGAAAATGTCAGAAAAATGTTTTCAACCGTCCCCCCTCTAGTTAGAAACATCATTATCAAAAAGCACTTCTTGTGTTTTTTAATCTTCAAAAATGAGATAAATGCACCATTTAAGGATTTTGTTTGTTTTTTTTTTTGTTGTGAAAATTGGGTTGACCATTTAAGTAAGGTTGAACGATTTTTTTCTGAATCGTATCGTATCGATTTGAAATATATCGTATCGTACGAGACTGTATCGACCCGTATCGTATCGTGGACTGTGTATCGAGGTTATCGGCAGCTTAAGGTGATACCCAGCCCTATTAAGTAGCTTAACTAATGTTACAGTCTAGACTTATTTTTTCAGTGCTACTACTTTTCTGTGTGTATGGTTTGGCAGCTCGTTGTCTCCCTGCCTCCCTGTACAGTCATTATTATGTAGTTAATACGCATTCAATGCATTCACTGCTCGTTGAGTCATCATGTTTGTCTAAAAGTGGACCAAAACACTGATTCTGTGAACAGACTTTTTGATGGGTAGCTATGTGTTTAGTGAAAATAAAGCTAGAAAAGTACAATCAAGAGTGATGCTTTTGTCTACCACACCACACAGACATCCTCATGCCTCTCCAAAGAGCAAGAAAAAGTCCTGTTGAAAGCATGCAATAGTTTGATGTCTCCTGTCCATTTTGTAAACATCTCTGAAACCACCGCAGCAGCTGGGCCTCTCCCACTCAGTGCGTACTCATGGACTAATCCATTCTAACATGAAAAGGGAGAATGCTTTGATAGATGGATTTGACAATCATTCTACATACTGGATACTATTTGGAGAGTGTTTCCTTTTTGTTTAAAAGTAAATGATGCTCATTTAGCATGAGATTATGAGAGAGAATATGAAATGGGTCTGAGGCCATTAGTGGCCCTGAAGGTCAAATGATTGGGGGCCCCTGGGGTGGCTGCCTATGCTTCAATAATGGTAGCGCCGCCTCTGTTGCTAGTCTCCCCACCTCTGATACACAGCTATACAGTGTAATATTGTACCTATCAATTTCAGCAAACCCAGGGATGTAGGCCTCCAGCATTTCAGCAAAAACCTCCACATCAAAGTTCTCCTCCACGCTCTCCTGTGAGCCCAGGTCCTCCAAGACCCCAGTGATATACGACAGCAGGACATCATCCAGTGTGCTGCAATGACAATGACCATTTTACCTTCAATCCTAACAAATATACATGTACAAGTTGAAAAATCTAATTGCAATTTATCTGAAGAGTTGTGATATAAATTGTAGGATTCAGTAAATAATGCCAGGAGTATTAACATCTGAGAGAAGACTGAAATATGACCTGTTAAACTGATATAAGAATCAGTTTGTAGAGGTCAAAACTACAGGTGCAAGATTTTTCTATCAACAGTGCATTAAGACGTTCTTATTAAATGATTGAAGCCTTTGTGATTTGAAAACTGTGCCAACTCAAATTTAGATTTCACTCTAATTATGATATACTGATATAATATAAGAATGAAAATAAAAATAATACCTGAGATCTGCATCTGGAATGTAAGTCTGGATAAACTCATGCAATGCATCATGGATAATTTTGTGGAGGTCCATTGCTTTCTCCTGACACAACACAGAAGGGAAGAAGAGGTTGCACAAAGTCACTAATGGTTCATGTTTTCATAAGCAGTTGTAGCCCTTAAGTTGAAAAGTCTGTAACTAGTCATACAATTTCGTATGGAGGTTTTATAGAGTATGAAAGGTCAGAATATTTTAAAACAAGGCAACAATGCAGATCATGAGGGATATAGCGAATTCAATAGTCAATTTACGCACAAATACACGGGTACATCATTTTGACCAAAGCCACTTCATTTCACAGTGTATTAACTGACCACTATCGTGAAATATGCTATTTTTAGCCTTGCTGCAGAGATAAACTGGATCAGCTACACGGGTCCAGAAAAGCAAATGAATGAATAAAACCACCCAATAGCCTACATTGCAAGATATGGTGGATAGCATTGCTGTTTACGTTAGCCGATGTGCTAGTGAGGTTAGCAGACATTTGTTTTATAGCTAGCATAATGTTAGCATTGAACGCCTTCTACTCTACATAAACGTTGTCAATTGCAATACATTTACATTAAGCAAGATGCTAATAAGTATACTTACTTTAGCTCTAATTATGGCGACATGAAGCACGTAGATCTCCCCAAACGTTGCAGGGGATGCTGGTTCAGAGATGTGTTTATGGTGCAAATCGTGCAGCTTCTTCACGCACAATTCAAAACATCCGCACGTCACTTCCGGTGATTGTGGACTGCCCCCGAGCGGTTTGGACGTAGCCTGAACCTCAGCGTCACGGTCCTTGGACAAACCAGCTCCTCTTCTTTTTCCTCACACTTTATCTCAGCAGTTAATGAACTACGCTGAAAAGTCACCTAAGTAATGCAAGAAATACAGGGTTTGAGCTTGATTAACCCAGTTTAGCCACATATTTCGCCCAAGAATCTCCAAATAGCACTTTTGATTAAACTTGAACTTAACCCTGCACGTCAATAGCTAACAGCAACAGCTAAATGAACTGTAAATGTGATGTTGCTAACACATGTCATGTGGAGGTAAGTAGCTATATTACAATTAACTGCAATTTTCAGGCACTGAATGTGGATAATGAATAAGTCTATTTCTTAAATTATTTCTATATTATCTATTATCTTGTTAGCTATCTATTACAATTTTAACTTTATTTCAATTTTCAGACACTGAATGCTGGAATTTCCCCATGACTAATAAAGTCCTTATTTATTTCTAGTGGAACAATTACTGTACTGAAGTAGAATTTTTAGGTTTAGCTGTACTTTATTTAAGTACATTTTAAAGTGGATACTTTTTACTTTTACTTCATTACATTTGAGACCAGTACAGTACTTGTACTTTCTACTACACTACATTTTTAACTGGACTGAAAAGTAAATAGTACTTTTCATATGATTTGAGGGGTTATTTTTACCATGTTCGTGGAAACATCCTGACTGAAGTTTTCAAGTTCAATCTTCGACTTTGAGCAAACAAAAACAAATACACAAATTCATATAAAACATTTTGAAACTGATTTTTATTGCAACTATATATATTTTTTTAATTAATAGCCTATAACTACATTTAACACTTTAACAAAATAATAACACTTGTGTGAAGTACTTTTACCTTTTTCTCTTTTTTAAGCAGGTACTTAAATACTTTTACTTCTGTCGATTTTTTTGTGATTCTTTTACTTTTGAGTAACTTTTTACCTCTGTATCTTTACTTAAGTTAACACAATTGAGTACTTCTTCCACCACTGCCTATTTCTGATTTACGAAGTTAAACCGAAACACTGTCCTGCCATCTACTCAAGTAAAAGCTAAATATAGGAAAATATCAGAATTATGAGAATTTAGGACTATTGCCATATAGTGGTTAACAATTTAAAACTATATATTAATGTAAAAAAAAGTCCTCAAAATGTTATTATAACAGGAAGCTGAATCCCACAATTAGATTATTATGTATATTTTTGTAGACTTTTATTGATAAAATGTATTTCTTACAGGATACAACCCACAAATTTAATGTCACAAAGATGATAAGGGATGGAGTGTCAACTGTTTTGTGCCTCCTACAGCAGGAGTGGTTGTGAGTTGACCATGTTTTGAATACCTCATGATGATAAGTAGATATATTACACATCAATCTGAATGTACTTTCCCCTATGAATGTGTACTATTCTTCAAAGTCATGTGGCTATTTTTGTCTTTCAGCTTCTTCTGCCTGAACTGAGGGTTGCTACAAATTATCCGCCCTCTCACATGAAGTCATTTCCATAATAAGACGGTATGGGTGCAGTGCTGTATGACCTTTTGTAGCGCAGGTAAGGTTTATTATAATCTTTTGCTCACAATATTTATACAAAACTATTCATTTTGCATCCAGAACTATGGTTGCATTCACCTAGTTCGATGTAAACGTGTTTTGGTCATTATCTAATCCTGGTTTAGTTCTAAAGTGTGAGTGAATGCAACCCCTCAACACAAAGTTCCCCATATTATCAAACATTTTATCATGGCACATAGATTTACAGAAAGTTTAGGGTTATAATTTCATATCAAATCATTAAAGCCACACTATGGAATGTTTTAGCCCAAAAAATAAATAGCTGTTTTTTCAATTTTGTTGTGCTTATTGCACCAAAAAACATGTGTCTTTACTTTGAGCAGGCTTGCATCTCCACAAATCTGACTCATACTCCTGCTGGCTTCTGTGTAAATGTTGTTAGCTGTAATCTTCCACAGTATGTCATAATCTTATCTTCATGGAGAATGGTTAAAATATGGTTTTAAACTTTCTGTTTCCATGGAATCATGCAGAAATGCACACACTGTACCTTTAAACATCAGATATAAAGTTAGTTTAGTTAAATTTCTTTACTTTCTGTATCAGATGCACACAACATTGAAAAATACACGTTACATTACAATTTCATTCCTACACTATAACTTAGCTCATTAAAGTTATCATCTGTAACTAGAGCGACCGACCCGACCCTGTTGTATTCTCACATATCACCACTAGATGTTGTCTATGTTACTTTTGTCTGATAGTGCGCCAGCTTCGGTGTGACAGAGAGCACAGGTGAGGAGAGGGGGGAGCAGGTTTCACATTGCCATCGACTGGTAAAGAAAACTGAACAAACTTGCATATGGTAGCTTTAAGGGCTCAGTAAGATAAACAATAAAATGTCAGCACTTCAAGAACTACACTAGATGGTTCCCTAAAAATGTGTGCACATTCATACAAATATTACACAGTAATTATGTGCTAGTGTTTACAGTGAATATTACAAATATAGCTTTTACATATAACTGACCATGTTGAGAAAAACAAACCATTTTAGTTAAACCTTATATACCTTAGACCTTATTCCTCCCTGCCCATTTTTGCTGCTAGATGTGACTAAACCGCATTTTCTTAGTTGTGGCACTTCTGGTTAAGCGGGAAGTTAATCTAATTCATTTCAATGGAGAATTTAAGAAAGTTTTGCAGCTAAAATTTGTTATAAAATATGTTGATTTGTGTAAAATTTTCAGTGTTCTTGTGCACCAATTGTCTGGGGGGCTTTAAAACAGCTTTATAGTCCATATAGAACTTAATTGCTGTCAAGATCGGCAGCCCTATACAAAATAATACAGCCACAATGACAACAGCAGCGCCCACGGCAACTTCCGAAATAAGGTCAATAGCTTCAATAATAATCTGTACATTAACTCAATTATCCATGGATCACCTGTTCAGCTTCAGTCTCCCCTGTCTGCCTGACCTGTGCCTGACTTGTCCTCGTGTCTATTTTTCATTAGACTGCTAAAAAACACACTCTCACTCGCGCATTATCTTATATCTTTTACCACTTGCATACATAGTTGATGACGGGGCTGTTATCTGAAACAGCATCAGTGATGTCAGCAGAGCCTCTCTCCGTTACCTGGGGCCGTGTGTTGGTATTATAGCAGATATGTACTTGTAAATCATTAATGCCAGTTCAATTGTCTCTCTCTCTCTCCTCGCAGTATCTCATGCCTCCTGCCGTGGATCATCAGGAAATATGGTCCCTGGCTGCTGATAAAATAAGAAGGAACAGTTCTGGACTTGGCTGAACTCTGTTTCAACCCTGAGCTCACGGCTAGACCAGACAGGTGGAGTGAAAGAGGGAGCGAGGGAGGAGGAGAAGAGAGAGAGAGAAAAGAGGGAGGATACTTCTCGTCTTCCTCCGCTGAGTAATCATGCCTGACTCTGGGATCAGCCTACTAGTAATACAACACACACATTACAGAGCCAGGCAGATCCTCTGTTGTGTAGACATGAAACTTATTTAATACATTCCTTAGTTAAAAGTGGACAATATTGACCAAAAAGAATCCCTTAAAGTGAATATGAGAGGTTAGATTACTCTTAGTTCATCATTATATTTAAGATTTTACTAAAATGCTTACCTATTTTTTTTTTTTTTTTAGTTTATAATTTTATTTTCTGGTTGCACAAACATAGAGGTAATCCCACTGTAATGGTTACCTAGCAACTATAATGCTAAAGAAAGGGCCAAAATGTGTCTTCATTTATAATTATAATTTGACTGATAAAAATATACTTAACTTAACATAACATTTAATATAACACCTGTTTTATCAGTTAAATCAGTGTTTAATCTGCCAGAAAAATGTCTCCCTTGTGCGTAAATTGGCACAGCAATTTGTGTGGGATTTTCAGTGTTGATGACATATGCAGAGGGATCCTGTTTTAGAACTTCCTGTATATTTGTACTTTTCTTTAATAAATATTTACCAGGTGCTTCCCAACTAAAACCCAACTAATAATTAGAGGAACATGAAAACCTGACATATGCTTTGATATCATTTCAGATTTTCTTGAAGATGATATGTGGATGACATTATGGCAATCCATGTGAAATGTGCTTAGTATCTGCTTGAAAAAAGTATTGGACAAAATGTGGAAAAACTAAAAGTTACAACAAAAATATTATCTTATACCCTTAATTGGAAAAGTACACAGGAAGTTTTTAATGTTTTAACGTTTAATAAGATCTTATAAATATATACTCTATAGTTTTGTAATATAGACTTAGACGTACTTAAACTGTAATTCACAAGGGACAAGTCTTGTACACTGTAGCTGACATATTACAATATAATAACAAAAGCAAAAAAGAAATGGTATTAAAATTCAAATGTAAAAATAAATGGTGTAATCCAAAACAGCAATGGTATTATCTGATATTTCAGTCTCTAAGTCTTAAGTCTCTACCTTAACATACACAATATAGAAGTTATTGTTGAAGGCACGATTACACCCCATTTGAAAAGACTATAATAAAAACAGTAATAATGAAAAGAGATTTTTTTTTTCAATTTCCTCTCCTCTGTTTTTTGTCACGGGTCACCACAGTACCGCACAGTGATTTGGCAGGTTTTTAGACTGGATGCCCTTCCTGATGCATCTAGACCAAATAACAGGCCAAGGTTCACATGAATTGTTACCTCTGAGCTGGTTTACAAATGGTTAACCATCTGTGCTGAAAGGGTCCCAGAAAACAATAACAACTTACCTGCTTACCTCACTTTCTGTGTTTGGTGAAACAGACAAGAGAAATGTTTTAAGATTCTTAAACATCATGTTAAGCGAACTATATTTTTAGCTTTTAGCCAAATTACTATATTAGAATGGATGTTTAATATGCTTAGGAAAACCTGGAAAATAATTGACTTGTCTTTCCAGACATGGAAAACACATGGAAAATTATATAAAGGGCCAAACGTTCTGGAAAAAATGTATATTTTGTCCTTCAAATTTCCCTTTTACTTTACGATATTATTGTATAAGTCAGAGACTGTTACTGTCATCACAGTAAAAAAGAACAGTCGGCATTTTGAAAAACCTCTGCACTAAAATGCAGGAAATTTGCACAAAACTTTCTTGTCCCTAATTTTCACTTTTGTAAGGGCAACCATAGCACAGGACCATTCAAATGAGAAGAATTAGTGGCCAATACCAGTGGCAGAATGTAACAAAGTAAAAGTAATTAAGTACCTTATTTAAGTATAAATTTTAGGCATCTGTACTTTACATAAGTACATTTTAAAGTGGATACTTTTACATCACTACATTTGAGAGGTGGGTATCTACTTTCTACTCCACTACAATTTTGAACACCGCTGAAAAGTAAAAGTATTTTTTTTATTATTCTCTGAGACCTGCTGAAAGGGCTCAGGTTTTATTTTTATGTTTTGTAGTCTGAGCAAACAAAAATATACAAATAAAAACAGCTAGAAAAAAAACAATCGATTCAGTTGTTTCTGCTGAACACAACTCACTCAGCACAAATCTTCAGAATCACTACATTTGAAAGCTTTATAAGACCTCAAAATCTGTGTGAAATGCATTTACTTTTTACTCTTTAAGTACTGCAATACTTTTACTTAAGTATTTTTTTCAGGTGATACTTTTACTTGAGACAAAGTGGTCTGTTGTCCCTGGCTCCAAGGTCTAAGGGACCCAGAATTGGACCCTCTTCCCTTCAGTTTATATCAGAGGGGGCACATGTGAGGCTTCTTGCCCCAGGCCCCCAAATTTCTGTCCACGGGCCGGACTATGCATATGTGTATAAGTAAACCGTAGGTTTATGTGTAAAAAGGCAGATTAAACTGCCCACTCTCAAACTCAGCTATCTCCTCCTTTCTTCTGTGGTCCATATAAATCCTTATAATCCTTAAAATAATTTGTTGACTAATAAAAATCAGGTAGAAAAAAAACACTATCAACTGATTAATCGATGAAATGACTAATGAACTACAGCTCTGAGTTCCCTGCACTATAGATTCTCTATATCTGTGACCAATTATCAGGTGGGTGAATTATTCAGTTTTGCTACTTAAGTAAAAGTACAGCTATAGAGATAAAAAGTTACTCAAGTAAAAATAAAAATATCACATGAAAAATTAACTAGAAAGAAAGATAGCTGCAAATTCTACTGAAGTACAGTACTTTACTATTTGTACTTCATTACCTTCCACCACTGCCAACTATATATATTTATAATCCCAGAAATAACTTGCATACATTTTCCCCTCTTTTCTTCTCTTTTCTAATTTCGGAGTGTGCTACTTAACATTTGAAAATAACACATACATCACAATGCCAGTTTACAAAATACCAGGTTGCCATTCCCGGATTGACCACAAGATGGCAGCATTGAGTCATTAGTGACAGGCAGCACTCATCTCTGGTGTGACAGACAAAGTGACAGGCCTTGCTTATTGAATTAAAACACGGTAACCTCCTCTTAGCCCGTACAAGTTGGTTTATACTGTAATGAGATCCACTCTAGTGACTCTGCACAAGATTTAAGACACATTTCAACTGAGCTACGTTTACCTTGTCAACATTTTTGCCCAATTAAAGTCATTCCATCTGAGTTCTACAAGAATAATTTGGATTTTTCATTGATTTTTCAACAAACAAATAATAAAATACAACCAAACCAATACATTCAAAGTAGTTTACATTTGGGCTGAGCGATTTGGGAAAAATATGTTATTGTGATTTTTCTGATTTGGGATTTATGGTTTAATGATTTTGCTCAAAGTTCACATTTTCAAGGCGCCCAGAAGAACTGACAAAAACACTGAAATATGACAAACTAATACAAGAATCACATTTCAGAACATGTTTGCACAGATCTAAAGTACAGGGTTAGCAGTTTTTATGCAGAATAAGATAAGAGATTTTGTTGTTTCTGGAGGAAGTTACGTTAGGCCCACTTCCAAAATAGCCGTTTTTTGTGATCCTCTAATGTAGTCGATTCAAATTTCGATTCAGTTGCGATGAATCCGAAGCCCTCGTTTAAATGTATCCGAAAGCAATGCCCAACATCTATTCTTGGTTAATATCAGCAGCCGTTGTTGTTCCACTGTATAACGCCCTGCAAAATAAACAAACACTGTCAGACGTTATTAATTAGCGCATAATTATGTATACATGTTATAATAAAAAGTCTCATCACCTCCGACAATAGCACAACATATTAAGCCTTGAGCCCCGAGCCACACACAAACACAATTGGATCTTAATTGCAGTCTTTGTTATGGAAGTACATTTGTAACTGTATTCTTTAATTAACACTGCGCGCCAATGGTGAATGTGAAAATGTGCATTAGAACCACATAACCACATAATATGAAAGAATTATAATATAATAGTTTTGTCATAAAAACAATACAAAAAACACTAGGGTTGTTACAATACTGGAATTTCGAACTCGATTTTGACTCTAAGGACATGGCTTGAAATTCAATACAAATTTTGATACCACGATGATAAGAAATACGCTGTTTTATTCAACAATTTTAATGAAACGCAAAGTAATCTTTTCTATTAGCATGTGGTCTGTATTACTACTAGGTTTGGAATAGTCCTTGCCTCTTTAAAATTAATTATTGTGTTGTATTTTGTTGTACATGGGACTAAGGTTAGCTAAGGGAGCCTCTGGTCAGCTCCCATTTTTGCAAGTAAATTGTATGAACTGCTTGATTTGTATTTTATTTTTGTATATTCATGAATAAATCATCACCATTCTAAATCATAGCGTAGAATATAAATGTTGTTTTTTACACTTGATACTTGAGTATGAGTATCTAGGTTCCAATGACGATAAAACTTTTTTTTGTTTTTTTAAAAGAACTGTTTTAATAGGGATGGCTAAGGGATACTGATAGCTGATATTTAGCCTACTGCTGTGGCCGATAACCGATATTTGCCGATAAACAATAGCTTTTAAAACATAGCAAGGCCCACAAATTTATCTTAAGCTGAAGTAAAGTTTCGTGTTTGTGTAAACGTAGAGCCATAAAACGTTCTTCTATTTCAGCTGTCACTCATGAGTCTGTTCAAAGACACAAATCAGATACGATATGGACACACAGAGAATGAGGCAGAGCTAAAAAGTATCAGTATCAAATATCAGTATGGAATATATCGATTTTGGACAATACAGACAAATTGGTGTCAATATTGGAACTGATATGTCGCCCATCAAGTTTTAGTGTTGATTTTTTATCGTATAATTCCAACTAGCGCTGTCAAACGTATCGAAAATCACATACTAATCGATACTAATACCAGTATTGAACACAGATAATTGATTTAACAAGAATCTATACTGAACATAACCAAACTTGATTTTTCTTGAACAATTTCAGAGTAATTTTGAACTTAGTTTAGATCCACATAGTATTTTTTTTTCACCATGTTGTTATCGAAATCGGTATCGAGTATCAACCCTTTTCCTCAGTATCGAATCGAGTTTGAAATGTTAGCACCGCGACAACGCTAATCCCAACACAGCGTTTTTGCAAAAGTAAATAAAAATACAAGAATTTGAAATGTTACAGAATGGATTAATTGGATAAATGGATAAATAATTTGAAGTCTGAAAATGAGAAAAAATTGTTAATTAAAAATATTCGTTATAAATGTAAATTGTTCAGTATTCCAGCTTTCAGTAAATGTGATTAAACGTTGGCAATGTGTCAGATTATGCGCGGTATTAGATTTTAAACA
The DNA here is from genome assembly GCA_019594935.1 of Periophthalmus modestus. Classification (NCBI taxonomy): domain Eukaryota; kingdom Metazoa; phylum Chordata; class Actinopteri; order Gobiiformes; family Gobiidae; genus Periophthalmus; species Periophthalmus modestus. The sequence continues at coordinate 13,879,376 of JAIEZT010000441.1, read as the reverse complement.
AAATTTTTCTAAGCAATTTTTAGTGATATGAGTAACTGTAACTCACTGTGGTATCGAAATCAGTATCGAGTATCAAGCTTTTTTCTTCGAATCGAATTTGAAATTTTAGCACCGCGACAACGCTAATCCTAACATGGCATTTTCCCAAGTGTGCAACCAAACAGTACCAAAAAAAAATGTATAAAGTAATTTGAAATGTTACAGGATGGATCTTTACTTAAAGGAGAGAATTTGTTAATTTAAAGTCTCAAAAGTAGAAAAAATGTAATTGTAACTCACTGTGGTATCGAAATCTGTATCGAGTATCGAGCCTTTTTCCTTTGTATCAAGTTTGAAATGTCAGCACCACGACAACGCTAATCCCAACACAGCATTTTCGCAAGTGTGCAACCCAACAGTAGCACTCCATGACGAACTTGTAAATCTATATGCTTGTAGTGAGTGTAAATTGAAGCCAAACCCTATTAGAGGCTAATGGTATGTTTACACATTTCTGTTCCATATGCCGGGACACAATCAAGCATGTCATTCAACAATGTCGAGGCAGCGCTCCTAATGTGGAGACTGTACTGGTGCCACACACTTTCATTTGCGCACAGACAATGGAGCTGCCGATTGGCTGTGGGGGGAGTCTGAGCGGAGGAGAGGAAAAAAGAAATCATTTTACAATTCTCATCACCCAAAACACTGAATGATTTAGTGCAAAATTAATTACCCCTTTTACCCAACTTTAGACAATAACGTCGAGGGCTGTCTATCGGAACACTTTGATTCTATTAAAGTTCAATTTGCAGTTCGGCAAGAGTGATTTTGTATTTCAGTATTTTTATCTGGCGCCCCTGCATGCACAATAGTGAAAAGGCAAAGGGTGTAGTTGATATTTTAACTTGAATTACCTGTGCGGCTAAAATGGTAAATTTGAATGATATTTGTGATAAGATTTGTTCAAAAAATCTCACGTCTACGATTCAGGGCGTGACAAAAGATGCTTTTAAAAAGGGTATCCGAGCACATTAAGGTTTAATTAATAAAACTTTTACAAAATAGGTTTAAATTAATCAACTTTTACCTATTTAGAAATGTTATTGTGTACTACTACGATGTCAGGAATCGCATAATTAATTTTGAATGTAAATGTCATAGTTGGGTAATTATATGAATTTTAGAAAATAGGGACTATAATCTCTAGTACTTAGTGTGTTTTAATGGTCATTCAAGCAGATCTACAAAATAAAAGGATCTGAAATGTTACAGACTGGATCTTTACTTAAAGGGGAAAAATAGTTCATTTAAAGTTTGAAAATTAGAAAAATTGTTAATAAAAAATAAATGTAAGTTGTACAGTATTGCATCTCTTAGTAAATGTGAACGTTACCTTATGTTTTGCAGGTAATTTCATAAGCAGTTTTTAGTGATGCTAGTCATGTAAATACTGAATTTTAAAACAATCTTAGCAAAAACGTGTCTAAAATCTGACATTGTGATACTCTCTTGTGTACTGTACCACACTTGTAATTCTGTCTTTCATTTCAGACCACAGTCGATGGTGTTTTGCACTAGTGGTGGAGGAGGATGGCTGCTTGTCCAAGTGCAGGAGCGATCTAATCCGGATGGGGGCCACCTGTGTCTGCTGGCTTAGGCTCACTCTGTCTGTGTCCTGTCCTACTCCAGGAAGTGGTCAGCAAACGCACCACGCTCTTCTGCTCTTCTGCTCTTCTCTCTTCTGCATGTAAACGACAAAACACAGAGGTAAGAGATAGAACAGTAGTAGTTTGAGAAATTTGGTGCTCGCTTTTGGAAACTGGCTGCTCTATATGGAGTAGTCAGCCTTTATAACTTAACTATTTATATCAAGTGTTTTTCCCTTTTTTTTGTTAACAAAGCATACCTATTGCTGGGTTTTGGATGAAAACATTTTATAGAGCCAATAATATTTTAATACGGATGGGGGCTACTAAAATGAATAGTGCTAGGCTCAACAAATGTAAAGGTATCGTCTAGGAATTTATTAAGAAACTTTCAAGTTGCCACAGTAACGTCTTCTAGTAATGCAAATACCCAGTTAGACATTACCCTGGTGAATAGCAATATTTTATTTTATTTTCTTAGAGTTGTACAGGCTTAGACAGGTGCATTCATTTGGTAGTTAACTTCATATCTAATACAGAACATATGAGCATGCATTCTGTACTAGTTGCAAAACACTTAGATTCAATCCTCAAGCCAGGCAACAGTACAACACCAGATTTTCAAACCGTGAAAGGAGGAATAAGCAGCAGTGGAAGAAGTACTCAATTTTGTTACTTAAGTACAGATACCAGAATACAGATACCGAAAAAATACTCACGTAAAAGTAAAAGTATGACATGAAAAAAAAGTAAAACTATTATAGTACCCGTTTAAAAATGTACTTAAAGAGTAAAAAGTAAAAGTATTCTGCGCAGATTTTTAGGTCTTATGAGGCTTAAACTGTATTGATTTTGATAAAGGTTTGTGCTGAATTTTGTTCAACAGAAACATCTGGATTGATCTTTTTTCCTACCTATTTTTATTGTATTTTGTTTATTTTAACTACAAATATAAAAATAATCCCTCGGGCTTTTCATCAGGTCTCAGGCAATAAAAAATAATTTTAAAAAAAATTTTACTTTTCAGTCCAGTTCAAAAATGTAGTGGAGTAGAAAGTGGAGATAGCTGCTCTCAAAAAATAAATAAATAAATAAATAAAAGTAAAGAAACCTAAAATTTGTACTTAAGTATAGTGCTTCACTGCTTTTATTTTGTTACCTTCCACTAGTGGGAATAGAGCATTTAAATCTAACTAGTTCCTAGTTCTTATAAATCTATTAGCACATTGCTTGTATTCACATGCACAGCTTTGGGCGGGTGCATGCACAGCTTTAGGACCGCTTACAGCCAATCAGCTCTCATCCCAAAGCCTCAGACAGTCTTTCTTATGAGTTTACACATGAACAGAGGTTTTGAAATTAAATGCAGACATATGCAGCGTTTTTATATTTCCACAAAGTACTGCTTTTACAATAGACTTTATGAGGGGAAAATATTTATGAGAGAAATTAGGTATTGCAGCTTTAATGACACTCACAATTTGAGTTTTTGTGCCCTATTTCTTGTTTAGTACAATCGGGAATTGAGTTAAAAGTCAACAATTTGAAATTTTCACCCAAAAAAGATGAATAAATATAAATAAATAAATTTTACTTGCCAAGAAATGACCTTACAATTACTCAAAACAAAACTGAAACATATTAGCCAATATAACAATGAACTAAACAGGACCTTCATCATAAGAGAATTTCCACAAACTGTAATCTCCATCATTACCGCTACATCTGTCAGTACGGCACATTCAAACCACTCTCCCCGACGCGATAATCTGAGGACAATTCAATACGCGGTGCTAGCTAGCGCGGGGGCCGTCCTCCCTTGTCTGGCTGCTTGTGTCTTTGTTGAGCAGTCGATAGGTTAACCTGCCCCGTGGTATCCATCTTGTGTGGCCCCCCTCGCATTACCATTGATCTGAGGGAAATAAAGAGCGCACGTGTTATTATATACAACCCAGAAAAACTGCCTCTGCGCGTGATGGAGTGGTCCGGCCAAGTTTGAGAAAAATGGCCCCCGAGACATATTCCGTCTTCCTGTCAATAGCACAGCCTTTGCACCGCGACCCGGATCAATACGGACTTATGTTTTCATGATAACACATAACGCTGCTTGTCTCCTTCGGTTTGCACCCTTTATTCAGCCAAATTGCATATGTTTGAGAGAGGGGGGTATTCACCAAAATATATTGTCAATTTATGTTTATTTTGATAAAGATAATCCAATGGAATTTTTGGAAGATATCGGAAAATTGCTAAAAATGTATCTGCGGAATTAATTGCAAGCAAGTCAAAACTGCAATTTGCAACTATTCAAATTGCGAAGTGTGTAATTGTGTTGGTAGTGTCCTCTGCAAACAACAACATATCCTGTCTTATGTATATAGAACAGTGGTGGAAGAAGTAAAAACGAAGTCCGTGGTAACATCCTGACTCAAGCTTCAACTTTGAGCAAACAAAAATAAATACACAAAATTCATGAGAAAAATTTTGAAATTGATTCGTATTGCTACTGTGAACCAAAATAAGTGTCATTTTTGATCAATATCACTACATTTGAGACTTAAAAATGTAATTTTGTTAAATAGATACTTTTACTTAAGTAGATTTTTTTCATGTGATACTTTTACTTGAGTAACTGTTTACTTCTGTATCTTTAGTTTTACTTAAGTAACAAAATGGAGTACTTCTTCCACCACTGATATAGGGCCTGTTAACCCTGTAGTTTAGACCTCTACAAACATGTTCTGATGATCATGAGATAGTCTAACAGTTCAGATTTCAGCTCTCATCTCAATTACCAATGCTATTGGACAACAAAATAGTGAAATAAATCTTAAATCACAAATTAAATCGCAATAAGTTATATATATATATATATATATATATAATTTTTTTTTTTCAACATTTTTATACTTACATAGTACATGTCTAGAGGTTTGACTTTAAAATCCACCTTGAATGGGCTAGAGGTGCACAGTATTATGAATGTTGTATATAACATATACCAAATTTAAAAATCAAGTATATCGTTAATAATAAAGAATGATCTCAAAATGCTACAAGGGCTTGAGAGCGGATAAAAAACAAAAATGAAAATATATGCTGTAATCTTTCAAACAGAGATATAAACTGATCTGCTCTTTTATAGGTCGTTATAAACTCACATTTGTCTTATACTTAGAACTCAACTAGCACATTTACAAGACGTGCTTGAACACATTTTTGTTGGATTACCAACATATGTTCTTATATTTTTGCCGCATCCCGCTTGAAAATATATAAGTTATCAATTTTGTCAATATTAGCCACCCTTAAATTTTTTTTTCTATGTTTTTGTCTGATTTTTTATTTTTTTTTTTGCAGTTTTTTCATGATTTTCTTCGATTTATTCCAATTTTGCTAAACTTAAAAACATCTCATTCAGTATTATATATTCACTCTCATATTACCCACCTCTGCTGTATTTTTTGCCATATATTTTTGTAGCTTTTTCATCAGTTTCTTCTTTCTGTTCCAGTTTTGCATATCTCCAATTCATCTAATCCAGCTTTATCTCCGTCTTCTATTCCCCACCTCTAATACAGCATTCCCTTTACAATATTCTCCGCAGACAACAGGGAGGACTTGGCAGTTACAAATTTACATGTTGGTTTGGTGGACGTTTTTCAGAGCTTTTGGGGGTCTTTCATGTGTGAGACTGCTCAGTGGAGAGAAGACACCCCTCGGTACTAACATCTGTTGTAGAGTAGGGCTGTCAGACTGGCTTTTGTGGGCTCGGCTCCTTTCTTAGATTGTCATGTGCTTTTTTTGATCATTTAGGTGAGAGAGGGAGCCGTGAAAAGTGTATTTACAAACTGAGAGCACTATACTTACACGTCTTTTGTTTTGTCATTTTTTTAATGTTTAGGGGCTGTTGACATTGATGCGTGTCACGTTGTTAAAAAGTGTCGGACAGGGTGCAGTTTGCGATTTGTGCAGTTTTTGGTAGTTTTTAGATTAGAGAATGGCAGCTCAGTTTGATTTGGATTTGGATATCAGAGGTGAGAGATATTACAAAAATGGAGAATAGATACAATTGTTGTTTTGGAGATATCCAAAAAAAAAATCAAATATATTTTATAGGACAAACGTTATTAAAAAGGCTGCAAGAGATGATTAAAAATAACAGATAGTGTAACATGTGAATTCCCAAACAATGTCTGCGCTCTGATGGTTAGTTTTACACTCCATTTCACTTTCACATTTGATGCACTACTTGAACTAGGAGTGGGCCAAATATCAGATATTGTGATACTTCTTTTGTTGATACGAAACGGGATGTTTATGTAGTGGTTTACTACAAATAAATACTGTTGTAAAAATGTATTTGTTTATTTTTAAACAGTGATATATCATAGAATATCATGTGTAGCATGTGTTTCCATAGCGGTCGTTATTGTATCGTGAACAATGTACAGTCTATCTCACTGAATTGGGAGGGATTCTGTGAAGTCCACCCCTAAATTAATAAATAATAATAAATAATATTTATGTCTCAAAATTAGCATTACCATTGAGAGACAAAAAACACAGATATGAAGTATTCATTTTATCTGAGTAGTGTTTAAAATGTTGTCAGTGACATCCAGCCGCAGCTCCCTGTTCACTGCCTGATCTTTCAATATTTATTAATTTTAGCGTGACTCAGCAAAAACCTCATAGAGATACAATTGGACTGGAAGTAGTGACGCTAACAGTGAGGCTGCTGGGGATGGGCACTGTTGTACACAGAGCTAATTGTCACAGGGATTATTTAAAAAAATAAAAAAATCAAATAAAAAGAAAATAAATAAATAAATAAAAAACATATAAAAAAATATAAATATATATATATATATATATATATATATATATATATATATATATATATATATATAAATCTATTGTCAGGATCACCTGTCCCTTCTGGAATGCTTGTAACTTTGTGAAGTTTGAAATCTGTGCACTTTTTGATTGTTTTGAGTGAATTGCAGGTCACTTTGACTTGAATATTTTGAGTTGTGCTTCGTCGCCTTAGCTGTAGCATGCGCGGTGTTTTGGCTAGGCTGGTGTTGTGATGCCACAGCAGGAAGTGTCTGAGAGCACCTGTCCTGTAGTGCCGCGGGGCATGTCACCCCGTGTAATCCCAGGTCACTTCTCATTTGTCTTAGTCAAACACGGTGGCCGCTAATGTCTTTTAGCCTTGCGAGCCTGGATCATCAACTGGATATATAATGAAACATATATTACTTTTATTCTGACTTATGTGGAAGGTTAAACTAACAGTATAAGAAGTAATGGCATAGAACTTGAGTATGATGCAGCTGCTCATGACTCCCTCTAGTGGTTCTGCTTTAAAAGGCTACTGCTGATGATGTTTTCTGAATCTTTATTTGAAATTTAATACAACATAATGGCATACAGTGGAGCTCATGATTTTAAAATAATGTACAATTTAAATAATGAAATTTAAATAAAACAAATAACAGTTTTTAGAGGCCATTTTGTGCCTTTTAAAAAAATGTCCTTTAAGATAAATTTATAGAAAAATATTGAATTATATGCTTTTATGTTGTTGCTGTGTGATCTGTAATCTATGACTAAGTTCAGTTTAAATCATATTATTTCGGTGTGTTGAGGGTGAGGCCATACGTGTGCTTAAAGGTTCTATTTGGCTGAAATTATCCAAATGATTCGAGTGAATGGGAAAAGAGTTTAAAAACACAGACGAGTGCTTCCTGTATCACTACTCACTGACATCACAAGGTGTAACAGAGTGTTTTCTGTTTGAGAGAAGTCTAAATATGCAGGGCTTGTGTGTTAAACATGTGTGAATGAAACAAAACACTACTCCAGGTATGCTTTTGATGAGGAAACAACATTATAACATAGATCAGAAAATAGTGTAATATGGGCCTTGCCAGCTAAAGTGACAAGTTGCTTTTGCTATTACACAGTTGAGTTATAGTTTTAGGCTAAGATTATATACAATAATGACATATAAACACAACATATAGTTAATATTGAAATATTTGCTGAATTTTTTATTAATTTCTTTATTCCGTTCATTTATTTTTTAAGCCCAACCGACTTTACTACAACCAGCAACAGACACCGTCAAACTCAGACACTTTTGCACCATTGCCAAAACCAATCTATTATCATAACGTCTACCACTTCGCACCCTAGCCATCCCTACACCCCTTTAACTACATCGTCTCATCTCTCATACAGCGGCGACACATTAGCGACACACATTTAAATTATTAACAGCGTGCCCCCCTCTCGCTCCTCCCCGCCCCCCCTCTGTGCTCCCGTTTGCTATAGTCTAGAACAGGTGAGTGTTTGTACAGGCTGACACCTCGTAAAGGGCCTGATAACCTGTCCCAGTGTCTTCTTATCTGAGCCTTCACAATGGCAGGTCCCCGAGCAGGCTGCTGTCTCCCTGTGGGCCCATTATCAGATACCCTCTCTCTCCTCCTCTCTCCCCTCTGTTCCTTCTCTCTCCCCTCCTCTCTACCTCTTCCCCATTTTTCTTTCTCTCTATCGCTCTCCTTTCTTTCTTTCTTTCTTTCTTTCTTCTTCCCTCCCTCACTGTCTCCTTTCTCTCTCCTCTCTCCCTCTCTCTTTCTCTCTCTCTCTCTCCCCATCCCCTGTCTCCCCCTCTCTCTCTCCTCTTCTCCCACCCTCTCTAACATACACGGTCATTCACACACAGTGGCTCCATCTTTTATGCATCACTCTCTTTCTCCCTCTCAGATACCCTCTCTTTCCTCTCTCTTTTTCTCTTCCTCTCTCTCCCCTTTCACCCCTCTGTGACATACATGACATATACAGTGGTTCCCTCTATTCTGTGTCACTCTCTCCTCCTCTCTCTCCTCCCCTTTCTCTCCCTCTCTCAATCCCCTCTCTCCCCCCGTCCCTCCTCTCACCCCCCTTTCTCTCTCTCTCTCTCTACTCATTCCCTTCCCTCCTCTCACTCACTGTCTGTCTCCCTGCCTTCTTTCAGTCCCCCGTCTCTCTTCTCATTCCCATCTCTCCCCCCTCTCTTCCCTCTCTTCTCTCTGTCTTCTCTCTACAAACCCCTGTGAGGTTATTGTGTGCTGTTTACAGGCTCATGATGCCTGTGATAACAGTGTTGTGTTTTATGAGTGCTGGTGAGTGCTGCTGCTGGTGCTGGTTGGGGACAGTAGTTGTGCGTTGTTTGACAGAGTAGCTTCCTCCTGTTACTGATAAGACGAGGCTGTGTATATGACATGTTTGAAAAGGAGAATAACCCCTAAAACAATTGTGCATCAGTAAAGTTGGAAAAAGAGGTGGGCAGCAATTGGCTTGAATAGCTTTGCCAGTAAACAGTACTCCTAAGTGTACATTTTACTTTTACTTGACTTTACTCAAGTAGTTTGATTTTAACAGTACTCCAGGTCAGCTAATCAGAATAAACACTACGACTTGACTATTAAAATAATATTAATTGTATTTTCATAATTGTAAAGTTACTTACATACAGACTAAAACACATGGCCAAAGAGCTTTTATAACAAAGACAGTGGCATAAAAATTCTGATTTTGATCAGTCACCATTTTAAATTTGCTCTATTTCAACTGTATTTTTTTTTGTTAAAAATGTTTTTTTAAAAAAGAAAAAGAAATAAATAATTGTCTAACTAGTCGACTACTAAAATAATCGTTGCAGACCTACAATACATTTTAGTGGTTAGTGTAGTGGCTAGTCACATCAATAAAATTTTAAACCTGATTTTGATACTTAGGAATTCAATATTCAAAACCAGTCCGATACCACAATGATAATTTTAAAAAAGCACTTCTTTAAGCAATAGAATGTGATTTTCAACATGTGTTATATCTGTGTAATCCCTCAGTGGTCCAGGTAGATTCCGTAGTGGTCCATGGGCGTATACTAGTCTATGTGTCTTATACTTGTTCAGCTACAGCACAAGATCATTCTAAAGCTATTCAGGAAAGGTTCATTTCTGTCCTGTGAATGTGACTTTTAGTATTGATACTTCTATTGATCTTTTTCCAGTACTAGTTTTAGTATCAAATAATATCTGATTTTCAATATTTTTGACAATTCTATTAGTAGTTCTACGAAGTAATTTATTTTCTTTTATAAATAATATTTCAGAATTAAAATTTTTTAGCCTTAGTAGAATACTAAAGTTCAAATTAAATGAAACAGGCAAGTACTCAAAACAAATTACTTTTTTGCCACTGCGCTTCTTATAGAACTGTTTTTTGGATTTTTGTATTTTTTTTTTCTTTAGAAAGCCAACTTTTGAGGCGACTGAAGCCACAGGGGATCAAAAATCCAGAGGAGAGAATGGAGAGATTCAACAGTGAGGTCATCCAGGGTAAAACCTCCAGAGGCACAGACAGTCATTCGCTGCAGGGAGACAAAGAAAGTTTGAACTCAAAAACAAAATTTGCAGCAACATGTTTTGGATAATGGAAGTAATTATGCAAATAACTGTCACTGAAAATTAGAAGCAAAACTTTTCACCAAATTATACTCGAAATAATGAAGACGGTTATATAACCTAAGGACACAATGTTTTATTAAAATTAAAACATTTAAAAACATCATATATTTTCATAAACTGAACATAAAATCTTAGATGAAGCTAGAAATGGAAACTGTAACTTGTACACTGCTAAAGCACTTAGAGATGAGATTGGTACATTTTTATTCTAACAAAAATAAAAAGTAAGGATGTCCCCATATGGATTTTTTGAGCCAATACCAACTCTTTCCATTCATTTCATTTATCTTTGTTCATACAGGGAGAGTCCAATGAGAGAGTGTTACAATATGGCACAATACAAACAAAAACAAACAATACTAATGCTGCAAGATTAATCACAAATGAATACAAATCACAATTTAAATGGAAGTACCATAATTTCCTCCACAAACAGCAGTTTTTCTGCATAGAAATTGCAAACCCTGTAGTTTGATCTGTACAAACATGTTATAAAAATTATTCTTGTATTTATTTTCACTTCATATTTGAGTTTTTTTGTCAATTCTTCTGGACGTGTTTAAAACGTGAACTTTCACCTGTATCCTATTTTCAAAACATAAATCACAAGCCTAATCGCAATGCTTGTCAGAAAAATCCCAATCAGATATTTTTCGCAAATTGTGTAGCTCTGGTTACTACTTTTGTATCTAATCTCCACCACCACATCTGTGAAAACCATCTCCCATAACACACCAGGCACACACAATTTAAACAGAATTAAGCGCGGCGTCTATCTGCAAACATATGATTAATAATCTTTGGAATCGTGTAGCAGCGGGATCGGCCCCTTCTACTATCTGTGGGAAAACCTGTTATCTACCCCTGCCATTCATGTACACATTTATTGGATTCTGAGTGCGCCGGATCAATCTTTTGGCCACCAGAGGAGCATAACTAATGGCAACATTAGAATGGCTTTGTGAGAGGGACTGGCCGGATGCAGGTTAACCAAGCAGCAAATAATCTGGGATTTTATACCCCGCATGAATGACCATAGGAGGATATGCTGCGAATAAATTAATCTCCCACCCCAAATTTTTGCAATCACTGTTATCTTGTGAATTAAATATATAATAATTTTAGAGAGGAGTGGCCTTCATTTTTTTTTTTTTTTTTTCTTTTTCAATTCTTTCATTATTTTTGAATATTTATTTAATTTGCAGATAATGACTGCCATTTTGGTGTCAGAGAATCCATTCCAAAACTGTGGGCGTCTTGTGAAATTAACAGTTTTTGTAAGAAGTGGTCTTTAATTTCTTTTTTCTTTTCTTTTCTTTTTTTTTTTTTTTTATCTTTTTTCAATTTTCTTTTTTTTTGCAGTTAATGACTACCATGTTGGTGTCCCAGAATCCATTCCAAAACTGGGTAATCTTGTGAATTAAAACATTTTTGAAGAGGAGTGGTCTTTAGTTTAGTTTTTTTTTTTTTCCCTCCCTTTTTAAAATTCATTTCATTCATTCATTTGCAGATAATGACCGCCATTTTGGTGTCAGAGAAGTCATTCCAGTACTGTGGGCATCTTGTAAACTAGGACTTTTTCTTATTTTTGTTGTTGTTTTGACTTGAGAATCCATAAATGATTATCAATTGTAGATATATTTTTATTTTTCAAGGCAGACTACCTTTATATGACTCAAACTTATTTTAAAGACATCCCTTCCATTTCTTTTTCAGGATGGAATTTTCTCCCCCATAATGACCACCATGCTGGGGTCAGAGCGTCCATTCTGCCGCCCTCTCCTTTAAGGCCCCCGTGCTCCTATTTGGCTGTTGTGCCCAAACAAGGATTTTATAAAACGGGTGACATCGCCACACAAGCTGTCTGCCGAATCCCCCTTAATTAAAGTGACGTTTAACGCTTCCCTCAGACACTAATAAACCCCCACTCCATTAAGATCCTCCTAATTACCGCGTGGAGGGGAGAAAGAAAAAACAGGACATAGAATAGACAGTGGCGAGGTAAGCCTGCTGGCATTTGGCCCCATAAGCCGAGCGTTACACAAAAGAAAATGTCCACTATGTTAGCCTTCCTAGCCCTTTATTCTGTCACTCTTTCTCTTTTTCTCTCTCTTCTCTCTCTCTTCCCTCTGACTCTCTCTCTTTTCTGTCTCTTTTCTCTGCCTCTCTTTTCTCTATTTCTCTTTTCTCCTTCTCTCCCTTTTCTCTCTCTTTCTCTTTTCCCTCTCTTTTCTCTCCCTCTTCTCTCCCCCTTTCTTTCGTTCTCTCTCTCTTCCCTCTCGCTTTCTCTTTTCTCTCCCTCTTTTTTCTCTCTCTTTTCTGTCTCTTTTGCCCCTCTCCCTTCTTTCTGTCTCTTCCTCTTTTCTCACTCTTCTCTCTCTCTTTCTCTCTCTCTCTCTCTCTCTCTCTCTCTCTCTCTCTCTCTCTCTCTCACTCTCTCTCTCTCTTATGTTTTCATCCTTTTTTATGAATGAAAGAGTGTGACATGTGCAGCCCGGAGTGTCCATTCATTCACTGAGCCGGAGGAATGCACCAATCACAGCCCCCGATGTGGAGAGGGCGCAGTAGTATAGGCTTAACACCGGGGGCACCAGCTGAAGTGGATTGGGAAGTGTTGCTAAATGCTGTGGCTAATGGGTTTAGAGTAGGTTTAGTTATACTTGTTTAGCTAGCCTATAGCCTATAGTGTAAATATGCTTTTGGAGAGGGGCTGGCTGGAGTCATTACAATTCATGTTGGTGGTTTTGATATTTTAGAATGAAACTAGATTTGAAAAGTATGTGATACTGTTGTATGAAAAAATTCTATTGTGATTTTGGATAGGAAATATGTTTACTCATGTTTCATGGTGAAAATCAACTAAATCAAGCCACTATGTAACTTTTTTTGGGGGGGATCTGACATGTGCTTGTCTCAATGGAGATGTTAATGCTTTTCCTGGAATGTTCCTCAGTATGAAATTAAACATTACTATCCATTATCCAAATTTATAATAGAAACATGCAAAAAAAAACATTTTTTTAATTTTATTTTTAACGTTACTTTCAACATTAAGTAATAGTAATTTCTTTTATAGGGTAATCCCCTTAGTCGTCCAAATATATACTTGTCTTATACTTCAGATACAGCTCAAGGTCATTCTAAAGCTATTTAGCAAAGGTTCATTTCTATCCTGTCGATGTGACTTTTTAGTTTCGATACTTGCTCAGATCAGTATCTAGTTTCGATATTAGTTTTGTTATCGATTAGTATCTGATTTTTAATGCTTTTGACAACCCTATACTTTCCACAGATCTGACCTGTTACTTGGGCTGCCCTTGAACTTCCCAATGGGGATAGATATTTTGATGTCATACTGTGGAACATTCCAGGCAAAACATAACTCCATAAACACAAGCAGGTGGTGGACACTCCACTAGAGAAGTTCCATAGAGCACCTTTAAACGCCGCTATTATTAACAACTCTACAGTACTGTACATGTTGCATTTGTATGTGTAGATCTACTTCAGATTCTCCATTATTGCTGCAGATGAACTCAAATTACTATTGGTTTATTTTTGACAGTGTTAATCAAATGCTCTTCATAGTCATTAGCATTTGAACCAGTCTCTATACAAAACAATCATTACTATCATGCTAGCAGCGTTCTGATTTTTAGCTAACCGTCTCTTGTGCGGGTCACACTAGTCCCTGCTGCTTTCACCTCACATGGCTCTCCAAAGATACAAATGTAAAGTGGGCCACACTGGTGGCAGAGGTTAAACGTGTTTGGTCCCTGTCCTGGTCTGCGGATTAATGACATTAGCAAAAGTTTCCATTAGCGCCAGTGCAGGAGGGGGGAGAGAGGGGCGAGAGGGGGATGGAGTGCAGGGGCGTTCATGCGGAGAGCCACATGACGAACACACAGATAAGACAAAATGGAATACGTCTTTGGCCTCCGCAGACAGAGGGGGCCAGGAAGTGCCACTCCAAATTAGCCGCAGGGCCAGTTTGTTGTTACTTCATTAAGCCAACAGCCCCGGGAAAAATAAAAAGCAAGGTCGCGGCCTTTAGCTGCAGGGAGGCCCCATTCTACGAGAGGAAGATTTCCCAACTTAAAGCTCAGCGGCTATTGTTTACTCAGTGCACAAGTGTGGGGAAGAAGTGCACAGTTCTGGAGAGACGATTTAAAGCAATGGAAGATTTATAGCAATGGAGTCAGAATGAATATTAAAATGATCACATTAAGGAAATCACAATTAGGCTATTTAAGTTACATTAAAAAACAAACAAATATCCTGTGTTTCTTTATTCGTTGTAGAAAAGGTTTCAGAGGTCTGATTTTGTTGTCAAGATGTTTTGGCTCCCGACCAGAAGCCTTTTTGAATTTGATGAAATTGATTTAAATTGCAAAAATAATGTTCAGATGACCACTGCTGAAACCCTCTCTATATTGAACCACTCCTGGACAACTTTGGGATTACACAAATTCTTTATTAAGTATAAAATCTGGTAACCCTGTAGACCACTGCAAACATGCCTGAAAATATATATTTCAGTCTTCCTCAGAATGTTAATTCTCTCTTGAATTTGTTTGCACTTGAACAATAGAACATATTAAATTTGCTGTTGGCTAAAATGAAAAGCCACATTTACTATATATATATATATATATATATATATATATATATATATATACACACACATACACACACACACACATATGTGTGTGTGTGTGTGTGTGTGTGTGTGTGTGTGTATATATATATATATATATATACACACACACATATATATAGGGGGATATACTATATATGTATACATTATAACAACATATATAATGCATACATACACATTATAACAGGGGGATTACAACACAACATTCTGCCAGTAGGGGGAGTCTGTGCAGTGACTCAAACCAAATTGACAAAAATTCCATGCACAACTTTCCCATCCTGGATGAATCAGGCACTTAACAGTAACATTTAAAAACTATTCTGTGTATGTGCCTCTTTTCCTTTCATATAATGTGACTGCATTGGACTAAAAATTCCCGACATAACAACATTTTAAGAGGTAATGCATTAAAGGTGCACTGTGTGACCTGTAACTTGCTCTGGCGGCACCAACTGCTTATCTCCATGGACAGCTCAGTTTAATGCCATCCTGAGCATAGCAGGTGGTGCACCCCTCCACCTTTAACCGGCCTTCCATTGAGTGATGACTCATTCTCAATGTCCATGCACAGAAACACTCAGACTCTGTGAATCAGCTCTTGAGCCTCACACCAAACACAGCCGTTGAACCGGCAACCTCCGAGTGCATGTCAACAAGTGTTCCCCCTACTAGAATCATACGCACGGGGCCTTGGGAGATGGCTTACTTCATGAATATTGCAGGACGGGCGTTGTGGCGTGTTTGTTGCTTTCGAGCTCTTCAAAGCGAGCGGAGTGGGAGAACGCCGTCCTTGTTGTTGTAACCAGAGCCGCACCGTGCCTCTTTATTTGCAGCCGCTGACTTTATTAGAGGCTATGGTTACAGACCCTTGGAAGGAGGAGGGCTATTGTATTCTCAGGCCCTACTCTGGCACACAGGGCACGGCTTCTTTACCTCTCCATGTGCTGTGTTCTTCGTAATAAACAAACACACAAAACACAATAGTGGTTATACCTGAAAGAGCTGAGATGGTAAAGCACAACCGGAGTGAGTTAAAAATGTCTAATCAGGGTTGCATATCACTTTAAAAGTAGTAAAAGTCAGTAGTTTTAGTTTGCTGACATCTTTGTAGTGGTGGAACATAACAAAGTAAAAGTAGTAAAGTACTGTACTTAAGTACAAATTTTAGGTATTTGTAGTTAAGTGCATTTTAAAGATATTTTTTTCTTTTACTTCACTACATTTGAGAGCAGGTATCTGTACTTTCAGCTCTACTACATTTTTGAACTGGACTGAAAAGTAAAAGTATGTTTTATTATTGTTTGAGACCTGCTAAAAATCCTGAGGGGTTTATTTTAACACGTTTGCAGTTTGAGCAAACAAAAATATAAACATAACAGGTAGGAAAAAAATGATCAATTCAGTTGTTTCTATTGAACAAAATTGAGCTCAAATGTGTATGAAAATCACTACATTTGAAGCCTCATAAGATCTCAAAATCTGCATGAAATACTTTTTACTTTTAAGGGCATTTTTAAAGGAGTACTTTAATACTTTTAATTAAGTAATTTTTTTCATGTGATACTTTTACTTGAGTATTTTTTTTTTTTTGCTCCATTATCTGTACTTTTACTTAAGTAGCAAAATTGAGTACTTCTTCCACCACTGCATCTTTGCTCAAACCAAGCCTGCCTTTTTCAAAAGTTATTCCAACTTGCTCAACTCTCTGCACTAAACAAACTTCTTATCACTCTGAAACTATTAATGAAATATATTCTCTTTCACACAGGCAGCCTCCGTATCTCCGCTATTGGCCTACTTCTCCTCCCCGCGTGCAGCCTCTCAGCACTGGGGGTGAACAGGAGCTGACTTGGCTTAAAAGTCCCAGGGCAGGGTCCAGCGAGCGTCTACCCAGGCTGCCCGCACATCGGCCTGCTTGGTTTCACCTGGTAACTGAGCATGTGCTATTTACCGTGGGCTTAAATGCAATCAGAATCCCGGAGCTGCCAGGGAAGTACTGGGCCTGACATTAAGGGTGCTGCCTGCCCCCGCCCCCCTCTGCCCACTCCCCGCTCAGACACAAGGAGTTAAGAAGTGCACTGGAAATGTGTTGTCACAGTTTGGAAGTTGGGTGGACTTTTTTTTTTTTTTTTTTAAAGTGCAAACAAGGTAAAAAGTTAAGTTCAGGGACAGACTGAAGCACTACTACTTCACCTCAAGTAGTGGTAAAGTGTTGTAGGTAGTAAAAGCAGCAAATTAAATACTTTTATTACACTGGATATTTCATTTGAGGAAGCCCTGCAGTCGCGACATATATTTTCTTTTCATTTATTTATTTGGACAATTTTGTTTCATGTTTTGCAGTGAATAGACAGAAACACTTGTCATAACTATGTCTTGAAGAAATTTCCACTGAAAGATCATCTATAATATTACTTAAATTATAAATTATAACTTTTGGCCATGGAATCGAGTGCATGCCCTCATATGTTGCTTGAGGTAGCATAGATTGTTTAGAATTTGCAACCAACTGGAAGGAGGCTGGTTCAAACCTCCTATAAGTCATTACAGTGGTTGCTTCCACCCACAATGCCCATGTCATAGTATGCAGGTCTCATCTAATGTGAGTGTAGGCTCACTTAGGCTCCTGCTTTGGACGTTAAACATACTGTGGACACACTTTGTCATACTTTGCCATACACTAACCCTGTAAGCTTTAGTTGCTTAGTCGCTTAATTGATCAGTGGAGTCTTGTATAAATACACCATTGGCTATACTTTTCTATTTAAATAGTTGTTTTTGGTTGAACTGCAGTTTTGGTCACATATATGATCAGATTATAGATTCTCAAAAGTTTTAAGAGCGCTTGGCCTTTTTAGTTGACTAATGGATCAGTAGGTTATGTCTTAAGCCGACCAAGAATTTCTTTAGTCAGCTCCAGCCCTTCCATACACTGTTTATATATTTAAAATTTTACTTTGCATTTTAAACCAGACGATTTGCACACAAGTTTAATTCTCATAAATTGACTCCCTTCATGCTGAACACTGCACATTTGTATTAATCCTTCTCTCTTTTTCTTTTAGCTCTACTTACTCCTGCGTATATCGTACAGGAGTCAGCTGTGTGAAGTGGCAGGAGGGCGCGGCGCGGAGGGGCCCTTTATCCCACCCGCTTTCACCACGGTGCCCACAGAAGAGCCATTTAAGCACTCTAATGGGAGACACAGCCCAGCACTGAGAGGGGGCGCGGCCAGCCAGGAGACATTAAGAAAACCCGCTAATCTGGAGCGGTGTGCGGATGTCTGCCCGGGGAGCGCAGAGGGCCGCTTGGTGCCCGTTCAAGAGGCTCTTCTCCTCTGCAACTCTAGTAAGTGTCAGCTCAGCACTTTGCACAGTAGTCTGATAAGGACATGCTGCTGAACAAATACAGGCTTTAACAGAGGAGGGTGGAGTCCATGAAGGAGGGAGCAGAGAGGCTGGAGAAGTCAGCCCTCCTAAAAATATTGAATAGTGAGAAATTGGTATCATTATTTTAGATTGTAAAGTCTTGAGAGTCTTGATTATATTATTTTTATTGTGGACTAAACAAAACAAAAATTGACAAATGTATAGCGAATATGATGTCATGGGTAGAACAACATCACTGGAAAGGCACAAGTTAACATTTCATTAGGTTCAGTAAGTTGAATATACAAACAAAAACAAATAACTAATAAATGTAAATGTTTATCAACAGATAATAAAGTACATTAGTGACACCAATGTATCAAATTTTGCATGTTCTTGAAATATTCCATTTTTGGGGAGTAAAATAACCAAAAGCTTTTCAGTTGTACTTATGAAATCATGAGATCTTGAATTAAAAGCTCCTGTATCAAAGTTCAACAAACAAGTGAGATATTCAGTCAAGTAGTCCCTTATAGTCCCTTCTAAATACATTTTATACAGTGTTGATCCCTTCTGATAAATAGTGATG
The DNA here is from genome assembly GCA_019594935.1 of Periophthalmus modestus. Classification (NCBI taxonomy): domain Eukaryota; kingdom Metazoa; phylum Chordata; class Actinopteri; order Gobiiformes; family Gobiidae; genus Periophthalmus; species Periophthalmus modestus. The sequence continues at coordinate 13,860,615 of JAIEZT010000441.1, read as the reverse complement.
GCCAGTGTTGCCAGGTTTTCACGCGAAATTGGGTGGCTTTTTAAGAGCTGTCTTGGGTGAAAAATATTGTCCGCGGGTTTGGCCGGAGCTATTTTCCACGTAAAACGTATTGATTTTATAATAATCCTATTGAAAGTCCTGAATTTTGGTGACAAATCTTCATATTGAAAGCCATCAGCGCTCTGTGGAGCTTCTATTTGTGTGTGAGAGACGGGAGGAGGCAGGTCTGTGCTACTTTTATAAATTTATTAGAAAAGCCGCACCGTACGTGAGTTTTGGGCAGTTGAAGCCTGGCAACTCTGATAAAGGTAAACCTACTTTGTTCAGTGATGGGTTTTAAATTCATCATAGGCTGAAGTCTGCATATATATTAAATCTCATAATCTTGTACAGAAAGAAAGGTTGCTTGAATAATTTCTTTTCTGTAATTCAATGAAATACAAGATTTGTTTCTATACTATAATTTTTATTTGAAACTGTTGCATTATTCTTAGATATATTTTTCTGTATTTGAACAGAATGAAAATCATGTAAAAAAAAAAAAAAAAAAAAAAAGAGTCTGAGTACTCTCATTGGGCTCTCTCTGTATAAATAGAGATAAATAAACAATGAATAAGTTGAATATGATGCCAGAACGTTTGGGGTTTTTTTTAATGAATTTGGTTAGTAATTTCTTGAATCAAGGAGTGCTTTAAAGTTTTCAAATATATTTTTTTTCCAAATAGCATCAAAGCAATTTAGTTTAAAATTTCATTTGTTTCTCTATGTTTTTGTGTGTGTTCATATTCAGTTAAATTTCATTAATCATTGGATCGTCTCAAAGCAACTGGACGACTGTAACAGGATTTCAAATCTTACAAATAAATATCATGTTAATATGTATTACTGAAAATCAAAATGTAAAGCCGCTCTCTGTAACTTTATTTGCAGAGGGCCTGCCACCAGGCTAAGTTACAGATCAGATCTGTGGAGAAGCAACTTCATTCGCAGTCAGAAGATATTTTCGAGTAAAGAAACACTTGTAATTGAATAACATAGATAAGTTTAATGTCATAGTGGTGAAACCTACCCCAGAAAAGTTACATAGTGCACCGTTAAGAACCCAGGCCTCATTCTACCCCGACTTCCTCACTTACCTGTGTTTGCGACAGTGAGTGCTTTTAACCCCACGCAGACGAGTGTTTACGTTGCATTTATGGAGCAGTCCCATTGTGACAGGAGTCTTATAGCAAGGTCATCAGGAGCTAGAGCGCCACTGACCACTGCACTGACCACTTCACTGACCTGCTGTTAAAGTCTGGACAAACACAGAGCTAATCAGCACAAGGAGCACAATAACAGAAGTGGACACTACACCAGACAATTAGAGACCAGGTACAAACACAACAGAGTGGGCTGGGAATGTTTGGACAGTGTAAAAGACTCAAAGTAGTAGTTTAGTAAAGCCTATCTGCAGTATGTTAAGTGGTGTGTTTTTGTCAGTTCTACAAATAAAATGAAGCCAGGTACACTATAACTTTTCTGGAATCACACAGTCACAGAGGTGTTACTGCTTTGCTTAGAATGTTCTGCAGTATGGCATTGAACGTGTTTATCTACTCATCAGTTACAGGTCAGATCAAGAACCTGCACACAGTAAGAATGCATGTTTTTCAAGTTAAATTATTTATTTATTTATTTTGTATTTTGTTATTTTTTTCTGCAATACTTACCACTACTTACCAAAGTAAGATAGAAGTTTAATACCATGGAACATTCCAGGCATAGCAACAACATCATGGAGACAAAGAGGTATCCATTCCAGCATTTTGCACCTTTAACTTACATGGGAGCAAAAGAAGTCGGCTGAACTATGTCAGGATCTGCTTCATACTAACAGTTATTTTATTTTCGACAGGAGTTAGAATTTGTTAAAATTATGTGTGCTTCCACTCAACCACTGAACATTACATTAAGCTTTGGTAGCCACAGCTGCCCAGGGACAAATGATGGATGGATGTCGCTAAGACCACATGATTCAAACTATCACCAATCTGACACAAAAACAACTCTTTGGAAAGTTTATTCCATTAATTCATAAATGATCTTCTTTGTGCCCACATTTTACAAATTTGTCTGGAGTCTGTACTCTCACTGACAGAGTACATGATGGACAATGGCAATAGCTCGTAACAACCTCGAGTCCAGCACAGGGATTCAACTCAGCTATTTCTTCAGGCACTTTAGAATTAGGCCATAATATCCAGTGTAGCTTTGTATTTTTGTTGAATCTTACTTCCTCCCTTAAAAAGATGACTCATATTCAGTAATAATATTACATACAATATCTTTACTTTGACTTTACAGTTTTGACACTCAATTAAAGGCCCTGTACCAATTTTTTCCCCATGTATTTGAGCAACATTTCTGTTGCCAGTACAGATATATTGTATATAATCCACTGCATGCATCATTATCGAATTATGAAGCGTCTTATGGTCTGATCAGGAAGTGCGCATTAGCATGTTCTTTGAGAGTTATGAAAAATGCCAATAAACTCATCGCAGTGAATAATTAGGATGCTTGCCATGTATAAGGTATATTTAAAATGAACGTGTTCTATTTTTAATTTTTAAGGTACATCTTTACCTTTAGTAAATTTAAACAAAAAATGTTTTCATGCTACAATCAAAACTTAACCTAAGAATCAACCTGGGACAAAACCAGACTAAATTGTTTGATACACTGAACGTTTTGTATACATTTTTGTATAAAAATAGATTTTGACTTAATCACAGTCAAGATCACAGTAAGTTTTGGTTTATTTGTCACAATAATAATAGTCTTTATGACAGCCTTTCTCTTCTACATTCTCTTCATTGTGTCATTGGCCCCTCCCTTGGGATCCCATATTCATAACACACTCGCTCACATGTATGCTTCCCCACAGCCACTTGTGTGTCATTGGCTGCGACAGATGCCGTATGGAGTGGTGCATTGTGGGTAGCGGGTGGTGGTGGCTGTGAGGGGCCCTCGGGGGTCCCTCCTGTTTGACACTACACCAGGGATCAGCTGTGCCACACTGACACTGATCCCGCGTGTCACACATCGGGCCCCGAGTATGTGTGTGTGGGTGTTGTGGAGGGGGGTAAGGCTTTATCATGAGCAGATTTATACACAGTGGGATAATCAACGCTCATAAGACAAAAATATGTTGTTTCTTCATTATTAAGTTTCTCAAAGTTATATTTCGATTTATTCATGCATGTTTGAACAGGAAGTCATTGGATCTGTTTCTGTTATTAAAGAGGAGGTATTTTACTTCAAGGGGGTATTAACTGCTATCACATGGCATATTTAGATCACTATGTTACCTTTTATTGTTTTGGAAATGTTATTTTAGCTGAAAACGACGTATTGACATGTTTTATAAATTTCGGTTTTATTTTTGAACAGTCTGAATCTCTCCTCCAGCAATAAGAATCATTTGTCTTCTTTCAAAACAAAAACACATTACACAACACATTACATCCACTTAGATAGGTAGTTATTAATCAAAGTGAAAGTGTTTCTGTAATATTTCTGTAATATTTCAAATCAAGGTACACTTGTGGTGCTGGCTCTGCCACTGTGGAGACATCATTGCTTTGCCTGAAATGGTCCACAGTGTGACCTTATTTAACATATATGCATTCCTACTGTGAGTGGGGTCGCCCTCCACAGACCTGACCTGTATAATGGCCAGGTGGCATCTCCTGCTCATGGAGCAGTATGTTTAAAACCATACTGTGGAACATTACAGGTAAAGCATTAACATCTCTTTGGAGGCAAACAATTCCACCAGAAAAGTTACATAGTAAATATTAAACTGTGGCAAAATGAAAAGAGAAAACAGTTAAATTTTAGTTCAGTTTTAGAACACCATACATGTAAGGTATCTCTACTTTATATTATTATTTAAAGTAATATAAAATATGAATGAAGTTTATACTGTTGACATTTTTACCTCTGTACCCCTTTCTGTATCAGATATAACCTCAAATTATTCATCCATCAACATTGCATTGCATTATACTTACCCCACCTTGTTTATATGTTTAGATTTACATATTTCTTTCTGTCTAAATTAACTAAACCAACAAAGTATTATGAACAGATGCAGTGCCTGTGTTTGTCCAGCGGAGGCCCTACTTCCCTCATGCTATGGTGTTGGCTCTCAGGCCCAGTGTGGCTGATCCCAGAACAGTGCATGTGGGTCAGGAGGAGACTTCAGTGCATAAGCTCCACACACATTATTCTACTACTACTACTGGTCAAATACTAAAGGCAGCTAAAGTGCAGTATTTGATGTGGTCTCTGTTATGATAGTTCACTGTCAGGACTGTGTAAAATTCACTTTAATGTGATACAGTGTTTAGAGCTTTGACTCTGAAATGGAGAAAGGGTCATGAAAAAGTACAACAGTACAGCACATGCTTTTAACTGTAAGCGCCTTTAAAGCGTCAGTAGGCAAGGCAAAGCAAGTTTATTTTATTTAGTACAATTCATACACAAAGTAATTCAAAGTGCTTTACAGAATAATAAAGACATTAAAATCACAATACGAACAAACTAAAACAAATAATTATCTTCAAATTAACATTAAAAGAGTAGAGTGCAGAATCATATGCACAGCTAAACAGAACTGTTATGAGCCTGGATTTAAACACTGTCAAAGTAGAGGCCTGTCTCACATCTTCTAGAAGACTGTTCCAGGTTTTAGCTGCATAAAACTGGCACACTGAATGCAGTACATAGTAATTACATAGAAATAACCACAGCAACATATACAATGCAAACACATTACAAAAAATAAACAATATAAAAGTATATAAACATCACAAAATGTTAAAATAACCAGGATGACAATTGCCTCCAGCAATAACTTGGTTTTTGACCAATAGCCCTCAAAGGAGACCATCCCTTTTTTTTTTTTTTTTTCCTGTTTTGGTATGTTTTGTGAAGAAAATTCATGAACTTTTACAAATGTTATAGTGTTACCCATACACTACAATTTTATATAAAAGAGAAATCCTTGCTCACAACATTAACCCACTACTACAGAAACAGGTTGCAGCAGTCCAAAAATATTCCTTGTAGCATCCTAATTATTCACCACAATCGGTTTATACGTTTTTTCACAACAGGCCAGAGCTGTCAACAACTAGCAGGCTAACAGTGCAACACTTACTTCTTTTCCTTACGTCCTTTATAGTTAGATGCAGACAGCACAAAACGGTTGAATTTTAACCCTAAGAGCTGCTCTTACAATATATCTGTACTTTATTAGTAGTGTTCCAAAGTTATTCCTCACTTACCTTATGCATTCTGAACATCATAATTATTCACTGCAATGAGTTCATAAACACTTTTCACAGTTCTCAGAGACCAGCGCAGAGTTTTCCCATGGCGGTAAAGCTCAGCACAACTAGCGTGGTAATGTGCAGTTCCTGATTATCGTACAATAAAACACTTAATAATAAGATGCAGACAGCACGCAGCAGGTTTAGACTGAAGAGCTGCTTATAAAATATGTCTGTACTGGGGCAAGACACATTTTTCTCAAATACATGTGGAAAAATCCAGTATAGGGCCTTTAATATTTCTATTTGCACATTACCACTGCTTTTACTAACTCTCCCCCCTCTTCTCCATTACAGCACCGTATCCTCTCCTCTTCCTCCTCCTTTTCCTCCATGCTGCAGGTGCTTCTCCTCCCCTAACCCTGCACCAGGCCCAGGTGCAGACCAAACTGATTCAGTGTGCATTTGAGTTTCAAAAGAGTGCCAGCATTATACTCTTCCATTAAGTGGCATTATTTTAGGTGCCTGACACAAGGCAAACATTTTAATGGAGGTTGCAATGCACCCTTTTGTACCCCTGTGGACCCAGGCCTGCCCCGCACCATCCCTCCGTATCAGCCGCGTTCGGAGCTGTGTGGCCTGTGAAAGTTATCCGAGAGACGCTCCTTTGTTTCCTGGCATGTCTCACATACTTTCCGAGTTCAAGATAAGCCTTGGCGCTATGAAAAGGCCGCTTTATGCTAGCTAACGGGGAGTCCGGGAAGAGTACAGCCCAAACCACCAAGCAGGTAATACCTCTATCCACCTTATTAAAACAGCTAGCTTTGCATGGCTAACATTCAAGGCCTTGGAAGAATTGTGTTTTCCGAACAGGTTGCTGGCCAGTCGGATTGGGAGAGGCAGACGGATATGGTTGGAGGAGTTGTAAGGGGGGGTCCATGGTTGTTTCCTGAAATCCGATTAGCGGCTACTCTACACTTAGATGGTTGGGACTGGAGGTTTTAGCTTAGCCCCCAGCGCGGGACCACCCATCAGGTAAACAGGTACATTACAGTCAGGCCGAAGAGAGACTGGATCAGGATTCTCATGGGGCGTGGATACAGGGGAGGATAGAGAGGCGGAGGGATATGTACGGCAGGTTGGTGGAGGTAAAGATGAGGGGGAAAAAAGAAGGCTCTAGATGGAAAAAAAAGGGATTTCTTTTCCAAATTACATTTTAAAAACAGACATTTTCAAATCCATGTGCATGTGATATCTGTAGGCCTTTGTTGCTGTCTTGACTGCATTTAGGTTTAGAGGCAGGATTTAACCATTTTAGCTTTAGGGCAAGCTAAGTTCACCACTGAGGCTAAAATATTGAGGTATCTGAGCTAGATAAATACAGTTTTAGCTTACAACAGAATTTAGTTTTTGTTTTGGATACAATTTAAAATTTTACAATTCACTTCTTGCTTAATAAAAATGCTACTCATTCCCAGACAGGTTAAGCACAATTTTAAGGTGCACTATGTAGCTTTTCTGCCATCTGCTTGTCTCCATGGAGATGTTATCACTTTGCCTGGATGTTCCACAGTATGGCATATCGATTGTATTTCCTTTCATTTACAGGGAATATAGTGTTAAAAAATACACATTCTTACTGTGAATGCGTTTACCTCTCTACAGATCTGAGCTGCAACTTGGCTTGGTTGTTTCACCAGCTTGTCTTCATGGAGATCGATTATTTTAATGCCATAGTGTGAAACACTGTGAAGTTAGTATGTATGGACCCTGTTCCCTGTGCCTGGGTTGGTTTATTCCCGTTTTCCACATCAAACCAAAAAAAAAAAAAAAAAAAAAGTCCTCCAGCCAAGGTAGTTCTGATCAAGCCCAGCTCAAGATCTGGAGCTGGGTCCCCGGGCGCTGCGCTGCGGTCGCCCACTGCTCCTGACATGTTCCCTTACAAGGACAATAAAGTTTACCTTTAACTCAACTACTTACTTTCACTCAACTACTTACTAAATAAAGCATTAGTAGCTATAAAATCAACGCTGGTGCCATTTTGGAGTGTATTTGTATCACCTGACAGATGCGACAAAACAAACCCACAAAAACAAGTCACTTAACCACCCACCAATGAAACAAACAGAAAAGTAAAAACCTCCAAGAATGTCAACTGTATAACTTCTTAAACATATTCGCAACTCCCAATTTGTGAACTCGCCCTTGTGTTTGCAGCACCCTCTGGACCTTCTGTATCTGCTCTCTCGCTCCCCACGCGCTTGCCCAAGATATCTAAACCTCCTCACGCTGTCATACCACTGCCCCCCTCTACCCCACCCACACACACATATATAGTATACAAAAAAAGCTCCTGGAAATGAGTTTTTGGCAAGTGGCTCCTCTAGCACACTCCTCCCCTGTCTGCAGCGTGCCACCGAGGCTTTGTTAGCGGTGCCGGGGAGCCTTCAGACCCCCATTATGCAGCAGGGCTCAGCGGGGCAGAAAGAGCACCAGTGTTGTCTGCAGTCATGTGGGCACACAGGCATTATGCTCTCTTCAGTGGCACCGCGGATATTTGTGAGCCGCCCGCGCAAACACACTGAGAGAGGGCGAAGGGGGAGAGGGGGAGAGGGGACGGCCGGCAGGAACAACTTCTGATAATTGGGAGTTATATAAGTTCCCCAAATCCTCACAGGGGGATTTCAACTTTTTTCCCCGCGCTCCTGATTGTGTGTTTTTGTGTGTGCGCGTAGGCCCCACTGCGAAGGTGACAAATCCTTTTGACATAAATCATTGTGTAAAGGTTAAAGCCGTACAGTCAAGTCCTCACTAAGAAGAGCCCCTAATTGCCTGCTTTGCTGCAGCTTTGTCAAGCAGTGTTTTACAAATGAAACAACAGGCAGCAGCAGAAGTGTGCGGGGCCCAGGCGCCGTGCTGCAGCGCACACTACACGTGTTTGTGTGCTTGTGTTTGTGTTCTTGTGTTTGTGTGTGCACGGCCTCAGTCTGATCAACAACAGCCTATGTCAGGGGAAGAAAGAGGTGGACAGTTTTTCACCAGGGAATAGTGTGTCCTGTGTATGTAAAGGCTTAGGATGCCACATTGCCACATTTAGTGTAAAGATTCTTGAGAGAAGAAATAACTTGGCATCCAGCATCACATCAGACAATGTATTTATTCTTTTTTTAACCAGGAAAGTCCCACTGAGATTAAGAATCTATTTTTCCTGGTCCCATAGCTTATGGTACATGTTTTTAAGGGTAGGGGAAACTGGGCCACCCAGAAGAAATCTACACAGACACGGGGAGAATGTGCAAACTCCACAAAGAAAGGCCCATGTTGCCTGGGAGTCGAACCCAAGACCTTCTTGCTGTGAGACTGAAGCACTAACAGCTGCGCCTAATGCCATATGGTAGAACATTCGAGGCAAAGCAATAACATCTCCATGCAGACAAGATGGTGGCAGGTTCTCCACCAGAAAAGATTTTTAGATTGATGAATCTCCTGTATATATGAGAGCAATGACCACTTTGCTGGACCAACACTGTTTGTCACTGCATTTGTAACTCCAACTTTTCAATTAAAAAATGTCTTACGTGGACTTCTGTTTGACCTAGAACTTGCTGAAATCCATAGATACAGTTCAGATCCAAGGAGAGGCCATCCTGGTCAGAGAATGCATGATTTTTTAAGTAGCTTTCAGGAAAAAATATGATAATAACTGAAATGCAAGATAAAATGTCATTCTGTGAAATATTATAACAAAAACAACAAGTATAAGAGGAAGGTGGACCCCACACCAGAAAAAGTTACATGGTACAGCTTTATTTTGTTACCTTTAAAAGACACAGTACGTTCTACCCTGCATTAGGGTTGTCAAAACTATCTAAATGATCTTGAGCTATATCAGAACAAGTTTAAGACACAGAGGCTAGTATACACCCATGGACCACTATCTGGACGACTGAGGGATTACGCAGTTATAAGGCAACAAGGTAATATAAAAGAAAATACTATGATTTAATGCTGAAAATCACATTCTGTTGTCTAAATAGAATAAATGTTTTTTTTTATTATCTTGGTGGTATCAGAATCAGTATTGAGTATTGAGTCTATTGCTTAGTCTTGAAATAGAGTTTGAAATTTTTGTATCGTGATTCATGACAACACTATACCCCCATATTTTAAGATGAGGTTATTTAGTATGTCATTCTTACTTTCTTTTACCATTAGGGGGCACATCTCCAAATCTCCCCTTTGGACCACACATTTATCCGTCTTTGTTTTTACACTGTCCACTCCTTGTAATTTCTAAGCCTGCATCTCTCTCCCTCTCTCCGTGTTTACAGATTGTTTGTATTACTATCCATGATTGTGTCAGGGGCCCTTGTACATGAGCGGGCTGACACTAGGGGCCCGTGGTGATGTAGGAGATGCACAGATGAGTGGCGAGGCCCTCCCTTGTGTGGTAATGCATGAACTGGTAGCAAAACAGTGTTACGTCTGCTGTTGGGCTCTATGTAAATTTGACACAGAGGGGGGAGGGGCATTGGCACATGTGCACATCACAAATTCATAATGCACACTCAGCAGGCACCATGACGCAACCACGTGCAATTTAAAGGGACGGTGTGTAATCCGAGGAAGTGTTCTGAAAGTGTTTGGAAAAGTTTTTGGATGCATACTGATTTCATGAGAGCTTACAATCTACACATAAGACAAAAAAGCTAACTAGAGTTGGACAATTATTTTTAAATATAAAAATACATAAGTAGGTATGACCTATGCAATGTATAAGTACAATGATGATGAAGGAAAAAGAGGTCAAATGGTCCAAAAGTTTACACATTTCTGAGTCTTGATTTTCAAATGCTTCACATGTGCAGGGCAAGTTTATTTGTAGAGCACAATTTGAACACAAAGTAATTACAGTTCCTTTACAGAACAAGAAAGGAGCATTAAAATCTCAATAAAAACAAGGTATCATAAACTGAAATATTATAAACTGAGGAAACTATGGCTGTCATTATGCATCAACACACGGGAGTAGACAGGAGGGGACAAAGGGGCCCAGAATTGGACTCATCCTATTAAGATAAACCTTTATTTGTCCCACAATGGAGAAGTTACTGTGTTGAAACGCAAAGTTTAAGAACACTAGGAGAATAGGAACCATGCAATCAAAGAGTAACATAAAAGCGAACTCTGTGTCAGTAGAGTAAATCTATAAGGCTACAAAACTATTGTGTACAATCTTCCCCAAATTTCTTTCAATGGGCCTGCTCATATATATAAAATGGGTCATATATACTAAAGAGAGAAGGACACACGCTCCTCCTGTCTTAAAAAATAAATACTGAATGTCTCTATTGACTCTTCCTGCAGGGAGGGTCATACATACATCCAATTTAAAATACACCAATGCAACCACCTTATCTCCATGCAGAAAATCTACCTGCATCTACACCAATCTTACCTAATCATTTCCCCAATAAAGCACATTTTACAACCAATTTCCCTTTGCAAAACCCTCCAGAACATCTTGACACTTACCCGCTCATCTCATTATACCAGCTGCACCTCTGGCTTTTGTCCGACCGCTGTCAGCTCCTCCCATCACTCCACTCGGATGTTTGAGATTCCGGCCGGGGAGCTTGTAAATGTATTTATGAATGCATGATTTTTTGGTGCGAGTGTGTAGCGGACTCCCTGTGCTCTTGCTGTCTAATAACGCCTAACCCCAGCTGTGAGGTGGAGGCTGTTTTTTTTTACCCAGCTAAAGCTCCAGCGCTGGGGGCCACTCATGCGGAACTTGGCCCCAGTCAGACCATCGCGCTCAGGGCAAAGACCAAAGAGCCTCCAGCCTGGCTTCCCCTTCCTCTTTCTCCAGTCTCTGGGGGATTTGGAAATAGGTAGTCCGGAAGATGTAACATGCATTTATTTGGTACACAACCCGGCATTCTTGTGCACAATTTCAGCTTTGAAGATTTGCATTTGAGGCTTTGGTATTCATACTTAGTTGCATTTTCTCAGTGGATTTGCTGGAGATTAGTACATCCTCACGGCGGGTGTCCATTTTGGCTCTACGCATGCAGAGCTTAGTCAGTATATGCCCACCGATTGAGCCCTCTAACTGGATTCAGTCTTTGTCCGAGTTTGCATGTTAAAGAGAATGTGAGGCCTATGGTGCTCTGTCCAAGCAAAACTGCAATTATGTTCTGGAGTAATTACAAATAGTTTTCCTCTCACCAAAACGATCCAGGCTCCAGCGAATGTTGCATTTGTGAAGATCTTAATTTTGTTGTTATTCATTTGTTGTTTTTCTTACAGATTGGACAACCTTTCATATTTGATAGAACCCAGCCATTGTCTTGAGGCTGTGGGTTTAATCCTTGGGCCATCTCTCTACATGGAATCTGCATGTCTCCATGACCAAAGACACGTGCAGGTTAGCTGATAACTGATAACAACTGCATACAACGATTGACGCGTGAGTGACATAATAGATTCTGTGTTATGGTAAATTTACTTTTTAGAGCTTTTAATCATGTTTTTTTTTCTTTTCTTCTATATAAAATGCATACATGGCTTGTTTTCATTCCTGTTTTAGTATTATTTCTCTTTGTTCCACTTAATGACATCATTTGGTTAGTTTTTTTGTTCTAATACAGTGAGTTCTTGGATCTAGTCACAAATAGAAATAATCAGGTTCAACATTTGTGCGTTTCCCCTTTGGATATTTCATAGCAAAGTACAGTGTAATCAATAGGAAAAACGGCTCTTGCCTCCACCTGGAAGTATGACATTATGACATTGTAGAAGCTGAAAACTAATAATTATACCCGAGACCCACATCCAGCACTGACAGAAATGTGAAGTAGTAGTAAATCAGTTAACGAAACTGCTATAAAATGAAAATGTCCTTATAATGCATTACAGCGGTCCTTCGTTAATCACAGGGGTTAAGTTCTAAAAATATTAATTTATTTATTTTTTACATTTATTATATGTTTTAAGGCTGTAAAACCTCTCACCACACACTTTATACACTTTTCTCAGACAGGCATTAACATTTTCTCACATTTCTCTCTTTTTTAAACACTCTCAAAGTTCAAACCTTCGTAGGTGCCTTTTTCGGTGGAGAACGTTTCATCGACATTGTGGGTTTTGTCGGAGAGAAAACTTTCAAACATACAGCACTTCAGAGTCACTTTGCAATTGAACATGTATGTAAATTTGGCTGAACACATTCTGTACTGTACAGGAGACACGGCACAGAGGAGATTGATGGACAATGGTCTACAGCCCCTTAGTCAATCAGGTCGCAGAACACAATGCACGTTCATATGCTGTAAAAAAAAACCATGTAAAACTGCACTAAAAAAAATCCACGAAACAGCGAGACTGCAAAAGGTGAATCGCATTATAATGAGGGACAACTGTACTGCCATTAAAAGTATCTTAAATCAAGTATATGACAGTTGTATTTATGTGCATGTTGAAAATATAACTAGCCTAAGACAATAATAACTCAACATTCTCCTCTTGCCTTTAAGCAGTGACTGAGGGGAGAACCAGCATGGCGCCTCAAGAGCTCCTGGTTAAGTGTTTTCATGCTGGATTTGAAATCAGATTATAAACGGGTCTGCTCAATTGACTTAATGGATTTGAAAAGGCTCGATCCTATTAATAAAGGAATAAAGGAGACGCAGGAAGAGGGCGAGCGAGAGAGGGAAGGAGAGAGGGGTGAGAGAGAGAGAGTGTGGCCCCTCAGGCTGTGGGCCCCACCGCTGGGACTAAAGGGCCCCGATCTGCCATGCAAATGAAATCCTGCCTCCCTAATGTCCCCCATTACACACCTTTTATTTGTGCTGATGTGCCAGTGTAAACAGATAGAGCCGAGTGTGAGTGGAGTGATTACTGCCAAAGATGGAATTTGTTCCCGGTTCGTGCTGTGCGCCGGAGGAGGGAGCGCTGGGAATATTCAGGGAGGGTTCTCAGATTGGGGCTGACACTCCATTGCTTTGGGTCTTTAGGGATATTTTGGGAGAGAATATGGAGCGGTGCAAGTTACTGGAAGAATGCATGTTCACAAGAAGGGATGTTACAATGTTACAAATGATTATTGTTAGAAGAAACATCAGCATTTTATATTTTTCATGATTATTGACACCATGACCAACACTGAAATCCTTCGTTTAGCTTCAGTCTCATAGTCAATGTTAGAGAGATTCCACTTTAGCGCCTCAGTACAGTACAGACATTTCTTTAGTATGTGTCGGTTAATCTTTCAGAATGAAAGTAATGTAATATATTTAAGTTCACTTTTTTCTTCTTTTTTTTTTTGGCTCTGATTATTATTTTTTTGGCTCATTCTTCTATTTGACCTGTGGGAAAGAAATGTAGACCAAATAATTTTGACATTCCTATTCAAAAGATGCTACTTCCACTGAGGCAATTAAGGCAAGAGAAGTAACAGTGAGTGTAGCACGTTCGTTAGCGATCTAAAGCTAACCGTTGAGATGATTCAAGTTTATGTGCTAAAATGATTGTTTCATGTGTTGAAGATCCAGTGGTGGTGTATGACTTTCAGAAACATGCAGAGCCACATCCTGGCAAAAGAGTGGTTTAGCATCTGGTTTAGCTCTTGAGATTAATAGATTTTTATCAAAGAGTAAAACTAAAACAGCTGGACTTAGTTTTACTCTTTGCTATAATTGCTCTTTTTAAGGTTCCTATATTACACAAACTCTTGCAAGCTTTAATCCATAATAAAATGCTGTTACTTCCTCAAAAAAATACCTCCTTCATTATTAGTCTGTGTACATCTCCAAAGCTCAAAATGCTCTGTTCCACCCTGTGATGTCATGAAGTGGTAGTTTTCAACTTAAGAGCTACATTTTACCTTTTTTCAATAAAGCTTGGCACCTGGGCTGAAATTATCCAAATGATTCTAGTGAAGATGTATGGAGTTTAAAAACACAGTGGAACATTTCCTTTATTACCACATGACATCACAACGTGGAACAATGTGTTTTCAGTTTGAGAGAAATGAGGAAACAACATTATAACAGATCAGAAATGAGTATAATATGGAAACTTCAACCATTTCATACTGCATATCATTAACAAACTATTTTCTAAAATGTATAAACTGTTAACTGTACTGTTCACTTTGCATAAACGATACACCCATAGAACCACAGTCACGTTCGTTAACTTGCAGTTTTCTTGATCACAACATCTACTACCACATAGTCTAACCTCTCCATCAGAGTTCCAGACCAGATTATAATGTATTTAAGATTTTCTCCAGTGAAAGTGGCTACTTTCACCACTTACCTCACTGCTCTGTTTTCTCTTAATGAGCCCATAATCTTCCTCCTCCCTGTCAGACTGTCAGGTGCATATAACATAATCCGATCTATGCTAAATCATGACAGGTATTACACTCTGTATGTGCATTAGCCAGGGAACTGTTAAACCGTGCTACATATTCTCCAATGAGAAATTACAGATACAAGAGTGAAAATATCCCTTAGCATAAGTAGATTTGGTGTTGAACAATAGCAGGCCAATTCACAGATGAAATTCTGGCTGAGTTTTGTTTGTTGTTGAGCAGTGGCCAGACGGTGGGAAAATCTGCACAAAACGGCTTAAACACAGATTTGAAAATGATTATTGCTGCGAAGGGGAATTCCATTCCTTCAATGAGTGGGTCTTATGTGAGTAATGGGATTTCTAAGCATGTGTACTGATACTTTGCAGCTGATGTCATCAACATTCTTTGGGAGTGTGATGCAAACTGTAGGCACTGCTGTGTCTATTACTCAAAGTAGAGTTTGACCTGAGCTTTGGTTGACCATAAAGTACTGACTTAGTTGGAACTACAACAGGAGAGCTGATTTGTGTCTCACACATAACATTACAGTCACAAGCTAGCTAGCATTAGCCAATAGTTTTTCAGTTAGTCACTTTTACATTTTTATTGAAAATGTGTTGTTTAAATCCATTTTGTATTTTTTCTTAAAACTAGAATGTTATGATGTTATACTCCCCCATGGGAGGCAAGGTAAAATCCCAAATGTTGAAACATGTTGACATAACCATATATTGCAAAGTTAGTAATGTTATGGCTTTCATAACGAAAGTATCTGTCTTATGGCCTGGGCTGAAGAAGAAAAGAAGATAGAGGGTTGAGGAGGCTGATGATTCTGCTGCTGCGGTGAAAACAGCTGAATAGCAGAGGAGAGAATGCATCTATATGATTTTTTTTTTCTCTACCTCTCTACAGTTTGGGCCAGTATCTTGGATTTGTGGCAACACCTGCTTCTCCCCATGAAGAGTTTAATGCCATAATGTGGAACATCTTAGGTAAAACAAAAACATTTCATAGCAACACGCTGGTGGTGGACACTCCAGTAAAAAGGGTATTTAACACATATTTAATAATTAAAGCACCACATAACTTTCTGGAGGAGGCATGTCACCCTCAAGATATGGAAATGGAAATACAAGTGGTGTGGAAAGTTACAATCTTTGGAGCATTCTCCATAGAGATAGATATGTTTTATGCCATACTGTGGGAGAGAATAGCCTTAGAGAGCTGTAGATCAGCCAAGTCCGGTCACAGTAAGGATGCATGTTTTATATGTTTTTCAGTGCAAAAAAAAGCCTTTATTTTCTATTTTTGGCAAAAAAAGTTACATGGTGGGACATTAACAAAGTGAGGAAATCGAGCCCTTCAAAGTGAAGACTGTCATCATGAACGTAGCAAGGGTTAATCTGTGCCCTAAACAGTGATTTAATCATAATACTATTTGTGATGCATTGTTTCTCTGATGAGCGATATGTCTCACTATGTAAAAAGAACCACCCTTTTCTGTTTATTTCACTAAATGTCTTCAAATGCAATTTACTCTGTGCTCATTTGTTCTGCCTCCTAGAATCCCAACTTGAATTTACTGGAGGTTAGCCAGATCCCTCCAACGGAATAGAAAAACAATTAGGACGGCTAATCAGGTTTTTGTGCCAATTTTAACTGCATTTTCACGGTTGTATTTATCCCTATAATCTTTGTAGGCGGGGCATTACTCCGTCCAATCACACGTGAGAAAAACTGCGGCGCTACAACCACTCCGGGCTATGCTTCAGCCTGTTATTGCTGTTTGACTGTTTGACCAATGGCTGCACAAGTAGCTGCCTCTGCCGGGTAAACATAAACTAAATATGGAATATATCCTATGTCTTTGATATCAACATCCTGCCAAGTAAAAAATGACTCTCCACCTCTCAAACAAAGGTATGCCTGGGAGTGTGGACCTCATTTCAAGCACAATTAACTTGAAATGGAGTGCTGCAAGATCAATAGTCCCCAGTTGATCCAGAGGGAGCTGTCAGTCTATGGAAATGGCACACATATGGTAATATCCCCAGCTTAACAACAACTTAGAGGATTTACTGTTGCTGTTTTCAGGCCCACATGAATAACAAACAGTGGGCCACCCCCTGGGAACCATTTTGTTTTATCCCGGCTTCAATTAATCTTTAAGGGGGAGGATACCATTCAGAGCAAATGGCAGGGGGGATATGAAGAGGGTGTCTGCGGATGGGAGAAGGTACACTGCTAATTATGGAAATCGCAAATAGACTAGCCACTTATGCTAATTCACTGCTAGTTTTTCTCTCGCCCAGCACACGTAGATACACTGTTTATTAGCTAATAAGAGGGGTGAGAGATGATAATGACCACACACTGTAGGAGGAAGGTGGATCATGGGATCAATTTCTAAAACGTGCAGCAAAAGAATGTAGGGTTCACAAAACAAAAGCCCACATCAATTGACCCGTGCAGTTCTGGGTATTCTGCCTTTGAATACCTGACATTTCATCTACATTTCGGGACTTGACATACTGTTATAACTCTTATCTGTGATTTGTCTATGTATAGGTAAAAAAAACAACAACATTTAAATGTGTACTTCGTGTACCTGTGTTTTTAAAGATGAGCTATTTCATAACATTACACTGTATTTTGTGATATTGGCAAGACTCTCTGGACAAAGGAGGTGTATGTGAAGTGTGCTAGTTTCCCCTTTAAGTGTAAAGAATACATAACAGAAAGTACTCCAGGCACTTCACTGCAGTTACACACAGCTCATTGCTACTGATAGGTTGGAATAATGGAATAAAGTAGGGTCAAATGCAGTGAACATAGCAGGCCTACTCAAAGTTAAACTTTAGGGTACTCTACTATTGTCATGATTTGATTAAAGTCAAGAGGAGTGATTTTTACTCAGGGAAGTTGTGGCTACAGAAATAGCTCACCACCACCAATTATGGAGTGAAATCATGGCTACAGTGTTGAACTCTGACAGATTTTGACAAGCATTTAAAGTGCATTACAAGTGTATCTTTTTTCTTATCGTGTGCAGGTGACCTTAGATTTACTTTGGTCTCTCTCACACGTAAATTCTTTTGAACATCCTTTGACAGACATTCTATTTTTACAAACAATCAGAATCATTTGGACAAAATCTTGAGAAATTGTTAAAGAAAATTCAGTTCAAATGAAGCACCATATGTTTCTCTGAAGCCAGAATGTTTCTTGAGTCCTTCATTTGTTTCCATTTGTGAACTATACCACAACATCAACCGTGTTCATCATTTTCCATTCATCTTTGCTGTGTAATCTATTGACAGAGACATGGTCATTAGTGCCATAATGGTACTGGACTTCTCACTGTGAGGAAAGTGATCTCTGGAGATTCGTATAGATTTTACCTCCCGCTGACTCCTCTCCTCTGCGCTTTGCCTGGGGACTGAAAACCTCTAGCAGCAAATATGCCACCAACCATGGACTCCCACATAGATGGCTGCTAGCCGCACCTCAGCTCCATACAATTCAGTCAGTTTCATTTAGCGTTTTTGTGCGTATAGACAGTGCCGCGTCACCCGAGAATGTGCCCGCGACGCAGGTCAATGTGAAATTGATTTATCTCCACCCCGTGATTGATGAAGTCCGTTCAGGTTAAGCCGCGGAGTTCTCCAGTGGACATGCACTCCGGAGTAGGGGACTGGGACTATTGGAATAGACCAGTGTACGCTTTGGATGTCCGTAGCTCTAGCCAGGTGGGAAATTGAGTTACATAAGGAGTGTATGAGAGAGGGAGAGATGGTCTCGCTGACAGGTCTTCAGCGGGTGTCTGGGTGGCTCTCACATAGAGTCGGAGGATTCAACTGTAAAATGAGACTGGCGTTTGAAATCCATAAGGCTCAGTTCAGACCGGTGTAATGGCATCAGGCTTGTGAGTCCCGCTCAAAGTGAAAGTGGGTTTAGAGAGGTGAGTGAGTTGTAATTGTCAGAAGCCATATTTAATTTACAGACCGTCAAAAGCAATGTTTCTTATTTGGAAGTTATTATTTATCTTACATTCATGATGATTAAAATGTGCGGTCAATAATATTCTCTGCTGAAACGGAATTATTGGTCAATAAAGCCAGTCACCTTTTGCACATGATCTGTATCCATCTGAGGATGACGATTGCTTTGCCTCTCCATTGAAATATAATGGCTGCTGACATTCACCTTGAATGAACTATTGGGTTCCATGCAGCTTCTATACATGCAGGTGGCATTGCTAGCATTCACGTTTTACAGCTAGAAGGTTCGACTCCCTGGTCACCTGGGCCTTTCTGTGTGGAGTTCGCTTGTACTCCTTGTGTCGGGGTATTTTTCCTCTGGTGTCCCACATCCATCTAAAATATGCACAGCTCCAGCTATGGTAGTCATTGCCTAGCTCAATATCTGGGTCCTTAA
Organism: Periophthalmus modestus; assembly: GCA_019594935.1. Classification (NCBI taxonomy): domain Eukaryota; kingdom Metazoa; phylum Chordata; class Actinopteri; order Gobiiformes; family Gobiidae; genus Periophthalmus; species Periophthalmus modestus. Next base: position 13,841,493 of record JAIEZT010000441.1, on the reverse strand, counting down.
GCGCTGTACTACAGCGGTTAACTGCTCCTGACACGTTTGGTTGAGGGATGGGTCAAATGCAGAGAATGCAGAGTCTTTGTCATGAAGGATTGACAAAGTCTAACCTCAACCAACATCTGCAATATCAAATAAACTATGCCCATAACATCCTAGTAAGACTTAACTCGACAAAGTTATGGTAAATTTCCCCTGCACAGTGTTCTTCTGTTCTTACTTTGCTGTGGATCTAAACTTTTGTCTAAACAAATACTGCTTCTCTACATAACAAAACTTGCTGAAAGAGAATTGCTTAGCAAAGCCTTTTTGATGTTGTGACACATGTCAGTTGCAAAGCAAAGGTATTCCCTGTTCTAAATGTTGAATGAATCCTGAGCTCCACTCTGACTGTGATGTGTGCCCCGATGAGGAGAGGTGATGTGCTGAAGAATTGAATAATGTGAAAACCAGAGGATGCTGCCGGGGCTGCTGCCTCCCCTGCCTCTGCCTTTATCATGTAAATGGCCTGAGCCGGAGCGGGTTGAAGGGACAATTCCCCAGCCGCCGCTTTGGCCAAATACAACTTCCCTTTGCTGCAGGTCCACAATGAGCAATGTATTTGGGAGTCTCACTTTTAATTTAAGTAGAGTGGCAGCTGAGAGGGCGCTGGGGACCTCATCTCCCCACTGCTCCGATGGCGGTGAGGGGAAAGAGCCCAACCTGCTGGGGACCGTCCCTGCTTCAGCGCCATCACCGCGGCGACGCATATGTTTGTGCTTTGTGTGCCGCTCCACCTCTGCTCCTCTCCGCCGAGGAAACACGCTTCTCGCTCCGCTGTAACATCTGATTCATTATGAGCCCAAACAGCACATCACGCCGCTTATTATGTCTTAAAAAATCCTCCAAAGAGCAAAGGGGGAACACTCCGGCGAAGAGGCACCGGCTCTGAAATTGACAGCTGTTATTGTGCCGTGCCATCTGGTGAATTTGCCAGGGAACAGAAAAGGGTTAATATTCGATGATGTGTGGTAGCGGAGGAGAGGGTTCTATGGCACTGACACTGTGCCAGGAGTGCGGGCGCCCGGTGGAGACAGGCCCTCAACATTAGCATGGCACTATACCCGCCAATGTGGCTAATTTAATGGGTCAAAAACGGTTGGAAGGATGCCAAAAGACAACAGCCGTAGTAGCAGAATTCCTAACGGCAAGGGGAATCGCGCAGGAAAGTTGTGGGAATTGTTGCGGTTGAGGAAAGGATTTTGCTACTTTTTTGGTTTTGTTAAGGATTCATTCCAATGGACATAGAGTACTCTTATGTTATTATGAGCTTTTAACAGTGCTCTCTTATCATTAGCTTACTCTGGGTTGTATTTTGATTGATTCATGGTTTGAGTACTCATGTATTGTCCTACATTTGAGGCTTGAGCGCTCAGAAAATGGCTGTTTCCACCTACCCCCTATCTCCACCCACTTCTCTGTGCTTACATGCAATTATTCAAAAGATTCAGACTCCAGATCATATGTCTAGGGTGTTTCAACAATAAAAAACATAAAAATCTGCTGCTTGTTACAGTGAAATGCCGCTATGAAGAGGCAGTTTTAAACAGGACGCCAATGTTCCTTTTTAAGCCATTTTAGATCAATTTTGTGGTTAATAAAATAAACACAATATGTATTTATTTATTCATTCATCTATTCATTACCATTAATAATATAATCTATATTGTATAGTTTGGTGTTGGGTAAATCTTTGAGGTTGTCTTCACCTTTTCAACTACCAAGATGGCATCCTTGTGTACATTGATTGATTGGATTTATTCATTTTTTTTTTACATTTTATTTCTATTTTTACCCATATGCCAGCTCCACTGCTACATTACTATGGGACACCACAACAACACGTCAACAGTATCTGCGCATAAACTGTGCTTTTTGTCTTTACGCAAACTTAAATTCTTATTTTGGTAACTACAAGGACAAGCTGTCATTACCCACTGACCACGTATGTAAATGACTCTAAACTACTGGATGCTGTGGGTTTGGGGGCCCCTGGAGAGGACAAGGCATGCTCAAATGAATAGCCCTCCCGTGGCTAGATAAGACTAAATGTTCCCCAATCACATGACAGCCAGGGCCTTACAATCTGAACAGCAGGTAGTTATTATGGGACGTGAGGCGGTGGGACATATTGCAGAGCCAACGTGCAGCACCGGGGTTCTCAGTGGGGAGGGAACAGTAAGAACGATACTGTGTAAACACTTCACTATTTAAATGGCAACTCGTATGTGTAAATGCTTTGTTTGGTTGCTGCAGTGTGCTCAAAAAGTAAAGGGAACTGCATAGACCATGATCCTTTGCTTTGTTCCAGTCCAGCCAACATGGAGAAATTCGGTTACTGTTATTAAACGCTTTTTAAATTGTATCCTTATATCCATATTACACTATTTTTGTTTCATTCACACTTCATCACCAATCCTGCGTATTTAGGTTCTTCTCTTAAACTGAAAACACTCTGTTCCACCTTGTGATGTCATGTGGTAATACAGGAAGTGCTCAGATGTGTTATTAAACGTCATACCTCTTAATAATCATTTGGATGATTTCAGATTAGGAATTGCCAATCTCTACTGAACTAACGGCAAAAGGAGCTGTGAACTTGAAAACTACCACTTCATGACATCACAAGGTGTAAATGAGCATTTTGAGCTTTGGAAATGTAGATGATAATGAAACAAAACACAACTAAAGGTGTGTTTTTTATCAACAACATTCTAAAATGGCTTAAAGCTCACAAGAGTCCGTTTTGTGTAATATAGGACCTGTAACATTTGCATTAAAGGCTTTTAAGGACACTTGTAGAGAAAAAGTTGCAGTTCTATCATCCACTAGTTTAGGGTTGAGGCTAATATCAACATGAGTGATTATCAGACATGTTTTTTATATGACAGTACTGGTCCAATATCGAGAGTCCACAGTTTGGACACATCTTCTCATTCACTGTGTTTTCAAATACTGTATATCAAGTATGGTTTATGTAAAGAAAAAGCAAACTTCAACATGTTTTAAATGTATTTAATTTCCTCAAAGTAGCCACCCTTTGCTTTGTTGACAGCACTGCAAATCCTTGACCTTCTCTCAATGATGTTCATGGTGAAGTCACCTCAAATGATTTTCACAAGTGCGCTGTCAGGGAATGGTTCAGGGAATGTCAAGAATGATCAAAGGAGTGATCAAAGCAGAGAGTGTCTGTATTCACGCAATAAAAAAGATAAAAACAAATTGATAAAGAAATCTCTTGCAGTTATTTGTGAACCTAACTACAACTTAAAGCAGACCTATTCTGCAAAATCAACTTTCACAGCTTTAACCATGTTGAAGTTGTTTCCCTTCTTCGTGTATTCTCTTAAAGTTCTTTTTGAAGTGATTCATGCATGTCTGAGTATCTTCAATCGCTTATTTTCAAAACGCCATATTGTCGATCAACCCCAGATTTCACCACCACTGACATACGCCCACTGCTCTGTAATTAATTAATTACATCGTTCTCCAGTTTTTGATACACTTAGGATTCAGCAACATCCCATAGTTATTTTGGTACAAATGAAAAAAAAAATCTGCTTCTTGCTAGTGTGATGTGCAGCTGTCCATAGGAGCGGCCGACAGCTACACAGCTCTTTGTTGCCATGATATTTACGGCGACATCAGCACCTATTGGGTAGTACAGTTTTCTAACGTTGAAGTCAGCAAACTTGTTTCATTTATTAAATCGTTTTAAATGAATATTGCAATTTAAAATGTGCAAATTATAACATAATGATCCACGGGTGCCATAGATTAAAACTATAGCAGCCACAAGCACAAAAGGTCTTCTTTAATGTGTAGACTATACTATGGATCAAAATAAGGAAATCTGCGAATGTTTTTTAGGCAAAATAGACCATTATTGAACATCACTAGCAGCTTAAAAAAGTATTGGATTATGCATAATATAGTTGAAACATTTTTCACAGTTTGCAGTGTAAGGATGTGCTATACATGAAACTATGTCAGGTATTAAAACAAAGAATTCTATCAGCAAGTATCGCATATGGACTTAAAAATATAAATGTGTTTTGTAGCTGGGAGACATGCTCCTCAAAGCGATGGGCTCATTTCTAATTCTGAGCGCAGTTTCACAAAATGGTCCAACATTTAAAGCAACTGGCAGGGGGTAAATTAGTGCTCCAAGATGAATTATCATACAATTAAGGAGCCCAGAATGTGCCAAAAAACACCAAACACACAATATGGAAGAAAGACCTACTTTTCCCCACATTCATCTGCGCCAGGCTCGGTCTCAAAACATGGTGAAGGGACAGAATTTAGTGGGAAAAAAAAGTCAAACAACACTGTAGGACATTGCATTAAAGGCACTGTACCTGTCTTAAAAACATGAAAGAAAAACCCTAGTTCTATTATTCCTAGTTTTATTATTCCTCTCTCACCTTATACATTCCAAACATCCTAATTATTTACCACAATGAGTTTATAAGCTCTGTAACGGTAAAACTAACAGCAACTTGCATGCTAACACTCACATCCTGATTCTGGGACAATAAAATGTGTTATAATAAGATGTAGACGGCAGCAGATGTATTTTCACCTCAAGAGCTGCTTATACAATAGATCTGTACTGGGGCAAGACAAATTTTGCTCAAGTACATGGAAAAAACTCAGGTACAGGTTAGCATGGTAGCTTTGAAACTCATTGCGGTTAAGAATTAACACTGAGAATGAGTTTGCACAGCTGCAGACTGTTTACAGTTATTTAGTTTTATTTTTCAAGTTTTAAAGATGGTAGAAATCAGGTAACTCTGTACCTTTAAAATCGTGTCAAAGCCAACGACTCCAGCCAAGAAGAACCAATAAGATAAGATAGAAAATAATGGCAATTCTCAACATGATGCAAAGTATAAATGTTCATTGTGAGTCCAATTTAAGCAAAAGAATGATTATAACACATCTTTAAGCTAGCGTCATATCTTATGATCATGAATTGGTCTTAAAGCAATAAAAAAATACTGTGGTACTATGCTTTTTGTCACACCTCCTACTCCAGCCCAGTGTTCACAGTGTGGCTGTGCAGGTGTGTGTGTACAGGCCTGTGGATAGTGCGCTGTGATGGGCCTGCTGAGCTGGTCAATAATCTATTAGAGCTCAGAGCGAGTGGAGAGAGGAGTGACAAATGTCTGTCAGAGGAATAGGCCCAGAGAGGTCAGCGTATGACCCCACCCCTCCCCCCACAGCACTGCAGAGGAGCAGCTTTGTGCACATACCAACACACTACAAAACCTGATCACTATACTTACACTATACTTACACTATACTATACTATACAGCACAGCAGTCTAGCCACTGCACCGGTATTTTAATATCTTTTTCCACATTTGACTGCTCCCTTTTTGTGTGCGTGTGTGGTGGTGGTGGTGGTGGTGGTGGTGGTCGGAGGGGCTGATGGTGCAGTTTGGCCCAGATTTGCTGTCTGTTCCAGGGCAGCTGTAGTAAAAGTAACTTACCATTACCAATACTGGAGTGAATGAATAATTCAATGTAAAGTGTCTGTGAGAGTCGAAAATAATCAAATGTGTTATTTCTATTATTATTATGAGGTATCTTCCTGTCTCTATACAGATATTGTTATTGTGTTATCTGGAGTGTTCCACGGCATGGCATTAAATTATTATTTATCTTCATGGTAACAAATAGATGGTGCTGCTAGGCCAAGTTACAGGTCAGATCTGTGCAAAGGGGAATAAAACATTATTTCATAATGAAATAAAGATAAATTACATGTTTACTTCAGTGGAACATTTCATGCAGAGTCCATTCAGACAAGCAGGTTTCAGACCCCCACATGAACCACAAAAGTTTCACAGTATTTCCTTCAGTACATATGATAGGTTTTCATGTTAATTATGAATTAAAATTATAAATAATAATAATAATATGCAATTGATTTATACAGAGCCTTTCAAGACACCAAAGGCACTTACAGTGCATTATTCATTTACTCCACACTTGGTGATGGTAAGCTGCTATCGTTGCCACAGCTGTCCTGGGGCAGACTGACTGAAGTGGGGCTGCCAATCTGTGTCATCGGCCCTTTTGACCACTACAAAAACTCATACACACGCACACGCACGCACACACAGACATGCACACATGCACACACTCACAAGCACGCACACACACACACGCACACACACACACACACACACACACACACCACTGTCATACTGGGCAATGTGGGTGAAGTGCTTTACCTAAGGACACGACTGGTGTCCCACTGTGGCACCTGGTATTCAAAGTGGTTTTCCATCCAATGACTAACCAGGCTCGACCTGCTTCGCTTCTGAGGTCTGATGAGATCAGACTTTGACAAGCTCTATGGCCATTACTTGGTTTGGTGTCGCTAGTACCTGTGGTAAATATTTGCCATAAATTTCTATCAGTTATCTTAAATGTATTGATGTTTGACTATGTTTTAGGGAAATGAGTAGTCTTCCCTGTCATATGTACTTTAATTGCATTGTCATGGTTACCTACTGGCTTGCTCCTGGGTTTCAGATTTGAGTTTTGTTACATCTCTAGCATTAAGGTGACATTAGCCTTTTGTATACAATAATAACACAACTCATTACAACCCAGAGCCAGCGCACGTGTGTAGACCTGGGACTCTGGGAATGCTCTTTTCTGCTGAGCGCTGCAACCTGGCCTCAGACTATGGGAGTCACCCTGAGAAACCTCCAGCCCGCTCTTTGTATATTGGCAGATCTGCTTCTATGTTATAATGATAGGAATGGACGTAAGCCATTTAAGTATCAAATCAATAGCAAATTAAATTTTTTAGCAGTGCAAGCTACCCTCCGAATCACCTGTAATTACTTGTGACAGTCTTTGCTTCCACTGCTCTCCCTTCACTTTGCACAGAAAAAAAACCCCTCAACACATATACTATTCACAGTGGGATCGTTATAATATTTAAATTGAAAAACTCAATTCGGTTCAGCATAATCGAAACATATGATTGGCCGTCAGGAATTCTAATACAGTCATTATGGAGTAATTGGAAGAATAAATCACATATGTAAAGAGAAGTAGGTTAACTTGTTCGTTGGGGCTATTGCGAATGGGTTGGGGACTAAACATTGACCCTACAGGAGCTCTCATAATGACTAATATGTCCTCCTAGCCTAGCGTTCTCCCCTAGCTTACTACATTTGTCATCTTCATATGAATAAACAGCCCTATTTAATCTCGTTGTCCTGTTTTTTTAGAGTGGCCCGCACATATACATTAACAGCAGGTTAGCCTACAAACATGCTTGTTTTTCGGCCTGGTTCCGTTGAGTGGTTATCAACAATTTCACTTGCAAATGAACTGCGGGGATGCACTACCAATCTGTCATTCGGCGCCGAAACTTTGACAGTGTTTGGAATAAGCTGCGCTCTAGTCTGGTCACGTGATGTTTAGATTTTTTTTTTTAGAAAACCTTAAAGCTACAACTGTAACGTGCCTCTTTTTACATGTTCTTTTTTGGGTTGAAGGAGGTGTTTTCTGCTAAATTTGCTTAACCACTTAATCTTGGTATAAAATGCTGCTTGCTTTTATAATTATCACAGAAGTTTCAATGTTTATGTAAATGCATACTGTCTGTAATTGTGTTGTATTCCAAATCATTATGCTTGAGCCTCACCTCTTTTGAAAAGTTGTTTTGTGCTGCGGACTGCAAGCTAATCTTTCTAGTTATGAATGAATAAATGTAATCTCAAATGGTCAAGCTCTGCGTCAGGGCACCAGTCTTTACTATGAAGCTACCTGTGAAGCTGGAAGAGATGACCAACCTTGTATGAGATTTGCGTAATGACCTTTATGACTGGGTTTTCTACAAATTTCAATTTCAAATATCTCCATCCCAGTCTAAAACATGAACAGTGTGCTAGTTCCAAAGTGCCAAAGTGTTTAAAATCTTCAGAACATCCAACTCACTGTTACAGACACCTGCAGATGTATCTGTGTGACTGTGGTTTACCAACAATCTTCTCATTTTCCATTAAAGGGCAACCGTGGCACAATGGTTGCACAACTGCCCTCTAACTGGAAGGTCTAGGTGACTCAACAAGACAAGTTTTGTTGCGTCTGTGGGCAAGACACTTCAGCCACATCATCAATTTGGTCACAGAATTTGTGTCAGAAGTGCATCTGACTGTCAGGTTAACACATTTGCTATGACTCTATGCTATGAATTTAAAAGTTTGATTATACTATTACGTGATGACAGACAGCATCTATTTTAACTCACAAAAATGAAATATATTCCAAGGACAAGCAAAATGAGATACTTTGGTGCCCCAATCGCTATTTAATAATCTGGTAATGAACTTTTATGCACACACCTGCACCTGTTTTTAATGTTTTATATGGACTTGATTGTATTGTATTTTGAACAGGGCGCCCATAAAAAAGAGTCTAAACGCTGTCACTGGGGTCTCCCTGTAGAAATAAAGATAGATAAATAAATAAATAAATCGAAAATCCAAGTCAAAACAAGTCATTGTCTGTTTAACCTTGATAACAGCTTTATTGTGCCTTTAAAATGATGTGTGAGTTCAGCCTGCTCTCGCTGCAGTACGAGTGGGTGTGTTGACACGAGCCTGTCAGTCTCCCCGTCTGCGGCACATCTACTGTTGATCAAGTGGAAATTAAGTGCACCTGAATGACATGCCATGCTGGGAGTGTCCGCGCTGCCTCTGCCTTTTTAATAGACTTACACCTCATTTGGCCTCTAAAGCCAGTGAAGGCTCCCGCGGGACAGCCCCAGGCACGGACTTACATACAAATGCATGCACATACAAAACACAAAATGAGAAACAGCAAGGCCAGAGAATGGGGAAGAGGACAGAAGAAGGATCGCAGTGTAGCAAGCGTGATTCATATGTGCATTAATAGATTAGGGGGGGAAAGAGAGAAACAGCAGGAATCCTATTAGAACTGGGCTACAACCAACTCCACTCAACTCCTTTTAACTCGGCGTTTCCAGATGATTTCAGTAAAATAGCTGTGTCCAAGCTTACCATGATTAGTATATTGTTTAATTTTAATATTAATTTGATTTGCAGGCTCAGGTTAAAACAGGCATTTTGAAACTAATTATCAGATCAGATTTAGATTTAGGATATGGTTTAATGTGTAATTTTCCTATTGATTACGCTTGTACTTTGCCATGACATATCTAAAAGGTATATGCTGAAATGTTGAACTGGTCCTATAGAATGTTGTGACATCATCTGAAACCCAGCAATATGTTGTGGAAATGAATATACTCTTTTGTTGTTGTCTGCTTTGTAGGCTGACTGCAATACTATAGGTCCAAGTATTGAGCCCTGGGGAGCCCCAAGCCATTAGAATGTTATAATGTTGTTACCTTATGAAAAACATACCTGGAGTTGTGTTTCGTATCATTCACACATGTATGAGTAACCTTTTAGTATTAGTCTGTCTACATCACCAAAGCTCGAAGTGCACTGTTCCACTTGAAGCAGTAGATAAGGCTACATTTGACCTCTTGTTAGGAAGAAATAGGAAATTCCAGGATGTGCAGAGTTTAAAAACACAGTGGAGCACTTCTTGTATTACCATACTACATCACAAGTTGGAGCAGAGTGTTTTCTATTTGAGATATGCAAGATTTGTGTGAATAAAATAAAACCAACGTGTGTTTTTGCTGAGGAAAGTATAACATAGATAAGAAAATGGCATAATATGAACCCTTTACATTTGTCACATCTCAGTGTTAGCGTAACTTAACTGTGGAGAAAACCATTATGCTACACGGATAAGAAAGCGGAAGTTCGAAATGAGGCGAGACAGTCCGAAGAATAAGTGTGCTTTGGGATTCACTGGGGCCATTGAAGGAGGAGACAGGGACAGACAAAGAGACAAAGGCAGATAAAGGGCCCAACACAGGAGGAACTTGTGTCGTCTGCGTCCACAAAGCCTGATTAGGCCATAGTTGCGCAGTCAGGGAGCGCAGCCAACAATGCGCACTGCTTCGCCTTAATAACAGAAGACCCTCCTGTCTGACCCCATAACCCCTGTCACCGGCAATATGTGTCAGAGGGAGACGACACCCTGTCACCCCCCCCCACCCTTCACCCCTATGTCACCCCGGGACCCCCTCTCTCCATCGGCCCCCAAGTCCCCTCGTCCAGGCCTGTCACCTAGCAGACACATGATTCTCGTCTTCGGCAGCACAAGGCCACATCCTCTGACTTATTTCACCTGCTGATCTTATTTACCTTTGAGCCGGGAATACACTGTGCCGCTTTAAGGCCAGCGCTAACTGTATGTACATGCGGTAAAATGGATGGCTTTTTTTGTTTTCTATGTGCACAGAATAAAAGAAAAAGCTGATGATAAACCGGAAATAGTCTCTTGTTTCCTTTGACTTTAGCCTCATCTCACAGGTTACGGGTCAGTCTGATAATGGCTAATACCACAGCCATTGGTTCACAATTCGCTCACTGAAAAAAAACATATACCACACAGGACAGCAACTTACGTAAAATTGCAAAGATTCGACTGTGACTTTTTTCAGCAGGCATAATTGTGCATCCCTGGGCAATTGTTCAGAGCTTCAGCTAGGTACTCCTGACCTCTGTGGTTCAAAATCTGGAGGAGGATCACCAGGTTGGCACTTTGTCACGTTCTGCTCCACTTTTACTGAAAGATGTGTGAAAAACTGAGATCAAACGGTTATAAAAAAAGACAAAAAAAATGCACCTTAACCACTCTCAATATGTGGTAAGGTTTCTAGAAACTAATGGTTTGATAAATTTCCCAGCTCTTCTTCCTCATTGAACTTTAAAGCATAATCTTGTCCCTGTTGAACTATCTCTAATGGGCGTTTGCCAGTTTCCCCCAGTCTACCCATCTGCTTCTGTTCAAGTCGTCCTGAACTTCACCATCTCTGCAGAGGATGCCTCTCCTCCTCTGTGTGTGTGTGTGTGTGTGTACGTGTGTGTCAGGTTGGGGAGGGGGTTGTCTACATATTCACAGAGGTCCCGGGCCTCAGCAGCATCTTGACTCCCTTAAGCTGAGGAGCGGCTGGGGTTAAGTGGTCTCCTCGCTCGTGGCACCCATCTCCCGCTTCACCGTGACAGCTGGGGACCACATTGTTGTCATGGAAACCACCTCCAGCCCCCGCCTCGCCAGAGGTAAACACACACACAGTGTAAAACATAAGTACACTAAAAATGACACTGTTTAGCTAGACGTGATTAAAATGGTATTAACACCAAACATACTCACAGAATATAAATATATAAAAATGTAACGGATCAGTTGGTGGTGGTGGCTGAAATCAAAGCAAGAGTCCAGGAGGTTGGATATACAGCCAAAATTCAACACTTTTCAACTAAACTGCTATGTTTCCTGTGTAGTAGGTACTTCTGCAGTTTTCTTATACTATATCCAGAGCTAAAGCTAGGAATATGTTTTTCCAATGTGCATCTTAAAAATCAGGATAAGGCCATATACTTGTTGTCCATTTCTGTGATTTTCACATATCACAATGTCATTTGGAGATAAAAAGGTGCAAACTTCATGTGTTAAAAATCTGAAAAGTGAACTCCACACTGACTTTCTTTCTGAAGGAAGGTAATCTCTCTCCTCTCATGCACTCTAAGCTTTAATTGTTATCTATTACAAATTATTATGAAAAATGGAAAGTCAGTTTTTGGAACAGGAAAATAAATTTCCCTCACTGTACTTGACTGACTTTCTGTTTGTTTTGCTCATTTTGCTGAACTTTTCTCCGGAGGTGGAAGAATTCCAGGAGATAACTCAGTGATCAGGAAAATCATTTCAAATATTATTTTCCAATAATAACACACTCCACAGGACAGCTGCACAGACACCGGTCTGCTCCTGCACCACAAACCGAACGGACCGGGCCTTCTTTGTATTCACGAGGTGAGGGGCATTTATCTGCACTTCTACCAAATACATGGCACCACAATTTGGGCTAGTTTTCGGAGTGGAGTTAGCCAAATAGTATTAATAGTTGTAGACTTATTTGCATATATCACTGGCTTGGATGACAAGACTAATGAAAACGCGCAAGTAAATGATAATGTAAGTTATATTTTTTGATGAGTGCAAATAACACAAGAATCACATCAGCTGGGTCCCTAATGCTAATACCAAATGCAAATATTTATGTCAACTTTTATATCATTCATTTCCTTCTTCATTTTTTTCAGCTCTGTTTCTTACTTGGATTTCCCACTTCCATCGATTTCCACTTGGTTCATACATGTCTTAAGATCCGCTGCCTTCCAGTTGCTGCTAGTCTCACAGCATGTGGTTAGTTTTGAACTTGTGACTGTTATCTTACACTCTTGAATCCATAAGAAAGTTTCTCCAACATTTGTTAAAACTTGTAATTTGGCATTTATACTAAAAATAGGCCTTAATATACAAAAAATCTTCTAGAACTAATTTCACATTACAGTGCACAAGTCTCTCCCACACTGCACTCTTAACAGAAGCCAGACCAGTGCCAGTTCTTCTCAAAGTGTTCCTTCCCTCTCCGTATGTGTCCTGTTTATTTCCTCTTCTTCGTGACAGGGTTGTGGGAGATCACTAAAGCTGACGGGGCTCCGCAGTAAGACCCCACGCAGACCCCACACCAGCCGGCTGGCATTAGCGCACATTTGTTCCACAATATTGCAGCCTCCTGGTTTTCCTAAGGCTTGGCGCGCTGGCACAGACGGCACAGGCAGATATTTGGGCAGCGGCCAAAGTCTGCGGGCACTATCGCGGGCCACCTTGCTCCGAGCTGCAGGTGCCGAAGAAGGACTCCCCGCCGCTCCCCCGTGCGGACCGCGACCCCACAGGCTGATGGAACAAATGCTGGGCTAGGGAAAATAAACTTATCTCATTTGGATGACAACACGTAGCCCCGGGTTACTGCGCCCAGTGCGGAGCCGATTTGGAGAGGAGAGTGGGATGGGGTCAGCAGCACTCCTTTTGTGGAGCAACACCATGTGAATACACTGGGATCTGATTTATGTCTTTGTCTTAGTAAGGCAGTGTACAGTGTTCATAAAAGTAAACTTGGGTATACCGCATTATTCAAACAAGCTGTGGAAAATTTGTGGAAAAAGTGTGAATTAGGACTGCAACTAATGATTATTGTTTTAGAATACCAGTCAGCCATTAGTTCTGTTGTAATGTAAGTTGTTCTATAAGATTTTTAACCAAATAAAGGTGGGAATGTACTGACTGGAGACTTTTAGATGGAGAATGTTTATGAATAAAGTGTAAAAAAAAGTGACGAAAACCATAAATAGTTCATACTTTTTTGACATTTTGGTTTAATAATGCCATAATAATGTACAGTGCAGATAACAATAGTGATTATCAAAATACGAGTCACGATTATTCCAATTAATTGCTATAGCCCTTGTGTGAATATTGAGATAAAATAAAAAATGTCCCATCTTAAAACTGTTACAACCAATGAATAATACTTTTTTGCAGGTATAAAGTAGTTAAATAAAGGTTGTTACCACAGTGGGTCACAGCAATATGCTAATTTGTCTCAACACTACCTCCCATAAATTCCTTATGCATCCCCACATTTGCATGGTAGGACGTTGTTCACATTTTACCTTGCACTTGGGGGAACCTGGCTGGCTAAGTGTCCATGATAGTAGTTATTGTTAGTGGGGAGAGAGGGAGGGTCTGCCCCGGCCCTGACCCCTGAGGTGAACCCCATCACACTGAGGCGTTAGCGTGCCAGCCTGTGTGATGGATCACCCTTTAGATCCCCGCGATCCACCAATCACAGCCAATCATCAGGCCCGCGCGTGTTACTATAATGATCGGCAATGATTCGGAGTATTCAGATGATGGATGGTGGGGGTCCCGGGGAGAGAGGGACAGGCAGCAGGGATAGAGCCAGAACTGTATGACTCTATTGACAGTGTATTGGCTATAGCGTGCTGTAGTTTTGCACATCTTTATCATAATGAAGTGGAGATAGTTAACCCTGCATTGTGCGGGGGGTCTTCTGGTGCCTTAATACTGATGTGTAAGGTGACCCCCCTGAGGAGACGCCCACGCTGCGGCTAACCGTTCTCACCGATGATATGCTAATTCCTGTGACCTTAGATCGAGCCGGGGCACTCCCACATGCACCACAATGGGAAGATGATGAACTCAGGACGCACAATAGACCAGGATCCTCTTTACATGCTGTTGTTCTATGGGGAAATGAGGCCGACAGAGATTGATTTTAGCACAATGAAGATAAGATAAGACACATTAGACTGCAACTTTACACTGGTCACTTGCTATGGGTTCATTACTTTCATCAAAACACACCTAAAAGCTTAACTTCTTAACTGTTTCATCTTGGCATCATTCCTGCTCCCCTACATTTTGGGCTAAAGCAGTACGAATTATGTCAAGTTTAATATGTGTAGCACTCTGAGTTGAGTTCTGAATTGCTCTCATGGAAAGTAATCAGGGAAAGGTGGAACATCCAGGTTAATATCTGAAGCTGATTAGTCAAAGTGCCTCAAGAGCAGGACAAGACAAAAAAATCTAAATTAAATCCAGTTGAGAGAAAAGACTTCTTTCCCGACCACAAATGGAGAAATTACTACACATTTGTATTGATGCTGAAAAAACAGGACAAAGTTGGGCCTTTCCTTAATAATTTTAGTGTATAACCTTATTATTAAGTCATATTGTTTATCATGTCATTGCCATAAAGTAAAAGCATAACTTACAGCAAAATTTTGAAAACTTTTAATAACTGACAACTCTTACACTTTTTGCCCCAGCATATATATACAGCCCATATTTGGTAATGTCAAACCCATAAAAATTCGAAGCCAATTGACATGTGTTCGTTTGCTCTGCCCACTGGAAATGTGAAGTTTGACAGGGGCCCCAGATTAATGCATTGTGTAGAATATAAATGCAGTGTGGATGGTTGGTCACACTATTTTTTTTTTTCTGTTAGATTTGAAGTGCCCTATTGGCTCCCACATGGGACCAGAACGACTGCTTAGAATAGTGGGAATGAAAATAAGATTACACTGTACCACTTTATAATAACTAAACCTTAATTAGGCTTGATGAAGCACGGGCAAAGACTTAATTCATAGTAAATAAAGAGTTAATTAAGCATCTACGTATTTAAAAGGTAATGAAGTAGTTACTAAGCCAGAAGTATAACTATTATAAAGTGTTAGCGATTACTGAGTTTTATATATATTTTCTGTGTTATATTTATTTTGTTGTGGATGCATTTCAGCTCCATCAACTTCAGTTCATGGTGGTTTACTATTTCATCTGTAAATCAAAATATATATATTAATAACAGACCAATCAGATGCCTTTTTTCCTGACGTTGCTCTCACTAGCCTTGGCAACAGTTTTGATTGACAGCGTTAGTATCTTCAGCATCTTCTCTCCTGATTGACTCTTTGGTTGATACTCGATCTCGGATTTCTAAATATGGAAGTCGGCTCCAAAGTAGGCGCCAAAACTGCTAGCCTCGATTGTCTTCACTTGGCTCGAGCCGAACGCTATGGGTGACGTCACGCTTCCTCAGTCCACTTCTTTATACAGTCTGTGGTTGTAATATAGTGAGGTCTCAGGTCTAGTCAATTTGATATCAGGTTTCACATTTGTACATTTGCTTTTTGGATATTTTCTGGCAAAGTACGATGGTATCAAAAGGGAAAACTGTCTCTTGCCCCATCTGGGATTATGGCATCATCGCATTTCAGAATCTGAAAAGCAGCATTTCAAACCATACAAAAAATTACATATTTGTGAACTGAAACCCGTACTCAACCAGTCTGGTCTTCTTACTGTATCTCCAAGTAACGCATTCATGGTCCCTCCATGTGTGGATTTGGGTGTAGGAGCTGTCACCATTCCCAACCGTGCCCATGCATCACAGAGCAAGCCTACTCATCCAAACCCCACCCAAAAAGCCAGTCCCCCGGTGGCTGTGTACGGAATTACCAGGCCTCTCCCTGCTCCCTCTAACCCCTTCATTATCCACACACCACTGGCTCCGGATCAGATTCTGCCCTTCTGTAGCGGGGTAGGTCGGGGGGGGGGGGGGGTACAAATGGGAATGGGGAGGCTGGGTCTGCAGTCCATGCATCCGAACAATGCCTCAATGTTTAAGAGATGGCCTCGCGGACGGGAAGTGATAGGGTTCACTAGTGTTTGGTGGGGATAAGGCTTTGCTATCCCGGAGAGCAGCTGGGCTAGTGGTGAGAACTTGGGGTAATTAGCGATGGACTTCAAAGAGCAGGAGTGGGAGATAAGATAAAGGAGATATAAAACATGTGCAGATGGGTTAGAACATTCAGAGCATGAAAATGGATATATCTGGAGATCTACAACAAAATGTAATGGCGAAAATAAACAACTTGGAAGATATCAGGGTTGTGCCATCCTGTCTCATAAAATTCTCGTAATGTAATAGCGTAATGTTAAAGTACTCGATTTTGCCCGTGTATTTGAGTAAAATTTGTCTTGCCCCAGTAAAGATATATTGTATAAGCATGTCAAGGTCAAAATAAGTCAGCTGTGTATTGTTTGCATCTGATTATAAAGCTTTTTTATTGTCTGATAGAAGTAATGGGCATTAGCACGCTTGTTGTTAGCATTACCGTCACTCCAAAACTCCACGTTTGAGACCTGTGAAAAGGGCTATAAACTCTTAGCGGTGAATAGTTAGGATGCTCAGAATGCATAAGGTAAGTGAGGAATATCTTTGGACCACCTTTAAGCCAACTGTGATTTTAAGATGCTAAGTAGAGGGGTTGGCATTCCCTCAAAATCCCGATTATAACCACTAGTGACCCAGCAGCTAATGGGGTTGTTCCTCAATTCTTCTGTCTACTTTTTGTATTGGTTTTGCCAACTAATGTCACGCAGGGCAGTCAGCGTAAATATTGGGGCAGTTGGCACCATATTGGATCTATGAAACCATGGCTTTTCACAGAGCGTCTCTTCATGGTTTAACCTAAAAACTGAAAGGTCAAAATCACCTGAACTGATTTAATACTGCCTGATTTCTTAGAGAGATATAACCAATATGGTGGCAGGTGGCTTTTTTGTCATGTGTATAATTCATCTCTTTGGACGTTTTGCCTGCTTTCAACAAATATGGCAATTTTTTTCTATAAACTGCAGGAAATACTTCTACTTTACCAATGCTGTAGGTCAAATTCCATCGACTTCAAAGTGCTTGATTGCGAGACAGTTAAACCATCTGTCTTATGGCGCTTTGACAGTTGATTAGCCGACTCCCCATGATGCCAAGAACCTTATCCAACATCAAGAGAGCAGTAAAAGATTAGCCTGCGAGTAGCCTACAGTGGTGCTAGGTTATGGCTATCAAGCATGGCATTTTAGCTTGCTGTTGCTAGTTAGCTTATCACAATCAACAATGTAATTTAGGTATATAGCCAAGCTGGGATTGAACATGCAGTTTACTTTACAGCACCATCTGAAAAATAATTGGGAAAAATATAAGCCTATTCTTGGAGCTTACGCTTTATTTCCAATTAGGGCTACACTAATGACATTAAAACAAAAAGCGAAACGTACTAATGATCCTCAGCCCTAAACAAATCCCACTATAGAACAAAACCAAAGGTATCACGTAGGCATTATTTCAGTAATGACTCCTATTATTCCCACACTGCACCTTTAATGTAAAAAAAAAAAAAAAAATCCCCATTCCTACATTTGGCAGTGTCTGTGAAGTGCGCATTTCTGTAGTAGTAAGCCCTTTCCTCCATCTCCTTCATTTCCAACGTCCTCTATTCATTTTTGAATTAACCTCCTAATGGACCTCATCTGTCCGGAGAGAGCCTATTAACCGCTGCCTCCTCTCCATCCTAGGTCCCCTTCTCCTCTGCAGGCCACACTAGCAGCTTGACCCCCCCGCTGCCCTTCAAACCGGCATCACCAAACAGAAAGCTCACCACAAGCTAACAAAAGGATTTCATTATATGTAGTTAATTACGCGCCGGGCCTTTCTGGACTGTAGAATTATAGGGGCTTTAATTGCTTTATCACCTGGGCCTTGTGAGTGCAGAACTCAGCAATCAGCCTGATTGGTTTTAAATGAGCTGCCACAGGACGGGCAGAGGACGTGTCCGCGAGCAGGCTGCCCGCGGGTTAGACAGTGGACAGGAGGGGGCACTGGCGACGGGGTGAATGCCTCTGTGAATGAGTAGAAATAAACATTAGTAGTATTATAGTTTCATCTTTATATTGAGCTATGTCATGGGCAGAACAGACTGAAAGTGGTACAGAGATTAACACAAGATATACAGGTTGAGTCTAAGATTGACTCATATATAAATTACACTGATACTCAAAATGGAGTGGGAAGAAGTAAGACTTATATTAACCCACCCTAGTGTCATAAATTAAGACTTTCAAAAAAGGCCTCTCGTGGAGCAGTTCCAAATGCCTCTATATCAGTCGTTTTACACTATGGTACTACACATTCAACCTCCATACTTAGTGGGTGTAGGGTACAACTGAACAGGTACATTTTCTCAAAAGGTTAGTGTTGAAGTATACAATAAATTGAAGTAGCCAGAGACAGGAGGACGAAAAAGGCTTGAGTTCTAATGCAGAAGTTTATTTACCGTCATTACAGGACGCGGGACCCTGATAGTATTCTTCATTCCAATCTAGTCCAGTCTAGTCTAGTTGTAGGGAGTATTATACCTCTGAGGACGTAGGCAAAGATAACAAGGAGCTTAAATCACTAATTACTCATAATCATTCAAACTAAGCAAGGTGTGTGATGTGTCTTGCTCAGTAACATAACAGGAGCATGCTCTGGGTAGATCTGGGATTGAACACCAAACTACAACCTAATCGTGTCTGAACATCCCCATGAAGTCAAGAGTTTTTTGACAAATTTAAGTTATGCAATTCCTAAATCAAACATACTTCTAAACTGAAATATCTTTGAATGTCTTAAATAAATGTGACTCACCTTTCCGGCCCACAAACACATCTCAAAGAAGAGAAGGCCCATTAAAGTCACTCTTTCGGGGTTTCCAACAGACCGGTGCTCCCTGAGGATGTGGATGGAGCTCGGGGATTTGAACACCGGCGTTACTCAACCAATTAGCATATTCCTGTATTAACGGAGGGGAGCGTGACAGTGTTTTGCAGGATGTCAGGACGTATCATTAAAAGGCATATTTTAATTAGGGACATGTTAGTTCGTTACACTAAATGGATTAACATTGCTTGTCAAGGGCTGGGGATGTGTTCTACACTCCAGTCCACTGGGGAACAAGGTCTCAATTTAACAAGGCGTCTCAAGTTCAGATGGATCCAGTTAGTGCCGAAAATTGTGTTTTAAGACAGGGTAATGTTTTGATTATTTGCTAAAGATGACGCTATTATTTTTGATTTGGTCTAATAGGGTATAAGCAGCAATTATTATATTCTTTGTTGAAATATTTTGTCACAGGTGGCTCAGTGGTTGAGTTTAAGTGCATATACATTGCAGTTTTCTCACTTTTTTTTTTTGATTTAGACTTTGTTTGATGAATGTCCCTCTAGCTTGTTGTCTGCATCGTCCATAAAAATCTTTGCAAAATAATCTAAACTAAAATAGGTGGAAATTCATGAAGCTGTCTGTAAGAACCAACTAATCAATATTATTATACAGTAATTGCAGGTACAATTTTACACTCACTTACCATTCCTAAAAAACAAACCAAAGAAAAAGAACTAAGAAAAAATAGGGCTAATCAGAGTATGCATGCTAATAGGAGTTATGCTGGGTTTATACTAACAGGTTTGGAGGTGGGTTACTTGCACATTGCCTGTTACACCAACTGCGGTGCCTATTTGACCAAAGCAGCGTCATTTCACGTGGGTTCATGCGATAACACACGTCTAAAGACCTGAAAACCGCTCCAGACCTGCACATGACTCAGGTGACAGTTCATACCTTAGGGTAGATCAAAGAACTTTACTAGTAACAGACGCTCCTTACTGTAAACAACTAGAGTGTGTTAGTTTCAGTGCAGTTAGCTCCTCCTGCCAAACAGATATTGACTTAGAAAACCATCTCAGAAGTGTAGAAGCTTCCTGGATGAGCAGTGAAATGTAGTCACTCTAAAAACATTTGACAGAATCCACTTTTATTTAGCTATTATTTGCTTGTTAATTACTTATTTTGACATGTGAAAATATCATTATTAGATTTTGTCTTTTGGGCTCACAGCAGCATTAACTTAACAGATTTGACCTATAGAATAGATCTGTCAGCAAACCTTTTTTTTTTTTTACATTTATCCAGGCTTTGGAATGACACATATTGTAGTATTGTGTACAAAACATACAATCTGGAAAATCTGTGGAATCACGTTTTGATCAGCGCTCAAACCATTCAAAAATATGAGGCATTGACTAAATGCACTTTATGAAATATGAACTTCAAATTTAAATATTTTGAAATTTCAGGGGTTTTCACAAAATTTCAGTCTAATCTGTTCTTGAAACTTTATGAGGAGACAAGTACTTTGACAGCGCACTTTCTGGCCATCCAGCAGAACAAGTTGTGCATGACCGTTTGGATCAAAGAGTGGTTATCTGTGCTATTGAGCTGTTCTCACCTCTGTCTTCTCTCATTATGCGCTGGACAACACCAATTTCCCTCCATTAATCAACGCGCCATCGCTTAGACCTGGATTAGACCATCGCATGACTCACAACTAGACAAAAATGCAAAAACCTGCACAGAGAAATGCAAAAATAACTGAATCGGACATCTTTGGACTGTCATAGATGCCCGAGAATTGATTTTTTTTCCCTGTTAGTGGGAGAAAGTGGGTGAGGAACTACTGCTTAGCCAGAGGTTCTTGTAAATTAGCTTCACTTTGGTTGTGCAGTCAGCAATCAGTCAGCAAAGGCAACACCATCGGTTGTAAAGTAAGCACATAAAAACTATTTCTGTAGACCAGATGCAAGCGAGAGT
Source organism: Periophthalmus modestus (assembly GCA_019594935.1). Taxonomy (NCBI): domain Eukaryota; kingdom Metazoa; phylum Chordata; class Actinopteri; order Gobiiformes; family Gobiidae; genus Periophthalmus; species Periophthalmus modestus. The sequence continues at coordinate 13,820,414 of JAIEZT010000441.1, read as the reverse complement.
AGACCTTTGCCAACTTTCCCCAGACCAGTAATATAAGCATAATATCCCATGTCATTTCACCTCCCAACATTTCAGTCAGCCATAGATCAGTGGGTTTCCTCGAACTTTCTTGCCGCGTTAGTTACGATACTGAAATTTCAAGGTTTGGTACTTGATACTGATATTGATAATGCTATATTCACCAAAAACAATGTACAGTGTTAACATGTTTTTCTAAGTTTCACTTTTGTTTTTGACACGCTGAGTCTCCTCTCTCTTTGCTCCCCATGTTAAGTCACTCCCCCTTCAGAGCGCTATCACTACACAATCAGTGTGCATCCTGCTAATGAAACTACTGCACATCACATCAGGTTTGTCAAGTTGCTGCGGAGTTTTGTATCATGCTTTTCTACATTTATGGAGAATTGTCATGTGGGAGCATGGGTGACGTGGGCTTGTGAGCTGAGTCTTGCACAGAATCTTACAGCTAATCGTAAGAAGGGTTCAAATAGGGCCCGGGAGAGATTGCGAAATTACTGAAACGATCATGGATGACATCTAAAACCTCTTCAGGCGTGTTTTTGAGGAGAAAACATTATAACATGGTAGAAAGATAAAAGAAAAAAAACAGCTTACCCAGAAAATGTTACTTCACACTAATACAATAATGAGCACAAAAAAGAGGCTAACCATCCAGCTAAGTACTACTGTGTTCGCATCCCAATCCAAGTTAACGGCTTGATCCCAACTCTGACTGGACATACTCTCTATGTCCTTTAGCAAGACACATTAACCACCAGATTTCATTATCAATTGTTTTGTTCAATCTCAATACATCTCAATCTTTCCCATCTCTTCATCGCTCTTCGGTCCTTTCTATCAAACCTCCACCTCTGCGTTTGGAAGTCGTGGAGCTCTTTGACTCCACCAGCGGCGGACAGCTCAATATCCCGGCCCTCGCGGCTCCCTGTCAATGCGAGGCGCAGACAGGAGCAAAAGGATGGAGGTGGGTGTGGGGCGCTGCAAGCTTTTTTAATTATCTGTGGTTGGGTCGGACTGTGCATCATCATTAGGGAGACTAAATAGCACTGGTCACCGACTCAGGTAGTGGTAAACGGCACAATTAACAGGCTGAGGTGGGAGAACTGTACTCAATTTGAAAGCCTTCTCTCCTAATCCATCTCAACTGATCAACAGGGCTGCTGAGCTACGCCCTTTTACATTCAATTACATTAATCAGCTTATTACCCAGCAAAAAGTCAACATTTTAATCAAGAACTGGCAAAGGAGGGCAAGGCGTTCTATACCTGGATGTGGGGCTAAGTGACAGTCAGAGGAATTGGCTTGGATAATGGGCCAAAACAAAGTCCAAGCAGCGTGGAAAGAGAATGCGATAATGCGAGCAGATCTGATTTTTGATTGTAGCCGCTTAGACGTGATTGTTGAGGAATTTGTGTAAATCCGATGTAATGTCATGCTTTAGCGGGTGGGTTGTGAATACTTACTGCGCAGGTAAGGAGTTTGTTGGCTGTACTTTGTAAGCAAACTGTTGTCAGGAATCATTTGAAAGTATCAGTCCGTACTGGAAGCTGGTTTGATGTGGAAGGATGAAAATTGTCAGACACTTAACCCGTCTCACCCCCAGTTTCTGTGTACACTGGTGTATGAATCTTGTATTGATGGGTGAGTCGTTCCTTGATGTAAAAATGTGAAAAAGCGCTGTGTAAAAATAAGTGACCATGCCAAATATTTTTGCCATTAAAAGTTATTGCAGAAAGATATTACATAACTTAGAAAAAGTAGGAGGGGATAGGACGAGTAGGCGGAGATAAGAACAATAAACTAAAATAGACAACAGCGAAGATTAAAGCTTCAACATGAATGAATGCTACAAAATTACAAATGTAGTTATGTTTTTTTAAAGGTCAATTACTGCACAAAATATAGATATAAATATTAGATTCTAATGAGCTTTAAAAACTTTTATGCCTTCAAAAACATACCTGGAGTTGTGTTTAGTTTGATTCACAGTTTGAGTAACACTTTATTATCGGTCTGTCCACATCTTTCAAAGCTCAAAATGCTCTGTTAAACTTTGTGATGTCATGAAACAAAAAGTTAACAGCTCCTAGATCAGAAGAGATTGTCACTTTCAGGTAAAACATGTGACTGAAACAAAAAAAAACTCCAGGTCTTATATAAGGAAACACATAGATCCTTTAAAGTTACACTTAATAACTTTTCTAATGGAGGTTATACCACGTGCTTGTCTCCATGGAGATTAAATATATTTATAACCATGAAGATAAGCATGTGATAGCACTAGTTAAAGCTACACATCAGATCCGTGGAGAGGCAACCCCGCTCACTGTAAGAATGCATGTTTTTCCATTTTTTTTGTGATAAAACAAACTATAATTGAATGAAAGAGTAACTTTTACATTATATTTTAGTCAAGAATATTTCAAAAAGTGATGCCAATATTCTGAAGATAGTTACATAACATATTTTGTTTTGTGATGATTTAGTGTCTACTTTCTCTGTTTTTGTTCTGCTACTACTAATTTGGCAAAGTTTGATTGACACATATTAGTGCACACCGTTTTTTATGTCAAATTTTAACCCGATATTTTCCCCTCTTAACTACAATTCTCAATGCACTTTCCACCATATCCACTTTCTTAAATGCTCCCAGCCAAGAAAAACTACCCAAAGTGTAAATGTGCTGAAATAATTAGGGCGAAAGGGAGAAATCCGTGGCTTGTGCAAACTTCCTTCCACCATTGCAGAACAAAATAATAAAGCCCTATACTGCGTGTGTGTGTGTGTGTATGTGTGTGTATGTGTGTGTATGTGTGTGTGTGCTGAAGGGAGACAAAGCCAGGAGACCCCCGCGATGCCTGGGTCTCTGCTTCCTGTCAGCAGTATTCCTCCGGGCTTTCACATGACAAAAACACCCAAAGTTGTTGTGTCCCCGCGCCTGTCACTGCCGCGCTCCTCCTAACCGCAGATGTGTAGTACTTTGTTAGTATGTGTGTATATGTGTGTGTGTGTGTGTGTGACTTCTTTTCTTGTTTTTGCGCTGGCATGTTGTCTCGCTGTCGTCCCTGTCAGCTCCTAGCCTGGCACCTGCTCCTGTGTCTCCTAATTAGTCTCATTTAATTAATTATATTCCACCGTGGCTACACATCCACTGGCTGTTGTTCGAATGGCGTCATATTTCAGACGTAATGGTTTTAATGCATTTCAATATAAAATGGTAGGTATATTTAGAAGTGGTTAGCATGGTGGTTTTACGGAGGGGCAGTTTCTCTTAATAGCTGTCCCCTGGGTTGGAACAGGTAAACTTTTGTCCTCTGCTTTAAAGGGGTGCTATGAAGTAATCATGAACTTATTTGTGAGACTTTATGAACTATCGTTTTAGACACCTTCGGCTTCATTTAACATTTGGATTAAAGGGGACTTACAGTATTATGTAATATCGATGAGCTTTTAATTATGTTATAACGATGATTCCTCAGCATTAGTTTGCTCAAAGATATATTTTGATTCATTCCTGCATGTTTGCCCACTGCTATATACATCACTGCAATTATAACAAAGATAAACTACAAGGCAGAAGGATTAAATTAAATAAAATAATCAGTAGGTGGGCAGGATCTTCAAACGCAGTCATTATCCTGGATATATTCGCAATGAAGGTCATATGTTGTAGCAATAGCCTGAAACTTTCTGAAGTTGCACAGAGAGTTGTATGCTGAAGTTATAAGCTCTGGATAGAAGACTGTTGCTATACATTGGAATCAGGATAATTCAAACGAAACAACATTATATAATCACTATATATTCGCTAAAAGCTCAAGGTCGCATATGTTGTAGCAATAGCCTGTAACTTTCTGAAGTTGCACAGAGAGTTGTATGCTGAAGTTATAACACATACACCAATTGAGATTTACCATAAAATTTTTGAGTTAACGAAAACTAAAAAAGGACCAAGTCAAAGATACACAACTGACCTCCAACTAGGAGCCAACAGTTAATCCAAAACTCCGTCTTTTCAAGCATGTAAACCAACAACACCAAAACCAACAATACCCATGTTATTTTTGAGCATACTTTTTACCTTTTACATCTCACTCCAGTAGACTCCACAAACCTATTTCATGTGAGCTTTTAGTGTGCGTGATATCCCGCTGACTCAGAGACAAACCCCTGAGTGAGCCGGAGGAAAACAAGTCAAGTCTGCGGCGTGGGTAAGTAAACAGAAATCAGGCTAGCACTTTAGCGGTGACAGTGGGCCTAAGCACCTCTTTCTTCTGCGTTAGGCCTTCTGTTCCATTTGTCAGCTCCACTCTGCGGCCGTGCCAGTGTTGTCTATTAGGGCTGTTTGCACTGTGCTTAGTGCTACAGTATATAGCTCCAGACTGGGGGAGAATGAGATAGAAAGAACGAAAGAAAGAAAGGGGGAGAGAGAAATGGAGTCTGGTAATTACTCACCGTTCAGCCACTATATAAACTCAAACTGCACTGGTCAAAGATCTAATTGTTTTGTAACTGGGACTCTAGGTGGGTTGGGGAAATTGGGGTAAACCATCATTTTAAGTCAAGGAAAAAGGTCAATGTGATTCTATGTGTAATTAATGTGAATCAACTATGAGTCGGCACGTTTCATGAAACAACACTACCTTCCGTTATTCATTTCAAAAACAAATACATGCTACAATGCATTTTTGACTCAAAGATTAATTTTTATTAATCTGCATTTCTACTTAGACCCATATCAGAATACTAGTATTTACACACCTAAATGGCAACTCATGGAAACACATAAAAAGCTTTTCTATTTCTCAGCTCAGACACTTAACCCTGTTGCCAAATCTGGAGATAGGTTTCGCTGCACCTAACATGGAGGATTGGTCAAAATGCAAGTGACAAAATTCACTATGTGGATAATGATTCTACAAACATACGAAGACAACTTCTACTGATGCACATCTTAGCCCCAATTTACCCTGAAGCATTAGCATTACTGAAGCTCAGCAAACACAAGGGAATCGTTTTTAATTTTCAATGGTTGAACAATGTACCCACGTCCAATGGGCTGTATTTAAGGTAAGGTTAAGATACAGTACATTTTATTGTCCCCATAGAGAAATGTGTCCTCTGCATTGACCCATCCTTCAGTGCCACTGGGGCAACCTGTCAGGAGCAGTAGGTGCACCAGTGCTGCGCCAGGAACCCTTCTACAGATCTTGAGCTAGGCTTTGTCAGGACTACCTTACCTCCAGGATTTTACCCATTGTGCTTGTTTTGGGTTGTGCTATGTTTTGCTCAAATTAGACTTGAGTTATGTTTCCAGCATCAACCGAAAAACAGGATAGAGTAGTGTAAAAATAATCTTCAGATGCCCTTTCAAAATATGCTTCCTAAAAATACAACACATCACATAAACAATATGGCTCAAATCCAGGATCTCAGGGACTGACTCATGATGGACTGGACATACACACATACATATATCACATTATTTTTGTTCACATTACAACTTTGTACTCACACCTTCCAAACAAGTAAGTGTGGGGGCATCCAAGGTGCATATCATCAGTGGAAACAGCTTCAGGTTTCACTTCCTGATACCAACAGCATGGAGCCTCCCATCTGCCCCCCATCCAGGCACCCTCCTCCCTCTCTCCTCCCCGGGCCGGCTCACAGAAAAGATGCGCTCAATAATTCAGCAGCCCAGTGCACACCACCCAACACCGGGACAAAGAACCAGATCAAACTTTTGGCAGAGCTAGCAGCACCGGGCCCTGCTAGTGTTTCCCTGCACCGCACCGCCTGTACGTTGACCATATGGAGGCTATAATCACCAGTGGGATGATTCAGCACATTCTTGATCCCGAGCCCAAAATCACACGACACCTTAATTAGCCGCTGCTGATATCGCCCTTCACCAGCGCTAATTTGTCACCGCTAGCAAAACGGCTCCTGGCAAACGGAGAAGATAGAAAATGGAACAGGAAATGTGAGGATTGTCAACAAAAATCGATACCCAGATATAATAATTAATACAGAAATGCAGGGAATCTCATTCATGACGACGAGATGTATTTTGTGTCTTTTTATCGTCGCAACTAAATGCATCTTGTTCATGTGGGTTTTTTTTTTTTCAATTTCTGCCCTACTATATGTGTGGGACATACGCCTCAAAGGTTCAACAGAAGGAGAAAAAGTTAAACTACTTGAGAACTGATGTTGTCACAATTTCAAACTTAATTTCAATACTAAAGAATAGTAGTGAGAATGTGACTTTTTTAGCAGCGATACCTGCTGAAATTAGCATCTAGTTTCGATACTAGTTTTATTATCAATTAGTCTGATTTTCAATCTTGACAACCCTATTAGGCACACAAAAGTCCTGTATTATCCTGTATTGAAGGTAAATGAATACGCACTATCAATGTACTCTGTTTACTGTACTGTAATTCTGAGGCCAATGTTGTTCTCTAAATAAAAGCAACAGACCATCACTAGATCTTGCATTTCTATGGCATCAAGATTAAACTTTGAACTAATATTGTTGTTTGACAAGTTTGTCTTGACTAAACAACGTTGGTCCCAGTGGAGACTTGCATCTTTCGCGTTCAAACCTTGACAGTGTTTTTGGTCGCAGTTCCTCTTCAGAACTCCTCAGAGAGAGAAACGCTATACATGTTTGTGACAGAGACCTCCGTGTGACCTACAGGAGGGCTGCTTGACGCTTCCACAAATACATGAGCACATCTTTAACCTCGTCGTGTTCTGCTGTTAATTTGTGCGTCTCTGATTAAATCCACAGGACAGTGGTGAGTCCACACTTGAGCTCATAGTGTGATGTAAATAAGCTCTGGCCTCCTGAGTAGGTGTAGCCAGCATGAAGCAGCAGTGGAAAAGGTCAGACGTGTTCTGCGTGCCGACTGCAAACAGGCTTTATTAGCATCCCAACGACATATTTAGGAGATGGCCTGAGCCGTAATTACCTGGATAAGGTACAGATGATACAGTGTTTGGGAGGGGGGAGCAGGGGGGAGCAGGGAAGCTGCTGGATATTGGCTTTGTCTCCATTAACCTGGGTGACGGTGTTAAAGGATCTGTTTGTAGAGAGAAAATGACAGGGAGCCGTGCTGACGGACAGGACCAGACAGTTAAAAGCCCCTCGCTGCATAGGATAATTAATAAATAAAATACCAGGGGAGCCCCTGCCAGGCCTCCGTCTATGACAGGGGCTGTCTCCAGTGCGCTAAAGCATTAAATGACCAATTTCTGTCAGACTAACTTCCAGCGCGCTCCCTCTCCTCTTCCCTTTCTTTCTCCCCTCGTGCTCCGCACCCCCGTCTCTCTCTCTCTCCATGCCTACCCTCGTTTTTCTGAAGTGGGCTACTTTGCTCTCTTTGCACTGAGTTTTTCAGCGACTGATGGCTCTAGTTCATTTCTGCTGAATTAATTGGTCCCTGAATGAATTCTGTTGACAGGGCAATTCATCATGTGTTTGGCCTGACAGTGACTGGGTGTGGGGAGGGGAGGGACGGGGGCGGCGTGGGGAGCCAGTCAGAGGTGCTGCAGGGGGGTTGCTCTCCTCTTCCTCTTCTCCTCTTCTTCCTCTACTCTTCTCCTCCTCTTTAAGCGTTGCTGCTGTCTTGTTGCGCGGTGGAACCCAACAGCCACACAGATGCAGAGGGTGAGCTTGTCAGACACAGCTTGACAGGGGCACAGGTCAGGGCCTTTTGTTGGTGCCTCACACACACTTCCTCCTCAGGCCTAAATACTCCCAAGGCACTCGCAACTCACCTCTCTATTGTATCTTACCGACAATATGGAAGACACAGGACGCATTGTGTTTCAGTAAATGTTATAGTTAATACAGTAAATAGTACAGTATAGAAAACATGCTCAAGTTACATTTAACCTTGAAATGAACTTTTCCACAGACCTGACCTGTAACTTGGCGCTGCACCGGCACCTTCTTATCTAGATGAAGTTTAATGCTGTGCTGTGAAACATTCTAGGCAAGGCATAAACACCATCTCTGCCAGACCCTCCACCAGAGAAGTTACATTGTCCATCTTTAATTTCAAAGTTTTCTTCACTTTTCTGATATTTTTGTATATTTTTTGACAAAACCAACATGCATGACCCATTATAACATCAACTCAACCTCCCCTGATATTCAACTGTTTCAACAACACTAGGCAACCATCCACCACCGCAGCAGCAGAACTATCAGCCTCTTCAACCTCTCAATCTGTACCCCATATATCCAACATACTGTATATTCTCTTCTTTCACTGCATCCATGATGGTTCTACCTTGCAGGGTCAAACCATCAGAGTTTATAAACTGAATGATTTCTTGAACTTAACTTATGATCTGTATCTTTTTTAATTTTCTCCCCCCAAACTCAAATAAAACTATAATCTGTCTGTTAAGCTTATTCCAATCTTGCTTCTAAAGTCCTCCCAAACGCCTTCGCAAAATCTAGTCTCTTTTGCAGAATGACATAATCAGGTAGCATATTTAGCGCTTAATTACACGACGTCTCTCACAATAGCCATTCAAGAGCGTAATCCTGTTCCTGGAGGCTAAATGACTGATCTAAACGCGATGGCAATGGCATTGTAGCACATATTTAGCAGATGAGGACCGACTCGAGAAGCATTGCCCCTAAGTAGACAGCTCTTCCCCGCTGTTCATTATTCTAATTGTGAACTATTTGGGCACTGCAGTCTCCAACATGGTGGAGGAGATCTTTAGGCTCGCGCAGAGTCAATCAATGCTCACTCATTACAAACATTACAAAGTGGTGTTCTTGTCGCCTGGATGGTCCCGGCCTCATAATCGCGTCTCTGTCAGGATTCCAATTGTCAAAAAGCACATTTGAACTACCCCCACCACCCGCCACACTGGAGTTATCGCACACTGATTATTGCTCTGTCATATTCTGCTGGTTTGTTCTGGTGGATTTGAAAAGTAGTTGTAGTAGAGGTAAAGATATTTATGATAAGTTAAGCCATTGAAGTTGAATTGAAAATCACAGTTTAAAAGTACAATAATATTCCCCACAAACAACAAAATATCCTGTCTTATTCTGCGTAAAACTGCCAACTAACCCAGTAGTTTAGATCTGTAAAAACAGTTTGTCAGTTCATATTCCTATCAGTTATTCAGGATGTGTTTAAAATGTGAAATTTGAACAAAATCATATCTTTAAAACATAAATTGCAAATCTATCTTGATTGGGACAATAGTGTGCTAGTGACTCATTGTTTCGTATGTTGTCCTTTTCATATAGATTATAGTTAGAGGCAACATACCAACAGGACCTGTTAGCTTAACTGTTGCACAAAAACACAAATGACATAAGCTTTAGCTAATAGTATACCCACTCAGAGTCTGCACACACTTGGTTGGTCTTGTACGATTTTCTAAGATATTGAGAAACTAGCTAATACTCTCAATTGCTAACTACATTTCTTGGTTAGTTTAACTAAATTACTGAAGAGCTTGCTAATGTTTCCTATGTAGCCTACTATCTGCTGGATTACTTAATGTCCATGGTAACAATAAAGCTGTGCTCACGCTCATTTAGACTTGGTTTGTTGCCGGTTTGTCTTGATGTGGTTTGGTCCTTTTTTATTTGTGGATTAGTCCAGGTTTACATCTGGAATGCCCAACTTTTAGTGCTATGCTAGCAAATATTCATGCAAATGTTTATTTCGCAATCAGGTTGAGGCTATGGTTAGGTTCAGAAAAGAGTATTTTGAAAGTGAAACTGCATTGGGGAGGGAATATGCATCTGGGATAACCGCCAGTTTTTTTTTAAGTGTGAATGCATCATTTTGGTTTAAATGTTTCAGTACAACTTTTATGTTTATTAATAAGCTTAACAACTTGAGTTTGAACCTGTGATTTTGACCAAAGGTGCTAGACAATTGTCTTTGCTGTACTTTATGGGCGTTAGTAAATCCACTTCATGCAGGCCTCTATGAGCTGTAGATGACTGTACGAAATGTAAAAACTCATTTAATGGTATATTACAGAATCTCACGTCATCCCACCCAATTTGCATTGCTCTTAAACAACTGTCAATCCCCTTCATATCTGCCCACGATACATACAACCCCAGTACCCATCGCCATACCATACCGTAGAGAAGCCCGCTCCCCATTCCCCACGGTAACTCATTTGGGATTAGCGGAGTTAACGAAGACACCGCAGTGAACAAAACAGCGCCACTAATTAAAGGCAGTTCTAATGAGGGCTGCTTGATTGACACTGCGGCGCTGGCCTCTCCCCTCGTCACCATCAGCCCTGACAGCCACATGATGGGGCTGACGGCAGACCCCCGCGCTGCCGACATGACAGCCACATCACCAGACATAGACCACCGAGGCTACACCGCTCCAAACAGGAGGGACAACGAGGGAAAGTAAGGCCCGGTCAAGTCGTGTTAAAGCAAAGAGGTGTTAGAAGGTGAGAGTGGAGAGTCCTGATCGTTAGGACAAGATCTCGCGAGACAAAACTGTGCACACATGAGGAAACATAAAATAGAAATTGTCAAGTCAAAATTCGCTACTCAATCGGACAATTTAAATATTAGAAATTGTTCAAATCTGGTCTTGTTCTCGTTGACACAATCTCTTGTCTCATCTCAAGGGAATTGTCTCATTCCATCCCTACGAGTTGTACAAAAATGAGTTGTATGTGTTCATTGGTAGTTGGCAAAGTTGTACCCTGCCTTAGATCTATTCTTCAGTTTTGCTGGATACACATGTAAGGAGGTGTAGGTGAGCACCTCGCAGCACCCAGGGACCCTTTTCTTGACCCAGGATTTTGGTCAAAGTATTTACAGGATTAGCCAATTTGAAGCATTTTGATGGTGAAAATAATCGTGTTGTTAAAATAATCATTAGACCCAAGTATTCCTGGGCAAGTTTCAAGCTATAACTCTTCTCTTAAGGCAAGACTGAAGTAGCTCAGAGTAGTATACATTTAGACAGAACCTTCATATTGAAAATGACTTCAGGATGGTGGTCAAAATGTCTCGTTTTGTTCAGGTGACTACCTTTGAAACCTTTTCTACCACGGACCACTCCTGGAGGGATTAAACCGACTCATCCATTCAATGCTATGGTAGGGAACCGGTCCAGAAAAGTGGACACCTCTCAAGCCAAGTGGACCTATGTGGAGGAGTAGCTTCGGAAAAAGTTACTTACTTCGCAGAAAAAGGTACCACAGAGGTCGGACTTCGAAGTTGGACCACACAGGAGCGATCATCGGCAATACTGTAGTTGCATTTATTTTTACATTTTAACTTCATTTTACAGGAAACACAGACAAATTCTTATTTACTTGACAGTGTAGGAATATCCATTTAATCTGACAAAGCCATACGTCAACTTGTCAATGCCAGAAAAGTACAGTAAACCATACAATACCATATAGTAAACACAATTTTATAGTTTCGCCCTGCTCCAGCTTAAACGTCCCTGAGCTGTCTCCTCAGGATGGGCTCATACCACTGTATATATTAGCCATGACAGACGTGAATCATGCCAAATAGGCGTCTAGCTCTGGGGCCAAGTCTACTATGAGTGTTTGAGTAAATCCTGTAGGCGCGCTGTTGGCCCCCATGGCAGGGCCCCTCATATTCTCCCTCTGTGTGTGTATATGTGTGTGTGTGTGCGCTCGTTGTGTCTAGCCCAAAAGGATGACAGGTGCTTTCCGTAATGCCTAACTGATGAGAGCCAATCAGTGCGGCCCATTCTTACTGGCGTGTGTCTCTTCTCCTGTTGTTGTCATCTGGCCCGCTAAAGTAAAGAAGAAGCTTGACTGACAGATGCATCCGGAGTTCACAGTTTATTGGTTTCTACGAGAGAGCCAGATATGCCAATTTAGACAGGGTAGTGACAAAAAAAGTTCCTATCTAAATGGAATAATTTTACCACTGGGAATTCTCAGCTGGGAGAGAGGAGAGTGCGTTTCGGTTGGTGTCTATGTGCGATTGTACATTCTTTTTTTTTTTAGCTTTTAACAAGGCCTGAATGACAAACACATAGGACAGTTAGGGGGTTGACAGAAACACCAGCTTTTGATGCTTCACAGGGGATCCATGAAATAAACAATAGGCAGAGGAAGCAGAGAGAAAATGGAATTACAACTCGGTGGGATTGTGTGCGCGGAGAGAGTTGGGGCAGCAGAGTGGTGTAGCAGGATGAAACCAATGCATCATTAAATATACTGGAGTCAGAAGCTGGGGCAACGCTCCCATGGTTTCCAATACTTTTCTATTCCCCCTCTGCGCGGCTTTGAAAACAAGTGCTCCAATGCAACTGCAATTATGCTATGATAGATTTATACTGAAACAATATCATCATGCAGTATAGAGGCGGTGTAGGTCGGTTTATTTAGCAAAAAGGTAAAGGTTCTGGGACGTCACCTTTAAGACATCTATGATATAAATGATCCCAAAGAGCAATTATAACCACTGTGCAGGTGTTTTGGATAGAATTTATTTTTATATATGTCAAAGTTTCTTGTATTTGTGATGTGTCCTGTTTTCTGATTGGTTAAATGTTTATCCAATCGAATTTATTCAGAATTCATAAGTTCCGCCTCCTAGAAACAAATCAGGAGACCAGCTAAATAAGACAGGGCTAAGTCACAGCACTCCATATTTTTTTTTGTGTTAAATATCAAACTAAGTGTAGTAAAAGTACATTCACGACAAATAATAGCAAACATATGAGAAAATGTTGCATAGGGAGGTGGCAAATATGGAGTTGATCTTGTAAAACAGGTAAGAAATTGGGTTTGAATGCTTTAGTAGTGATCAAAGAGGCTTTTGGCCCAGAATAGCAGCCATGTCTATGTGAGTGTGCCCTGGGACAGCTGTGGCTACATAACTGACTCAAGAATTAATAAATAGTAAACTATCCCAAAACTTAAAAGTCAACCTTATTTTTTTAATACCAAGAATAAACACTAGAGAACACCACATTGTAATTCCTAAATGTGAAAATAAACGTTAGACTTGAATCTGTCCTGAAATGGAGGTTCACTTGTGTTTCTGTCCTTTTTATGTTACACACATTCTGATAAATAATGTTCTCATCTTTGAATTTCTATATAGTATCTGGCACAAAGCATGATCATTTACTTCCACTGTAGACGCCGGAACCTTCTTAAAACACCGGCAAAATGTGTCCAACGCATTTCCACATTACACCCTGTTATGTGCCTTCCATATTTGAAAGCCATAACCTGCACATCTTGTTCATAAAACGCAGCATCAATACTCTATCCATCTCCCTCCCAGATCCTCGGCTCACTCCCGGGATCCTTGAACCTTATATCATTTTGTTATGGGGTTAATAATGAGAGCACACAAAGTCAACGACTGACATATAAAAGATTTTATTTCTCATGTGCACAAAAGGAATTGGAACAGAAAAGAGAACAATGATTGAGGCCATGAGGCTTTCCGTACAGATTTTCATCAGAAATCCTTTTCACGTCCGTGACACATCTCCTGTATCATCTTTACAACCGCGGGATTCCTTCGGAGGTGCTCCACTTTCTGTTTGAATGACGGCAGAGTGCTTCATTTTTCAGGTATGTTGAGCTGCGTGTAGACAGAAATAGGCAAATCCCAAGTGCAATTCGGAGAGGATGAAATTTCTTGGGGCGACTGCGGATGGTTTAACTGGTTAACCCTGGAATCACGTGTGTGGAATGGAGCTTGGACTTGCTTATGCTAATGCTAATTGTTTTAGCTGATGGGAGCTGGAGAAAATTGACAAGAAAATGAGTCTTGAATGGCATAGTCTTAATTTACATGGAAGCACAGATTACTGTTCATCATAGGTTAAAGCTGGAGTAGGCGTTTTTTGTTGTCGTTGAAACAAAATTGGTCTAGCAAAATTGTGAGACAAACTAGAATTGCATTGTTTTGTTCCTACTGGTGCCCAAAGTGGACAAACTTCTGTGTTGCTAGAAGAATTTTCACCAAGTTTGATAAAATATAACAGTGCTACCATGTTCTGTAATGAATGGCGTAGGGTAGGCCCTTTACTGTTATGGCTTTTAAAAACAGAATCCCTACTCCACCTTCAACGTAAAATATCACAAGCAACCGCTACAGTCTATGTGAATGTGGCCATGCTCTCGATCTGAGGGACAAACTGAAGCAGAGAGTACACATTTTGCACATTGCGCCTTTTATAAACTCCTCCACAAAAAAACCTTGGGGATTATTTCGTCTGAGCCCAACCACAAACAATGATACAGAAAGCCATTAAACTCATTGCATAGTGACATAAAACATCATTATGACATTCAAATCAAATGGACAACAAATGAACAGCCCATGCTAGCACGGACCGCGTACCGTAGAACATTGAGACACAAGTAATGCATGTTTTTTCAGTCAGTTTTATCTACAAAGGGAGCCAGTACATCTCGTGATACTGTAGTGGTGGAATTATTTACACAGAAAAAAAGAAATTGTCTTCACATTATTCACAAAATCAATCTACAAAGCAGCATCGGATGGTACGGTAAGTGACGCTAGCATTACAGTCAAAAAAGTGGTGTTTTCGGAGTTCAGTGTTTGACTACGTGTTTTAAAAGATAATACTGCTTTATTTATGCATACATATACTGTAAATAAAATATTAAATATCAAACTAAGTCTTTGGCAAATGTAGTAAAAGTACATTCACAACAAATAATAGCAAACATAAGAGAAAGTGTTGCGTAGGGAGGTGGCAAGTACGGAATTGATGTCGTTAAACAGGCAAGAAATTGGGTTTGTAAGGCAATTGTAGAAGCTTGTTTAACTGTGTAGGCATCTAGTGGTATGACTTTGTAGTTGAATGGATTGGATTAAAATTTGTCAGCTAAGAAATGTATGTCCAAAAAGGTCCAGTTTGACGTAATCAAGCCTGATGCAACTTTCCAAATCAGCTGGAGAGGTAAATGTATGTGAATGTATCTAAAACAGAAGTTATAGTGCAAAAAAATCATGCATGGATGGAATGAGTAGAAACAGTTCAGACATCTTTACATGACAAAAATAATTTAAACTCTGGGATAACTACAGTGGTTTTCGACAAATGATTTACATTTTTACATGTGATTGTTTTCCACAGGGAGGATGCTGCTGCCGTGGGACATGCCAGGTGTGGAATGGGAGCAGATGTAGGCTAGTCAATGCACCAGAGTAGCCAATGGGGCTGGCTATTGCTGGCATTTGTTAATTATTATTATAATATTGGGAATCCACAACATTGGTTCAAGTTTGATCAATGGAACCATCTCCCTTGGACATCTCTCGCATTAGAGCACAAAATTATTCAGGCTGTATGTGAAACTACTCCAGAATCACCAACATGTTAACATAAGCTAAACATACAGGAGTAGTGTTTTGTTGGGATTTTTCTGGTTAAAATTAGGTAAGCTAACTTTTGCGACACTACATTTTAGCTGTAAACTATTGTAATAAACTACTGAAAGACTTCCTGGATCAGAACGGTTAAATGCAGGAGCCGAGCTAAACTATTTGCTAAGCTAGCAAATGTTCACTTCAGCAATAGTTTCAATGAGCTAAAATTTAAAAGGCCAGAGGTAGTTAAAGTTTAGCATTTCCAACTCTAAATCATTTTTAATACACTTATTTTCACCTTTTATAAATTCATTTTTAGTAAATTTATAGAGAGCTGCTCTACCGTGTGATTGTAACAGTAGCAAAGTGCGCTCCAAATGATTGTTGTTACAAAGTGGCATAACTAGCCTAAAACAACATGTGGAGACTCCGGAGCGGTTTCACGTACAGCCTGTGCTTAATTGTGTACAGGAATGTGAAGAACTATGAATAAAATAACAACAACAACAACAGCAACAAAGAAACAAAAATAAAAACCCACAACATTTTTCCACATGGTATTCTTCACACTGTTTGTCTTCAATTAATATTTTATAATATATATATTTATATAATCTCTTAAAGTCATTCTTGGAAATGTTCGGGCCTTTGAGAGAGCGATGAGGTCTGATCACTTGCAGTTCCCCTTTAATTTAGACCCAAAGTGTGAATTAGGCGCCGCTGCTCCGTTCCTGCTTCGCTCTTCCTCATTGCCAGTCACATGACCACTGCGTCCGTGAATGCGTTCCGCTCCTCTGCCTCCCTTTGACCTCAAGTGTTGCTCAGACGGGGACAATATGGAGGCCCAAGCCGTGGCCCTGCAGTTTGAGCTGGTCGCCGTGGTAACTAGTGGCGGTCGTAGGCAGTGGCAGCAGTGGGAGGGGCGGAGCCACGGGATGCGGCACTATAATAATAAGGGGAACCTGAAAGTTAACAGAAGAACGAGCCGTTGGAATCCATGAGGTCAGACATAGTATCAACACAGCTCCTGCTCTGAGAAGACTCATTAGGCCTTTTAGCTACAGCTTAATGAAATACTATAATGCATTTTCTAATTTTAAATTTTTATATGTAAATAAATGTTAACAAAT
This sequence comes from Periophthalmus modestus, assembly GCA_019594935.1. Lineage (NCBI taxonomy): Eukaryota > Metazoa > Chordata > Actinopteri > Gobiiformes > Gobiidae > Periophthalmus > Periophthalmus modestus. The sequence goes on along the minus strand of JAIEZT010000441.1, from coordinate 13,803,884 downwards.
ACACAGAAACATGTTTGGAATTATATTCTCTTTACTAGCAAAACAACTTAAAGGCCACATGTTTTGCTTTTTCTTAGTAGTGCTTTTATACTAAATAAATAAAAAATTGTTAGCTTAACATTTGAACAAAGAGCTAATAGTACTTTACATGGTAGTTTATTTGCACTTACTTAGTAATGCTGGATTGCTAAACCGCCATGCTTCATTGTATGTGGTGTACTGCGGATGAGAGTAAGGGTTTCCAGAAAAATCTCCTCCTGTAAGACACACACAATACAACCATTATGAGTAAGGCATTTCTAAATATCACGATCATGTACCTATGTGTTATGTCAGTACTTTAATATTTAATGTAAAAAAAATCACATTCAGAAGGAATATGTCATTTCTATTGGCAAACTGTCTGGAAACTGAACTGAACTGAACTGCATCATCTTGTTACAACAAAGTTAAATGCATGACCTAGGGTTGCCAAAATGATCAAGAATCTGATACTAATCAGTAATAAATCATATACTGAAACAAATATTCATTTGAGGGAGTATCGATAATGCAAAAAATCACATTAACAGAACACAAAATTTTATCTTTCCTGAACAGTTATAGTATGCATTTGAGCGAATAGATATAAGACCTCATGGTAACACAAAAAAAGTTGTATTATTCTGTGCTGAAAATTACATTCTATTATTTAAAAAGTAGCATTTTTCATCTTCTTTGTGGTATGGTAATTGAGATTGAGAACTGAGTCAATTCCTTAGTAATGAAATCGAATTTGAAATTTTGTGAAACAGAAAACTGAAATGTTATTAACTTTTTTTTTAACCTACTTACAATTTTACAATAGACTCCTCTGACAAAAGCAGCAATGCCAGATGTGAGTATCTGAGTACATCCCTTTACTGTAGTTCAGCTGAACACCAAACACTGTTAAATATTTCTCCAGTTCTTATTTCCTACTCTTCTTCAACCATTGTGCGCATTAGAAGAGGGGCAGGAGGAGGCGCAGTGCTGTGGGTCCACACGTTTCATTCTTTTACGAGACTATAAAGGCCAGGTTTTATATGGGTCGGCTGAAGAATGGCCTTTGCTTTAACAGTGTTTGGGGGCCGCACGGTAAATCGAAGTCGTTGGACAGGAGATGAAAAGGGAATCCAGCAGGAGCGGATAAGAGCTGCTTAGCGTTCTGCCTGACTGTTTGCTATCAGCTCTGTCCTCATAATTAGGAGGTGTTTAATGTATTTGTGCCGCTACCGTAAAAATATGGGGAAGTAGTAAAAGAATATGAAGGATAATGTGGGTTTAAATTTTGTTAATTATGTATAGAACACAAACACTGAGGAATTGTATTTCTGAATCATACATTTGCAGGTCCTAACAATATAATCCATTTTTGAGAAGACTTTTTTTTTAGGCTCATACATCTATATAAACAGATCCAGTCTATGCTTCAAAGTTCTAAGACTTTAAATAATACAGTAATTTCCAATGCATTACTTGTTCTGACTGTAAATGTATTCAGTGAGGTCTGTATTCGTGCAGTATGGATGTAAGCCCTGTCACTTTTGAAAAAAAAAAAATTACTATGTGCATTACAATATTTCAAGTGCTAGATTTGAGAGTAAGGTTGCTATATTTATATTTAACCCTAAAAGAAAAAAAAAAGTGTAAACTAATGCTTTACGCTTAAAATCCTGTCATGGCCTAAATGTATTTCACTTTTCATTCCAGTATTTTAACTCCTACACTTGCAAATATGGTTTTATGGTAAGTTACTGTACTTTTAATAGCAATAATGTTGGAGAAAGGGTCATTACTTTGTGCATTCCAGTGTTTGAAGTACTTCTCTTATGTATAGAGTATTATAGCAAGTTACTCTACTTCTTAAGAGCAACCATGTTTGAAAAATGGTAAACTTCTGTAATTGGAAGAAGTGATTGTTCGCTGTTTGTTGAGATCATGTGGTGGCCTAAATGTATTTCATTGTATTATAATCTGTGCTACAAAACATTGTTACACTAAGGCAAACTCAACATGTCCCCTTGTTGAACACCTTTTCTTGCTAGCTTTACAGCTCAATGTGCTTTGTCCCTTCGTGATTTCAATAACAGTTTTTTTTTAGGTTGTGACATCTCCTCACTCGGGCAGCAGCTGTAGCATCCTCTCCGCCTGCCGCTGTTGTAACCGGAGCTCTTCCCTTCGAGAGATAGTGATTTAAATATTTACAGGCCCTCCACGCCTCTGTGTTTTGACCCTTAACTGTTTGCTGTGAACCTGAACTGCGGGTTAAGTAGAGGGGAAAGAGATATGCTCGGGCAGCCCTGGGTGTCCAGGGAGAGGCGCGCCGACCAGCACCAGTGTTTATTGACGGGGCTGTGTGCTAGCTAGTGGTGCGCGTATGTGGACATGTGGACACGGCGGAGGCTAATAAGCGCTGGGAGCTGGAGTGTAACTGAGAGGAACTGTCCTATCTCACGGCCACTGATTGCGGTGATCGCCTTATCGAGTTCGGCTAATGTCCGCCTAACCGCACGCTAACCACACGGATAACGAAGCCACAGCCAGACCAAACTGCTGCTTTTTCCACATTATGCATCCCGTATAGCAGGTGAGTTATTTAGCGTGCAGTTGACCTTAAGATTTTTAACTGAAGGGGACTTTCTGCTCATAATAAAAGTGGTAAAGCTATAATTAATGGCGTCGTAAAAAGAGTAAGGGACACCTACCAGGGACCATTCCGGCGAGCGTGGAGGTGGGGTAGCTGCCTTGTCCTGTGGGGGGCACATGGGGAGGGTATCCAGGTAAAGTTGTGCTGGCCATGTCACGACCTGGGAGACACAAAAAGAAATGGAACGCTTAGAAGGATGCTTTAAGTGTCAGTATGCTGAAAATGCAAGCTAGCAATTTCTCGTTATCTCTTTACATGAGTGAGCATGAAGTTAGCATATTGCCTGGTTTCAGATGACATCACAACATTCTACAGCACAGTATAGTACAGCAAACTCTAGGGTCTAGTCACCAACAGAAATGATCAGCTTCAACATTTGTGAATTTTACTCTTGGATATTTCGTATGAAAGTACGATATAATAAATAAAGTGTCTCTTGCCCTAAATCTGGCAGTATGACATCATCACTTTTTGCAATATGAAAACCATCATTTGTATCATATATTTTTGCAAATAATGATGAACTGACCCAAGAATGGCAAATGTTACAATGATCCAAAAATTCTACTATGATCCAAATGCAAAATCCAAACCAATCTGACCAATCTGGTATACACACCACAAATCAAGGTAGCACTTTAGCAAAATAAATACAAGGAACTGTTCTCTAGCCTGTAGCAACAAACTTCACTCCAATGTTCTTCAAGTGGAGTGTTTGCATTCAGAAATGTCAATCAAAAACAATCTGCACACATGTATGTCAGAAAACCTTTTTCATTCAACTCGCTAAAGTATACCGCCCGTGTGACAATCACTGTTCTATTCTTAAATCCTGACAGGAGCATCAGGACTATGGAGGACCTCTTTGCCCCACGCTCCTCATTCAGCTCTCTAATTAACAGTGACAGCTCTGGCCCGGCTCGGACCGAGGGGGCACCCAGGACAAGGCCGCTTCTGCAGCACCCTATATGGTCTGTGTGCGCAAAGCCAACAATGCCACCCACACCCCGGGCTGTCATGAGGCCACGCTGACCCAACAACCACACAGCTATTGTCAATCAGTGCTCCTACTGTATGAACCTGGTAACTCTAGAGTGCGGAGTATGGAGAAATGGAAAGCAAATGTGATTTTTAGTTGCTGTTTTGTTGCTATTAGGTGATTTTTAAAAAAAAAATTTGATATGGCAACCAAGGAGAGACGTATGTTCTAAGCACCCGCTGAAAAAAACTTAAGATAGTAGAAAAAATCAGTTGTTGTAAGTACTCATAAATTCTATTACACCTATATTAAACTTAAATAGTAGTTGTACTGATTATTGCTACAGCTAGTCAGCACAGAAGCTACCCCAAACATAAAAAATAAGTTAACATTGCCAAAACTGAGTAATGGAAATTGATATAGTTTTACCACACACTGATCAAACCTTTGTTCAAACACATCCATTGGTAGAAGAAGCCTCATAGAACTAAAATGTTCTTCCAGTTTGGTCAATAATAGCATTGTACATGATCATTACGGGGCCTATTTGGGGTAGTACCTGCTATAAAGTGCTGGCTGGCATACTGGCTGTAGCAGGAACCATGGAAGCTGGGAGTACGGGCTTCTACACACAGGCTGGACTGCTGGGGCATGACGTCAGCTAAGGCCGATTCCCCCAGCGAGGAGGGGGTGTAGGGGGCAAAGGACGCTTCGTGGGGCTCGCGCTTTGCACACATGGAGGACGCGCGGGACGGGTGAGGGTCTGGAGGTCCACAGTCCAAGAACAAAAACAAAAAACAAAAAAAGGAAAAGTGATGTAGACATGCACTCAATCACGACCGCTCAAGTCATTTACTCAGATGAGATGAGATGAATGGGAGCAAATGGTCAAGAGGGAGAGGCTGTGCGCTGACAAATCTCTCCCAGCCGCCAGAGAAAAAGAAAGTTTGCACATTCGTCAGGCACAGAGCTGAGTACACACTACGGCGCAATAAATCAGCCGGAGACGGGCACCAAATGCTTTGCAGATTTGTGACATGAATTAAGGCTAGCCCCGGGCCCTTGGTGTGAAATTAAGGGAAAGCGTTGGACTATCTTTCACAGAGTTCGGGAAGTTGTGCGACGTAAGTTTTTGCTCTTAACTATAGCTAAGTGTTGATTGTATTGTATATGAATTCTAAGCAGATACACAGTTGATTTGTTCATTTACATAGCTTGTAATAATAATCTCATATGCAGCCAGCAGTAACTCATTCGTATAAGTGGAAACATACACCGGTGAAATGTTGCAGCAACACATCGCGCCTGATCAATCAAGCTCAAACGCATAAAGAATTTCCCCAAGGTTTTGGAAAACAAACAACATCATCTCACGGCTGCTTTCTCACAACACGATCACTCCCACAAATAGGAGAACAATTGTCCCGCAGACACTTCAGAACACCGCGCTGTGATCTGATTCTGCTGATGAGCGCTGGCATCTCTCATTTTAGCCTGTGTGAATGTCCAACCTGTGCAGTCAATGCCAGCTCTGTGCGGCCTGTGCACCAGGGGTCGCGGGGCCCTGTGGGGAGAGATGGCTCTTTCCCGACACCATGATAGCCTCATTAGCTGCTTCCCACATCATTGTTGTTTTACAACAGCACTGTGTGTTGCGATTCCTCATTAAGATAAGGCCCGCTCTATAGAAGGGGGTGCACTCCTGTCAGCCCTATGGACCTCCTGCTACAGCTCATGGAACTGCCTGCTTTCCCAGAGAGACCTCCAAATCGGCTATTCTCTGGAAAGCTTTCTTCCTGTCACTGGGAGTTGTTAATGTAGATTTAGACAGGGACGGTGCAGTTACACAAATACTATCCTTGCTTTGACCACACAAAGCAGAGCAATGCAATGTCTTAAACTGAAGCTGTGATACAGGTTGTATGGTAGTATTTAGAGATTTAAAATGTGGTTATCCACAGAATTGATCCAAAAACGATATTGTATTATGTATGTCATTATTCAAATGAGTAAACACTTGCTGTTGGGTACAACCTTGTGACTCAAAAGACAAAGTCCCACTGTTCGTACATTTCCACAGTAATTTGCTTTGTGACATTTTAACACTTTTCCGATCCTTAATCTCAACGCAATGCATAATACCTAATTCAGTCACCAACACATACTTGAACTACTAACCTTCTACAGCCTCTAAAACATTGATCTAAAGTTTACTGACCTCTCTACGTGTGCCTGCCTGGATACTGTATGGTTCTGTTTCCCAATCACCTCAGCAACTGTTTTCAAACACACCAGGATGGAGAGGGGGAGTGAGGGTGTCTACTACCACCACCACAACAACAACAACCGATACCAACGCTGCGTTCAAGCCCACTGAACTCTGAAACTAATCAGACATGGTGCTGCTTATTGTCCCAGAGACGGCGGTGCGGCTGGAGCGCGGCTAAAGGGAGAGCCTGTCAGTGCAGCCAGCTCCTGATGATGGAGATGAAAGATAAACTCAAGGTCCTTGGGGACTCTCCTCCTCCGGCAAACATATCTCGCGAAGAGTGCAAGAAGCTATAGACTTCTCAAAACATCTGTCTCCAGCGTGGATACCGATGTCTACAGATCCCATCAAGCATAGAAATGGACTGTTAGCAACCTACAGTGCCCTCCTGACTGATGCCAACGGATATAGCTACATCACCCTTTTCTCAAGTGAGCATTTTGCGTCTAAACGTACACCGAGGAATCTTGGTAAAGTACTGTCGGCAGGGCTGTCTTGTTTTCCAGTGGTGCTATTCAATTTACTGGGAAGTTTGCTCAAAGCTACACTCTCAAGGATGGCCTACTACAGTATTCCTCAAGAATTGATTTTACTTTTGCTTAAAAACATTGGACAAATACATTATTTCCCAGAAGGGGGAGTCATGTGCTTCTTTATTATGAATCCCGGCTGTTAATGACAACATTGCTATCCATACTTTTTTCTTTTAATGCTTAAAAGTTAGATATCATTGCTGTGCCTTTTGCCACCTAACTTCATCCCCCATCCCTTTGTAACTATGGGTGTGTTACTGGCGTAGAATGGCAGCCATGTGTCCCCAGTCTGCCCCTTTGACAGCTATGGCTACAGGAGGAGCTAACCACCACCAGTAGTTTTGAGAAGGCTCATTCTTTAAGCTAATAGATAAGGCACAAAGCCCTATTTACAGTGAGCATATAGCTTTTAAACATACTCTAAGCATCTAAGCTACTGTCTGTGCCGTCTTGTTTTGCAGCACTGCCATTCAATTTACTGTGAACTTTTCTCTCCGTCTCCTTTTGCGCAGCTAGGGCAAAGTCATCACCGGAATCTATCGGGAATTCATTTTACCTTGGCAGGGACACATTGGCGTTCGCTACAAGTGCGGCCCGGTTAAATCTCTGTCTCTACCCCCCTCTGCATTGTCGGCGGGGTAATTTATAACCACTTACAACGGGAAAAGGAACAAAAGAACAATCACACGGCATGGAATTGGCGAGTCGGTAAAGAATATTTGCGGGGTCCAAATTGCTCAAATCTCACAGTGCTGCCACCACGGCTATGGCTACCCCCCATGTGCAGGTTTAAAGCCATTCATTATCAAATGTGTGCTCAAAGGTTAGTGTGCTATTGTGGGGGGTGATATAAACATTAATTTCCGAGCTGGAGGCTGCCGGCGTTAACAGAGCTGAGACAAGCCGTTTGTCACCGGGCCTCACAGCGAGAAGGCACTGCGGGTTAGGAGGCTGCAAAGGCCCAAGAGAGAGCACAGGCAAGGGGCTAATGGTGTAATGCTAGCTAAGAATGGGGTGTGGTGGTGATGCTATTATCAATGTAAAAGGAGATATGGAAGGGAAGTAGGTTAGTTGGTCAGCAAAGTGGGATAGCTGACACCCAGCCCCCCAAATAATACCTTGGACGGGATTGAACAAGTACACCAATTCTGAATTCAATGGAATAGACTTTTGACCAATCAGAAAACATAGATGTAAACTATCTAAAACAATGAACAGCCAATTGGTTTAAAGCAATCTTAAATAAAGCCCGCCCCTTTTTTGATTAATGGTTTTGATTGGTTGACTAATCTCTGACCCTCTATGCTTGGAAAATTAACAGCAACCTTTTTGGCCTTGTTCTGAACAATGACGAAACTACCAACCCTTGCATGAGTGGACTTGATTTAGTATTGTGAACTTTAATGTTAGAATGTATTTTTCCATACTGAATTTGCGTTAAAGAGTTTAATGTAACTAAAATTGTATATTTGTCCAGGCTTCTAATTTGAATGTTGGGCCAGTTTTAGCTGTTGCTTTGATGCCCAGGGTTAGCGCTGCCAGAATAGCACAAAACTAAGCCCAGTGCTAGCCTCTGCATCCAAATGCCATTTTACTGCTACTGAAAAGCAATGGATTTTTCCCTCCTAAAATATACACTGAACAATTTACCATAATCAGCACGCCGTTAGAAAGCTAACTTTGTCGCGCTGCTCTTTAGGGGGTAAAATAAATGGTAACGCATAAAGAAATATTGCGCATTGTCTTCTTACTAAACTGCTTCATTACTGTATTTTTATTGCTCCAGTGCTATTGTCTGCCGTAGTGTGGGGCCATTTGTAAATGCCAGGTTCTCTCGCTAATCTCTATTGTTGCATTTTGGTGCCAGTGTTGCCACCCCCGTTCCTAGGTAACAGTATCTTCGCCTTATTAGAGGACAAGCAAACATATCCGACATTGCTACTTGCTATGGCGCCCTCGAAAGCAAAGTACTTCATTAATCATTCGTCTTTAATAGATTATGCAAATTTGCTGGCATAAAAATCAACAAGATCAATAACTGTATGAATTTTAATTGGGAGCTGAAAAACATTTCAAGAATGAATTTAATCTCATTGCTCCCTTCGATATGAGAGCATAATTTATTGATAATTGGATGGCATCCTAAGTGAAGGAGATAATTTGGTGTGTTTTTTTTCCAAACTTGGCGCACAATCCTATTTACAGGGTTGGCTTAATGGCAGAAAAGTCCTATTATGCAGTGCCACAATGAAATTCCTTATGAGTTATTCTACATCAAATGAGATCATAAAAGTTTAGTGGGGAAATTATATTGGTCTAATTTATGATTCTTGGACACGTTTAGAATGATGGTAAAAAGTGTGTTTTAATCTGTCTAGTAAGAGATGTCTCTTTGAATCTTCGGTCATTGGCATGTGCTGTGTTTATGATACATTTATACAGTGTCCTACCATTGAATTTGAAATGCCAGTTTATGAATAGGCCTTAAGAATGGTGGCCCAAGACTTATAAAGTGATAAAAAAAATCTTGCGTGGGCCACATTTACATATTAAGACAGACTTTCATTTACAGATCACTGAGCTATACAAAAAAATCTGAAAAAATCATAAAAAAACATTGTGCAATCTAATGGGTGAATGCCATTTTAAAGCACACCCCTTTTACTCATAAATGGTTTGGATTGGTTGACTAATATCTATATCAAATAAAAAAACATTGTACAAACTTTTTGGGAAGATTTCTTGCAAAAAAAAAAAAAAAAAAAAAAAGAAAAGTAAAGAAAAAAACCTGCAAAAACGGATACTAGTTGCATCACCAATCCTGCAAAAAGACTACAACATGAATTTCTCCATGGTAACAAAAACTCCTATAATGACCTACACTCAAGCGCACAATCTTTTTCCACATTCTTAACAACAGCACAAAAGTTTGTTGTCATAATCTCGCTCTGTGCACCTTCTTGTATCCGTGGCCCCTGCTGTATCACTTGAGGAGGGTGGGCCCCTTACTTGGCCCCCAGGTGGCTGTGTGGAGGCCACCTGCTATGAGTGTGCTCCCTGGACCGAGACCTGCTTTCATGGGAGGAGCCCAGGCCCGCTCAAAGACAAAAACACACCTTTCTTCTCCGGAGGCCCAACTTTCTGGGGCAAATCTACCTCCCACATACCCCGCGGTTAAAAGAGCCCCATTCTTTTCCCATAGCGCTAAACTATAGGGATCATTTGACCACTGCACTTTTTCAATCACTCTCTCCTCCTCCTCCTACTCCCCCCCTCTCTCTCACACACACATAGTGGACTCATTGACTTTGATAGCCAGTGCATAATTATGGGAGTTTTTATTAAAAGCCTGGCATATTATTATTCCGTGACCACCAGTAAACCTAACCTCCCCTGGGAAAAAGAAGCCCGCTACAATGAAGCAATATTTCAATTAACAAGACAGCCATCAAGCCTGACAGCGCACAAAAAGGCAACTACAACCCGATATGTGATACAGACACTTCGCGATATCCAATACACCGCACCTGCTATTACCAATTGGAGCGCCATTTCATAAGTTGGACCGAAAAGTCGAATTTCACTCACTTTGTTTCTTTTTTTTTCCTCAGCTAAAGGCAGCCAGCCAGACTCGGCGCTATTGCAGCCTGTGTCAATCAGCGGACTATCATAGGCTTTGATGACAACGCGGTGTCACGGCGAGAACAGCAGCTGTCGCTTACGAGAAGTGCTCCCAGTCAATCTGTTAGCGGGCCAATTCGGACTAACACAATAGCCAGTTAGGAGCTGTGCCGTGTGTGAAGGGCCTGTACCGTTTAATGGGCTCTCATGATATATGGCCTCTCCCCAGGTCCCCTCAGAAATAAACACAAAGTGACTTGGAAGAGGTTTTCATTTGGTCGGACGATGTTTTGATGTGCCTTTTGGGAATTTTTAAAAATTCCTCGGAAAATGTGAAAGCTGAATGTTCAGTACTAATGTCTCTAACTGAAGTACTATCGTGGCCCATTTTGTAGGAGTTCCTAAAAATAAAATGGCATAAAACCGAAATAAATAATAAACAAGAAACATAGAATAAAACTACTTTTCCAACCACCATTAATTCAGTGTACATCACCCAATAAGATCAAGCCTTTTGATATGCAAGCACGTGACTGGCCAGAGCCTGACAAATCTGTAGTAGTTCAAGTAATACATTTTAAGCCTTTACCATCCTATTTTCAGTTTTTTTTTTTTTTTTTCATATAGGCAACCTACTACCAACACATGCAATAACAGATATATAAAATGTATTCAGTGCCATATTGATGTTGCAGGTTTTTTGTTAGGTATGCATAATGATCAAGTGTCCTATAAGACCCAATATTACACTGGCAGCATTGACTTGCATTGTCAAGACACTTGTGGAATACATGAAAACGACTATGACGACTGATACTGATAGTCTTTATGTTAGGATTCGGTAAAATAGTAGAACTTGTCATTAAGGCATAATGATTTTTTCGTTGGGTTTCAGTGACAACCTAATCTTCATTTCTTTCCTTTTGAACATTATAAGGACTTTTGTTCCCTTTAATGACATTATAAGGAATTGTACAACATTATGAGGACTTTTTCACCATTCAGAAGATATATAATATTTCGTTTTGAATTGTTAATTAATATGACAACAGTGGTATTTTTTAATCACTCTGAAATATCATGGATAGCAGCAAAAAAAAAAAAAAAAAAAAATCATTTGGATTTTTCATATAACAATACCATATAATCAGTACAGAAATAAAGGCTCCAAACCCATATCTGAGAGAATGACATGACCCTATTCAACAACTTCAAAACAACCAACACCATAGTAGTACATGTAGTATGATCTAACTCCAGTATAGCCCCACTTTTTTTTACCATCTAAGCATGTTAAAAACCAGTCTTTGGAAGTGTGCCACATGAGTACAGAGCCGGCCCATGTAGTGGCCTCTCCACTCGGCTGCAGATGTCCATGCCCTGCTGTGCTCTTGTATGTCTGTGTGTGTGTGAGGGCTTGTACCTGTCACCACCGAGTAGCTCTGGGACACGCTGGAGGCCAGTTCGGAGCTGGCGCTGGTGGGGAGACTGGGCTTCACGTCCTCCAGCCCGGCGTTCAGAGAGGGCAGGGAGTACTCGTTGGCCTGTTACAAGACAACAGTCAGAGATCTGTCAGTGGGTTATGCCAAGACGCTACGACCAAAGGTTTGTGATCAAATGTGCACCTAAGAGTCCACCATCATTTTAGTTTACTTTAATTAAATGTATCTTATACCCTATTATGTTATGTACTGTTTAATTATCTGTATTTGACCCATTCTTCAGTGGCAAAGGGAAAACTTTCCAGGACTTGGTCAGGACCATCTTAGCTGAAGTGTAAGTCCTAGCCAAAAACTGGTTGCTGGCTCAGATAGCATCAGAATTAATTACATTGCCCATCCCAGTTGTAAGGAAGGATATTTGGCATAAAGAGCAACCAAATATGCCTTAATAGATTTTCTGATTATAAAACACATTTTTCATGCATATACCCAATCACATTCAGCTGTACCAATAGAAGTTTTTTTCTTTAATATCATAGTCTTTCTAAATGTAAACTACATACAAAGATTGCTGCTTTTGTCAACAGCATGTAATTACGTTTTTCCACCCAACACAATAATGATATTCCACCATTTCCAACAATTTCATCCATTGTCTGGTCCATGACTTTCTCTGCGGCCGACTACAGGGATAAAGCACGTCTATAGTCCGGCCCCTGGTGACTCTCGGAAAGCTGTTTATGATCCATTCAGTCTACAAAGTACTTCCTGCTGAATATTCCGGCCCGTTGTCTGGGCTTCCTGCGCTTTAGCCGGACCTGTGATGTATGCATGCATTAGGGCTTGTGTGGTGCAGAAAAGGGGGTAAAGAAAAGCGGTGAGGATGAGAGCGGGATTGGGAGCGGCGTGAAAAGGACGGGGTGTCAGCTGGCTCTTTGTGCTCCACTGCAGTCATCCCTGTGACCAGTCAAGGGAGGAGACATTCAGGGCTTTGTTACAGGAGAGACATGTGGTGCTGTGGGCTTTTTTTCAACTGCAAAGAACAACCTCCAAATCAACCTTTGTGCAAGCCAGGAGAAATCCATAAATGTAGTGCTATGTGTAATAGTTGGTATAGTGTAATGTGGATGGGGGAGAATTCCGTCATGGTGGGTTGTACGGATTAATGTGGAAATAAAGGTGAACAATTGGATATATTTTAGTTTTACTTTGCCTTATTCTTACATGTAATGCTGATTATTGTGTCAGTAATTCAATTTTTGTAGTAACATCATTCTAACTTGTAACAACACCTAAAAAATTGTATTTTTTTTTCTATTTATTGTAATAATACACATAAATAGGGTCAATATCTGTCATCCAAGATATTCATTTATTATGAAGAATTATTTCATTTGATTTGCATTTATATAGGGATTTTGCGGCTGTAGAACATACTCTACTCTGCAATAAATATGCTTGGACTCTGGCCTAAACCCTTAAGACTTACAAGGCAGTATAATCTATTCTATTTACATGATGCCAACCCTCTAAAGATTGCATGTACTGCTTCAAATCGCTCCTACAGCAATATGAAGATTAGCTTAATTTCACTAATGGTACAGCCTATTGGATTTGGGGCTCAATAACTTGCAAAGAACAAGTGAAATAGGAAAATTGATATATTTTACAAACTGTATTCACACTTAAATTACACTGCATTTTTGATAATTTATTTGCAAGCTCTAAAGAGTGTGATCCATGTGTGTACTTTCTGATCTGGGACTTCATTATATTGCGCTCCAAACTTGAAGAGGGGTCAAGACAAGGCTGTCCTTTGTGCCCTGCTCTTTCATCTCTGGTCAGCGCAGTGTTAGCAGATGTGATAAATCCTGTTTGGTAATGGGATGGGACTTCTTGACCCCTCTAAGCGCGCTTGTGTCGCCCACTGTTTGTGCCAGGGTGCATCTGTTTGTCTCAGTGGGCCAATGGGCTGTCCCACTGGGGGCTGGCTGCTGACCCCGGCCTTGTCTGCCTCTATCCCAGATAAACTCTAATTGTCTGCTTACAACTGTTCCCTGGCACAAGGCTGGATGTTCCTCTCTATTCCGCTGGGCCATTTTTTTGTTATGCAGATGGGCTTGTGGGCAGGGCCAGGTTCGGCGCGGGACAGGGATGGAGCGGGCTGGGGCGGACAGGAGGGGGCAGGAGGGGGCGAGTGGCGCAGCACACTGGGGCCTGAATGACCTGACCACATGGCTGCCAGAAGTGTGGGAGGGATGAGGCCTATTCAGCTTGGCCTCTTCAAAATGGCTTTTTAATGCCTTGATGCAGACACCAGACAAGCCCCTAATAGCCTAATATCCCACCTTTTCACCAGTTTAAGAAAAGGAGGGGGGTGCTGCAAACAGCGAGAGGGAAGGCGGCGCGCGGGGCAAAGCGGCCTGATTAATATTACATTAAATTAAAACTGATTTTTCTGGACCATTCCGACGCCATTTTTCTCTCCCTCCCCCCACCTTCGTCTTGCCTTTTTAATACCTTCTCCTGCACTCTTTGTGATTGCAAGTCATTTCCAATTCGTTTTGGTATTGATCTTGCCGTAGAAATCACTTTGGTAATTAGCTGCATTAGGGGCTGTATAGCAGGCTGAGGGGCTGTCCCCCTGATTTATCGCCGCTGTAATTCGCCGCGATCGCGCAGAGATGAAAATGAACTCAATTAGGCCACAGCTAAGGCTCCACCGGCACCCACATAGAGTTTCAATGGAAGAATTAATAGTCTCTTGTTGTTTAACAGTCTAATGAATGTAAATAAAGGTTATCCGCTGTAGGAGCTTATAGGCCCTGAGCTGGAGCATGGGACCAGGGAGATGAACTTGCATGTGTTTATCTGTTTCTCATAAGTTACTATCACACATCAATCATTTAAAGTGTTGTGTTCTATCAAGACGCCAATGCTGATGGATGTGAGGACATTTATTCTACTTTGCGGCTAGTCTAATTTACCCATGGTCTATTTCATTGTGTCTCTCTATGTCCTCTTCCAGCTTAACACAAGAAAGGGGTCATTTCAACCTTCTTTCAGTTAGTTAGTTAGTTACGTTTATTGCCGATTGGACACTTCCATTAAAAAGAAGGTATAAGGCAAGTTGGGTCATTTTACTACACTTTGCAAACAGTAAAATAAAATAACTGTTCGCTGAGAGAGCCTGGTTTGGATAGTAGCTTGCTGGGTCACATTGGCACATATATTATGCAAATTTACTTAGGTAAACTTAAAGCAAACTAGTCACTCTTGATTCCTGCAACATTTGTATTAGGGCTGCACAATATGTAGCAAAAATATCGATATCGCAAAGTAAAAGGGACAAAAGGCAGATTTTATTAATGATTTTCATAAAGTCCTACGTTACTTGGGTTAGTCTTGGTTTTGTCTTTAAGTTTTTATTTTGACCCAGTTTGACTAGCCTTTTTTTGCTTTAATTTAACTGAAGAAATTGTATGTGAACGCAGTAGAAAACAGTAACTGAATATCACATGTTTTTCTCATTTCGTGCAGTGTTTGTTTTTATTTACCCCAAATTTTTTCCGGAAATGGGTGGAAAACATTGCTATTCTTGCAACAACTTGGCAATGTCTTAAGAGCTGCATGATAAGGAGTTTGGGTCTCACCTGCTCGGGCTTGATGTGCTCTGAGGTGGGGAAGACATCGGGGTAAGATGGCCGTTCAAAGACCCTATCTAGGGCCTCCAGCTGCTGTTGAGTGAAGGCGTCCGCTCTCAGGTGCTTCCTTAGACTCTCCACACTGCCCTGCGAGTCGCTGCCTGGACCTGAGCCATCCGAGCCATCTAAGGGAGCAGGCAATGAAGGAGACAAGGAAGGAGGGAGGGGGAGCGGAGGAGAGGTGGAAGAGGTGAACATTTTAAGGCATGGATCCAAACTGTTGACAATGAAATATGCTGTTTTCCAAATGTGAGGATTTAAAGGGGAGTGCTACTTAAAGGTGCACTAAGTAACTTTTCTGGTTGATGGTCTGCCACTAGCTTGTCTTCATGGAGAGTTGTTTCTTTTCTTAGAATGTTCCACAGTATGACATTTTATTTTTCAATCTTGCTTACATTCACTTGCAAGACTTTTTATTGCTCAAAATGACCTTGAAACATGCATTCGTACTGTGAGTGTGCTTGCCTCTCCACAGATCTGACTAAGTTCCAGCTTTAAGCCATGTTAGAATGTTGTTACCTCCTCAAAAACAAACCTGGAGTTGTGTTTTGTTTGATTTAAACATGTTTGAGTAACACTTTATTATTAGTCTGTCTACATCTCCACAGCTTAAAACGCTCTGTTCCACCTTGTGATGTCATGTGGTAATACAGAAAGTGCTCCAGTGTGTTTTTAAACTCCATACACCAAGCCATCAAGTTGTAGTTTTCAAGTTAACAGCTACCCTATTATAACAGGTCAGAAAACAGTGTAATATGAGCCCTTTAAGCAGCTGGAAGACCCCCCACAATAAAAGTTACATAGTGCAACTCTGCATATGGGATCTTAATATAGATCTAGTTTAATACTTTCAGGAGTCAGCTACTAATACAATACATTAAGAAGTAGGAGGGCAGAAACTGGAATTGAAAGATGAAAAGAATAGCAGCAAAAAGTTTGTGTAATATAAAAGATCTTTATGGCACACTTGAATATGCTGTCTGGGAAACTAGTTCAATTAACAATGTTGTCTAAATGTTCCACTCTATAAGTCTCAAACACTGGGGGCTACAATAGCATACTACATCTTAACCAACACAATTTGAAATCCAAGAATCACATAATGCATAGTAAATTGCGATTGATGAGCGAGCTAAAACGCATGCAGGTAAACCCGAGACCATCACCCAACTCGCAAAACGTGACACCAAAAAGTTCATTGCAATACAACCTTAATCACCATTCATCAATTATTTTTGTATTAATTAGCAGTCGACTTCCATTAAAGAGCCTTACTCAATCCCCGCGTATATACTAGAGTCACCGTGCACGAGCCACTTCTCAGTCTTTTGATCTCAAGTGTCTCCTGCCAGCACTCCCATGATGCACCTCTCCTCACGGCCCGCCATCAGCCCCCTCATCATGTGATAGGCCTATGGTAATTGATGGATTACCTCGGCTGCAAATATATACTTGTAAAAGAAGGGCTGCGAGGAAAGCGGGGACCGGCGATTACGTCTAGAAGGCTCTCATTCTGCCGGCGGAGTGCCATTATTTAACTGTACCATTTCCTCCTCCGTATTACCCTTCCCGTTTGGCCCTCCATCCCCCCATATATTGCCTGTCTGCTGGGGAACAGAATGGAGTGTAGAGGGATGCTACTAAGGGCCCGATGAGGAAGGGCCATCAGGGGCAAACGTATGCATTTCCTCACTCGCTCACACTCTATATAAACAAATGAGTCTGTGTCCGCCGTGTGCGGCTGATCCCCTGACCCTATCAACTCCAGTCGACACGGAAACCGCCAGTGCTGCTCTGCCTGGGCTTGCTAGATATCTGTGGTAGCTAAAGGTACAATCTTTTATAGCATTTCCAAGATGTTTTCAATAAGAGCTTTATGGAATTTCTTTGGAGATACATACAAAAAGGGAATCAGGACACAAAGAGACTATCTAAGAGACATCATTCATGGTACAGCACTTTGAATCACTTGAGTAAAAAGCCCTTAACAACATAAGTCGTTCATTTTAAACTGTTTGCAGTGGAGAGTTATTCCTCTCTTACTATATATGCATCGTACCATCCTATTTATTCACTGCAACAAGATTATAAGTGCATTTCAGAGTGTTCAAAGGTCTGAGCGTAGTTTTGCTGTTACACCAATGCTAACAACAACTAGCTTGCTAACACTGCGCCAGTGTTACTTCTTGATTCTTGGCTGATAAAATGGTTTATGATTTGCGAACGACAGCCTCATGAGAGCTGCTTTTACTATATATCTGTACTGAGGCAATAACACAACATGTACTTTAGGTACAAACAGCATCTAGAGCAGGGGTGTCAAACACATTTTCACACAGGGTTACATCCACAAGATGGCTTCTTTCCAAGGGCCAGATGTAAAATAAATCTAACTACGTTTTAACTTGTTAATTAACTGTTTCTGTATTTATTACTTATTCAAGTTACAAATATTGCATATGTATTTGCCTAGATGTATGAATTTGGCTGTGTAACCGTGTACCTCCTGATAAAATGACATTTTAAGACCATAATATGTTTTAATTTACCCTGTCGAGGGCCACATAAAATGATGTGGAGGGCCACATTTTGCCCGTGGGCCTTGAGTTTGACACATGTGATCTAGAGGATGTTTCTGGAAACTGAAATTTGGTAGGAAACAACGCACATCATTTTGCAAAGGAAGCATAGGCCTACATTTACTTTTTTATGGTGACATTTTCTCAATACTATTCACAGTATATATCATAAAACAACAAATATTTACACTAGAATATTAGCATTTATTTCCTTATTCACGTTGCTAACTCGCTAACTTAAACTAACCACTTTGCAGCATTACTCATACTGTCCTACAAAAGCCCCTCGGAAAACCCTGGGCCTCTGAAAACGTCCCTTACCCCTCCTAGACCCCACCTCCAGCCACCGCCACCCCCCCCCCCCCCCGTTCCCTTCCCTTGCTCCCGTTAACCCGCGCCGACAGCGGATGAGGGCTTTAGCTCGTAGCCGTACAAATCTGTCATTCTAAATTTGCAGCAGATTATGTTCTCTCCTGGGCGAGCCGGCGGTGATATATGATATGCAAGGCCGCTATTGATTGCCCGATCCGGCGGCAGAGGAGGGAGGCGAAATGAACTTGGAATGAACATCATGCCTCAACTCATTGTGCGTATAATACTCTACTTAATCCCACATTTTTCTGTGCTATGGAATTCAATTGATCAATCATGTTCCACTGATGGTACCATTTCAGGGGCGTTATTGCCATTCTGCTAGGCTGCTTGACCTTTTTTCAATGGCTGAAGCCAGAGGATGAACCTGACTTGCACCGCGAAATAGATCCATGGAGAGAATGGAATAGAGGAGTGCAATTGGGTCTGGGGGGTGGTTAAAGAGAAGGGGGGTAGGTGTCAGTGCTAAAATGTATTGACTTTAGCTACGTGGAACATTTACGGCAGAATGAGTTTTTTCTTACTTCTCGCACTGTTTTTGTCACATGTTTTATTTCCAGATAACGGAACATTTTAACAAAGATTTTTTTTTCTGTCCTGCGCTAGGATTGGGGGTTGTGCTTGCCTGGCACAGCAGTGTTGATGTATGGAAGTCAATTGTTGTCTGTGGTATGGAACAAAACAGAGTCGTTAATTATGAGGTATCAGCTGATCTGAGAACACGCTCGATCAATACAATGTGTTTGTCATTCACTGTGGAGGGGTCTTCATATTTTGCATGGCCAGCAATAGTAGTAGAATAAAATAGTATATTATCTATGTTCAATAAAAAAAAAAAAAAAAGTACAACTAAATTATTTATATTAACTTAAATTAATCAATATATTAATTCAATACAGTAAATGTGTGTGCATATGTTTATATTATATTGGTTATGTTGGGAATGTGTCTTGCCTTATGGTGGTTTAATGCTTATTCAGTCATGGTATTCACTTTTATTCTTGTAGCAAGCAGGAAAAACATCTTCCAAATCCATGTCAAACAAAATATGTAACGATTTTATGTGTGTGTGCGTCTGCAACTAACTGTCTTGGGTTTACAACACCAATATTTGCCTTAAAAGCTCATATATGTTTAGCTTTCTCATCATTTAAACACATTTACAATACATTGACTCATTAAAATAATTTCAGATAAAGTTTTGATTGTTTTCCACTTTAAAGTTACTGCGTTTCCTATTATAAAAAAACACCAATTTTGCTAACAGAGCACAAATTCTCCCTGTACTTTTCAACAACGTCAACACAATGACCTATAAAATCTATATCGAGATTTATGCTCTACTGACTCAGCCTTTGGACGGAAATAACAGTAAATCACTTATTTTTGAAAATTCACCATTAGGACGTTCATGTTTGACATATATCACGCGGCGGGCTGTAATAAATCAGAGCGCTCCTTTTTGACAGTGAGGGTGTCAGTGGAGTGTGAAGACTGGCTGTCAGATACATTTGTGTGTATATGTATTTGTGTATATTGGAAATGTGTGTGGATTTCAAGCCCTTTGCTGGTGGGGCGCTCGGCAGGTAGTCCCGCTATCACCATACAACTTTGTATCTAGGTTTTAACACCGAAGTGTGAAGAGATAAAAACAACAAGACAATCCTTATCCCTGGTGCTGAGAACAAATGAGTTCTATATAGTAAAGTTGGATATATACTGGACTGTCTATACCATGCTTGGGGTATTTGAGCTCATTATAGAACAAACTATAGATGTTTTTGCGCAATATACAGAAGCATTAAGGTTATAAAGTGGGTTTAAACAAGAAATAGGATGGGTTTGGGGAGGTTTTCTGTTTTTAAAGTATAGTATTTTTGTCATACAGGCTTTCACGATGTAATAGAAACAAAATTACATTAACATATAGTTGTGGGGCGTTCTATTGTTAGTTATTGACATCAGAAATAATCTTAAAAGGTATTTATTTCACAAGAACGTTGCACATTTAATATATTGCGCAGACTAGAGAAATATATGGTTTTCATCTGTAGAAGCAGAGGCAAAGTGTTGTCCTCAGATGCACAGTTCAAATGAAAATAAATCTGTCAAATTGGTTATTTAAGTGAGTTCTATTTGATCAGAGAAAATTAATACAATATTGTGTCTTGCATGTGTAGCTAATTATAAAGGTAGCTTTCTCACTGGGTGTATTATAATCATATACAAGCTGCACATATGCATAGGGAGTATCTTCATATGCATGATCTGAACCCTCTACATCAGTCAAATCAGTTTCAATATTGCACCATTTAACCCTTGTTCCACCTGAAAATGATCACTTAGTCCCTCCCCGCCCCCCCCTTCCCGCTCCTCCCCTCCTCTCCATCCGCACACAGTGGCTACAGTGACCAAAAGGTGCTATCAAACGCAGGCTTGTTCTGTTTTGCTTTGTCTCCGTGGGGTATGCTAACGTCCTTTTGTGGCGTCTCATGTCCTCCTTTCATCTCCCCTGTTCCTCAGATAAGATAACTGAGGACGAGACAGAGAAGAAGCCAATGGGGGGAGGAGGGTGTGTGTGTGTGTGGGGGAGTACTTTGAAAGGCAAATCAACCTTTACCACACCGAATCAATGACATGGGGCTATCTCCGAAGGTACAACGCTCTTTCTGACCATCCTTGAAATGAAACGATACCGTGCACAAATTGCATATTATTTGCCAGTTTTAAAATATGCACGCGGGCTTAAGGAAAATAATAATCATAAACAGACTGGTATATACCTAGAGGGTGAGCACTCCTAGGCTGTAAGCTAGCTATATTTATGAAAGCTGTGAAGCGGAAAGGAGAGAGGTGGAAGGGTGGGGGATGAAAGGAGGAGAGAGAGGAAGAGGAAAGAGAGGGAGAGAGAGAGAGTGGTGGCTGTTAAGATCATGTTATGTTGTGGCGTGTTTAAGAGCTTTATTAATTCGATTTAGCGCCGGCCGACCAGTGTAGTGACTGCCAGCTGATTTGATATCCCGTGCAACCGCCAAGGCCCTTCGTCACTACAAGTATTTGAGTTTGTAATATCTTCGGACCACGTTGTCGCTTAGTGGTGTCCCGAGTGTGCGTGTGCGGGAGACTATTTGCGGAAATGCAATTAAATAGTCCCCTAGGTTTTTTTTTTTTCGTTCTTTTTTTTTTTCTCTTCGCTCTCCTGTTCCTCTGCCTCCTTCTGGAGCTGAGTAATGCAGCGGTCCATTAATTCCCGCCATCAGAGCCATAATTGACTTTTCTCTGACATGATTCCCTCTCCATTGAGTGAATTCCCGGCTCCTTATATTTTGGGTGACGGGTCTCATTGTGCACTGTTTACAAGGGAGTGCGGAGGAATGGGGTTGCATGCAAATGGCAAAAAGTACATATAGGATGAGAAAGGAATTTGCTGTTGAAGGAGACATTGTAATTATTTGATTTGTGATCAAAATTCATATCTTGTGAATAATAGTGATGGGTGAAACCACTGAGTTGTTTCAATCCAGATATTTACCAGTGCATTTTGTATTAAAATGCATAGAAACTCCTTTTACTATAACGAATTTTACACTGGCGTCATTATCTGCTTATATTTTATAACTAAAAAAAAAAGAATGTATTTTTTAATGTCAAAATTGTATTTAGAAACTGCAATTTTTAAAGAAATTTTAATTATCGTTATTTTAGCATGAGAATCGATACTTTTTGATACCTCAGTCATCATCGATATATCATAACTAGTGAATAATAATGAAGAAAAATAGCTTATTAAACCTAAATATAAACAAATTCTAAAATAAGAACGGCCATGCAAAAATTCGAGCAAAAAATCTGCACTCAGCCATTGCTAAAGGACAAGTTAAGGCCGTAAATACTAACACTGGTAGCAACTGAATAGATAGGTTTGGGTTTACTTGCTTTCTGACTTCACTATTTAAAAAAACACAGACTGAACTCACGCTGTATTGTCCAGGCTATTTTAAACATGAGCTACATAGAAAAATGTACCACTGGTAGAATTTAAACTGCCTCCTTTGAATATAACAGAAATGAACAACAACCTCCAGACACAACCACATACAAGAATAGAAATAACCATGAAAGGAAGCGATTCTAAACCGACTTCTTATTAACTGAACGGTTGACTGAGTTGCAAAGATATTGTTGATCCAAATTAGCTCAAATAAGCCTGGAGATCAAGGTAAGGGAAGAGTGTGTATGAGGAGGAGGGGGCCCTTTTGTCGGGGCCCCTAACAGCTTCTTGTGTCCGTGTTCCGCTCTGTGGCCCCTCTCAAACCCGGGCTTTACTCCGGCACAGCCCATCGCGGTGGCCATCATAGCTCCCGTCATTACTCGCCCCTCCCTGGATGCATTTATTTTCTATAAGTCATCCTCTATTGACTCATTGTGGTGGACTGGCTTGGCTAGTCAAGCAAAGGTTCAAATCCATACACTTAGCTCAGCGTCTGTGGTTATATGTGGTAAGAGATATGCAGCCGGCTTTCACTTATAAGAGGAGACATATCAGGCAGGGTTTTTCTGTGTTTCTTTTATTTCTGTAAATAATTCAGTATAGCTGTTTCGTGAATCCGTGCATCATCTATGGAAACGATTTTCTGGTGCGTCAATTTGCCTTACTTTTTTCACTCTGCATTCGAACGCTTGGGTTAGAGTCCGAGGCCCATGACTTGCAACAGTGTGGATTTTGGGTTGGGTTTGTTCGCGGCACTCCGGTTTCCCCATGAACCCAAAAATATGCACAACAGGTAAAATCTACCAGCTAAAACAGTCCTGATCAAGCCTAGCTCAAGATTTGGACAGGTTGGTCCAGTAGTATTGGAAAATGGGTCAAATGCACAGGACGAGTTTCTTACCTTAACCTAACAACTTCACTAAAACAAAATAACAATAAAACAAATCACTACTTCAGTTAAAAGACTTATTTTTTTGCAATTTTTCACAATCCAAAATCCCTGATATTAACACGTATCAATGAAAGCTTCTGAGCATTTGTTGAGAATCTGTCTTGGCCTGAGATTTGGTTGTACTCATCTGCTAGTTCATCCCACGCCCACGCTACAATCACTGCTCATGACCTTTGGCGTTCCTGGGCTAATTCATCACCGCAGCTCCCCGTTCTGGCCTGTCCTCCCCAGAGCCCTCCACAAACTACCGCTAAGGTCAGATCAACCTGCCGGAGGTCAGGAGCGGGGCCCGTCGCAATCAGCGGGAATACTGCAAAAACGTCTAAATGCATCCGGGACTGTCTAACAAAATATTAGCGATTTGAAAGCTGCTAATCTGACAAAATGTTTTATGGAGACATTCAAAACGAAGCTATGTTTTTTCAGTCAACTCAGGACAAGCGCTTTAGAAATTGGTTGATATATTGACACAACTCACAACATGGCCTATTTAGAGTGATAGGCTTGTTATGTTGAATGTTACAACCTGATAAAAAATAACATCCTGACCCTACTAGACTTGAAAATACCTTCCCTACTGAGTAACCAATTGAACAGTTACATATTAGCTATATTCTAGAGGGAGGCCCGGGTTAAACCTTGCCTGAGCATGTAGCGCAGATTCTCTGAGACACTTTGCCCGAACTGTCCACTCAAACTATGGCAACGTTGCAGTTTACAACAGACAGGGCATCCGGTTTAATAATAGACAAAGTGAAGGTGTACGCTGCAGCTTGTTCACTGTGGCAACCCTGGTTTTATGTCTAGAAGCTGTTTCTTCCCGCTGCTAATTGATTTTATTCTCAAAAAAATGCAAATATTCTTCAACCTTTTTAAAAATAACGACCCCTTAGCTAGTCTTAATAAAGCATGCACGAAAACTGAATTCATAATAGCACATTTTGTTGTATAGGCCATCGCCAGCTCTTGTCACCTGGCCCTGTCTCCTCCTGTCTCTCCCACTCCTTCCATATAGGTATAAACTGACTGCGTTTGGCCTGCCGTACAAAACAGGCTAATTTCTTCACCTCGCTATTAATGCATTTGGCAGGGACAACATTCCATTTCCTGTAATGAGATACACAAATAAATCTGGCTATGGGTAGACTCAGGGCTGTGGGATGTGGGCGGGGGGCGGGTGGGGGTGTGTACTGGAGACACGTTCTCCTCAGCGATGGTATAATTGGTATGGGTGCTCGCAGACATGCAAACCAATCTCCAAGCAGACTCTCTCCTTTCTCCCCTTAAGGCTATTTCTTTTGTCTTTCCGATGGCTCGCACATCCTGGGTAGAATGTACGATGTATGGGTATGGGGAGGGTGTTAATTTGTGAATTAATAGCTTTCCCCTGTAGAATTGTAAGTGGTTCAAAATGTCAGAGGAAGCATGTGAAGGCGTAGTTTAGATCTGCACAATGTTAAGAGATAGATAAAAATCAACAATGCAAAATGGATCAGTTTTGATTTCAAGACACTGATATAGCAACATTCTTTAACACTGAACAATGTGAGAAATGCAAAAAAACCAAAGCCATATTTTTTTGAGTTCCAGCATTGAAAAATTCACACGGATTTTATATCTAAGCCAAATACAATCCACTGCAGCCACAAATACGCCTAAGTAATCATCAATATAACTTAGCTATTTAATTAATAAGAACAACATTGCTACAGTACAACAGAATTTGCATATGAAGACCAAGCTATATAAAATTGCCCCATACGTCTTGAAAAAAATCAAGCACTAATGAGTTACAATGCTAAACAAAATTATAAGAAATTACACCAGCTGACCGGATTACAAAAACCTAAGCAATAATCCGATATATTCCAATCTTTATTCCCCATCAATCTAACCTCTTATAAAACTACTTCCTGTTTAGCCCTCTTTAGCCCCGCCCCTGTTTTACTTAAGCCCCGTCCCTTCCTCTCTCGTATCCATGGTAACAAGCTCCTAATATTGCAAACATAAAATATCCCAATACAGCAGAGAAAATGTTTAGTTCAAGCCAAACTGATAAGAAACTGTGATTGAAACAACTTAAACATTCCATATATTCCAAAATTCTATCAAACGAGCCACAATCAACTTCCTGTTTAGTCCTCTTTAGCCCCTCCCCTGCTTTACACTAGCCCTGCCCCTTCCCTTTCCCGCGTCCACGGTAACATACTTTTAATTTGCGGCGGACATGACAAGGCCGGATGAATGGCTCTGATGGCAGCCCTGTCCCTGAGCGGGGCCTATTCGCAGAGCTGGTGTACATAACGCATGTCACAGTAGATTATCTCTACTACCGCCCGGTAATGGGACCTCTGCCTGAGCAAAGGGCAACCACTCCACCCACCACCGCTGCCGCCCCGCCACCAACCCCACCACCAGCCCCACTCCAGCCAAACCAGCAACAACACAGCAATAACATACAGTAAGAAACCGTGAAGGGTTGAACCAGACAGTGTGAAACAGCCATGCAACAGAGAAGAATCGCGTTAGAGGAAATAGTGAGAAACAGTGTTGGAAAGTAACTGTATTTGAGTACTAGTTATACTTTGAACTAACTATAAGAAAACAGCTTTGGTGGTGTGTGCAGCTGTGATATTTGTGAGTTAACTGATAAATAAATGCAACAAACATAAAGCTGTTTTAACCTGTGATTTTACACTACAATATAATATGAAAGTATTGTAATTGTTCCTAATGCAATACTTTGATTGGACCATGTAACAGAAAATGTTTAATGCAGATATTCTAACTACATTTCAAAGTAATCTTCCCAACACAGGTGAGAAACAACAACATAGCATATTAAACATAGCATAAAGCGTCATTTGGACAATGAAAGAGGTAGACAGGAGCAAAGACAGGATTTATACATTGTGTGGGCATTCAAAGAAATCAATAAAACTTCATAAATAATTTCAAATCATGAAAAGATATTTAGAGTTCCTGTGTGCATTTTAGTGTCAATTTTACAGTAATGAAGGGGCAGTAATATTGTAACGTTATACTGTAAAAATGTTATGACTTTAATTTACTTAAACATGTGTGCATCATTTTACACTTTATACATTTACAGTAATGTGCTGCTTTGAGTTTTAGTATATTGAAAAGCTGTTCTATTACTCCCGCCAATTACTCCAAAAATGATGCTTGGTAAATAACATAACTAATGTAATAAAGCAGTCAGAAAGGTGAGTTCAATTCAATTTGATGAAACCTTTTAGACGCTGGCCTTAGCTGTACATCAGACACAGGGCTCTAAATTGAACACACTGTGCATGACTGTGTATTGACCTGCATGCCATTACACGGAAAACAGGATTTTCCAGTCATTCTGTCGTAATGTATTTAATTTCTCTGGATATGATTTATTGGAAAACCCTGTAATACGCCGGGGAACAGCAAGGAATCAGCAGCAATAGTAGCAGCAGTAGTAGTAGACAGAAGACAGAGACAGTGATAGTGACCAAAGCAAAAGAGAAGGGTGTCTAACTGGCACTTACAATGTCCTATTTTCCTCCCATCCAAGTGGTTGCCACTCCAGAGAACTACAGAGACAGAAACATAAAGAGGAAGTGGCCTGTTTTGATGAATGCTCTTTGAGATCATTTTCAACCACAACATCCCATCATAAACACACACATATACAGACGTACACACATGTCGGGTTCCCATGCTTCTTGGGGACAGTACATTGACTTACATTGATTTTCCTGGAGACTGATCCTAACCTTAAAGGGCCTGTACCCAATTTATTTTTCTATTTGAGCAAAATTTGATTCGCTTGCAAAAATTTCACTGTGTACAGTCTGCATTTCATTATAAAGCGTTATATTGTCCGGGAATCAGGAGGTGCACGTTAGTATGCTTGTTGTTAGCCTTACCATGTCACAAACTCCAGTCTAGAAAGTTGTGAAAAGCGTGTATAAACTCATCATGGTGAATAATTAGTGAAGATTACTTTGGACCTCTGCAAATGGTTTAGAATTAGCTACTTTTTCATGTTTTTCATGTTTCAAGACAATCAGGTACAGCGCCTTTAACCAGCCACTACTCGCCTAACCTTAACCTAAACTCTAACCTATTTTAACCCATATCTGAACTTTAAACCATGTTGCTGTTCTAATAATTAAACCCTCATCTCTGTCCTTATAAGAAAACGCAGGCCTCCATGATGTCAGAGTGTGCACAGATTTGAGTCCCCACATTGTGATAAATACGCACCCGCACGTAGACGCACACGGCCCCTCCCCGCCTGCCCCGGTCTGTTCCTACACCTGTTCAGCCCTCCACCAGGGACATGTTAATTCAGAGGCATTAAAAAAGCCAATTGTTTGCACAACCGATAATCTATTAGCCCGCAGGCAGTGTGTCCACTCTCTCGCCTCGCTGTGGAATGAGAAACTCAACCCGGATAGAATCTGTGAGCGGAGATAGAGGCATTTGGCTGCCGCTGCTGAGGACTAATAAAGTGTTCTACTGTCTATGGTTTACACTACAAATGAGTTATTATTATCTGGTACTTTTACATATTTCAACTGTAACATAAGAGGGAAAGTCAACGGAAAGTGTCTCAAGTTATTCCTTATCGCTAATACGCCCAAAAACTGAATTTACACCAGACATTGGGTCGATTTGGGCGGATTTGAACTTTTACACTGCTAGTTAACTCTATTTAGACATTATTTAGACACTATTTAGACACATATAGTCACAGGCTTCAGAATGCATATTACACTACTATATGCAACATTTAGAAGCCTTTCAAAAGCTATAATATTATTAATCACCATAGCAACAATCATGCATTTTTTCATCATTCTGGGCCCATGGATTGACATAAGTAAACAGAAGTACAGATTTACTTAGTACATATTTCACCTACTGTAGTATTACATGATTTTTCCTGAACCATCACAGTCGATTACTGTTTTTCAAATTATACCGATTAACAAACGTAATTTTTTTAATGTGTAATGAAATCACATTTGCATTTTTGGCTCTGTATAAGATGGAAAGCATTAACGTTGCTAATTCAGTTCTTGCTAGGCTTTATTTTGTTTACTGCCTGCGTTGCTAGTGTAATGGACGCTCATTTGAGGCATCTGTGTTACGTATTTGTTTAATTTGATTTCAAAATTTCTAGAAAGGAGAAGATATCTATATGTATATCCAGCTCATTGTATTGATGGAGCCATATCGGGATGGGCATGCTGTTTGTTGTTACCGAACACCCCCTGAGCGCCGCGTGCGTGGGATTATGCTCTATGACAGCTATATGGGATGCTCTAGCTTCAAATTGAGATCTCGTCTAGTGTAAGGCGTATGGTAAAACGTTGGGGCATCATGAAAAAAAAAAAAAAACCTGATTGAATCGCAACACACTCCCAGCGCTCCCTCTGACTGCTACACAACATAACAAGTCACCAGAGACACAGGATGCAGAAAAAATATATACACTTGGCCTGGCGTGCTGTCATAAATGCCATCCTCCACAAATGTAGGAGGCGAGAATTAAAAAAGTGGAACAAAATGGTGTCTTTTTTTTTTTTTTTTTTTGTCTTACCATCATCCCGTTTCCTCTTCTCGCCATTGGAGCGGGGGATGCCCAGGATGCCGTTGATGGAGTAGGAGCCGACGGGGTCGTTGGAGGCGCTGGTCACCGGAGGGGAGGCCGTGCTTGGGACTGTGGAAAGAGGAGAGGAGTTAGAAAGTTATAGGGGATATTAAAAGTGTAAGTTTCAAGTTTGGGAATGTTAGTTTAGTGTGGCGTGGCATTGAAATCGGAAGCTAAAGAACCCTATTGCACTTTGATATCAGTAGTTGAAGTAGTAGTAGTAGTAGTAGTAGTAGTAGTAGTAGTAGTATAGCTTAGTAATCATGTAATAATGGAAACTAAAACTACAAAATAGAGCACCATTTTGTTTCAAAAGCTAATTGTACTATGATTGTAGCTGTGTTTAGCAGCAGCTGTTTTAAAAAAAGTGTACTGTTTTTTGTCTATTTATCAGTTAATATATTAATAAAGCTAAATAACTGAACAACTTATAATGTATTTCAAACATTTCGTACATGTACATTTTGACTTAAGAAACATTTTAGAAGAAACATTGCAGTAAAACCTGTCTCTTATAATAAAGTTGCAAAACATTCTCACAAAATTACCATTATTTTTTTCTATTTCTAGCCTCTGCTAACCAATTAGGACCCTGCCCAGTCTAGCGCCACCCTTTGCTCATCATTAGAACTGCAAAAAAAGACCTACATTGCATCTTTAACCTCCAATGAATTTTAACCAACTACAATGAACCGTTTTGTGTATTGTGTAAGGCATTATTTCATTTTCATTTGACTTATTTGACCTCACCTATAGTGTGTCCCGGCGTGGACAGCGGCGTCACAGATCCATCGGGCGACGGGTGGAACTGCTGCTGGACTTTGGTGCGAATAATCCTGGCAAAGTGCACAACAAACCAGAATCAATCAATAGTCTTCAACACACAGTTTGGGCCTGCCTTATGTGCATGTACTACTAAGGGCCCTATCCTTGCACTTGGGGGCCAACCCTTGTCACCGAATCACCAGTCTCTGAGCTTTAAGGGCCAATCTCTACTGGATTCAATCTGGCTTTTGGGGGATAGAAATATGATAAAGTCAGCACGGCTCTCACAGTAAGATGTGAAGTGGCGGGGGGAAAGTCTTCATTGCACTTTGCTCGGAATGATCTCGCAAACAAAGCATGAAATCACATCAATTCACCCTCAATGATGGGCTTCACTGGCTCTACCTGGCCAAGTCTAATAATCTGCTCCCTCTACACCCCTCTTGAGCCCCCCCCCCCTTCCCTTCCCTTCCCTTCCCTTTCCCGGCCGCGAGTCCCTTCAACCTCTCTCTCTCCCTCTCCTCCTCCTCGCTGTCCAGTCCACAATAAAACTCTTTCACAGCTCATCTTAGCTTTAGTTCATTTTTCCTCTCCTGCGTCTCCTCTCTCGTTCTCGCTGTGTGGGATCGGGGAGGGGTGAAGAGGGGGGAAGGGGGGGAGTAGTAGCAGGTAGGCTGTTATATTGAAGACCACAGACCACCCCTCCGGGCTCATGGTGGATCACAGTATTGATCAGGACTCAGGCCAGAGAAAAGTTAAAGGATGGATTGCAGTGTGCGGATGTAAACGCCGAGAGAGGAGGTGTAAGTAAAGGACATAATACGATGATTTGGGGAGTGGTTGTAACTGTGAGAACTGGCAATAAATTTATTAAAAGCACAAATCGAAAGTTACAATATTTTTTCAAGATTTCCTTTTTTTATAAACTGATTTTAGTAAAGGAGCAGAGAAGCAACTTGTGCAAATACGCATGTTTTTTGGGGATTTGCATACATTCATCTAACCATATTTCAAAGACAAAACCAGCTAACTTTTATATATAAATACATTGCTATGATTAAATGTAGTATCTAATGTATTACAAGTGCATGAAAATACAAAAATGCTGTGTTATATATATCAGCATAAGCAAATTACTGCACGTTTTTCTGTAGATTGCCACTTTATAGCCATACATTTTAGTAAACACGCACACTTTGGATTAAAACTTTGCATAAAAATTGCAGTATTTGAAGCAATATACATAGAGTACAACATAAGTATATATTAAACAATTCTTATTCACTAACAAATTGAAAGAACACGTGTGTCCCATGTTGGCTTCCATTATTAACTTCAATAATGTTACTTGTTTGCAACTGCATAACTCAGTCTTTTACGAAATTGCTTTTAATTTCATGATATTATTAAACCCTCTATTTGAGCAAATTTCCCATAATGCCGCCAAAAACAGAACAGTTCTTCTTCTCGAACATCAGGAAAGCACAACACTTTTTAAAACACACTCCAATTTCCATAATGACGATAATCCGTTGCCATATGGTACAACAAAAAAATCTCAAATTTAACAAGAAAGCAGCTCTGGTTTCATGATTTCAACATCGTCATCCACATTCTGAATTCTTTACAATTCAAAAATAATTCCACGATGACTCCCATACAGCGCTGGGACTACATAACGTCACATTATGCGTTTGACTGACAGGTGAACAACACATACCGCCCGTCCAATGAGAACTGACACCCGCCTATCCGGACAACTACGGGTTAATCTCCCCCGGGTCAAATACGCATAGCAGTCCCGTGTACTATAAGCTCTCCTCATCAATATTTTATTTGAATTTCTAACATGGCTTCACAACAGTTATTCGACCTCACAAGGCATAAATCCAAGGACTTTGTTTCCAAGTGCATGTTGGTGATATTGAATAAGCAATTGTGGCGCAGTTGAATTAACGACTTTGGTGTGGGGAGAGAGAGAAAGAGGGAATGGAGGGAGGGAGGGAGAGAGGAAATACCCCCAAAGAAATATTAAAATGGCGGATCGATATGATTGAGAGGCAGCTTAGGGAGGCGCTTCGTAGTAACTCCACTCTGGTCAAGCCACAACAGAAGGACGTGCAACCTAGCCTGTGTGTAATCTTTAATAATGCATGCAGGAAAAATGTGTTTAAAGCCAGGACATCCTCTTTAGTGCAGGGAGCAGAGGGCTAACCGCACAGACCACCACCAAACCGGACAGGGGTTCTATATGAGGACTTACGCAAACAGTTTGTACATGGTGTAAAATGCTGGTGGTGTTTGATTTGTATAGGACTTTGCGAGACGACAAGTATTGTTTATGAAGTTATCAAGGTCAAACGGAACATTTTTTGATATTAATACCACTCGGAGCAGTACACACGTGATTATAACGAGTCCCAATAAAAAATGATATATTGGGAATTACGCAAAAAACACAACAGGAAGAAAAAACACAAAATAATTTATGGTTTTGCCTTATAATTATAACGGCAATACATATACTATAACATTGTGGTTCGATCAATACAGTGGGTAATATCACTGTACATATTACCTGATTGAATTTCAATAGTAATAGCAATATATTTTAATGAATGACTCTGAAGCCAGACTGGAGCCAATGTTGAACTTGACAATAATGATAATGATAAACATAAAATGAAGGATGTTTATTGAAGAAATTATGAATTCAATCCAATTCAAATATTTGGTGTGCTCATTTGTTTAGAAAAATAGGCAATCATTATTTTTTTTATTGTAATCTAAAGCAAAATTTACTTCAAACACAAAGGCCTAAAGATTTTGGCACGGTTTATGTTTTAATAATCAACGCGCGTAAAGACCATA
Organism: Periophthalmus modestus; assembly: GCA_019594935.1. Classification (NCBI taxonomy): domain Eukaryota; kingdom Metazoa; phylum Chordata; class Actinopteri; order Gobiiformes; family Gobiidae; genus Periophthalmus; species Periophthalmus modestus. The sequence continues at coordinate 13,771,485 of JAIEZT010000441.1, read as the reverse complement.
ATACATCATAACGCACAGGCTTACAGTAATAATAACAGTTTGAATGATATAAGCCAGTCCATATTCTCCCATAATGCCACACACACACACACACACACACACACACACACACACACACACACACACACACACACACACACACACACACACACACACACACACACACACACACACACACACACACAGCGGGACGTGAGCGCGCGCTAATGCCGTCTCGCGCTGTGACGTGTCGCGGTGATGAGCGATTAGTTCACGAACAACAGGTGAAAAGCAGACGCAGCGCCACGGATCCATTAGAACAGCCTCATTCTCGTAATAACGTGTCAAATCCGCGCCTTTCCCTCGCCACCCTCGCACCCGCCGCGTTTAGCTGGACGTGTTATGAGACTCGGGTTGGCCTCATTAAAATGTAATGCCGATGACCAACTCTCTGGAACAGTGCCTCCTAAGCAAAGTTCATCACTCGCGCTGTGCACTATGGGGCTTTGGCGTTTTCCAGCCTTCCTCTTTTGCTTTTCTCTCTCTCTCTCTCTCTCTTTCTCTCCCCCTCTCTCCCTTTCTCTCTTTCTCTCTCTATCCTCCACATGCTCCGGGCTTTCTCTGCTCTGTGTGCTTTCTACAGGGAACAAGAGGTGTCTACTTATCAACTCTAACTCGTGGAGACCCACCAGTTACTTTTCCACAACTCAAATTTCAAATATTTAAAACTTCAAAACTGCGCAAATGGCACAATGACGATGTAGAGTAACTTAGAAAAGACCCAATAAACTCACACGTTTTAATCAACTGTCCTAAAAAAAACTGTTCTCATAATAAAATCTCAATTGTAACAAAAATAAGCCATTTAAATAAATGAATATAATTTGTTTCAGCTTTTGTATAAAAATAAGAAGATTTTTGTTTTTCGACTTTGAAAACGTTCCTGGTGTTTTATCTTTATCTTTTATCTTGATTGTAAATATTTTTGTCATAATTTGTTCTAATTTGTTTAATAGGCCTTTATTACTCAATTTTATCCCAAATGTGTTTTAACCCTGCTGATGTTGGTATGTTATTTCTTGTGCGTAAAAGCCAAACCAGCCCCATTACGCGTCACTTTTTTTGGGAGTTGGCAGTGAAGATGCTGCTGGAGACCGGGGCGCTGTCCTGTCGCAGTGTGGTCCTCGTATTGAACGGCTTTGTTGGGTATTTCCCTGCGCCTCTGGATCTGGTTACGCGCTATCGATCGGTTTTTATCGAGACAGATGTGATCTCTCCTCGGCGCTCGTCGTGCGCGCTGCGCTCGTGGAGGGCCGCAGTGGGGATTGAATTGCACTTGGGGGAGACCACCCCAGCTTCTTGGCACCACGATAACCGCAGCATATTATCAGTAAATAATATGGTGCGTGTGTGAGAGCCAAAGGAAAAGTCTATCCGCTTAACATTTTTGCGGTGGAGTCTGATGGCGCAGTGGACCTACCTGTTGATGGATGACACGCTGGGCACTGTGTCGTTGTCGCAGACGCCCTCAGCCAATAGCCGGTCTCGGATCTCCCACGCGAACATGGTCGGGTTCTGTCGTTTATATTCGGCTATTTTATCCACCACTTTTGGAGTCGCCACCTTTGGTTTGGAGCCACCTATGACCCCGGGTTTAATACTGCCGGTTTCGTAGTACCTGGGCGGAGGAGAAGAGGACAGTTTACCGGAGTGAGCGGCTGGAAAGTGGAGTGTGTGCTTGTACCTAATAGTGCTCTTAAGGCTGGTTTACTTATTTATTCAAACAGTGAGACGCACAGAACAAAGGCCACAGAGGAGTTGGGGCTTCTGAAGCAGCATGCAGCACATGCCACCGTGTCTCCTACAGTGTAGCTACACAATGTCAACATTTAGTGTGTGGAAGAGTACCTCTGAAATGACTTCTGATAGCTAGGGAGAAATATATGTAGAGAAATTACTCTCAACATTTGGGTTCAGAACGAGCGTCCTACACTTTCCACTAAAGCCTCGTGTGAATGCTGCGTTCATGCTGTTCATTCTAATATGGACAAATACACTTTATAAATTACTTTTATTGTATAAAATAAATCTAACAATAATGTTTGTGTGTTCAAAATGTTTTGCATAAATTATAAAACGCCTTATGAGCTAACAGAATGATTGTTGAGGAGATGACAGCAGTTATAAGAGTTCAGATGTTAAAGCCTCACGCTCCATATACACCCAAACATGACTTTAGTTATATTCTGCTATTAATACAGCTCATTTTACACTTAATGTTTAGCTGTAAAATTTTATCTCATTTTTTCCTCAAAGGCGTTTTGTGATGGGACGTAAATGAAGGCGAGGAGCGCTCTAAAATGTGCCTGGTGTAACTGTGTGCTGCGGTGAGAGAGCGAGGCGTGCGCTCTAAGATTGATGCCTGACACGTTCCCTCTCTCACACACATTCGGACTAGAACCCTTTTACCTGCCGAGGATTTTGCTGACGCAGCCGTGGCTGACCCGGAGCTGTCTGGAGATGTCGCAGGGCCGCACGCCCTGATGGGCCAGCTCCACTATCCGCTGCCTCACCACGTCCGGGAGGGGTCTGCCGTTTACAAACACCCCGCCGAGCTGGTTCACACCGCCGTGCCCTGCGTGGGATACAACAGCAGCACAGGGGAGCATAACATTACATACCTGCAGAGGCGGCGCGGACGGGGCCATTGTTCACACAACACACACAACCACACACACACTCACACGTTAAGGATTTACCAAGGTATTTTTTGGATCCAGTTTGAACCTGTTTTAGCCTAGATCAAGCCCTTGTGGTACATGGAAAATTAAACATTTTATGAGGTGGTACTTGGTTTGGAACTTTGAACACAAAGCTTTGTCTTTAGACCTGCGCTTTTACGCGCGGTAACTTTCTCACTATTCTTTCATTTTCATCTGCACACAATTATGAAAAGAGCAGCATGCAATATATTTAACCATGTAAAATATATCTCTGTTTTTATGTATTAAATGAAAAATAATCAGCCGCATAATTAAATGCACTAAAACACAAAAGTAACAAAAAACCGCTGGTCAAATAATAATAATAATAATAATAATAATAATAATAATAATAATAATAATAATAATAATAATAATAATAATAATAATACACATTAAATAACTAGACAATAAAATGCATGGACGAGGAGTTCTTTTTTAAATAATTATAAAGTGCCACATATAAATCTCTCTCCAGTGAAATAATAGCTCTAAATGTCTATAATGACATGCTGCTGTTGTTTGTGTCCTGTTCTGTGCTCAGGAGGCTCGGAGTGTTTCCAGCTCCCCTCTCGTCTCTGCCCCTTTGCAGCCTAACACATGTCGCTCATATTACGTTTCAACCTGTTTAATTTTCCTCGCACAATAATTGTAAATAATTAAAATGAGCTTTGATAACTCATATTACAAACGCGAATGGTGCGAATGAGGAACGAATCAATAATGCATCACGCGCCCGGGTCCTCTTCTTCACCCATATCGTATGGAGCAAAACATGGCCATAATAAAGACGCACAGGGGACGCTGCCTTATTTTTTTTATTTTGATTTTAGTTTGGGTCTTAAATGAATACATTTAATGCCTTTGAATATAGTCAGGTTCATTTACACACAGAGACCTTCTGTGTCACAGACTCAGAGCCGAGGCGACAAACATGTTAATAACGTTTGTATTACACGCTACTAAAACACTCATGGGTTATATAAGTTTACTTACAAAAACAAAACAATTATTATACAGTACAATTACAGCCGAATTAAAAAATACAAACAACTCTCCAAAAGACACGTGGCTCCGAGTGAGGCCAAAATAACAAAGGACATTTTACTCTAGGATTATTATCACTTTACTCTAGTATTAAATACACAGCCTATTGTACGCACAATATTTTTACTAAAAGAACGAAAATGTAAAACGTGTTTTGCTATTATTTCCTCGATTAATAAGGCTACAGCACGAATGTAAATTAATTCAAGAATATTTTCGTTAGAACTGAACAGAAGGGTCCTCACTGTTAAACTGGAAAAGCCCCGTTAAAACCGCGCGGTGCGTGAACATTTTGCTGCAAACTACTGGAGAATACTCACGGTGCATCGCCGAGAAGGGGTCTGCTTTGCAGTGAATATCCATGGGATAGCAGAGGAAAGAAAGGTAATCGACTGAGGTCGCCGTCTCGCCTCGATGGTGCAGCTTGAATACGCGTAAAAAAGGGAGCCTCGACGGTATCGGTCACACAGTCCGTGTGGAGCGGTCCACAAGTTGTCTGCGCCAGGCGGACTTCTCTGTGCTCCTGTCAGAGTCTGGAGTCAGGAGTGAGAGTGTCAGGTGCAGAGCATGACCCACGCGTGTGCACAGCGCACCAACAGCGGCAACAACATGGGCTCCGAACGGCTCACAGCTCGTGTCTCCAGCACATCGTGACCGTGAGGAAAAGCACCGTGAATCCTGCGGCTGGAGCGGAGTATCCGGGAGCGTATCACACACGAGCGGGCTGAGAGCGGAGCGGCCGGGCACAGGATCCCTTCTCTCTCTCTCACAGTGGGCTGTGCTGAGCGGAGCTTTGGCTGAGAATGAAAGGCTGCGCTGTGTGTCTGTTTGTAAAAGCTGCAGTCACAGATCCCCCTCCTCCCTCCCCTCTCCTCCAGCCCACAGATCCCCGCGCATAGAGATGGATGACTTGTCAGACAAAGGCAATAGATTCCAACACTTTGTGATTCGCCCACGTAAAAAAAACTGCAGCTCAAATGAGGAGGTCCCTGCATCCGACAGCCAGGAAGGGGAGGGAGACGAAATGGGAAATGATGAGACTTTAGGGTGAAGAATCAAGGAAATTAAAGGCAGGGGGTAGAAGTGAGGGACGCTACTGTCAGCGCGCACGGTGTTTAAGAAGAGGCGCTTTGGAGCTGTTGTCTTTGGACTCTCGAGTCAAGACACTGGCCCCGCACGTTTTTAAACTCACAATATCATCATCTAAGTGAGCTTTAAGTTGTCCAAACTAGACACGACAAGACAAAGGACACAAGTATCCGCTTAAACAATTAGATAACTGTGCGTAAAACGATGGCCTTCAGGCCTGTCAGAACATTTGAACCATACGGATTATTTAAAAATATTTACTGTTCATAAAGTCAAATGAAATAACGAGACAGTTTTGAGGAAAGAAGACACTTTAATAATAGCTTTTTAATGTTTGATTTGAATGGTGAAATGTTGAGACAAATCCGAGAATAACTAAAAACACGTCCCTTGCTAAAAGTCTGAGTGGTTTGCTGCTCGTGCGTGTGCACGCCGTGCACGCACGGTCAGGAGCAGGTGTAAGGTGCACTCATCCTCCTCCTCTTCATCATCACCAGCACCACTGTCCGCGCGCGCTCTGTAGATGGCGCTCACACAGAAGCTTTTACGCACAGCGGGGCCACGGCCACTTCACTCTTTCATCCACTCCTCAGCCTCTCCAAACCATCGCCAACACCGACGCTGCTTCGACCGCGCTCCGGCCGGGTCAGAGGTCGGCCCGTAAGCCTACTGTAGCTGAATTATGGAGGCTTAATCTCTTCCGCTGGGACTCAATCCAAAGCGAAACAAAGAGAGAAAAGCTCGGGTCTAACAGGATTTTCAAAAGTCAGTGCTTTGTGTCTGGGAAAAGGGAAAGTGTTTGCCTTTTGGACGTGTGATCTGACTGCTGGAACTTGGGCTGCATTTAGTTCTACGAAATCCAATTAAATTCAATTGTTTTATAATTTAATTTTAAAAGAAAAAAAATATATTGAGAAAAAGAACCAAGAATTTGTACAATGATACTAAAATGTCGTGCGTAATGTGCCTTACAATGAATGGGCAAAAGATGAATTATTGTATAAGAAAATACACACACACAATTATTATTATTAATAATATTAATAATAATAATAATAATAATAATAATAATAATAATAATAATAATAATAATAATAATAATAATATTATGGCCGTGTGTTGGTCCACTTGCCTCTGGACAACTTTGAGGACGATCCCTCTTTTTGTGCGTGACTTTTTTGGGGCTGGGAGCTTCTGGTACAATATGTAGCACCATGGGCAGTAATTTCACACGTCGGTGCACTTTTGCCCTAAAGCTGCTGCTATTTCCCCCACACACACAAGCACAGCCCGCTCTGCCCCCCGCGCGCCTCCTCGGAGCGCGCTCGGCTGTGCGCTGTGTACCGCTGACGCGCCCGTGTCACCGCGACAGAAAACAAAACGCGATGATTAACAAAGTGCCAGGGTTTAGTCCTGAGAGCAGAGGGGAGGCTTCTTACCCTACTTTAAAGGCACTCAGTTTTTTCCTTTACTTTTCTGACCCAATAAAATATATATATTTTTTTGTTGTTTTTTTTTTATCTGCCAAACTGTCCATTTTCTCACACAATATGTGCACTACTTTTTCTGCACTTCCAAGGGATGAAACATTAAACAGTGATTTATGAGCATTTAAACCTACTCTTCTGACATAATAAACACCCGATTTACAAGTCATTTGGTCAGTTTGTAATAAAATCATTCAGAAAACCCAAAACATTTACAATTACTGAAAATTATTTATTAACATTTCTGGCTTAAAATGTAGCATTGTAAAATTCAAAATTTAAATAAATCCAAGAGGAATAAATCTAATTTCCTTTATATATGACCAGATTTAGGATTTAGAGGAATTTAGAATCATTTATTGTTATTGTCAGGTTAAAAAATACAGTTTAGCAGCTCCTTGGTCAAGCACCAATAGTGATGAAAAATGTTTACAATGAAACAATACTCCCATACTACCTAAGTGTACTACATATACATACTACAACTACTAAAACTGTGACTAATAATGCATAATAGAAATAATATATAGACAGAATAGAATATATAGATGTAGATATATACGTAGATAGTAAAAATGATAAGAGGATTTTGTGGAGGGGGTGATAAATGCCTTTAAATAGAAAGTGATTTTTGTCTGTGGCTGAGACATATGGGCTGTAATGCGCGTTCACGTCAAATATCGATTTTTTTGTTGTTCCTTGTGTCTTGTTCCTGGCTCCACTGCCTTGCTTGTTCTATTTTAATACACTGTCACATTAGAAGCTCTGGCACTATTTGGCACAACCCAATTTGCGTGCGTAAAAGTAATGCGTAATGCTTGCACGATACGTATTTAATAACCACAGTATTTTTGGTCACATGAAACAGGGCCTTTGATCCATAAATAAAATAAATACCGTTTCTTTCTGTTTATTTCACCCAATTTACCACGTTTAGCACTTACAATAATAATTCCCTATCCTGTCTTTGGACCCACTCCATCCCTATTAGTCCACTTATGATGAGCTGCAGCCTGCACGTGGACCCCCCCTCCGCGCCCCTCCGTGACGCCGTGGGGCCCTCGTGACACCCGCTGCCATATGCGCAGGGCCATGGCACAACTGCGCGAGGACATCAGCTGCATTTGTGCCTCTCCGCTCTCCACCCGCGCGCAGATGGGTATCAATTTGAGTCGATATACCCGACACTGGCGCAGATTGATTTTGTACTTGCTTTTAATTTCGCCATAATTAATTAGATCATTACAACTGTTTCGCATTGATCTTCTTCCCATCTCGGCCCCAAACTGGAGGTGAATTGCACTGCGGGTTGTGTTTTCAATTAGTGCCTCGTATAGGGATAGTATTAAGTCATAATATAATAATAGGCCTAATGGCTGGAAAGTACACAGACTAAGTTACACGACTCGAGTAGATCCTTTTGGGCAGGACATACTGTGGGCTATTTTTAAGTAGATTTTTAAATGCACATTCTACTTTAATATAAATCTATCCATGTAATTGTAATTATTATTAATTTTTAATAGTAGTAAGTACTTCAAGTAGTTTTGTCAATTGCACGTTTTACTTTTGCTCAAGTACAGCAGCACTACTTGTACTTGTAATGGTATAATTCTAAATATATAGCTGGAATTAGTTGTTAAAATAGATAAAAAAGTAACTACAGTAATTGGTACTTTGAGTATTTTTTCATGCGCACTTTTCACTTTTACTCAAGTACAATTTTGGCAGCACTACTTGTACTTTAATGATCACTGAGTACATTTTTAGCCACTGTACTTTTACTTAAGTATAACTCTTCAGTACTCTTTCCCTCACTGCTTTAATAGTGACAGTTTGAAGTGGGATTTGTGTGCGTAAAACCTTGGCGTTCTCACATAAAGATGGAATTCTTCTGTTTTGTCAAGTGCAAATAAACATTGACATTTCCGATTTCTTTCTTTTTTTTTTTTTTTTTTTTTTTCTTGGAGAGGGGGGTCCTTACCTGGCGGAGCAGCGCTTTGAGCCATGTCCTAAGCGTCCTGGCTAATGGTGCATCCTCCTCCTCCCCCCTCGCACCCCGATGCAGCCCACTAGATGTGTCCGGCCTCCTGCGCGCCCTCCCCGGCTGGCCGTCCTCCCTGCCTCCCTGCCTCCCTGCCTCTCTGCTCCCTCGCCCGCCTGGCTCCCTCCGCCGCCGCTGCTGGTGCGACAACTCTGAGCGCCCATCCAAAACTAAACGGTTTAGGGCGACAACAAGAAGAGGAAGAAGCAAGCGTGCTCCAATGAACTAGGCATTGATAAAGAGTAAAAAAATAAAAAAGGTGGAAAATCAAAGCAGAAAAGCGTAAAAGCGTGATGCGTAAGAGAGGTAGGAAGTTACTTAAGTTAAGGTTTTCCAGTCAGTAAATAGCAGCTAAAATACAAGGTGCGTCTGCAGTGGTTTGGAGGCCCTGGAAATCTAAATACAACTTTTACGCACGGAGTTTGGGACCAAATTACTGCGTTATTTTGAGTGTCAGGTTTGAAAAGACACGCTGGAATATAGAGATAGATGAGAGGGTTATTACTTTGTATAAATATTAATGATCCTCACCTTATATGGCACAACACTGGCTTTTTATCCAAAAGTTAACAAAAGATGAGATTTTAGACGTTTAAATACACACAGTCATTTTACAGGCCAGAAAGTGTAAAAATCAAAACTATTGTTTGATCATTTTTATGTTTAATTTAGTTTGAAGTGCTATGAAAGTCAAATCCATCTTATAATGAGGAAAAAAAAACATATTTAGTTCATTCTGGCAGTTTATTTAATGTAATACATAGAGATATTTGTAAAAAAAAAAAGGTTATATTTTATTCAGTCATTTTTATAACTGGTAGCATGTCACGTTAAACAACAAGAAAATATAAAGACAAAAATGTAATCCGATATAAATATGAACCAAAATACACAAATCTGAATGTGAAATCTCCTCTTAACCTGATTGGCCAGCCCCCAAAAAATGAGACAACTCCATAAACTTAACTGGTACCACAATTCTGGCCTATTACCATCATTTCCACCGTGATTATGATTCAGTAATTCCCCATAAACCAAACCTTACACCGCAATAACCTCACATCCTATAGAAATCCACTGTTCTTGAACTTCCGAGCCCCAACTTTGAATGTGTTTAACTGAGTGCGAGAATACACCAAAAAAGAAAAAAAAAAAAAAAAATCCGGGAGAGTATTAAAGTTAGCTACTGGAACATTAACAGACGAATAACCAGTAAAAATGCAGTGTTACAATATCCACTAGCACACCCAAGCGTACCCAAGTCATAAAGTCCAACATTAAAATATTATAGGTTCTCTATCGGCTATTTAACAAACATTTGGCATTAGAAGTATTTTACAGTGCGACGACTTAGGCTATAAGACCATCACTGGACCAAAGACCATAATGGATTTGATGGAGAAAAAATGTCCCAGGATGAAGCTTTCTATTGGTGGACACTATGTTAATATTCTCCCTTTATGTCAGGGCATTTGTGGGTTTATGTAGCATGGTTGGGTATCTAAAGTTTAGCAGGAGTAAAAAAAAAAAAAAAAAAAAAAAAAAAAAGATTATAGAAAATGGTAAATGTGTTTGGATAAATAGTTTACACATGGGGCCTTTCTGAAGGGATTTTTACAATGTTAATTTATGGTGATTTTGTGTGACAGTGATGAAGAGCCAGTAAAATGAGCTGATTTGGGGGCTGTCTCGTTGGTGCGTGCTGGTAAATTTTGAAAAAGCTGTTTCCTTCTGTTTTTTTTTTTTTTTTTTTTTTTTTTCAATGTTTTTGTTTTTTTTCAGTGCTGTTCTACAATATGTGATTTATTGTATTTTAATATAGGCAAAATACTAACATTTGTATGAGAATTTCTACTTTTTACGGCGATTTTTAGCTATATAATGGTTGACACTAGGATTTAATACGTTTTCTTTTTCCCAATGCTTTTTAAGCTGGATACATGAGTTCATTATGCTCAAAAATAAATACATTAATGATAATATAGAGAAAATTGGAATAATACCTCTTATAAAGGCAGTGTGAACAAGAACACAGACGATTACATAGATAAAAAGTTCAATCATGAAACAGTACTTTACATAAAATATTGTAAATGAATCCAAAAATATATTTTCCAAAACATACATCAGCTCAGGTCTTTCCCCACAAGATGTAAGTAACACTAGGTCAAAATGTTTTTATTTCATCATCACTTTAATATAACGAATCTGCACTTTTTTCAACAGCAAATGAAACTGTACGCACTCTGCAATGACCTCGAAAATACTGCACTGCTGCTGCCTCATCATTACTGTCCATAGAACAGTAATCCTTTTTTAAACACTTAAAAAACTAAAAACAAACATTTTCTGCAAAAAAAAAAATAAATTAAAAAAATATATATATATACCCATGTGTTTTTTGAGGGACTTTGGAAATTTGCATTGTTTTTCTGCAGTTAAAGGGTTAAAAAAAAAAAAAGCAAAACTCACTACTTCAATGCACCCAGTAAAAGTACATTGTCAGCAAAGAATAAATACAGATTTTTGTATTTGAATATTGTCCCTTGTGTTTCGATATAACGTTTAAAATTGCATAAAATTACTATCAATTAACCCATTTATTCATCCTCCTCATAGTGACCCATTATGCACTATGGCCTCACCTTCACAAAAGGATAAAATTAACTTATTTGTAACTTTACTGTTGAAATTTACAATCACGTTTTATTATTATTTTTTCATAAATTATGTTACAAACGGACGCTTTTGTTTTTGCTCCACTATCACCCTCAACTTATCAACATATTAATTCATCCCCCCCAATATTGACCCATTACAATTTTCCGCCTCACCGCAAATCGGCACCAAAAATCTCCAATTTGTCAATTTTATTTTTATGCTACAAACGCAGGTACATACTTTTATCTTTTCTCCTTCTGTCTACACCCAATCCATCACCCGCCACATCCAAACGGGAGGAGCCCCAAATGCAGCAGCTTAAACGCCCATAAAACCGGTGTGGGGCTAGCGCTAATGGTGGCTAACGCTCTGCACTGCACGTTTATGTGGGGAGGGGAAAAGGAAAAGATTTAGTGAACAGGGAAAAGAGGAGAGAGGAGAGAGAGAGAGTTCTTGTTATGGCCTATAGTCCATTAGAGTGGTCGCTGGTACTAGATATCGCCGGGAGCTGGGGGTTGGGGTTGGGGGGCAGATAAGTTAAGGTTGAGGTATCCGAACTGGCCGCCTCCCCCTGCTGTTACGCTAACTTTTCACCTGCCCCTCTATCTGGGCCCACAGTAAAAATAGTGCCCTACTTGCTCATGGAGTGAACATTAAGTACACCTCCCCTGTCCCTCCGAGTGTCCCAGGCAGTGTCCCGGGCAACCCCCTCCTCCCCTGACCCCCCACCCCTCCCTTTTCCCTCCCCATTCTTTCTCTCTTTTCTCCATTCTCTCTATCTTTCACCGTGTCCCGTTCTATTTTGGCCCGCTCTCTCTCTTCCGGGCAGGCCGCTGTATGTATTATCATTTATCAAGGTAGCGCAGGCTAATCAGGCTAATGCTAATGTTGGACGTCTAGTCTTAAAAAGCGAAAAACATGGCTATAATTGATCATTGTCATGTTACAGTTTTGCAAAGTTGAGGAATGATAAGATTTTGGCGTTAAAGTCTTATTTCTGAGAGTCTTACAAAATGACATTCGGTTGGTTATTAATTATTAGCATGAAACAAACTGATAATTTGTCACAAACTTTAAAAAAAAAAACTACAAAAAACCCCATAAAAGTGCATGCTTACGGAGGCTGTGTTAATGAATCCGAGCGCAAAAGCTGTAAATCATGTGGAATTTCATGATGAGTTATATATATATTATGTCATGTTGGATCATAAACTCCTGCTCAGATCTGGCAAAAACAAGCTCGTCTCACAGCCAGCGCCGTCTGCACAAGGTCACACGTTTATGTCGGCAAACAAACCGACCTGAGACGCAAACGATACACCTGAGTTTGACCGCTGCCGCCGCTCAAACTCCCGGGACTGGAGTGTGTTTTGTGTCTAGATTGTTTGTTTTTGTAGTTTGCGTTTGTGTGTAGTTTGTTTACTTTGTGTGTAGTTTGTTTTCTGTAGTTTGTTTGTAGTATGTTTTTTTGAAGTTTGTTTGTAGTTTGTGTTATAGTTTGTTTGTAGTTTACTTTGTCTGTAGTTTGTGTTATAGTTAGTTTTTGTAGTTTACTTTGTTTGTAGTTTGTGTTATGGTTTGTTTGTAGTTTACTTTGTAGTTTGTGTTATAGTTTGTTGTTTACTTTGTTTGTAGTTTGTGTGTAGTCTGTTTTTGTAGTTTACTTTGTTTGTAGTTTATGTGTAGTTTGTGTTATAGTTTGTTTGTAGTTTACTTTGTTTGTAGTTTGTGTGTAGTTTGTGTTATAGTTTGTTTGTAGTTCACTTTGTGTGTAGTCTGTATTTTACTTTGTGTGTAGTTTATTTTGTGTGTAGTTTATTTTGTGTGTACTCTGTAGTTTACCTTGTGTGTTGTTTCTTTTTTGTAGTTTATTTTGTTTGTAGTTTTTTGTAGTATGTTTGTAGTTTACTTTGTGCATAGTCTGTAATTTTCTTTGTGTGTAGTTTATTTTGTGTGTAGTTTATTTTTTGTTTGTATTTTACTTTGTGTTTAGTTTGTTTTTTGTAGTATAGTTTTTAAAGTACATATGTAGTTTGTCTACTTAGTGTGTAGTTTGTGTTTTGTAGTTTGTAGTTTACTTTGTGTGTAGTGTGTATGTAGTTTGTTTTGTGAGTATGGTTTGTGTTCAGTCGGTTTAGTTTGAGTGTAGTTTATTTTGTGAGTAGGTTGTGTGTTTTATGAGTATAGTTTGTGTGTAGTTTTTTGTGAGTATTGAGTGGTTTGAGTTTTTTTTTTTTGCAGGTTCTTTTTAGTTTGTTTTGTAGTAGTGTGTGTGTAGTTTGTCAGCTTGTGTTTAGTTGCATGTAGTTTGTTTTGTAGTAGTTTGTGTTCAGTTTGTATGTAGTTTGTTTACGCTGTGTGTAGTTTTTTACTATGTGTGTAGTTTGTTATGTGAGTTTTGAGTGGTGTTTTGTGAATAAGTTGCATGTAGCTTTATTTTGTAGTAGTTTGTTTTCTGTCATTTGTGTGTAGTTTTTGAGTTTGGAGTGTAGATTATTTTGTAAATAGCTTGTGTGCATTTGAGTATAGTTTGTGTGTAGTTTGTTTTGAGTGTATTGAGTGTTTTTTGCGAATAAGTTGTGTGCAGTTTGTTTTGAGAGTAGTTTATGTGTAGTTTATTTAGTATGCACGAGTTTGTAACATTTGGGTTAAGTTTGATTATTTTGTGCGTAGCTTGTGTTAGTTCATAGTCAGTTGTGTTTAGTTTGCATGCATTTTGTGTAGCGTTAGCGTGTAGTTTAAGTCAAGTTTGTGCTTTTTTTCGTGCATTTCGTTGAGTTTAGGAGTAGTACGTGGTGTGTTTGTGCAGAGTTTTTTGGCGTGTGATTTGACTCGCACACTTAGCGGGAGTTTTAGTAGTTTGCGTGAGTGTGTCAAGAGTTTGTGTCGTGCTTGCGTGAGTTAGTGTGTAGTTCACTAAGTAGCTTTTTTGTGAGTTTGTGTTGAGTTTGTGCAGAGTTAGTGCGTAGATTATGAAGTAATTTTGTTTTGGGGAGTTTGTGGTGCGTTTGTGCGTAGTTTGATGCGTTGTATAGAGTCAATGTGTAGTTCGCTATGTTGATTTTGTGTGTGATTTGTGTATATTTGGGAGTGTATTGTGTATTTCACTGAGATTGTGTGGTATATTCTTTACTAAGCTGTTTTTTTGTTTTAGCTCTGTTGAATTTGTGTTGATTTTCTGCGCAGTTTACGAGAGGTTGTGTAGTTTACTAAAAAAAAAAAGAGCTGTGTGTGTGATTCGTGTGTAGTTTGTGAGCAGTGTGCGTCTGTCCATTGTGGAGCAGAAGTGCACAATATGCTTGTGCCCGTGTGTGCCGCTCGAGCCTGGGCTGAGCGACAGCCAGTATCATCATCATCAGCTCGTGCCAGCTTTTCATATTTAAAGCCAGCGAGGGTTTAATTACCAAATGATGGCGGTGTCATATGGTGGCATGATGGCACAGAACGCGGTGTGTCGAGAGCTGTGCCGTGTGCCGTTTGTTTGTTGGGCGGAGGGAGGGAGGGAGGGAGGGATGGAGGGAGAGTGGGTAGGGGGAGAGGGAGAGCAGGTAGCTGAAGGGCCCAAACAGAGACAGACAGGCAGCGGGGCAGGAGGAGTGCACAAAACACACTAAAACATCTGTAATCGCCAATTCACTCGTACTCAATGGCTGCTCATGGATTAAAGATTCAGATGTATTGTCTTGACAGATGGGAGGAGGAGAGCGGGCGAGAGAGAGGGGGACCGAGCACATCCCATTTCCATTTGTGTATGTGCCGCACGCTTGGTCTCACCACAGAGAAGGAATCAGCACCACCGGCCCCGGGTTGACCGTTCCTTTGGCTAAACGTGGGAGGACATGATTGTAGTTTATAGATTTGTGGATGGTTTGAATGTTATAGTTTGTGTGTAGTTCGTGTTGTGTGCAGTGGCTTGTTTAGTTTGTATTAAGTTTGTCTCTAGTTTGTGTATGGATTGTTTTGCTTGTGCGTAGTTTATTTTTTTGTGTAGCGTGTTTAGGTTGTATTAAGTTTGTGTGTAGTTTGTTTAGCTTGTGCGTAGTTTATTTTGTGTGCAGTTTGTTTTTTTGTGTAGTTTGTGTAGGTTGCGTTAAGTTTGTGTGTAGTTTGTTTAGCTTGTGTGTAGTTTCTTTAGTTTGGATTAACTTTTTGTGTAGTTTGTGTTTAGTTTGTGTGTAGTTTGTTTGGCTTTTGAGTACTTTGGGTGTAGTTTTGTGTATGTGCTGCACTCTTCAGCACCACCCTTTCGAGTTTTTTCATAGTTTACATGAGTTTTGTGTGTAATTTGTGTATACTTTGTGTGTAGTTAGCTTGTTCAGTTCTTGAGATGTTTGTGCGTAGCTTTATGTATGTCCCGGCATCACCACCGGCCCCTCACTACAGAACCCGACCAGCCCCAACCGATCCCAACCGGCCCCTGTGATGTGGCTCACTTTGTTCGTCCGTGTCCCGTGATCAGCAGACGGGAAATGAGTGTACAGCGCCGTGCCTCCCACTCCCCACATCAGAGCGGAGAGCAAATGAGCGTGCGGAGAGGGAAGGAGTCAAAGTCGACGTGAGACTCCAGTACAGAAGCCTTTTCTGTGCTAATAACAGCTGTTCTGAGGAGACGTGCTACACCCCTCACACTGTGCATGCACATTGTTTTTATTATCTGACACATGAGAACAAATGGGCCCACACAGCTCCATAGATATGTGTCTAGTTAATTCTGAGTTACACTTATGAGTTAGTGTAAGAAAGTACAGTGAGAAACTATTCCCTGCACAAAATGAGTTCAATTTTGTGTGAGATTTTAGCGTGCACTTACAGAAGAACAATGGCTTTGATTAGACGTATATTCGCTACATTTTCCCCAGTGGCATTAAGGGATGGGACGAATGCGAGGATAAATTGCACTACGGGGACAATAAAGTGTACCATAACCTTACCTAACCTTACACAAATCTTACAGTATTTTGGTGTAAGTAATGTTTCAGACAGGACAGAAATACAGTAACGAGCCACAGACTGGTGGTCAGCACAGTGAGTCATTCAGATGGGTGCTTTTCACACAGCTTTGACAGAGCCACCATCCCTTTAACAAGGCTTGAAACATTCATTTTAGGTCTTAAGTGTGGCGTTATGGAGGTAGAAAGTAGTAGAAAGGACTTCTTATTCTTAGCTAGGCCAATTCAGCTGGAGGCTTGAGTCTGCCTGTATCAATGTTAGTGTTCCCGTGTAAAGGACTAATGGGTCAAAGTGAAAGGTGAAGGGACTAAGGCTGAGAGTGTCGGTTTGATTCCTGCACGGACTAGTTCACATAGACTTTCTGTTCTTGGGAATTAATGTGTTAAAGAGAGTAAGTAAAGTACATGCAGTTGTATTTGCCCGAATGTGACGTCAATCAGCAGTTAATAACATTTTTAAAGAGTTCAGCATCATTTAAACTGTAGAAAGTCGAATAAGGACGATATGTTTCACTACAGCGAGTCAATGCTAAACTCCAAGTGAACACTCTTTATGGTTTTAATAAATAAATGTGAAAATCCGGCTGAAGAACGGAGCGGTATACAGCTCTGTCTCTGTGTTTGTGCGGACTGAGCCTGTGTGGTCCGAGAGCGCGGCCCTGTCAGTGTGGAGGGGTAATGGTGTGCGCACTGGACTGGAGAGGACCACCTGAGAGTTGTTTTTGGGCATTAGTACACCCCCCACTCCTCCGTCCTCTCTCTCTCTCACCCAGTTCCTTCCCTATCCCCCCACCACCACCTCCTCTCTCCCTCCATCTTTGCGTCTGAAACATAACACTGACCACCCTCCCCACACGCCTCCCCTCCCCTCTCATGAATGAAAGGGACCCGAGCCCGTCCGCTGCAGAATTAAAAAGCCGCTCTTCAATAAAACATCAAGAGTTTTTGGTTAACGCACGCTTGACATGGCGCAGTAATTGACTTTTTGGACTATGGGATTTACATGAGCCCCTCCAAAGCAGCTTACCTGTGCAGTGATGCCCCTTGAGGAGGCAGTCCCGGTCCCTGCAGAGGTGGATTTCCATAAACTACAAAAAGCTGTCCTCCATTTTTTTTTTTTTTTTTTTCGCAGAAATGCAAAAACTAGTCACTGTAGATAATTTAAAGGGATTTACAGGCAAGTGTTTTGGAAATCTCAAAAGTGAAATCTTGCCAAATCATTTTAATCCATTTGGCGCAGAGTTAGTCTAATGTAGCCAGCCACAGAGAATGAATGTTTTTTGTTTTATAGACTTTTAAATCTAAGCTCTACTTTGTTAATCTATTGTTAAAAATGTCAGGCAGATGCATTTGGATTGACGGATGTACTAGAGGTGCTGTCATATTCAGAATACATATGCTGAATTGTAGGAATAAGACACAGGAATATTCATGAGTACCAGGCACGAGGAGTCATACCTGATTTGAGTCATTTTGGTTGGCAATGGTCCAATTAGGAACGATTTGATCACACATATTCATTTTTTTTTACCCCGTCTCTGCCCATCTCCACCACAGCAGAAGAACTGTGCCTCAGGGTTTTCATTAACTCCTCTTCATCATCACCACCACCACCACCACCACCAGAAGTGCCCGGACAACAGTTGTGATATAAAAAAAGTAGCAAAAAAAGAAGGCTGAATTCGTTTTAGTGAATAAATATGTTTTCCTAATCGTCCAAGTAGTTTCTTCACTTCTGTTCTTTTGGAGATATGTAAAAATTTGAATATTGAGTATGTAATTTATAATAAATACTATGCAACAAAGCTGATTTAAAGTTACAGAAACGTCCAGTGTAATCTTCCAGTGGTATAAAGTGCTTTAGTGGTTAAGTTTTACAGTTTTTTGCAGTTATTTGTGAGATAGTTGAACCTCAGCCATGACATTTACAGCATATCGATTTGACATAATATCGTCTGAATGACTTTATCAGGATTAAAAACCAAGACTTTTGTCCAGATCACCCTTCCCACCTTCCTTCTCTTCTGCAAACTCAGAGCCAGTCCACAACTTGATCGGGCCGTGTGTGGTCGGAGTGGGTTGCAGAGTGAGACGCAGTTGGAGGACCAGTCCAGTATATTGGGTGTCACAAACACACATTGCCGACTATCTGTCAGAGCAAACATTATTCATTGCAGTAGCTCATGACGCCCAGGAGGCCTGGGTCTCTTTTTGTTCTCTCGCAGCCACAACCCAGAAGCTATTAAAGGGGCAGGACTGGTGCAATGTAAGATTTATTGGTCCATTCCTCACAAGTGCCAACTAACATTTGCTCCTTACATCTTTCAGCGTGTGCGTGTGAGCTGTGGATTCGGAGGCCTGTCATGCTTCTTGTCTTGTCAAAAAGGAGCTACAAGGATTATAATACGACACAGTGAAGCGGAGACAAGCCGGGTTTTAAGAGCGGCATTACCTGAATACTCCTGTCCATTATAGACATGCTGAGAGCCAGGAAAGTACTGCTCAGGATGCAAAGAACAGGGAAAGTATGAGCAAGCTAGATTTAAAAGTTCGATTTGGGAATGAAGTGAGTGAATAGCACATAGCAATACATGAGGTACATAAAGTAACATTTTTCAACCTCATAAGTGAGTTAAACCTGCTCAAAGTTAAGTACAAAGCCTGATTTTGAGTAGGTTTAACTCGCTCAACTCAATATTGATTTCGATACCACAATGATAATAAAATACACAATTTTTAGACTAGGAACTGTATTTTTTAACACAAAATAATAGTGCTTTGTTCATGTTATGATGTGATCTTCTAATAGTTCTGCTAAAGCTCAAACTTACAGCTAAAACTACTTCAAATTAGTTTAATAAAGTCTAGTTTTGATACTGGTATTTCAGTACTTCAATACAGCCCTAACCCTAACAGTGACAGTAATCAAACGTCATAATAATACCACTTAAATATCATAAAATACTATTAAAACTACTCTTTAATAAGTATATAACTCCTCACTATACCACCCCTAGTGCTTATACAGATCCTAACGCCCCATCACATTAACAGTGGCTGTAATTTGCGCGTCGTGCCTCTCTTCTGCTCCCTCACACCTCCGAGCCTCTGACGAATATCCAATGAGAGTGTGTGGTTTCTTCTTCTGCACGTTCGGCTCGTGACACATGGCTGAAGCCGGGGAAGTACGCCTTAAATTAATTAACATGGGACCTCTTGTAGCTGCTCACTTCTGTAAACAAACATTTTAATATGGCGTAATTAATTCAATCTGCCAAGCGACTCGGCCCCTCCCATAGATCTTCCTTCACTCTCACTTTGGGCGTCTTGTTAAAGAGTTTATTACAGTACAGGATGTAATACTTTGAGATTCATGCTTTATATTGGTGCTTTAAGCTCAGTGTTGCTAGCTTGGTAGTTCACAGTCATTACGTTTACATGCATGCTAGGAAAATCAGATAACTGGCCTAGTCTAATTTAAACCAATTTTTCAAAATGCACTTAATACCTAAACTATAATTGAAATGTGGTGGTTCAAACATCTTAATAACAAATCTAAATGGCTGTCGCAAGTAACAGCGCGGTCCTATCATGCTAGCAGCAGACGAGGAGAGGCATTCAACTGCATAAGGTAAGAAACAGCCAGGAAAAAATAACAGACATGCGTTTGAACATGTACTCTTACTCCTTTTTAGATCAGCGGCGATGACAAACTACGGTCCTTCCACTGCGGACTAGCACATTTTGTTACGTGGTTTTGGTCCATTACTTTAAAGTGATGGGAAACACAAAGAGTTCTCCAGATGTGTTTATGGGATACGGGAGAATCGAACCACGACACCTCAATCGTAGTTTCCAGGATTACATGCATGTTGAAAATTATGTTGAAAATTCTAAATGACACTAGGCCAGTTATTCCGTTTTCCTTGCTGGAGTTGGGATGTTTTCTGTCTGTGAAATACTTGAAACTGTAGAAAACCACATTCGAGCATTGTCTTTTTTTCTCAGGTGTGGCCACAGTGAGCCAGTAGTTTATCTGGCAGACTTTTAGGTTGGACAGCCTTTCTCTTGCAACCACTCGCATAAATATGACTGGAGTGGGCAGTTTGTGTTCACCTTCACTGCAAGACACATCACCCACCTAGCCTTGTATCAGTGTGGCGAGTGAGTGATTGGAAATGGCCGGATTTCTACCATGTGTACTGACAAAGTTGAAGGAAATGCTATATAAATTGCAAAAACAGTACACAGTGAAATACAAATGTGTCCCAAACCAGAACAAAGCCTAATATACCCCCTCTCAGCCTGATCATCAAGCAGTCTAAATGGCCGTACCCTCTCCTCCATGTGCTTCCTGTTGGGACCGTGTTGCTATCAGGTGTATGCTAATGAGCCTGGCGCTTGTTGACAGATGTGAGGTTGGACCATGTCAGGTTGCGCTTAGCTCCGGTGCGCTCTCCGGAGGTTCCTCCCTGGACAATGATGCATCTCGCTCTCCGTCGAGGTCAGCTGGACTCTCTCCAGAACATCAGCGGCCATCAATAGTGTGGGTAAAGCAGAGGCCCACAGAGGAGGAGAGGCCTGCATGGACCATTGGCTGACCAAAGCAGACTGGGCCAGGCTGGACCGCGACACAGCGCTGTCTGCGGGAGGTGGGGCAGGGGGTAAACACACAGTCCCATACAAGGGCTAACCTGTGGACACAAGAAACAGGTGATGTTGCTGGAAAGATGAGCTAGACTGTGGGACATCTGTGAGGTAAAGCTTACTATCTAATTATCTAGCTTACGCTTCTGAATATCCTTTTATTTCCCTGGTTATTTCTTCTAATTTCAAAATGTGTCTTATTTGCTGTTGGATGCCACTGCACATTGAGACAGAAACACTATTTTCAAAGACTTTGTCACTTGTAGACTTACACACACTGGGGAGGAGTACAGTGGTCCCTCATTTATCGTGAGTTCTGAAAATAATCAGCGATAGATGAAATCCGTGAAGTAGTCAGCTTTATGTTATCTTACAATTATTATATATCACACCACAAACTTTATACACTTTTCTCAGACAGGCATTAACGTTTTTCTTACATTTCTCTCATGTTTAAACCTCGTAGGTGCCTTTGTAGGTGCAGAACGTTTCATCGACATTGTAGGTTTTGTTGGGGAGAAAACTTGCAAACATACAGCACTTAAGAGTCACACTACGATCGAACATTTATGTAACTCTGGCTGAAGACATTCTGTACTGCACAGGAGACACGGCACGGACTAGACAGAGGAAAAAATCCACAAAACAGCGAGGTCGTGAAAGGTGAACTGCTTTCCTCAAGTAAGAATACGGTTACACTGTGAATGGCGGAGCTCACGATGTTTTGGCTCCCATCCGGAAGTCATTTTCAATTTGATGGTACTGATTTGAGACGCTAGGATTTATACTACTCCCAGTTATAATCCTGCTCCCGAAAAGAGCCAAAACGTCCAAAAATAGTATCCAGATGACCCTGAAACCCTTTCTACCTTATTATACTGTAAATAAGAAGTAGATAGTAGTAGATGTGTGTGAAAACTACTCTGGAAATTCAAATTTAAAAGTAACTGAGTACTTCTTATCTCTGTTACAAGCATCTAGAGTACGTTTGCCTTGATTGACTCATCCACCTCACTGTTCCATCCACACACCTGCACATTCTCGGAGCAGGCAACACGACTTTGAAAAACTATCCCCCTTACCCCATCTCCACTCGGCTCCTGCCCAAACAACCGCGCCGTCAGATTTTTTATTCCTAACTCCGCGGTGCGACACAGCTTCCTCAATCAAGAGCTGGCTTCCCTCTCCCCGAGCCGACTCCTCCTCCCTCCTCCTCCTCCTCCTCCTCCCACCACACACACATACTTACTCGCAGGCCCGGGCAAAGTGGCAGATGCGCGCCTTGTATACTGTAAGTGGGATTTGAAGAATTGGCACAGTCATCTAAGCAGCGCGCGGCAGCTCTCACAAACAAATGACGGCCCGTAGACTCAAAGTGAGATTGATATCTTTTTCTGAACTTCACTGGGAATATTGAGAATATGAAGGGGGCTAGCGCACTCCCCAGGGACCTGTGGGGCGCCTGCTGTCTCCCCCCCACCTCCACTCAGCAATAACACAAAAAAATGGCGTAAATTCATCTTTGGTCTTCATCAATATTCACTCATTCATCGTAGGTTTTGGCAGCTTGAATCTAGGCGGCAATGGATGGGGTTAGAATGCACTTTGTCGCACGCACGGGGTTGTCTGGAACGGGAATTAAAATAGAACAATGTGGGGTTTTTTTCTAGCTGAGAGCGGAGGCAGAGTCATACATTTCACTTAGCGACTGAAAACTTTTCAATTTGTGCGGCGTGTCCTCAACAAACCCAGCCATTAAATAGGTCAAGGATGGATGTGTGCAGGCTACAGTGAGCTACACACAGGAGGACGTGTAATCAGAGGGGGTAATTGTTTTTAACAATGGGAATGGTTAAAGTGCAAATGGCCTTATAAAGAAACGCTATGCACGAGATGTCATACTTTACTTTATTTGGCGAAAAAAAAAACCTGTAAATATCTTTTTTTAATGGGCAAAATATGTGCAAATTTTAAATGTAGGCAATGCATGTGTAAATTTGTGAACCTGGCCAAAATTTACAATGTTGGGTCATACGAATATGTTGGAACTACAACACTTTTCTGGTGGAAAGTCCGCCCACTATCGCCATATAGATGTCGTCGATTTACTTGGCATGTTCCACAGTATGGCATTAAACAAATCTATCTCTACAGACAGTTAGGTGACTACGCCAGGCCACGTTACAGGTCAGGTCTGTGTAGAAACGACCCTGCCCACAATAAGAATGAAAGTTTATCAAGGTATTTTAAGCGATAAAAAAGACCTAAAATTGAATAAATGTGATGTATTTACTTTTAATGCTAAACTGTGGAAGATTACCAGCAAAGCAAAAACATCTCTATCGTTTTGAATAACTATTACAGGAATTGCGACACCTAGCCCGATCTGCAGAAGGCCATCATCACTTTCCATAATCTAAAAACAATTGGGATGTACTTTCTCCATGACGATATGAAAAAACAATATTGACATTTGCACAAACACAATCAGTAACATCACATTAACTATTGGATCTGGGCGCATCCTCTTGGACCTCTTCGCCTGTTTGCCCCGGTGCTGCAGAGGCCTTGGTTGGGTGCTTCCTGGCCACTGCTCGGGCGATTATAGCTCCGTGTGACTGTGACAAAGCTGGTCCTAAAATGAATCAGTGACCTGCTGCATCATGGGTCACAAACTAGACTCAAGTTTATGACAAGGAGGCAGCAGACCCTTGAACGCCTCTTTGTTAACCCCATACAGCCGGTAAATATAGTGATATGTTCAGGATCAATACGACACCGGCATTTATGTGGGATCATGCGCGATTGATGCGCAGCGAACAAGTGGGATTTTGAAGAGTCGTAACGGGTGGTTGGGAATTCCACAATTTATCTCTATTTCTCTAATTTACATGTTTATTTATTTATTTTTCAACCATTTTTAACATAAAATACAAAATAAAAAGTGAGGAGCAACTCAAAAGCAAAGATTTAAACACAAAAACTAACCAAAATTAAGCCAGTCCTCGACCACAGTCCCTTCCCCAATTTATTACTATTAAATACTTAATGTCGTAATTTAAGTTTAGTTCTTTTTTGGATTAGCCCTTAAAGATGTAAAATTTCTGTCTTATTTCTATGGAGATGTGATTGCTTTGCCTGGAATGTTCCATAATGTAGCATTAAGCATAGCAATCTCCACGGAGACAAGCAGGTGAAGTAGAAGCGACCTCGTTCTTAGTTTGAACAAATCTGTCAAGGTTTTTTGTTAGTTTATATGTTTTTTTAAATAAGAATTACATGCAATTTATATTTAATGCAGTACTGTGGAACATGCTAGGCAAAGAAATCAGTTCAGTTGCAATCTTCCCACCAGAAAGTTACATAGTGAACCTTTAATTTGAACAATGTTACCATTAGTTAGTTTTAAGGTCATCATCTCACTGTAATTTGTGTGAAGCCTGGTCACCAATCCATCAAATTCTGGACAACTTAAGGACAATTTAAGAAAAGCTATAATTTTGGGTCACGTGATCCAAATTTGACTTGAAAAAAGATGTGAAAGTGCAAAACGTTGGAATAACAGAGAGTTTCCAGAGCAGTTGTCTCACAGTTAATGGTTTTGATTGGCACGGCTTCTTCCATAAAGGTCATCGTGGATCACTGACGTAGGTATGCTGGAGGTGGAATGCGTGACCCCACACTTAGCCCTATTTCCAGTGGTCCTGATTGTCTGCCCACACCCACCTCCTCCTCAGCCCAATGGTGACGTCCACCAAGTTACACGTAGATCTTCTGTGGAGATTCTGGCATCGTTTTTTTCATATCACTAAAAACTATTAGGATGGCGGTCCAAATACAGTCAACTTGGTCAACCACTGATTCCCTTATCTCTTTAGGAATCAGCACCAAACTAAAAATGCATCCACTGGAATACATTCTTCAGTTTTGTTAATAGGTAAAAAAATGACATTTCTATTAATTTACAATGATCCATAGTTTATAATTAAGAGAGAGACAAGGTTCCAGTTTGATGGAAGATTCGGTTTCTAATTTAAAATGGAGGAATTTACTTGGTTTTAGCAATATGCAAAAGAGATTTCAAAAATTACAAAGCTTAAAAATGACATATCCGATTTTTTTTTTCATGTAATAAAGTAGTCTTGCCCCAGTACAGATGTATTTTAAAAAACTGCTCCCCAGAATCAGACCGCCACGTGGTGTCTGCGTCTAATTTGCTGCTAGTTCTAGTTAGCTTTAGCGTGATGGCGAAACTCCGCTCGGGCCTGTAAAAGTTGTTAAAAGGCGATAATAAACTCAATGCTGTGAATAAATGCAACTGGTTCTGTTTTTCATATTTTTAAGACAGTTAAAACATGGTGCTGCAACTTTTATTACATCTTAAAATTTTAAATATTTTTTCACCACAGTCTCTGAACACGGAGGTATTTTGGATCAATGTGTTTGGTAACTGAATTTTAACATACAAAATTAATATAGTGAGTTTGTGTACCCAATAAAAATGAGGTTCAAATTTGTGAATTTTCCAAATAATATACAAATTTGCACCAGTCATATACAGGCCCCTCCCATCAATCGTACTTTTGTCATAATCCAATTCCACAACATAAACCCCACCTATTAGCAACACATCCATCACAACAGCGCTAATAACTGAACATCGAGGATTAGCATTGACGCTGTCTGCTGTGATAGCCTATTTTTAGCGCTGCTAGCATCTCCCTCAGCACATGTACAAGTGAAACTGATCCCTTTAGCCTGCTGTCTAATCCCAGTCTCCCTGAGCCACTTCATAATGATCTCCCCGTGAAAGGTAAATCAATTATATAACGACCACAAAAGCGGCGTTTTGTCATAAAATGGTAATTAGTCTGGGTCCTGACCTCCCTCCTGGCACCTCTGCTCCCCCAGCTGAGCTCTGCGGCACGCTTCCCCTACACCACCCCGCGCACGGCCCTCGCGTCTATAAGGGCTTTTGTCTTCATTCTTGGTTGCGAGTAGGACGGGGTTGGTTGTGGGGGGCGGTTGCATCGAAAGTTCTCTCTCTCTCTCCGCGTTTATCAATCATAGGGTTGGCTCCAGCTGTTCCGCGAGCTTTTCGGATTTAACAGCCGGCCTAACAAATTGTCTCTGAATAGCTAGAAGAACAACCCCCCCACGTGCTAGCAAACGCGACGTAGCTGCTCCCCGCGTAGGCTATTGACTCCGTTTACAAAAGGCGGCATATGTGCGGCAAAGGTGTTCGTACCCAAATAAATTATCTCTTCTATTGTTCCCAGTGACGAATGTTTTTTTTCCTGCATTTTTTTTTCTCCCTTGCAGACACGGGCCACCCAGCCGTCTGCTAGCCCCGGAATTACAAGAACGATTAACGGCGCGCTCCTAAACATGGCGTCATGATCACCGCGGATGCCTTGGAGGAATCTGAGGTTGGGTTTTTTTTCACGGCAAAGAGAATTGTCTAATTATGGCTAATGAATGAAGTGTGTGAGAGAAGTGTGTACAGCAGAGACTGGAGTGGAGTTAGCGATTGTGCTAAATGTGGGATAAAATAAGAAATTCAATTAGCAACTGAAAGAAAATAAACTTGTGAGATACTGGAAAGATTGAAATAGATTTTGCCTTGAGGGAAAAGACAAAAGATGAAGTGTGACAATCAATGTATTTTTGGTCTGCTTTTTTTTGCAAATGAGGTTCTTTTCAAAACTCTTTGAAAGGCAGGTCATCTAAACTAAAAGAAACAGAGCATATATTAAACGAATATGTCCTCAAGTTTATTGACAACTGAAACATACAATACAATTCAATACCTTTTATGAACTGTATGGTCCCATGAAGTTGCAAAAGTGTTAAATAGTAGAAGTTGGCTATGTAGGAGAACCTTTTTGAGGAGAACTCTTCCATGTTCAAATCTCCTATTTCTGTGCTTTTTTACTAGGCTGTAGGTCAAGAAATAAAACATTAACAAACATACTGATTTACAATGAAAAAGCAAAACCAAAGTTAGGATTTAAATGTTCTTTTGTATGGCATTAAACCCTACCCTCTACATTATGTCAGTAAGGTTCTACATGGAGAACTTCCCTTCTATTTATCGTCACTACTAAATGTTAAATCTATGAACTATCAGACTCGCTCACAAATAAGTAGTAACTGTCCGTCAGGTGATCTCTGAGATTGGAGAGACGGCCTTCCACTTTTTCGCTCTCGCTCTTGGAAAGGGTTTTGTTTAATTCTTGCTTATTTCATGTTTGCATCCTGTCTTGTATTTTAAAATAGGATGCTTTTTCTTATTTCTTTGTTTCGGTCTTAATGCATTCCAGGTTAACTTTGATACTTATTCTATAATGAAAGTCAATAAATCAACTTCATTCTTCCAAACCTTGATAATAAAGCGGAAACGATCGGGTTTACTCCACTCCAGACGATTCCAATTAGCTTTTCTCCGATTCAACAGTCCCCATTGTAACTTGTGCACCTTTTGCTAACATTCCCTCCGTGAGTCAAAGATCAAAATGGATCGAACGCACCAGGTAAAGAATTATCAGTGTCTGTTTTCTGTGAATGATTTGTAGGCCTCCAACGCGCCCGAATAAAATGTTACACCCTTCAAGAATATAGATAGATGAACATATGAATTAGGCCCTCTCCCAAGGTCAAGTAGCGATTGCGTTGTTACTCCAAGTGTCAAAGTGACCCGCGCACTCACTTTTTCATCATATTCTGCACATCAACAAAACAGCGTCGGGTACGTGGCGTCGACCAGAAGGGGGGGCATAGGCGGAGAGAGACAGAGAAAGATGAAGAGGGGAGGAGAGAGAGATCCAAATTGATCGTTTGTTGCTCAGATCAGTCATAGTCAGGCAGCCCCTTGGATGGATGTCTGCGATGGCCACTGCAGGTTCAAGCTTCACAGAAAAGGCACGCTCAAAACAAGAGAAATTGGTTGGGGCCCTCGGGACGGGAATCAATGTGAGAGGGGCATGGAAGAGCACCAGTGTTGTTGTTGTGTTTGGAGGAGGAAGAGGAGGAAGAGGTGGAGAGGGCTCTGGGAGTTGTCTAAAAGTTGAGGGGATAGATTTTTGACAGCAGGAATCATGGTGTCCAAATGTCAGGCTATTTTTGGAGGAAATAAGAGAGGATATAACTATAAAGCAATGAGTTTTTCTCTGTGGTGGTTGAGGTTGTGCTTTGGCTTACATCATCTTCATACAAAAAGTGTCCAACAACATTCCAATGGTTTCCTTGCTAAGATTTAGATATGAAACACTTTCCCTCAGCCCAACACAATACATTTTCTCAATACAAGAAAAGAAACAAAAAATATCAGCTCAATTGTGTGTGATCCCAAAGTCCATCTTAGAGTCGCTTGCAATTTTCCAGCGGTTGATCTGGGTTTCTGAAACTGCTTTGTATTTGTTACCTGAAGGCTCAGTTTTGAGTCTTCTTTACCCTATTGTATTCTGATAACCCTCCCTCATATTTGATCACCTGAGAAGTCTCAGGTCGTTCTTAACAGTTGGCCTCCACCTCACATCTGCTCAGTGCTGGATTGTTCTTTGACTGGCTGGGTCTCTGCTGCAGTTTGAGACAGAAGGTACATGATACCTTAAGTCAGAGGTCTCCAAACATCCAAAAATGTGGCCCTCATACCAGTTTTTATTGGCCCTCAGACCTCCTGCTGAACTGGCCCAATTGATCATGAGCAGCATTTTTAACAGCAAATTAAACAATTTCTACACACTATATCCTCAAACATCACATTGCATTGTGATTCAGACCTAAAATGAATGTGTTTCAAGCCTTATTAATATACAACGGCTCTCTCAAAGCTGTGCACTGCATTGATCACCGGTCTGTGGTCCTCCGCTTCAAATATGTTTTGAGATGTGGCCCTTGATAAAAAAAAGTTTGGGCACCTCTGCCTTAAGTTATCCATGTGCAAGTAACTTTCAATTTTCTAGCTGTGCCAGACTTTTTTTCTACTATTGTTTGTTATTCTTGAGTCTATCTCTTAAATTATTTCTATTTATCTATTATCTTGTTATTTATCTATTATCTTGTTTTATTTTATTTCCTTCTGTTCTCTATGTGTGCGGTGCAATGCTGGAATTTCCCCACTGTGGGACTAATAAAGGCATATCTTATCTTATCTTTACTTTTCTTCTTCTTAAAGATGTCAGCCATCAACAAAATATTAAGCAGAATTTTACATTTGTCAGCAGAGTGTAGCAGCTCTTTCTGTATTTGTTTTGAGCTCTTCTGAGAACAAATTTCATAACCATTCAAACTTAAACAACTTTTTCCACTCACTGCTGCAAGTCTGTGTAGCTGAGTAGTTGTTTTAATACAGGAAGATTTAAAGTTCGATCACAGCTCTAACCTGGGCATTCGGTTGCTGTCTCCTTGAGCAAGACATTTCACTCATTTTGCCTGTATGTCTGCATGTATGAATGCTTTGCTTATGAGATATGGGGGCTCCTTCAAGATATAAACCCAGGATCTCTTTCATACCATTTGTGGGCTGGTCCAGTGTGTGAAAGAGCATTTGTGTTCTTTTGTTTAAAATGCGTTAAATTAAAATGGACAAACGTATTCCCGATACTAAAACTTATGCAGTGTGGCTCAGTGGTTAGTGCCGCAACACATATGCAACGCTGTTCAAGTGCGGCCTCAAACGCTTTTGCTGGACAACTCTTTGCCCCATTTTGTACTTTACTTTCCTGTCAATAAAGTATGAATGTAAGAATATCTGTAAAAATATGCACTCAAATATATGTACTTTTGAAAATGTAGTTTAACAAAATAACGTCCTACTAGAGAAGTGACGAAAAGGTGTTGACTCATAAAACCAAGATCTTTTTGGTACCACTTTATAATAAAAATGAGTACAGCTCAAATAGCCTTAATAAAGCATGAAAGTATTAAGAAATTGCTCACTAAGGATGATTCTGGCTTTAGGTAAATACTGAACTAAGGGGTTAGGGTGATAGGAGGATATTAATGAAGTAGTTACTTATGCTTAATAGACAATTAGTTCATTATAAATTAAGTCTTTGTTCATGCTTTAATAAGGTTAAGTAAGGTGTAGTAATTATCACCTGTTACCCATTTTTAACTAATTTCTGTTCATTGGTAGAGTGTTTGTCTACTGATCCAAAGGTTGTTGGTTCGAATCCCACACTCCCCACAAACGTCATCGGTCGGCGGTGCGATTCCAGCTCCCACAGGTGAACGCTGTTGTTGTGTCCTTGCGCAAGACACTTAATCCACCCCGTCCCCAGTGTCTGCTGCGTACACTGGTATATGAATGTGTGTGTGAATGGGTGAAGATGTTACATTACGCACACAGATCCAATAGTTTACCCATATTTTCCTCTTTATGAAAAACCCATTAGCCGCAGTTTACAGTCTTTGAACAGTACTGGCTAGTGATGCTGAGACACTTAAATATCACAAGCTGTCATCCATCTTCCTTTGTATTTTTGGCCCTCCATTTAAACTGCTTTGACTCTCTTCCAATCCATATCATTTTCTCCATAATGGCTGCCACATTCTCATTCACAGTGGTGCTAATAGACTTTATTAACTGATTAGCCTGTATTTTCGGGAATCAAAATCTCATGCCAGTTTAATGGGGCTATTTCGGCTCGGATCGCCCTACGCTTAGAATTATTTTATTTCATTATTATATTTTTTTTTCATCAGACAGTTTTTTGAACGATGATGCAACCAAGTGGAGTGTGTTCTGGTAATGAGTCATATGACAACTCCTGGGGTTTTCTCCTAACTATCCAGGCGAATGTCAGCGGTCTACCCCCCATTCCCTTTGATGACCTATTAAATATTATGAGGGCCCCCCGATGGGTGCACTGTAGTCTGGCTCATATCAAGATGGTGTTTAATGCCCATGAGACAAACAACAGGCAGATTAAAGCCATTACGGCCCGCTGCACTGCCACATCCAGCCTCGCCGAAGTGCACTTGTGATGACTTGGGGTAATAGTTTGGTGGCGCAAAACCTGTTAAGCTCTGAGCAAGAGAGCTGCTAATGGAGAGGGGGGGATTGATTGTACAGTAAGGCCTGCGACTGGGACGTGCCGTACGCTAGTGCTGTTTGCTTTTTAAAATACAGGGTGGTTTCTTAATATGATGATTATGCTGTTAAAAATAAAAGCTATAACGTGCCAGTCAGCTTATTCTTGTTGAGATATAGATAGTTATTTTGGATATTATGCAAACTTATATTCTATTTATTGCACAATTATTGGTCATTTTTGAGAATTTTTTTTTTTTTTATTTTTATTTTTTTATCAGAGTTGGGCCCATAAACTGTATAAAGAAGTGGAGAAGCAGTGTGACGTCACCCTTAAGATTCGGGCTCCAGTCAAATGAAGTTCATCGAGGAGAGCAGTTACAGGGGCCAATTTCCATATTTGCCGGGTTCCATATTGAAACTGTGAGTAACATAGCAACCAAAGAGCCAATCCGGAGCGAGACTGTTGAAGGTAATCTGGTATGTGGCCTGGTATCTGACGTCTCCACCTCACTATCCTTTGGTACCTGTGATGTCTCCTCCTCGGTTTACTCTAATACTCCTTGGTCCCCTGTGGTAGCTGCGGTGCCTCCACCTGTCCTGTCCACCTCGGTGTCCTCTGGGACCTACAGTGTCTCCACCTCAGTCTGTGGTACATGTGCCTCCCCTTCGCCATCATCTGGTACCTGCGGTTTCTCCACTGGTACAGTTTGTTACCTCTGATGTCTCTCCCTCCGTTTTGTCTGGTACCTGCACATTAGCTTAGACTAGGAAACATTCAACTTTTTTTTAAAGTGCCTATGACTTTTTTTCATGTCTTTTTTCTAAATATTATTTGAGTGGTAGCTTAAATATTCGTCATAGTTTTACATCACTTAAGTTGCAGTTGGAAGTGGAGAACAAAAGTACAAAAATCCAGGAAGTAGCGCTGGGTTCTAAGATGGTATACCTCTACTTATATCATCAACACATCCAAAATGCACAGACAATTTAAGTGAGACGGACACATCCTCTTTACATTTATGTATTTATCTATTTTTATTAGTCTAATCATAACTATTACACATTTGGCATAATATTTTGGCCCTTGTTAACATTATGGTTGCTAGATAACTGTTATGGAATTACCTCTGCTGCCCATGTCCAACCAGGATGTAAAATTATAATTTTTTATACCTAAATAAATTAATACATTAATAAATAATAATAAGCTTTTTTCTCTTTTTTTTTGCTTTAGTGAAATGGGTATAGTCCAACCTGTCACTTTTTAGGGGGCTACTGTAATAATTTTATTTGTGAACATGTATACAGTACATGAGTAGCATAAAAGTGGTTGTTCCTACAGCTTACGCCCGAGTCCTGACTGACCACTGCCACATGCTTTTGATTTAGCTCCTCCACCAGTCGCTCTAATGTACCAATTGTTATTAATAAAGCCACTGAAACCTAATCAACTTCAAATACGGCTTGTCACCGCGGAAACCTATTAAGACAAATGATGATTTTTACTCTCCGCCAAATGACAGAGCTCACATTGTTCTGTAGCGATTTTCTGGCCCGTGAGCCGACTGTAAGGAGCTAATTATGTGACGATCTGAGCAAAAATAACTTCTCATTCTGGGGAATTATGGCAGCGAAATGTTATAGATTAATGGCACTATTTATCTTTTTTAACTTTCTGTCTCTCTCCGCTGATGGCTGCGCTCCCCAAGGAAAATATTCATAAAAGGAAATTGAAGTCATAACTTAATAGGTTATTAAAATTTTTGAATGCATATCACTTCTCCTTTTGCGGCGCAGTAAATTTAAATTGAAGTTCGAGGAGTTTTTATGGGGGGCACGGGCGAGGGAGGACATGCATCTCTGTCACTCAGGTATTTGCTATTCTAATTTTATGGTGGGCCGGATTATCAGAGGGAATATGGGCCGCTGACAACACCGCACACGGGTATCTATTAGACACTGCTGCCGTCCATATGTGAGCTCTCTCTATTAGATTCTGTTTATCTTGTTTGGGCAATTCATTTGTCTGTTTTACATTGTTTTGCATGGCTATATCAGGCTTCCCACACTTAGCTTAAAATCATTTTCCAGGCCTTTTCCAGGATATTTTTGATAAAGTAATACTTCTTTTTAAATAAAGATGTAGCTTGACCATGTGTACATAAAAATGTAGTGTAGTCTGACTATATATATATATATATATATATATATATATATATATATATATATATATATATATATATATATATATATATATATATATATATATATATATATACACACACATATATATGTATATACATATATATATACATATATATATACACACACACACACACACACACACACACACATATATATATATATATATATATATATATATATACATGTGTGTGTGTGTGTGTGTGAACACACACATCAGGCATGTCAGACTACATGAAAGCTCCTGACCATGCATGGTATGTTCAATCCCAATCCAGCACTACGCGAGCCACAAGGAAAGAAGGCTGAGGACTAGTGAGCGTGAGAGCCACTGTTCAGGATGAAACATCCAAGATCCATGAGTTCATCAAGGACAAAGCCCCAACAGATGACGTGCTCAGCGAATGTCTCAGACAGTGGAGTGCAGAGGAAGAGGAGCTGGAGGAACCATCATGGAAGGACAAGCCCCTGCACAAGATGTACCACCGGAACATAACTGAAGTGGCTGATATCAAGAAATCCCACCAATGGCTTGAGAAAGCTGGTCTGAAGGACAGAGGCACTCATCCTGGCTGCACAGGAGCAGGCCTTGAGCACTAGAGCAATAGAGGCCCAGATCTACCACACTAGACAAGACCCGAGCTGTAGGCTGTGCAAAGAGGCCCCTGAGACAAGCCAGCGCATAACTGCAGGGTGTAAGATGCTGGCAGGGAGAGCATACATGGAGCGGCATAACCAAGTGGCGGGCATAGTGTACAGAAACATCTGTGCAGAGTACGGACTGGAGACCCCAAGGTCAAGGTGGGAAACTCCTCCAGAGGTCGTGGAGAATGATCAGCCAAGATCCTGTGGGACTTCCAGATACAGACCAACAGAATGGTGATGGTGAACCAACCGAACATTGTGGTGGTGGATAAGCAACAGAGCAAAGCCGTTGTGGTGGACATCATAGTACCAAGTGCTGTGAATATCAGGAAAAAGGAGAAGGCCTGGAAGGTAAAGGCCTCAGTGGTGCCCGTGGTCATCGGAGCACTCGGGGCAGTGACCCCCAAACTGGAGGAGTGGCTACAGCAGATCCCAGGAAAAACATCAGACATCTCCGTCCAGAAAAGTACAGTACTAGGAACAGCAAAGATACTGCGCAGAACCCCCAAGCTCCCAGGCCGTCCAGGGAGGGTGAGGATGACATTTAAAAAAAAAAATATATATTTTTTTTTTTTAACATAGTGGTGTCAGTGCATTGTATATTTAGACATAGACCTGTAGATCACCAAAAATAACTTCTTGTGGCCAAACTCAAATTTGATAGAGAAATGAGTAGTAAGCACTAAATATACTTGTTTACTAATTTGGTTTAGTTTCCTTCATTTCGATGGGTTTTAAATTAGGTTTTTCAGAAAAAAAAAATTCCTGTAATGACAGTAGTAACAAACTTTTCCAGAAATGTTCCAGAATTCCCATGATGCATGGGAAGCTTGCTTGATATTCAAAGGGCCTTGGCTGTGGTTACCCTTTATACAGCCAGGGTCGCATGCTTATCCTTTTCCTGTCATAATCAACCACACATAAAGTGATTGTTTTGAGAAAGTATTCCAAATTATTTTTTACAGACCATCAGGTCATGAGATCATAGTTGGGAAATGTGGGGGGCTCGTGCAACACATTTTTACATTATCTCATTGGAATAATATTTCATTGTAACTACACTTTTATTAGCCTCAATAATGAATAAACAAAGACTTAGTTCACAATGAACACATTGTTAAATGGTAAATGCAAATTTTTGTACTTTGCACTTTGACACCTTCAAGGTACTCAAAATGCTTTACATCAAGGACCCTAACCCTAACGGCAGCATCCATCTGTAAGAGCTGGAATCGCACTGCCAACCTGTAAGTCAGTGGATCTGACCGCTCTACCAATGATGTTTATGTCAAGAGCAGGATTTGAACCACCAACTTTTGAATCAGTGGAACAAACACTCTAACAACTGAGGCACTGTTATTAAGAATGGTTCAGGCTTAGTAACTTAATAACACTAGTAACTCCTAACACTAACCCCTTAATTAAGTAGTAAGTATGAATTGTATAGCTGTTATAAAGTGTAACTGCCAACAACACAATAAAAGTTATATCTTTGTGCTCAGTGTCTCTTTTTAAAAATGTTTTACAGAACATAGTGTATTGTTTTCCTTTTCCAGTCTGCTGAGAAGACCCAATCAATATGTCACCAAATGCAACTTGGGGGTTCGTTTTTTTTTTTTTTTTATTAAATTGGTGTGTGAACTGTTTTGCCCAAGTGTACATCTTTGTGAGTTTTGAACCAGCACTGATCTGGTTGGTGGGTGAACATTAAACCACCGTGCCACTAAGACATTATGGGGCTCGACCAGTATACCAATCTTATATGTTGTAACTACATTTTATCCTGGCATTGCATTTCTTCTTCTTATTTTTTACATTCATGATCTGTCGTTGTCTTTCCCACTCTCCTCAGGGACCACTAGTCTCCACAGACCCCCAAAAGAAGCACAAATCACAATAGAAATGTCCATACCTATCTTCAGCTGATGCACCGGGAAAGACAAGATGTATGGGGGGGGGGGCATGAGAAGAGGAGGCGGAGGGGGAACTTCCGCTCAAGGTCGGGGGTGGGGAGGGGGCAAATTTATTTATTTCTACCCAAGTTACAATGAAATTTTACCGAGTACTTTGCGACGATGATGAGGGGGGGATCAGTGCCATAAATTCCCATTGCCGTTTGGTTTCTCCACGATGAACCATTTATTACGCTGCCTTCAAGGACACTCGGTTGCGGTATTTGTATGATAGTGCTATTCTATGTAATGATATCCGTTTCATTGGGGCCGTATAACGCAAATGAGAAAATTAAGGGTATGAGCAGGTAGGGGCCGTATTCAGAGCGGGCTAATAGAATATGTACAGTAAATGTCAGGTGATATTTGTGATGTCCTTGGTTCTATACAAGCGCTTAAAATGTTGACTTGAATTCCAAACTGCAGAGGGAGCAGAGAGGTTTTTTGAAATCGGTTGTAATATAAAGCTATAGGACTGTTTGACTACGAACAATGCGAAGGGTGACTTCAAGGATAGGAGAATAAAACAAAAATTGGCATTGAAATGACTAGCTGAACGGTGATATGCTAAAGGTGGTTGGTGTTGGTAACAAAGAAGTAATTACAGTTTGTAGAGAAATGTGTCCTTGCATTTTATCCATTCTGATGCTGTTGAGTCAGGAGGAGAAAACGACTTTGTTGGGGAATTGAACTGAGCAGCCAGTGTGGATGCTCTGGGGCCTTTCACCAGATTTTGACACAGCAGTTGTTCAAAAGTATCTACTTCAAAATCTGTGGTTTAGTGGGAATACCTAGAAAAAATACCATTTGAAATCAAAAACCTTCTTGGGATAAGAAAAAAGGCAAGGCAAGTTTATTTGTATAGCACAATTCGTACACAAGGTAATTCAAAGTGCTTTACAGAATAAGAAAGACATAAAATCACACAAATCAAAACATAAATAATCACAAAAAATCATCATAAAGTTAACATTAAAACATTAAAAAGAGCACAGATTAAAAACCTTTCAGTCATATGCACAGATAAATGTTTTGAGCCTGGATTTAAACATTGTCAAAGTAGAGGCCTGTCTCACATCTTCAGGAAAATTGTTCCAGGTTTTAGCTGAATAAAACTGAAACGCTGATTCTCCATGTTTAGTCCTGACTCTGGGCATCAGCAGGAGCCTGGTCCCTGAAATCCTTAGAGTGTGAGACGGTTCATATGGCACTAACATGTCAGAGATGTACTTTGGACCTAGGCCATGAAGAGACTTGTACATAAGAAGAGCTGCTTTTAAGTCTATTCTTTGAGCTACAGGAACCCAGTGCAGAGACCTGAGTGCAGGACTTATGTGCTCATACGTCCTGGTTCTGGTCAGGACCCGAGCAGCAGCGTTCTGGATGTACTGCAGCTGTCTTAAGGCCCGTTTGGAGAGGCCAGTGAGCAGGCCGTTACTGTAGTCTAACCTACTGGAGACAAATGCAGGATAAGTCTCTCTAAGTCTGGTTTTGACAGTATACCTTTGGTTTTTGCTATGTTTTTAGATGGTAAAAAGCTGCAGATGTTATTGATTTGATGTGGCTGTTAAAGTTCAAGTCTGAGTCCATTATTACCCCTAAATTTCTAGCCTGATTTGAAGGTTTTAGAGAGAGACTGGAGGTGACTGCTGACACTTTCTCTATGTTTCTGTGGCCAAAGACTATGACTTCAGTCTTGTCTGAGTTTAGCTGAAGAAAGTTATTTTGCATCCACACACTGATCTGTTGGATGCAGTGGCAGAGTGAATCCACTGGTCCATATTCACCTGCTGCCAGTGAGACATAGATCTGAGTGTCATGTGCATAGTTGTGGTAGGACACATTACTGCTGCGTATTAACTGGCTTAACGGCAGCATGTACAGATTGAACAACAGGGGTCCCAGGATTGACCCCTGGGGCACCCCACAAGTCAGGGACATTTTATCTGAGACACATTTTCCAATTTCAACAAAGAACTCCCTGTTTTCTAGATAGGACCCGAACCAGTTTAGTGCCATACCAGAGATGCCCACCCAGTCCTCTAGTCTCTGTAAGAAGATCCCATGATCCACAGTGTCAAAGGCAGCACGCAGATCTAACAGGATCAAGACTGAGACTTTGCCTGCATCAGTGTTCAGGCGGATGTCATTTGTCACTTTGATAAGAGCAGTCTCAGTGCTGTGGTGGGGTCTAAAACCTGACTGTAAAATATCGAAAAAGTGCTTATCTCTTTTGTTGGTGTATTTTCAGTGTGAGTTTTTGTTATCAGAGGCTCTGGATAACTTAAAAGTGCAGTAAGATGGTTCATTGGTTATGTCATATTATTTTTAATTGTTATGTAATGAACTGCGATTACTCAAAAATATTAATATCAAAATATCAATATTTGAAACATCAATGTAAAGATTCACTGAGGAACTTTTTCTGATGGCTGCTTGTCTCCATGTAGGTGTTATTTTATTGCTCCAGAGATCTTGAAAAACATGCAATATTACTGTGATCTCCACAGATCTGACCTGTAACTTGGCCCGGTGGTCTCACCTGCTTGTCTCCATGAAATTATATATGTTTTACAACATTTCCATGGGAACAAGCAGATCCCTCCTCCAGGCCAATTACGGGACAGGTTTGTGGAGATGCAAACCTGCTTACAGTAAGGACGTGTGCAATAAAACAATTAGCAAATACTTCAATTAAAGTCTATTTTGGGTTACAAAAGTTACACATTGAACTCAGTGAATGTAAATGACATACTGCAGGATGTGTTTTCCATGTACACTCTTTTGCATTTACTTGTCAAAATTGCTCTTTTTCCATCTAAATCTAGAATCAATATTTCTTCACCAGTTTCTTCTCTATTTTGGTGCAAATAGATCTCTGTAAGTGCTTTCATTTTCTTCATTTTGCTGTCTTCCTCAGCCCTGCACTCCTCCGTACAAACCCCCTTACACCTCTCCATGTTGAAGCCCGTATTGTTCCTTATGACAAACGCCACAGTGACAGACAGCACTCTTGAGCTTATGTTTGTGCTCTCACATTCATTATGCACAGGATCACGGCGGGCCCTTTGTTCGGCCCCTGAATACACACAGCAGACACCTCGGGGTCCCTGCGAGGCCATCACCAACTAATGCTCTTTATTGATTGGCCATTGAAAAGCCCCTTGTAGCGCTGGGACTATGCTAATGCTATAGTCCCCCGGGTGCCAATTCCTCAGTGGGCTATTATGGCCACTTCATTAATGGTCAATTACTAATATGTGATGGAGCTCATTTTGGGGCCGGGGTCGCCGTAAACGGGCATCTGTGACTCTGGCGTTTGGAGAGACCACAAACAAACGGCGGCTAGCTAGCACATGTGTGTCTGAAATCACATGCTAATTTAGTCTTTTGTCCGGGTAATGTGGGTGAAGTCTCTTTATAGAGGACGATTTGGATGTGAATGAAACACAATATGATGCTTTGGAAAGGTTTTGCAGTTGACCAAATATTTACGAGTTTTTTCTGATGTTTGGAATGACAAGTCAGATTGGAAGATTTGGGCCAATAAAAGGATATCTGCTCACATTTCAATAAGAAAACAGCTTTTAAATATGATCTAGCTTTTGTCTCCAAACATTACATTTTAAAAGCTATAGGATAGTTTGGCCGGGGGTGCGACTTATACTCAAATGCGATTTATAAGTGAAATATTTGTTTTTTTCGTCATTATTATGCGACTTTTTGGCTGGTGCGACTTATATTTTGTAAAATACGGTAATTATTTAAGCAACACTGCGTAACTTTGGTGGCAGCGCATCATCTGCAGGACTCCATGAGAATAGAAAGTTCAAAACATTCTCCTTTGAGATATATATGTTTTAAGCAATACAATATCCATGGCAACAAACAAGATGAGGCCAAGTTTGTGGAGGTGCAAGCCCACTCAGAGGACACATGTTTTTCAAGTTTTTTTTTTTTTTTTCCTATGCAATAAAACCATTCATAATAATAATATATGCTTTTATTTTGGTTATAAAATTATGCAGTAAAGTTTTAAAGGTGCACTATGTAACTTTTCTGATGGAAGGCCACCCACCTGCTCGTCTCTGTAAAGATTCTCTTACTTTGGCATGAATGTTCTACAGTAAGTCTTTAAACTCCTCTATATTCACAGAGACAAGTAGTGGACAGTTTCAGGTCAGATCTGTGGAGAGGTGACCCCGCTCATGGTGAATGCATGATTTTATAGGGTATTATCCAGCAATAAAAACACCTATAAGGAAATAAAAGCAAGTAGATGAGTTCATTACGTTTAATAAGGTCCAGGGAAACATTGCAGACAAAGCAATAGCATCTCCATGGTAGCTGACCCACCTACAATAAAAGTTACATAGTGTGGTTGTAGAAATAATGATCGTACAATTGCCAAGTCTGTATTTTTAGGTATTCTCATCATTATTATAATTATTAGGTGTCAGAGATCTCCATCTTCTCTTTTTTATAGGGTTGCCACAACAGAAATCTTATCCTCCTGTTCATGGATTTGAACTTCCTGTTTAAAGTCGACATTTTGGAGACATTCAAAAGATATAATATTTTGTTTAGAATTGTTAATCGCTATGACAACGTTGCAAACTTTTCACTGATTTACAGGTTGACATAATTTATCCATATGGCTGTAAGGAGGGTTTATGCAAAATAGACTTTTTGGAGCTTTCTACCAAGTTATATCATTGTTCTCTCATCAAAAACATGCCTTAAGTGGTTTTATATGTCATCCATGCATGTTTGAGTAATCTAGCGATCTCTCCCATGCCCTGTTTGAACCCTCGTTTTGGTTAGAAGTATCCAAAACTCAGCTTCCAAACCTACATCACATATGCTCTTCCACAGCCATTTTTCATAAATATAAAGCGTGATACAAAACAATACGCTACGACTTCACAAACCTGATACAATGTGCAGTAGTTTCATTAGCAGAACGCACCTTGGTTGGTTGTGTTTGGATAGCGCTCTGAAGGGGAAGTGTTTTAGTGCGGAGAGCAAAAAAAAAACAGAAACATACTCAACATTTTAATACTTTTATAGCATTATAGAAAAGATTAAAAGCTAACAAACAAATCTAAATATGTCATGTGCAATTAATACCACAATAGAAATGTAATGTACCCGCTCTTTAACAAATCATATTTCATACATTGCCCCACCGTTTCCAGAATGGCTCTTCCAAATATCCCCCTCTCCTGCTCTCCCGTACACCACTGGGACGTTTTTCTCCAGTAATTTTCGATTTGTGTTTATAGCACATGTGAATGCTGCTCTGATCCTAACCTGTTTACCCCCGCGTCGGTTTGATAGCCTGTCAGGGTCCCTTGGGTGCTGCCTTCCCCTTTTCCTTCCCAAATTTGTACATAATAAAAAGAATAAATCAGACAATAGGGCTTGAATATTTCATTTGTTATCCGTATTCCTTTTGGGAGAACAATGGCGGAATGTAAAAACTGCAATTTCCGAGCGGGGAGTCCGTTGGGATGAGGACTAGCATCTGAAGATATATTTGTGTCTTTACCATCGGGTCTCTATGGAGAAGCTAACAGGCAGCAGATGTATTATGCGCTGTATTAAGTGACGTGCTATGGCATTATTTTTTACACATGAGGTGATTTCGGTTTCCATGGCGCCTCTTGGATGGCGGTTGGACATAAAGGATCCTCTGTGATTTACAATTTATTTTTGTATGTTTTGTTAAGTCTCGTATCCATGGAGCGTTTTTGTGCGTGTGAGCAAAATGAGGCAGCTGTGGTAGAGGAAGAGTCATCTTGGAGGTTGTAGGTTTGATACCAGTTGTAATTCATTCATACTGCTGTTGTGTACTTGAGCAAAGCACTTGGGGAAAAAAAAAACAGCTCCTTTTACAGTCCGAAAGTAAGCTTATTGCTTAGTTATTGCTTTTTGGTGCAGTATGTGAAAATTAAATCTTTTATACCTTATATACTGGTTAAAGCCTGATTTTTTACCAGATTTTTGCTGTTTTTAAAAGAGTAAACTGGTTCATTTTAAACGATTTACAGTGGTCCAAAGTTATTCCTCACTTGCCTTATGCATTCCGAGCATCCTAATTATTCACCACGCTGACTTTATAAGCAATTTTCACAACATTCAGAGACAGAAAGTTACAGTAAAGCTAACACCAGCTAGCATGCTAACTCACACTTCCTGATTATCGGATAAAAATCACTTTATAATAACATGCAGACAGCACAGTGGATATATTTGAGCCCGAGAGTTGCTTTTACAATACATCTGTACTGGAGTATGACATATTTTGCGAGACAAAATTGAGCACATGGACTTTAATGGAAACAGAAAGTTCAGGCGATATTTGGGGACATTCTCCATGGAGATAGAAATGTTTTTATGCCATACTGTGGAACATTTTATCTAAAGTAATCAAACGTCCATGGACACAAGCAGGAAGAGACTCCAGGCAAAATGAGAGTCAAGTTTGTGGAGATGCAAGCCAAATCACAGTAAGGATGCGTGGTTTTTCTTTTTTCTTTTTGGCTAAAAAGTTCCATGGTGGGGCTTTAAGAGAAGTTGTAGGACAATCGAGAAACTATAACTTACAGAGAACCCTATGTGTCTTTCCCAAGGATACATCAACATTACATCACATCTGAGTGGGAATTGAACTAGTAACCCTTCCGTTTCTGACAGTATATCCAATGTTTGTCTCTGGTGAGTGTTAATTTAAATTAATTTGACCCAGACTTGAACTGGACATAAACTATTTAGTCATTCTTTTCATTCAGAATAAAAAAAACAGTGAAATTCCACCGCTTGTAATCACTCCCATTTAATACAATTTTATCTACAGAATTCTCTTTTATGGGACAAATCCAATATCTAACTTTCTCTCCCTCTTTCCTATCTGTCAACGTACCCCTCACCCTCCCCTCTTCTCCCCCTCTCCTCCCTCCTCCGTCTCCTCTCCCTCACAGAACGTTCGGCCGGTGTTCAAACTCTCCGTGACATTCCGATGACCTTCGCTTTCTCCCTTGGTGTTGACTGGATCTGTCCCTCACTCATTATACCTCAGTGAAACCAGCCCGTGTCAGATGATAACCACTCTGCTGCAATATGGGCCCATTACTGTTTGGAGTACACAATACAAATATAAAGTTAGAGCAGGGAGTATAGAAGCGCTGCCAATAGAATGAGCTCACTGTTTAGAGCGATACATGTAAAAGGATGAGGTCATAGCTGTAGGATAGTAGCGTTTTTTTTGTTATCTTGTGTTGTTAATGTCTTGCTTTGGAGTGAAGTTGTTTGGGCTGGTAGGTCATTTAAAAAAAAAAAAAAGTCCATTTGAGGAGTTCTAACATGGACTGGCATAAAATCAGCTATTCATTATTTATTGTTGTTGATTAAAACAGCAATAAATCAATAAAAAGCAGTACTTTTAACAGCAAATTAGAAAAACTTGTGTTCTTACTAGGAGTGGGCTTGCTTCTCCACAAACCTGACTCTTATATGGTCGGGAAGAAAGCCTCCTCCTGCTGTTTTTCACACACATGTTGTTACTTTAGCTATAATATTCCACAGAACTGCATGGAACTTATGTATATCTATGGAGAATGTTCCGAAGTATGGTTTTAATTTTCTATTTCCATGGAATTATGCTGTTGACTTTCCACCTCCAGAAAGTTGGATACTATCACAGTTTATTTTGTACAGTATATCTGTTTGTCTATATAAGATTTTTTACTTGGTGAATGTGTTATATAACTACTACTAAAATGTATTTTGTAGTAAAGAACCTAAAAACCTAAATTCTTCACCATCGTCAAAGCAGTTACAGTTATATTATTAGAATGCAATTATGGGTCCAAAAAATGTAAGTTTGCAATTTTTTTTTTTAACTTCCATATAAAGCCAAGCTAACAGGGGGAAATATGAGAAATTGTTGCATTGTCCATTTTATTATGACTCCTTTATTTGATGAAATGTTCAACCAATGCCCTGATATGTTCTGGCTTTTGTTGGCTTTTTTTTTTTTTTTTTTTTTGTATGCAAGATACAATCATAAAATCAATCAATCAATCAGTCAATCAATCAATATACATGGACATAGCTAACCTGCTAGCTGCCGCGTGGCAAATAGGAAGTGATCATAGGCGTAGCTCTATTGACTCTGGCTCCAATTCACTTTCTATTGAAAAACTGTTGCTCCTCTCTCCGTAAATGCTGCTGCCAGACTCATCGTTTTGGTCTTAAAATATTAATATTAACCCGCCCTACATGATCCTGGGGTTTTTACTTAGCTATTTTGTCCGTAAATCAAGATATGAACCTTAATAACAGATAAATCAGATGCTTTCTTTCCCCAAGGTCACACTCACTTAGTCCACTTCTTTATACAGTCTATGCTTGTTATAGAAACATTTTTGAACTTTTGAATGATGCTGGAAATTATACAGTTAAATTAGAATTTCTGTAGTATTCAGAATATTCTCTTCACATCATACTACCATGTAAAAAAAAAAACCCCAAAAAAACTCATATGACAATCCACCATTCCCGGTGCCTTAGTCCTGTCTCTCTCACCACTATCCCAACTGTCAGGGGCCCCCAGCGCGGCGGCCCATATGAAGGGGACGAACTGAAAACAGAGCAATTGCGATCACTCAGTGGCTATTCTCAGCTGGGCCTGACAACACTCGTACTTTGACTCCAGTCCCATAGGCGGCGGTGAGGAAGAGGAGGGGCGAGGGGGAGGTGAGGAAGAGGAGGGTGAGGAGGTCTTCAGAGGCCTGGGCAGATGATGGACATGAAAATGAGCTCCTTTCAGCAGAGCACAGTGGACGTGCGGTGTCACTGACTGTCACAAAGACCAATACGCAAGCACAAGAGTAACACTATGACACTTTACAAAAGGACTTCTGTTGTGTAATAAGCCCAAAAATACTACTTAAAGATGCACTCTGTAACTTTTTCTATAGT
This sequence comes from Periophthalmus modestus, assembly GCA_019594935.1. Taxonomy (NCBI): domain Eukaryota; kingdom Metazoa; phylum Chordata; class Actinopteri; order Gobiiformes; family Gobiidae; genus Periophthalmus; species Periophthalmus modestus. The sequence goes on along the minus strand of JAIEZT010000441.1, from coordinate 13,726,997 downwards.
GGACAGTACCTCACCGGCTTATCTGGCAGAAATGTTACAGCTTTAAGTATGGCATTAAAATCTTCTATCTAGTATTAATGTGATGACTCAATATGTAAATTAATGCAACTATGAGACTTAAAGATACAACATGTAACTTTTTTAGTAGAAGGTCTGCTACATGCTTGGTCCCATGCTGAAAAAGTTACAGGTCAGATCTGTGGAGAAACAAGTCCAAGTTTTTCACACCGTTTATGAGCAAATAAACTCTCATAATGACCGAATCCAAGATAGATACTGTAGGTTTAAAGCTGTATTGTGGAACATTCATTCAACATAATGGGCTCCTAAGAGAAAGAGGGTTCCTATGGGTGCTCTGATTCCCCCCATCGAGCTAAAACAAGCACAGTAAACTAAATAAGAGCTGGGTACTCTTGCTTAAGCTCTGGAGAAGGACCGACGGGTGCAACTTTGAATAAATAAAATCGAATAATCCACTGTATAGTTTCACAGTTCTCATTGTAATATTAGTTGTATTTGCAGATCTGTTTGCTTGTCTGCCTCTTACTAAAACATATCTCAGGCCCGTGCTGATGTGTGGACCGGGTGAGCTCCAGCCCCACCCACACCACACCCATGGGTGCTACAAATATCAGCGTTGTAATTTCACGCCTGTGATTATTATCGCGAGCTCCATCTCCGAGAGCCGCCCTCATCCTCTTTAGTCCTCACAGCTGAGGGGTAAGCTGCCCGGACCGCTCCTCCTTTCTCTCTCTCTCTCTCTTTCCTTTCTTTCTCTTTATGTTTCTCTCTCTGTTTTTTGTCTTTTTCCTCACTCCCTTCTCTCTTCCACCCCTCTTCTCTTTATGTCTCCCTCGTTCTGCTCTCCCCTAGTTTTCCCTCGCGTTCCTCTTTCTCCCTTCTCCCTCTCTCTCTTTTTCTACCCCTCCTCATATATCTCCTTCCCTCTCTCTATCCCTCCCCCCTTTTTCTCCCACCTTTCTCTCTCTCTCTCTCTCTATGGCTCCCTTTCTCTTCTCACCTCTTTCCCTTTTCCCACTTTCTGTTTCTCTCTCTTTCCTGCTCTCTTCTCTCCTCTTTCACACTCTCTCCCCGTCTCTCTTCTCTTCTTTTCCTCCCTCTCCCTCCCCCCCTTCACACACACATTCACACACAGATCCGAGTGTGTCCTCTATGGGCCCGTTTGAGCCGTTCTCATTTCTTCGTCTCCATCTTCGGTTAATTCTCACCATCTGCCCGAGCATCTGTCTGAGAGCACAGACACGCCACAGCTCCACTCCTCTTTTTAGTTTAGCTTTAGTTTAGTTTTCGGGGTTTTTGGGTTTGGGTGGTTCTGAGTGTGGGACGGTGCTACTGCTAGTGCATAGTTCATTCAAAAACTTGGGTTCGCTTATAGTTTTCTTGCATATTTAGGCCCTGGAATTGCCAATCTCTACTGAACTAAAGGTAAACCGCAGCTGTTAACTTGAAAACTACCACTTCATGACATCACAAGGTGCAACAGAGGATTTTGAGCTTTGGAGATGTGGACATGGCTTAACTCTAACAAGTCAGCTTTGCGTAATACAGGACCTTTAAAGTTGGGATACATGACTTAATTCTTGTAATTGTACCTTCTCTGGTACTGTACTCTGTACTTACTTTGGAAATCTTGCACTGGTATAATTTGGTATAAATCCTTTTGTACAGACATTGGCCAGGCTCAGGAAGTATTTTTTACCCAGTTCTTGGACTTTATAATGTGTCCATGTAAGAGAGAGGTGGGAGGGGATAGGGGGAAGGGGGTGATCGGGAGAGAAGTCATTCATTGATTGTATTGTATTTGTTGCTCTGCTCTATTTTTGCTTTTTTCTATGTCTATGTTTTGCAGCTGAAAAACTGAATTTCCCTTGGGATTAATAAAGTATCTCTATCTATCTATCTATCTATCTATCTATCTATCTATCTATCTATCTATATCTATCTATCTATCTATCTATCTATCTATCTATCTATCTTTTTATCTATCTATCTATGTATGTCTCCATTTCTCTTAATATTTATATCTTTCTCTCCCTCTCTGTCTCTCTCTCTATCTATCTCTCTTAGTCTCTCTGTCTCTCTCTATATATATCGCTCTATATCCCTCTAGTTCTCTCTCTCCCTATCTGTCTGTCTATCTGTCTATCTATGTATCTGTCAGTTTCTCTCTCTATTTATCTCTCTCTCTCTCTATCTCTCTCTATCTCTCTATCTCTCCCTCTATCTCTCTCTCTATCTACTGTAATATGATCACTCAAAACGATTTTCATTTTTTTCGTTTCATTTCATTTACACTCAAAAAGCACAAAATAATTAAAGGCCTTCATTACCATTCTGCCTTTATTATTTTAATAATTTTATACTTTTGGAGTTTTTTTTCATCTGTCTATTTGAGACTGGTCCCTACACCGAAGACACAAAAAACACATTTAGTCTCTGTTCATCCAGGCAGCTCCCCTACCTTCAAGTTTTAGCATGACATTTTATATATTTTAAATCTGAAATGATATCTGCAGACTGATATATAATGTGTTCTTATAATTAGTTTGATTTCTGAGGTCCTGTCTGGATAAACACTTGCACAGGGAGCTAAAAACTTTGGTTTATACTGTATGAGCAGATAAGACTAACATGTAGAACAATATTTAACATTTAGTTTCACAAGAGATTACGTCAGATAATCCCAGGCACAGCACACAGTCTGTTTAACCAGTGTAAAAGTCATTTCCTCTGTGTCCCTGTGTCCGGTCAGACCCAATAATAGACCCCCCCCAGTGTCCTGTGCACCGTCCTCTCCACTGTGGGCCCCACTGAGGTCCAGAGACATGACAGGCATTCTTAAAGCAGGCCTCTGTCACTATGGAGACGAGGGGCATCAGGAGGGAGGGGGCATTTTCTCTCCTTCTACAACTATAATACTATATGTTTTACTATAATACACGTGCACTTTAATCAGCTGTGGTCGTTGGGGTTAAAAGAGACAGTTTTGTTAACGGCCTCGTCTGTGTCATTTATTAAAACAGTAATAGGTAACAGTGATGGTGCAGTACTCCCACTGTGTATTATATGATATTTGATTCTGCTGGAGACAAGAACCACCTGCACAAGTGAACGTTATGGCTTTGCTTGGAGTCCACCACAGTATGACATTAAACCTGCCCATTCTAGCATGGATTATATTACATTACACACATATATTACATTATTATTGCCAAACAAAGCACAAACATTATTCTTACAGTGAGCAGATTCACCTGTCCATAGGTCTGACGTGTAACGGCCCGGCGATGTCGCTTGTCTCCATGGAGATAGATAAAGGCCATACTGTGGAACATTCCAGACAAAGCAATAACATCTCCATGGAGACAAACAAGTGGCAGAACCGCAATTTTTTGGTGCAAAAGTGAGAAATATGGACAAAAACACGACATGAATCATTACAATCATCACATCAATGTTTGGTCCTAGTTTTGGGAGTAATTCAGAGACATTATTCTGATACTTGTAATCTGAGATGAAAGAAGTACTCAAGAAGCACTCAAGTACAGATTACTCAAGTAATAGTATCACATCAACAAATCTACTTAAGTAAAAGCATTAAAGTACTCCTTTAAAAATGTACTTAAAGAGTAAAAAGTAAAAGCATTTAGTGCAGATATTGACATCTAAAAAAACATAAAATGTGATGATTTCGCTGACGATTTTTGCAGAATTTTGATCAACAGAAACAACTGAATCGATCTTCCAACTGTTTTTATTTGTTTATAACTGCAAAAATGTAAAAAAAAAAATAATAACCACCTTTTCAGCAGATGTCATAATAACAAAAAATACTTTTTAGTCCTGTTCAAAAATGTAGCGGAGCAGAAAGTACAGATACTGCTCTCAAATGTAGTGAAGTAAAAGTATCCACTTTAAAATGTACTTCAGTGCAGATACCTAAAATTTGCAACTAAGCACAGTACTTTACTGCTTTTACTTCATTACATTCCACCACTGCCTGTAACATTTTTTTTTTTCTGTGCAGTTCATTATTTTATCCACCGTTTAAAACAGAAGACAGATATATTTGGTGAAGTGCAAAAGTGACAAACATGGAAACATTTAGCGAGATCATTGTGATATTTTTCTGATCTTTACACATTGTAGTATTCTAGTAGTCGAGTAGTAGTATAGTGTAGTATATCTTCTGTAGGTTATTTATTTATTGTTGATGTAAAAATGCCCCTTACAGGCCTCTGTTATCCTTAACTGCTCTCTATGCTGACCCTTTGTTTCCCCTGGTCTGACACATCGCTCTGACACTGTCCACATGGAGCTGTAGTGGTTTTTCTGTCGCCTGTGAGCCCGCGCTCTCCCTCTCGCTCACGTCCTGGGGCCTACAGCCACAGGCCCACCGCGCTTTAGTGTCATTTAATTAAATAGAGGTCTGCTAGCTGGATGTCCCCCGTCCCCGCGCGCACGTGTCCCCCTCTCTGTACTATGTCCCCCCTCAGGCTAACAGGCCATAGACAGCTTTGTGCAATATGCTAACACATATGTGCTAGCACTTAGGACTCAATAGCGCCGCTGATCTTTGACACCGCGGCCGCGCATAATAGTGATTACAATACAGTCGCCTCTTTGCGTCGCGTTATCGGGCAATTCAGGATAGCCCCGCCCCCTCCCTCACTCCATCCTTCTTCCTCCCCCCTCCTCCTCCCTCCTCCTCTCCTCCCTTGGGCCCGTTTTCCCATCATTCTCGGCAGGGGGGCTTTTGTCTGATAACTTGTCACATTAAGGGGATAAGTTTGGGGTAATTGCCGGCGTTTTCGCTCTTTAAATAAATAAAATAAACGCTTAAAAAACATTATAATACATCGAAGAGACATAAAAAATAAATAATAATAAAAATGATCTATAAAAATATTGTGTAAATGAATAAATAAATAAATATTAAAAAATTGTAATAATTCCCCAAAAAATAACCATCACACTCTGAACGCCCCCCCTCCCTCGAGCGCATTTTCCCACTCTCAGCAGGGGGCCTTTAGTCTAATAACTTGTCACATTAAGGGCTAACTTTTGGGTGATCAGCCTAATTTAAACAAAAAAATAAAAAAATAAGAAACTGTAATGGGCTACACATAATAGCCTAATGAGAATAATACAGTTCCTCTTTTCAGCAAACAAACTAATAAATGCATAAAAAACAAATTGCCGCATAACATAGTGATTACAAAACACTGTCAAACATTGCTTTAAATTTACAATCAAACTCCCATTGTGTCCCACTGTAATAATTCACACTTCTAAACTGTAAATTGCAATGGTTTCTTAGAGAATAACAAGTGGAAGCTTTGGATAAATGGGCCTGGGTGTTTCTTTTCAGAGTTTGAGTGCGTACGTCTCCCTGTGTGAGAGAGTTTACTCCAAAACGACACTCCCTCAAAATGCTCTCAAATGCTCTGACCAACACTAGAAATGGGTCCCCGCTGTTGGTTCCTCATCACAAACAAACCTGGAGTTGTGTTTCATTTACACGTTTAACCCACAAACCCTCTTTCAAACAGAAAACACTCTGTTCCACCTTGTGATGTCATCGTGTGGTCCTACAGGAAGTGCTCCACTGTGATTTTAAACTCCATACATCTTCACTAGAATCAGCCCTGGAATTGCCAATTTCTACTGAATTTAAAGTAAAAAATAGCGGTTAACTTGAAAACTACCACTTCATGACATCACAAAGTGGAACAGAGCATTTTAGGCTTTGGAGATATGGACAAATGAATAATAAATGGTTACTCAAACATGTAAGAATGAAAGAAAACACAGCTCCAGGTATGTTTTTTGATGAGATAACAGCATTAAAACGAGGATTAAAGCTCAAAACTGTCAATTTTGTGAAATATAGGACCTTTAACTATGAACAGCAAAGCATTTTGGGAATAAACTGGAAAAATAGGAAGGAAAAAATGACAACTACAGTAATTACCATACATTTACATTTATAAAACACACAAAAAATCAAACAAATACAAATACATACAGTGTAACATAATCATATATATATATAAACTAGTGAATATTCGCTCTTGATAGTAATGACATTGCTGCTTCTTTCTGTAGCAAATAAACAAGGAAAGAATTGAAAAACCATAAAAAAAGACATTTGCTGACAGGCTTTGTACAGCGTTGTGCAGTATCCAGCTAACACACACACACACACACACACACACACACGGGGCGAGCACTTAGGACCCAGTAGCACGGCTGATCTTTGACACCGCCGCCACACATAATAGTGATTACAATACAGTCCTCCTTTCACCATATTACCGGGCAATTCAGGGTCCCTCCCCCCCTCCCTCGGGCGCGTTTTCCCATCATCCTCGGCGGGGGGGCTTTTGTCTGATAACTTGTCACATTAGGGGCTAACTTTTGGGCGATCATTGGGCTTTTCTTTCTTTCGCTCGCTCTCTCCGTGGCGTTTATGGCCAGAGAAGCTAATAGCTGGCCCGCGGCACAGCCTGAGGGGGTTGGTGGGTGGTTGGGAGGGGGGTCACAAATAAACAGGCGCAGTCATTTACACAAATAGTCCCGCTGCCCTGTTCACAGATTCCCCCCCCCCCCCCCCCCGCCCCCTCTTTCCATCTCTCTCCCCCCGCCGCCGACGACTACGACTCTCTCCACCACAATTACTTCAAATGTCAAAGATCCCGAGCTGGCGGGCATAGACAAATGAACATTAAAAATCTATTATGGAACACTTTAAGGAAACACGTTGTATGTATATATATAAATACATGTTTTGTTTTTTCTACAAAGTGATTTCGGGGTAAAACGTAACAGCACGTGGCCTTGTGGAAACTTTATTTTTAAGGATGGGATACATAAATAATTCATACATTTCATTTGGCTTCTATAGAGGTTTTTTTTTTTTACAGAGCATCATTCGCTCACTCCAGACTCTCGATGGTGGTAATGTCATATTATAGCCACAGCTGCCCTGGGACAGACTGACAGAATCGAGGCTGCCGAACAAGCATAACCGTCATACTAGGCAAGGTGGGTGAAGTGTCTTGCCTAAGGACACAATGGCAGTTTCAACAAGGTTTGCTGCAGATCCCACTGTGACACATACTAAATAAATGAGTAAATTACATAGTTTTACCGTGTTTAAAATTGACGAAAAATGTTTAAATTTGACATTTGATAAGTAAGAAATATTTATCTCGTGGATGGAACAGAAGCAGTGGGTCCAGGGTACCTCACTGTTGTCCAGGGTACCTCATTGTTGTCCAGAGTACCTCATTGTTGATTAGCCTGTTGCGCATGTCAATTTTTAGTGTCTTTGTCGACTAAAAGAGGACCTATTGTGCTTGTGTCTGCTCTATAGTTTCAATCTCTGACCCCCGTGGATCATGTTATAATTTGCACATTTTAAATCACAATATTTATCTAAAAGAAAGACTTTCGTGTTACAAAACTGCGGCGCCCAATGGGACCGACGTCACCATAAACATCATCGGCCGTGTAGCTGTCGGCCGCTCTCATGGATACCTGCAGATCACACTAGCTAGATTTGTTTTTTATTTTATTTGAACCAAAATGACTACGCAACTCTGCTGAATCCTGCGCGTATCATCGATTAAGAAAATAAAATTGGAAAACGAAGTAAGTACAGAACAGTCGGTGTATGTGACGTCTTGAAAATAAGTGATTAAAGATTACTTAAACATGCATGAATCACTTCAAAAATAACTGCAAGTGGCTAAATGAGAAGGGGAAACAACTGTAAGATGGTTAAAAGCTCAGAAAAGTAGTAGGTCTGCTTTAAAAATCTGCCGATCAAAGCATATCTAACTCGTAAAAGTGTGATTGTTTTTTTCATGGGATGTACAGCAAGTGGTCACATGGTGATCTGGCTTTTTTTTGGGCTATTCTGATGCCTTTCCTGCTTCTACCAGTTACTGTGACAAGAGTGAATGGGTTGAAGTCTCCTACTGGGAAGACAAAAACCAAAAAAAGACAAATAAACTGGGTAGCCCCTGGTTGGCGGGCAAATTCTTATCCCACTGTGCAGCTATACATCTTTTATCACAAGAGATTATTCTATTAAATGGCAACCAAAATTCACCAAATTCTTAGGGTTACCAATGTATGAAAGAATAATCAGAGTTCAGGTTTTTTTTTTTTTGTTTTGTTTTTTTTTTTTTACAATAAAGGAAAAAATTGGTTCATATTTTAAACTGACTGGGTTAAAAAAAAAAAAAAAACAAAAATACAAAAAAAAAAAAAAAAAAAATCAAACACAATTTATTACATTACAACTTTTCAAGCCATTTTGAAATCAGCCCTGTACAAGTTTTGATCTGATACTCTGATACTCTCTACTATTACTGTAAATAAATCAATTTCCCCCTTACAAAAAATGAAACTACCCCATAATTCCCCGCTGTCAGACGGCTCCACTCCCATTTCGCCCGTCTCTCTCCTCTGTTGTTTTCCTTTTGTTTTATGTGTCCAGAGAGGTGGCCCCTGATTGGCTGTCACACCGCGCTGTTCTACATGACCTCCCCCGACCCCATACCGGGCTCTCCATGGACTCCCGGGGAACCTCCGGCCGACCCCGCTGATGAGATGAAGATATTTCCACTTGAGTCGACCCCAACCTCAATCTTTTTTTGTCATTGTTTTTTTTAGCTAACCCAGACGTGGCAGTTGATTTTACCGTCGTTAACTCTTTGATATCTCGCCGTAAACAACACCTAGCAATAGCATTATCTTATCAGCTAGCTACTTCCTGTTTAGCCCTCGGTGTTAAGATATATGCCGCTAATATAAAGCTATGGCTCGCAGTATCAATCTATTCCGTGTGGTTGCCCGGTGTGATGAGCATAAAATCTATCCCGCGATAATGCCGTCTATCTCCTCTGTTATATTGCATGTATTTGTTACCTTTGGCCCAATAGCAATAAATCCAATCTCGTCCTGCACGATTTGGACCGCTGGCCACCGCAGACTGGTCAAGGAGAGTAGCCACACTCCATTTCCCATCAACGCTTGTCATGATTACCCAAAGATTAAACGCCAGTCCGTCCTTCTGTGCTAGCTGTGGGTGCGCGGCTAGCTAGCATTTAAATATATGGCGTGTTTGGGATATAAGGTTGTGTTGTAGAGGAGTGTCATGATAAATGGGGTACGGGGGGGAAGTGACAAGATGGCGGTTTGGTTCGGTTGAGGTCAGAGATCTGGATTATGCTTTTTCACACGTACAAGGTGGGTTAAGTGTCTTGCCCAACGACACAATGGCGGGATTCATCTGTGAGAGCAGGAATCACATCGTCAACCTGTGGGTCGGTGGATCTAACCGCTCAACCAATGACAGTTATGTCGAGATTCGAATCACCACCTTTAGATCAGTGGACAAACGCTCGACCAACTGAGCAACTGTCGCTCCAAATATAATGGAGGTGCACATTTTTAAAGTTATGCTTAACCTGCTTTGCTTTGATTGGTGGTCGTACCCCAAGACCCCACCCCATATATGCCGACCTTTTACCCGGGTTTGTTCTTTTTCCCTAATGAGGGTGTTGGCCGGAACAGACCGGTGCTTAATTTTTAATCCTTATTAGCCAAGATGCAATAAAGGATTTTTGTCTGGTGTCTGGATACTTTTACTGATTTTCTATGCATTTTTGAGATTTCACAGACAACTACTGAAATATTTCCAATTTAAAAAGGAAGAAGAGCACCTGTCTACAAATTTGAACTCTACATGTGTCCACGCAGTGCTTGTCATTACGTTCCGTTTGCAATTCCAGGTCAGTATTTAGTTTGTAGCTCTAAATATACCGTATTATGGAAGTTTCCACATTTGGGTTGAATTATTCTGCTCTCAGGGGCTGCCAATCTTGACAGCAAATAAGTTCTCTATGGACAACCGAGCAGTTTTAATGCCTCCCTGAGAATCGGTCCACTGCTGACCTGTTGCGTGCACAAGAACAGAGAATGTTTTACCCAAATCAACCCATTTTATATCATCAAACTTTTCTAAAATTCCCTATTGGAATGAATGAGATTCCCACTTAACTGGAAGTGCCACCACAAAGAATAAGGTCAAAAAACAAGGGTTCAGGGTCCAAAAAGCTGCGTAGTGGTATAAGAGTCCGATATTGATATTTTTGTTAATGAAACAATTGTAATGATTTTATTTGTGACAGAAATTACACATATTTTACAGGTAATACAAGGCTGTTAATTCAAGTTTGCCACAGCGTTCCATGATCACTGTTTTGTATGTCAGAAGTGGTTAGCAGAACCTTCTAACCACGTTTAGGAAGAAAAAAGTCTGGTTTTGTGTCCTATAAATGCAAATAATGGGACAAGATAGTTGCTGATATTTAGGTAATATTTCGATTTATGAGAGAAAATTGTGCGTAAAATGTACTGCTCAAGAACACAACATCAGTCTTGATTTCAGGTGAATCTTGAACCAACTTTACCCTTTTTTTTTTTTCTTTTTTCCAATATTTTATAACTTTAAACAGTTTGAGTTATTTTAGATGTAAGTGCATACTTTCCTAGGTCTATATTATATTATATTATTCATTATTTTATAGTTATAAAGACCTAAAGCAGCTTAAAACAGTTTTAACACTGGCAGATTTCACTTAAAAATACCGTTACTTTTAATTAAGTAAATACAATCAAAACTGCTCAAATCAAGATTAATATTCTGCCCTCAAGTCTTTTTAACTAGCTTAGCATTTATTACATCATTTTTCCCAGGGGATGAAGATAAAATAATGTGTTTTTTTTCAGTTTTTCTCATATATGCATTCTCCATTTATTTTCCATATGCTAACTTTTACCTAATTTTTCATGCAGGCCTCGATATGACAGATTCCTTTGTTACTTAAGAGTGCAGCGTCTCCAGTGTGGACTCTCCTCAGCACCTGATCACCGGTGTCCCCTGGGGAGCCCCGAGTGAGCAGATGGTAGATAAATAGCATGCGAGGAGGGAACGAAATTAAGGACTTTTACAGGTTTTTCATCAATTACCTGGACTAATGTATCAATATAGAAGAAACTCTTATTATTAATGCTCCTGACAGCACCATCAATATATTATTAACTGCAGTGTAAGGCATCCATCTTCATTGTCCAAGTTCCATGGCTTTGGATTTGACGCTAAAAGTTCTGGAGAAGGCCCTTCGTACATGCTTCATACGAGCATTTGTGTCCTTAGATTCCATAATGCAATCCAGTCGTTACGTTTACATGCTCAGAGAACTCCATGAGCGCTAAACAATCAAGTTTAAATCATCTTTACTCCAAAACCTGTCAGACCACTCATGTCACAGTCCACATGAGATATAAGTACAAACGTGGAGCTAAGAGGCGTTTATGGGGCATCTAGTAATTTAGCAAAAACTTTTCAGCTATTATTGGCAATAAAAATGGCTAGCATGCTTATAGCCGCACTTTTGGAATACATATATAAGTGAGATTTAATTTATGTTGAGCATTTGATTTACTAGACATACTAGGAACTCAGTACAAGCTAGTCTGCAGTAGAGTGGTTGCAGTTTGGCATCACTGCTGATCTAAAATGAGTGAGTACACTTCCAAACACATGTATACAATTTTTCAGGCTGTTTGTTGCCCAGTGCAGTTGAATGCCTCTCCAACTGATCGGCCTGCCCTGTTACACACAGCAGGTATCCAAGTATGAATGGACTTCTTTTGTGTTCTTGGCACATGGAAGATTTGAACCACAACTCTCCGATCATAGTTTCCTTCTTTACATGTATTTTGTAAAATCTGTTTAAATAGGAAGATCCATTTTTTATGTAAATGCAGTGAGTAAAAGTTCTAAAGAAGGCCTTAGGTGTTAGGTATCTCTCTGTATTTTTATACAGTGGGACAGTCTGGTCACCACGGCCTCCAGAGCCAGAACCAAACATGACAGAGCAATCAGATTAGTTTTTTCAGTGATGCATGTGAAACGAAGGAGCTCATTGGTCACTCATCACTTTGAAAAAAATCACATTTCTCTCACCTCAGATTAAGGTTAGTGGTTCTCTCACAGATTCCATAGAAATCTGCAATGTTTTTCAGTCCTTTGTGATATTTTTTTCCCCTTATCAGCCATATTTGTCCATGATTGGCTAACACCTGTCAATCACGCCCATGCTAAAACGGGTAGATTCACCGGTGACCAGGCTCACATCTTCATAAAGTATTGAAGAAGTGTGCATTCTGAATCCCTATCAACCTGGGTGCATGTTTCATAGGAGCATTTGTGTCTTGTAGGGTCCATAATAGAAGTCAATGAGCGAGTGATTGTCCTGTATTAGCATGTTCCGCTACAGGAGGCTCAGAAGATGCCCGGATAGCGCTGATGGGATGGGCTCCGCTGGTCCCGGGCCTGGTTAGCCTCATAAAGAATTGGAGGAAAGCACTGCGACATGCTTCAAGATAATGGTAGATTTCAGAGGTAGATTATAATGTGGTTTCTTCGATTTGGCCCTTAAGTCATTTGACAGTACGTTGGGCCTAATAGGTGAGACTACAGCTACGATCATGTAAGGGGGTGGGATATAAACGTGTAAAAGGTTTGATTGGATGTATGGTTAATGCTCGAACAGTGGAAATTCTATTACTTTTATCGTGGTTCGTAGTGCTGTTGATATCTGCAGATTGACAGGATTTCATTAATGGTATGATGCATTGTTCTTGTTTTTTGCGTGATTATTATAAAATTGGGGTTCAAAAGTGTCGTTCTTAGTAGGGTTTTTTCATCCAACTTTCTGGAATAAGTCGAATTTTGATCTTTGTAATAACTTCTGAAAATCTTCCATAATGTATCATATAGGTTTGAATGGAATACACATTTTTGAACGTAACATTATAATAAAATAAATAGGTCTGGGAATTGAACCTATGACCCTCTATGTCTTGTAATTTTGAAGTTCACAAGACAAAACCTTTGAACTCTAAGGACTCACAAAAATGACTTTAAACGAAGATAAAAAAATAAAATAAAATAAAATAAATCATATATTTTGGGGACAATGATCTGCGTTTCCAAAAAACTGAAAAAAAAACCCCCAAAAAACCCATAATGTTTGATAGTAACAAAAAACACTATTTATTTCACGCTTTTATTTGTACTGGTTAATTAAAAAGCTTCAACTGAACAAAATGCGACCACGCCGGCACTGATGAGGTGTACAGCCTGCTCACAGCTCTCTAAATGGGTCAAAATTCTTTCTCCAAACAGCTCTGCCTATTTGCAAATGGGACAGATTTCACTCTGTACCCCTCCTCCTCCTTACGGGACTGATATTTAATTTAAGGTTAAGTGCGTGGACCATGAACCGCAACCTCCCTGTGCAGGTGAGATATGAAAACCAATGTACAAAAAAGAAATGGAATAATAACCAAGTCGAGTCGGGGACATAAAAAGTTACATTTAGACATTTCCCAAGTCCAAAAGTTCTGTTGCTTTGTTTCCTACGTTACAATCTTCTTTCTAATGAATATGTTAGGAGTTGTAGGACTTGTAATTAAACTGCTCTTGGTGTAAATGTAATATTCAACAGTTCGCCTGACAGTGATGTATTCGGCTCGGATTATCCCCAGTGATTTTGACTTGCTAATTAATCAACATTATTTATGATGATAAAATAGAAGAGGGGGAGAGGGCCTGATGAACAGACTGCCTCGGCAATCAGCGCACACTCCGCCAAGTAAACTTCAGAGGAAATTATTCAGGGGCAACTTTTGAGACAAGCCCGTACACATGGATTTGGATTACTGAGACTTTTAATATGGAACATTTATTGGAACATTAGAACTCTGTGGCCGCCGGTGGCACTGGAGGTCGCCTGGCCAACTAGCCCCTTAAACTTTCTGTTAAAATGCATGAGAGTGTGGGAGCGGGCTCAACCAAATCATTTCTCCAAGATGATGTCAGTTTAGCAAGAGATTAGTACTTCACACATTAATTGGCAGATGTCTGTGTCTGTGCTGTTTGTCAGTTTTTGTTCTGGGTTTAACTCGCAGACGTCCCAGGATTTTCCCTCATCGACTCAAGATCCGGAGATGAGTTCCAAAGTACTGCTCGTCTCAGGTTCTCTTAGCGGCGCTGGTTGAAGGAAGCGTCAAATGCAGAGAATGAGCATCCCTGAGTAAAATACGACTTACCCTTGGTTTTTGACATGAATGGATCATGCAAACTCCAGGAGTAATCGGTGCAATCCCGCATTTGTCCAGGAGAGGTTCAATGTAGAAAAAGTCCAAAGGTATTCATCTGCTTTTCAAATAAAGACTTTCTATCTTCACATGCCAGCACCTTCAGATAGGAAATGACTACTGAAGGGCAATCAAAACCTTCTTATTTCAAAAACAGTGCCACGACTACCTTTGAAACTGTATCTTTTTTAAGTTTGAAAAGTGTGCATGTGCATTTTCTTTTGTTCCTGCTGTGTCATTGGTCTAAAATAACCGGTACATTTGAGGATACAATGTGGAAAGGCTCTCAGGGACATACGATGATGCAGAAGTGAACTTTGGTGAACATACGCTAACAGCACACCTCCCTCGCCATCTCTAATACAAAAAAATACATTGTATCAGCTTCCTTCAACTGGTAGTAGTTTTCATTCGTAAAGTTGTCCCTCATTATTTGTCCCAGTGCCACTAAAACAAGGCTGATCCGCACTTGGAGGTTGTTGGCGTAGAAATAGAGAAATATGCACACCCACTTCCCAAGGCTCTGGTCCCGGCCCTCTCTCTTTCCTCCTCTCTGATCCATTTGCATTTTTCTGCAAGGTTAGTGAAGAGGGACTCGTATTAGAGCCGTGAATACATTAAGAAAAGCATTAATCACACTGGAGGATACAATGGGAATCTGCAGCTCCGGTTTCCCCAGCTCAGAGGCCTCGTGTCGGTCACTCAGAGCAGGACAGTGGACAGAGCTCCAGGTAGACGGTTCTTTCTATGGAGATATTATTTCTTCGCACATAATGTTCCTCAGTATGGCCTTAAACTAAACTAAGTAAGCAGCACCACCAGGTTAAGTTACAGGTCAAATGTGTGGAGAGTTCAGAATATTTTAGCACTAAAAATAGACGTAATTACCATTTATACAAGTGTCAGAAAAGTTACCTGGCAAAGCAAAAACATCTCCATGGAGACAAGCAGTTAGCAGACCCCACATCCCCCACAAGTTACATAATGTGCTTTTAATACTATAATAAAACAATAAGAACCTGAACCTGAACCTTTCAAATGTCTGATTGACAGGCGTATTAGCCAATAAGCATATCATTCTGTATTTAAAAGGCAAGAAATGTTCAGTTTTTTTCTGACTTCACAGTGACACCTTATCCCACACTGGCAAAAAAAATGAGTCAACACACAAAATAAACAAACATGCAGATATTGATACCCCACCTGCCTGCATGTTTCTGGGGGGAACATTAATCTGACGCACCACTGAAGCTGTGTCTAATGTGAAAATGTGTCGCGCTGTTTTATGTCCCGCTCTCCGATGCAGCAGGACCGGGCCTCTATCACCCTAATGATAATAAATGGACGCTAATGGGATGACCAAACATAATAAATGAAAAGTTTTAAAGGTACAGGGACACATTAAATATTCACTGACAACCTCAAGAGCCGGGGCCGCGCTAAGCAAGAAAAATTGATCACGATTATGAGTAAAGTTTACTAATATTATTGTGTTAAATGAGCGGCCAGGCACGCTCCCATCTCCGCTAGCTAATGGAGGATAGCATTACCTTACTGTGAATTCCATGTTTTTTGATTCACTCGTTTTGCATATTATTAAGGCGTATGATGGATTTTTTGTATCCCAAATGCCAAAGGTCGTTAGTCAAAGGGCAGAGGTCATTGTTCAAAGGTGAAAGGTCAGCGAAATTAAGGCTGCAGTGCATGAATGTATTTATTTATAAGATTAAATATAAAATGCTTATATGAGGAATGTGATTTTTTTGAGGCAACTTCGGAAAAGGAAGGAATCGGCTGATTTAATGGGCTATTTTCTTATTCAAATTTCACTATTTAAAATCAATTAAATTTTAGATCACTGAACTTGTGTTTGTGTCTACCAGACGATGTTTTTAATAGTCACATTTTTATTCATTTTTTTGTTTGTAATTAATGATTTTTCAATTGTATTCTAAGCAAGGAATTTCGCTCATGGATCAATAAAGTTTGTCTCTAAGTCTTAAGACCAGAAGGTTGGGGGTATCTTTCCAGCACACACATATGCATTCTGCTGCTGTGTGCTTGAGCAAGACACTTTCCCATTTGTTCAACCTACTGTCAAAAGTAAACTGCTCCTTTGCTCATAACTGATGGATTTATACATATCCACAAGCTACAGCTGAGGACAAATACAGAGGCCAGATGATGTAGATGCCTTTAACCTGCAGATAGAGACTCATACATGTTTTTGTCATTCTCAGTTTATGGACAGGCCTCATGTGAAAAGTCTGAAACCTCAGACTTCACTCACTGAGCTGCAGAGGCTGCACTAGCACTGATTCTTGGTGAGATTTAGGCAGTGACGACTCTGCAGTGGTGGAAGAAGCACTCAATTTTGTTACTTAAGTAAAAGTACAGATACCGGAGCCATATTAAAGTAAAAAAAAAAAAAAAAAAAAACTTAAGTAAAAGTATTAAAGTACCTGTTTAAAAATGTAAAAAGAGTAAAAAGTAAAAAGTATTTCACACAGATTTTGGGACATTATAAAGCTTCAAATCCATTGATTTTGATAAAGATTTGAGCTGAATTTTGCTCTGTAGAACCAGCTAAATGAATTTTTTTTTTCTAGGTGTTTTTATTTGTCTGTATTTTTTATTTTTTTTTGTTTGCTCAAAGTACAAATGTGTTAAAAATAAACCTCTCAGGCTTTTCAGAAGATGATATCAGACAATAATAAAAAGTACTTTTACTTTTCATTCCAGTTCAAAAATGTAGTGGAGTAGAGACAGATACTGCTCTCAAACGTAGTGAAGTAAAAGTAAAAAATATCCACTTTAAAATGTACTACTACTTTTACTTTGTTACAATCCACCACTGTGTTTCGGATCAGAGACAGTCCTTTTAGGTTTAAACCAATCAGATGCCAGCACTAAAACTAGCGACCCAAATGATGCCGTGTGAAGCTCATTCTGCTTTCTGATTGGATAATCATCTTGAGAATCAAAACACCAAAGTATAAAATGAATAACTTTTGTAATTAAGAATAAATCAGGATTACAGCTGTTATAAGAAAAGACATAGTCGATTTGAACATGTCTACCTCATTTCTGGGATATAGTTAGGTCCTGTTTATGTCCCTATAACTTAATTTTCTTACATGGCAGAATAAAGCCCATCAATTGAAGGCTTTTCCAAAACAGTGACAGCTACCTCCAACCTCCCCATCCTTCTCTGCGGTTCTGGACTCTTTGCGGCATTGACCACCAGCCCATCTGTCTTAATGATCGTGCTCTCTCAGCTGATTTTTTCTCTTTCACAATAATCAATATCCAAGTCGCCAATGGCAGCAACGGCAGTAGCACTAGCCATAGCCGCTACGCCACGCTAGAAAACCAGGCGTAAACACACTGGGGGTGGGGGGGGGGGGGGGGCGAGACGAGAGAGATGGAAGAGGTAGAAAGCATTCGTTTATGCGGCCTTGTCAGAGTAACCGCGTTTTCCGACTTTGGCCCTGAGCACCTAAACGCACCCCTCCATCACTGCTGAAAAATCCGCGTCAGGGCTACACTTGGCTGCTATTGTAACTTAAGATACAGTCTCAATTTGTATGTCGTCTTTGGCTTGGCAAAAATAAATAGATTGATGTAGCGTACCTTTCTGGCAGTTAGAGCACATCTGTTCTCCAGTGGGATTCGTAAAAGAAGAAAAAATAATGTCAGGGTTTGACAAATAAACAGGTAGACGACAACTTTGGGGATTATGTTTTGATCGTACTCCTGAGCGCCGGTCGGCCGTGTCACGAAGACGCATGTGCTGCAGCGAGCGGACACTCGAAGGATGAAAGCGTGTCACTCACGTCACAGCAGCAGATGTGGGACAATAGTAGTGATGGGTGGAGGAAGAGGCCGATTCTACTGGAAATCCACCTAATCTCGCAGATGGAGATGAGACGTTAATGATTATTCTGGTCCAAATGGAGGGAGGGGCAGTGTCTTTCATTCACATTTGACAAATAGACTCATGAACAGATGTACTGCCTGTTTTAATAGGAAGAAGATGGGATTTTGTGGCTTTGTTATTGTATTGTGTTATAATGGACGATGAAGATGAAGTCTTATCTCAGGGCTAGTGCCTGACATGCAGACTTTATTTCACTTCAATACAGAACACTGGAACATTTTATTTAAGACACTTTTGTCAAGAGATAAACATAATGTATAGACCAGTAACTACACACTTACATATGTCGACATTTGTGTTTTAACTATTGGTGGATTGGTGGAAGCGTCACAAGAGCAGAAGACGACTAAAAATCTAACATTTGTTACATTCAGCTGACAGAAAAGCACAGACATCTTTCGCTCTACAAATGCACAAAATGAGTCCCTCCATACTTTAAAAAAAACCCAAAATAGTCTGCATCCACTGAAATAGGTTCAACTACATATAATGGAGTCGCCATGTTTGTTTGATCCAAAACACAATGCTGCCCTGTGCGACTGGTCTGAACCACTGATAAACCAGGCAACCACACCAGAGGGAGTCGGGCCAGGTGAATTCTTGGAAGTGAATGAACTCACAAATATCTTTCACACATAAATATTACTTTACTGTCTACTGCCGCTACAGGAACTTTAAAAATAGATAGGTAGATATTGTGAAGGTCCATTATTTGGCAGTACATTTGCTGTATTGCTGCTCACCCAGAGGTAACTCATTGACCTCCACGGATAATGCTGAGCACACTCCCAGTTTGGTCACACAACAGGAGCCTTTGTTATATGCGTGTGGACCCGATATTTTCTTATTTATGACTTTTAAAATAACACAACAACTGCCAATGACCATGAACCTATTCATTATTGATCAAATTAATATTGATATAGTCACATTATTAGCACTTTATGGTTTAAGCCAGTGTTTCTCAAACTTTTCACTCTAAGTACCACCTTAAAAAAAAAAAAAAAAAAAAAAAAAGTTCTATCTGGTAATAACTGAACACGTGACATTTAGATCACCATGTTGCCTTTAATTATTTTGAAAATGCTATATTCGCCGACGTATTAACATGTTTTATAAGTTTCACTTTCGCTTTTGACTCCCCTCTCTTGGCTGTGACTTTGCATAATACCCCCTCTTTAAAATGTATTCCCAGGATTGTTTATAGTAAGTTAGTAGTAAGGTAAGGCAAGTCCACCTAAAACCCTAAGTGTTTGCAGAAATATGTTGTCTTAAACTGGACCCAATTATTATTTTATTTTTAGTTCAAAGTAATTCACCTTAAACATTTCTCACAACAAAAAAACATCCAAACTGACTTTCTGATCCGAAGATCACCCACAGCAGCTCCAGGTGTACAATTGATAAACGGGAGAGGAGCTATATATCCCCCCGTCTCTCTCCCTCTCCACCCCCCACAGTGCTGTACTACTACTACATCATCCTAACAACATCATTCTTTTCGCAGGGGGGGCCCTTCGTGTGTCGATACGGCGGGCCCCGTGTGATTGGCGTGGAGATCCGCTCAGGTTAATTGGAAGGCTGAACTGTGGAGCGGCACGGGAAGCTGCTCAGACCCCTCTCCCTCCACCCCACCCCACCCTTGTAATAACACACGGGCGGGGGGTGTCCGAGTATCGATTACAACAACACGTATGGGGGGGATGAAATATCGCAGGCCGGGTTATGGATGTGGCAATCAGGATGAGATGGGGGACACTGGCGGCTAAGAGCGGGGAAATGGTCGACAATTTCATAATCTACATCAGTGTGTCGCCGAACTAAAGGCAAAGTTGAAAATCAATGGAGAGATGGTGGAATGTATGTGTTTGTTGAGTGGGAAGGACAGGTGGATTTGAGTCTGTAGTGTTATCGTTTAAAGGTCCCATATTACACTATTTTCTGATCCATCTTATAATGCTGTTTCCTCAAAAACATACCTGGAGTTTTGTTTCATTCACACATGTTTAACACACACACATTTTAGGCTGAGTTCTTTCTCAAACAGAAAACACTCTGTTCTACATTATGATGTCATACACCTTCACGAGAATCATTTCAGCAGCCTGAAAATTTCCAATCTCTAAAGGTAAAAGGTATCTGTTAATCTGAAAACTTTTCAATCAAACATAGCATTTTGAGTTTTGGAGATTTGGACAAACTAAAATACATGGTTACTGAAACATTACTAACATTATTAGTATGTTTTGGAGGAGATAAGAACATTATAACATCACTAAAAGCTCAAAAGCACTAAACGAGTCAATTTTGTGTAATATAGGACCTTTAAGTCTTCATAGCTGTTCAGAATTTGTTATAAGCACTAAAAAAGTCAAAGAGCACTGGATGAGTAGTGCACAACTGATTTGCTTATAGGCCGTGCACCTGATTTTTCCATGTATTTGAGTAAAATGTGTCTTTCCTCAGTAAAGATATATCATATTAGCAGCTATTGGGAACAAAATAAGTCCAATGTAATATGCAATTGATTAAAAAGCATATTATTTCCCATTAATCAAACTGCACATTCGCAAGCGGAGAAGAGGTTGGATTTCAGTCGTCTGTTAAACTGTGTAAAAGACTGAGAGGATCTGACAGGCAGAGAGAGGCTGTGCACTTTCACTTTCATGTATGAGAAGTTATGTTTCAATTAACCCAGCCTTCAACCCAACTCAAGATGTTCAGACTTCATTTGGTGTAGTAGGTAAGGCACACTGTATTATTAGTTGATGAGAATGGTTGTCCTTTGCATTTGACCCATTCTTGAATGTCATTAGGGCAACCTGTCAGGAGCAGTGAGTGTTCATCCACCGATTTGATGTTTGGCAGTTTGAATCCAGCTTCCACAATATGAAAATGGTCGTTGTGTCCTTGGGCAAGACCCTCAACCGACTCGAGTGTCTGTGCACACTGGTGTATAAGTGTTGGCTGGTGACTTGAAGGTAAGAAAGCGGCATATAAATGTGACTATTTACCATTTCCATCCCAATCTTGAGCTAGTCTTGGTCAGGACTACCTTAAATGGAGGCTTTTACCTATTGTGCATGACGTGAAACCAAATTGCACTATTGGTTTACACTGTACATGATTTTGCTTTGATACAGAAAACAGAACTACCAGGGTCAAACATCACAAACACAAAAAGAACATTTTAAACTCAGGAACCATCTTGCCCACTTACCACCATGCTTCCTCTAAATCTAACACAAAGTCACTGTGAAATATTGACACGTATGTTTTTATGTGACAGGTGTATTCTACCTCAAATCTGACCTCCGCCATCTCCAACCCCCTTTCGCTCTTCCTTTCATTCTCTTTGATCGGAGGGGCATGTCCCGCGTTAGACGGGCGACATCGGGGGCTCGTATGGCAGGTAACCCGACCCCCACCCGCCCCTCTTTCCATCAGGGTCTATGTGCAGTCCTGCAGAGAGTCACCATGTCCTGAGACCTGGGGTGAGTGACAGTGCTAATATCAGGAACAAAAGTGAACCACAGGCCTTTATGTGTGAGAGATTCATTGATAATCTCTGGTCTGTCTGATGTTTGAAAGTATATGGTATATGGGAATTGGTTTAGCGTTAAGGTTAGGGTTAGAGTTGGCAATGATATAAAGCATTAGTCAAGGGTGTAAAGTAACAAATTAGAAATACTATCTACTGTAATCCAGTTAAATTTTTGCTTTTTTTTTAAACTTTTTTGAGTACATTTTTAAACCTGTGCTTTTACATGCAATTGCGTAAAATCCTAACCAGGTAACTGAAATTAGCTACATTTAAACTTGTATGACTTGTATACTGAGAACAGCACAAGTCCCTATCGTCCGCAAATAATGGCATCTCAGCTCCTGCTCTAATTAGCATGGTAGTTGTTGTTACCTTTACCATCACGCTAAAACTCTGCACTGGCCTGTGAGCATTGTGAAAAGAGCTCATAAACTTGGACTGCTAAACGTATGAGGGGTATAAATTTGGATCACTGCAAACCAATTCTAATTTTAACATTTTAAGACAGTAAAAATATGGTACTAAAGATAGGTGGTCTGTGAGACTAGGACTTGAACCAGTTTAGTACTGCACTAAACTGGTTCAAATCCTATGTAGAAGACAGGGAGTACTTTGTTGAAATTGGGTGCCTGTGGGGTCCCCCCTGACCTGTGGGGTGCCCCAGGGGTCAATCCTGGGACCTCTACTGTTTAATCTCTACATGCTGCCATTAGGCCAGTTAATACGTAGCAGTAATGTGTCCTACCACAACTATGCATATGACACTCAGATCTATGTCTCACTGGCAGCAGGTGAATATGGACCAGTGGATTCACTCTGCCACTGCATCCAACAGATCAGTGTGTGGATGCAAAACAACTTTCTCCAGCTAAACTCAGACAAGACTGAAGCCAAAGTCTTTGGCCTCCAGAAACATAGAGAAAGTGTCAGCAGTCACCTCCAGTCTCTCTCTAAAACCTTCAAATCAGGCGAAATCTAGGGGCAATAATGGACTTACAATTGAACTTTAACAGCCACATCAAATCAATAACATCTGCAGCTTTTTACCATCTAAAACCTTGCAAAAATCAAAGGTATACTGTCAAAACCAGGGGCTTGAAAAGACTTATCCATGCATTTGTCTCCAGTAGGTTTGATACTGTAACGGCCTGCTCACTGGCCTCTCTAAACGAACGTTAAAACCTGCAGTACATCTAGAACGTTGCTCAGGTCCTGACTAAAACCAGGAAGTACTTCACACATGTGTCCTGTGCTCAGGTCTCTGCACTGCCTCCTGTGGCTCAAAGAACCGACTTTAAAGCAGCTCTGTTTGTGAACAAGTCTCTCCATGGCTTAGCACCAAAGTACATCTCCCACATGTTAGTGCCATATGAACCATCTCACACTCTGAGGACTTCAGGGACCTGCCTCCTGCTGGAGCCCAGAGTCAGGAGTCAATG
Source organism: Periophthalmus modestus (assembly GCA_019594935.1). Taxonomy (NCBI): domain Eukaryota; kingdom Metazoa; phylum Chordata; class Actinopteri; order Gobiiformes; family Gobiidae; genus Periophthalmus; species Periophthalmus modestus. Next base: position 13,703,809 of record JAIEZT010000441.1, on the reverse strand, counting down.
TTTCAGTTTTATGCAACTAAAACCTGGGACATTCTTCTTGAAAATGTGAGACAGGTCTCTACTTTAACAATGTTTAAATACAGGCTCAAAACTGTTCTGTTCAGCTGTGCATATAACTGAAAACCTTTTATTCTGTATTATTCTGTGCTATTCTTCTCTTTTTATGATGATTATTTGTGATTATTTATGTTTTGATTTCTTTTATTGTGATTGTAATGTCTTTGTTATTCTGTAAAGCACTTTGAATGACCTTGTGTATGAGTTATGCTATACAAATAAACTTGCCTTGCCTATATTGTAACATCATAGGGTTCTATTTGTGTCAGTAGTTCTGAGATATTGAGGGTTAAAGTTCTGCTCACTCATATAGGACAATGCTGTGATGGTAAAGCCAACACACATACAGGACACTAGGATACAAACATGCACTTCCTGATTAATGACAAGTCAATTCAAATTAATTTATAAAGCACACTTTAAAACAACTTCAGCGGGCCGAAGTGCTTCACATAAAACAAACAAAACAAACAAATATACAGAACATGATACACAGGAAAAGAACAATAAAAGACCAGGATATCCTGTGTACGTTTAAACTTGTTTGACTCATTAAGTATAGCATCCAGTCCATATGATCCCAATGGATCCCATACTTTATATTGGCCATGTAACTATGTGTCTATTTCCAAATCTTTCACTGTTGACCTTTGGACTTTTCAGAGTTTGGCATGTAGCATTCAATTATTTATCTATTTTTTTGGTCTTTTTACACAAATATTTCAAGTGTTTAGTAACCCCAAAATGTACTTTTTATGCAGTTTGTAATGATTTGTGTTTCAGTTGATAAACGCAACGTACGATAATTAATAATTCAAACTATAGTAACAGTTTGTCCAGCTGGTTCATAGAATATTTATGCAGCAGCATGTTGTCCTGAGTCCAGTGTGCTCACGAGAGATCAGGGGTCATTACTGTCACACAGCAGATTTTAATAATTCCCATATCTAACTCTTATGAATTCAATAATGTACTGAGTAATTAAAACACCTGACTAAAATGAGTCCCAGCTCAGACTGAATCAACTTAACCCTTTTTGATCAATCCAAATGTAAACAGTAAAAAAAATCACACAGGATTATTTTCCTCATGTGTGCACAAGCCTGTGCCAGTTTTATCTTGTGAGATCTTGTGGTGAGCACTAAAACATATCCATGACACTAGGGACGATTCTGTCCAAAAGTTATGCACAGTTTACACATGGGAATGTTTATTAGGGAACAGTTATGGAATGTCCCAGTGTGAGGGCAGATGTTTGTGTAATCGTCCAGGTATGATCCATAGGAAAATAAAGAAAGAAAATTCAATTCTGTCAACTTGACAACAGTTCTAGAGTGAAGATGTTTCATCCAAGCTTCTTTTGTTCTGATATGATTTTTACAGTTGAAAAAAATAAATTTTCTTTTGCTAATGTAACATCATAATTTTCAATGAGGAAGTAAAGATAGCAAATTAGCAAAATCTTAAATCTGAACTGATCGTAACTGTGTTTTAGTAAAATGGGTCGAACCTCATAGACATTTTAAGTGTATTTTTAGATTTTAAAATGTATTTAAAAAAATGAAGATACATTTTTCAGTTTATGTAGTGCACAGATCTATTCACAATGTGGACTTAAGATAAATAGTTTTAGTTGTTTTGAAGCCCCTGTCAGAACCCCCTCCCCTTAAGCCCTTTCTGGCCTCCACCTTTCTGCGTGATCCATTGTCACAAGCCGCCAAGGTTTTGAACAGACTGATCCCCATAACTCAGGAGATTTTTGCTTATTAATTTAGAAATTAATTACAAACACAAAGTGACATTTTACAAGAAATGTTTAGCATAGCATGAATTATTGCTGCTGTAAATTGGATGCAAGCGACGGAGTGCGGAGCCTTGACTGGAGCTCTTTGTGATTAATAAAAGCAGCTTTCACTTCACTTTTAAAGGCACTCATGATGAACGATTAGGACGGATCACGCCCACTCCTCCTGGTGTACTGAAGGACGGCTGCTTACAGGAGAAGATACATTGTTAAGAAGATGTAAAGTAGACTTAATCCTAGTGGATTGGAGCGCTGCATTTGACCCATCTGTCATCAGTAAAATGTTCAGTCATGACTGTGAAGCAACAGGGGACTCGTCTCCAGATCTTCAATGTTTTGATCAGAATTAAGGAATTTTTCAAACTTGCAACCTTTAGTTTGGACTTTTGGACTTTACTGCTTGGTTTGGTCCAAAGTCCAGGTGTAAATGCTCCTGCAGACCGTGGTCTGGACCAAACAGCTGGTCCGGGAAAAAGCGGTGGTCTTGGTCTGGACCAAGGTCTGGTCCTGTGCAGTGTGAATACGAAGGTTCAGACTTTGGACCAAATCCAAGACGTGATACATGTCCAATCATGCAAAGACGAAAGAAACTGGAGCCCAAATATGAGGAGGCCACAGCGGAAAAACTTCGAATAAGGTTTACCCTTACCTATTTTAATATAATTTGGTCATGTTCGGTGGGCTGGATTAATAAACCCAAAGGGCCACAGTTTTCCATGTCTGTGCTAACCACTCCAACTGCCAAAATACAGCCTGCTGCTTATTTGAGTTACAGCCTTATTTGGTCTGAAGTCAAATGCACCTGTAATCAGCATCAGTTAAGTTATTCTCCTTCCCAGAGCTTCCAAAACTGAGAATGTCCTGCGTTCCAGAATGTAATGAGTAGGCTACTGTACTGTCAGAAAAAAATGAAATGACCCATTTACCAAACACATGTCTGAGGCAGCTCTAGGGAAAGTCTGATTCAGATTTGGATTTAAAGGCGGTAGTGTGAAAGTCAAAGTCTGAGAAACAAATGAAAATAATAGAACATTCTTACTGCGGATTTTCTGGAGTGAATCAACCCGAAGTGTATCCAGGCAGAGGGAGAACATGCAAAGTCAACTTAGAGGCCTAATGCTGTCCAGGAATTTAAGCTAAGCTGTCTGTCAGTAGTGGAAGCTTATTCATGCCTGTAATTTTCTGCAATATGGCATTACACGCATCTGTCTCCATCGAGATAAGCAGGTGACACCACCAGGCCAAGTTACAGGTCAGATCTGTGGAGTGCATGTTTTTCAAGGTATTTTTGAAGCATAAGAACAAATCTCATTGAATAAATACAAGATACATTTTAAGTCATACTATAGGACATTCCAGACAAGTAAATGGATCATTGGGCTTGTCTCCATGGAGGTGTTATTACTTTGTCTGGAATGTCCCTTTATTAACATTAAACTTAATACAGTATCTATCTAAAATGTATTAAAAAAAAAACCCCCAACTATACCATAGAACATTCCAGGCGAGATAATGACACCACTACCACCACCATTACCAGAAAAGTTCCATTGTGCCTCTTATCAAAACTCCTATTGCTAATCCCCTCCTTCCCCCTTCCATCTCCCTCAAACAGCACTGCCTTTCTAGAACCAACATCTCACTAACTTTTCTTTCTGCTGATGACCACATTGTCTTGACATGTTGCGACAGACAAAATGGCCGCATTAGCGAGCTCACGGTGCGGGCGATGGCTCCGACAGGCGGTCCAGCTCTGTCTCCCGTGGTGACGAGGATCTGGACTCTACATGACTGAGTGAGAAGCAGCACCGCGCCACACATTCTGTCCCCCCCCAGCCCCCTCCACGAGCAGCACCAGGCCCAGAACGTGGCACTCAGATCGGGCTGCTGTCCAGATTGTGCCACTGGGCCGGTACCGGAGGTGGCCAAGCAAGTCAGCGCCCATCCATCGTGCCGGATTGGTTTGCATGTTTTTGTTGTTTGTCATCAGTTAGTAAGTTTGTCATATGTTTGTCATAATTCAGTCAGAGAACTTTGTAATATCCAGCAATAGAAATACATTTCAACTGTTTTATGTAGAATAGGGATTTGAAGCTGTTAAATACTGTGTTTCTTCAGAACATCAAGTTGAATGTGATGTGGTGTTTTTTAGATGATCACTGCAACAGTATTTTTCATAATTCCCATTCGAAATTTCAACGATGTTATGCAAATAGTCTAATATTTGAACATTTGTAACAGATGTAGTTGTCTGTACATGTTTTTAGGGGTGGTGGTCTCACTCTCTCCAGTCATTTTTAAGTTTTGTATCTGTTTCATAGTGTTTACTTGGATGTACTAATATATGCTGATCTAATATTGTAACATTACAGCTACACGATGTAATATTTTTTGGTGATTTTGATCCATCTCTGTGTTATATATATATGTGCAAATCTTCCAAGAATGTTTCACTATGACAAGCGAGTGATGCACCAAGCCAAGTTCCGGATCAGATCTGTGAAGAGGCAACCCGGTGCATGTTATTCAAGGTTCAAGGCTTTTGAGTTAGATTGAAAAAAAAATGCCAGATATATGTATTTCGTGTCATACTGTGCAACCTTCTTAGCAAAGGAGCTACATTTCTATGGAGACAAACACGTGTTGGACCTCCCACCAGAAAAGTTACAAAGAGTATCTTTAATATATGTTTTAAAAAGTGTCAGAAATTAATGTATTTAAACATAATTTTCTACGGATCTACCCATTTTCCTACTTACAACCGGGACCTCGGAACTTTTATAACCATCTACCTACCTGGTCCATGTAGATACCAAATCATGACATCTACAAACACGAGGGGAGGTTGTGCTCTGATGCAGGGTCTTGGAGCAAGAGCATGGGAGGGCATCTGTCAGACCGAGCGTTGTAAACAGCCTTATGTGAGTGAGCAGCTTTTGCACCAATCCAGATATGTTCCAAACTGTAGCAGGGTCAGACTGAGCCGATACAGGGCATAGGTGAGGGAAGAGGGGCAGTGAGTGTCACCAAAGACATCCGGACAGTGTGGCAAGTGCTGCTGTGACTTGAGTCAGAATGAATGAACATCCCGGCACGCCACATGTATAAAAATGTGCTCTGACAAATAAAATGGCCTTTTATATTGTTTAGAATTGAGTAAGACGGTCAATTGCTTTGTAGTTTGGCATTTCTGAGCGCTTATACTGGCCTGTTGTGTGGTGAAGTTGGTGAAGTTTTGACCTTTGCATCCAATTTGAAAATGTTTTATCCTCTGGCAATCGGGAAATGTGCTGTTAGCATGCTAGTTGTTGTTAGCACGTTGTTGGCAATAGTACGAAGGTAAAACTCAGCTCGGGTCTCTGAAAGTTGTCACTCATTACTGTGAATAATTAGGATGCTAAGGAATGCATGAGGTACACCTGATCACAGCAAACAGTTGAGGTTTTTACATTTTTACATTGAAGGTGGTAAAAAAAAGCACCTACAGAGCCACATCAATTTGCCAAAGTGGCTTAAAAAGTTTCATCTTTGCTGTTGTTTTTATCATTTCCTTCTTCTAGATTCCCTCCAATAAAAACTCACATTGACAACTTCATTGATGACCACCACAGACACCCAACACGGGGCTCTCAACTCGCCCAGGGTCCAGATTGCGTTACTGGGCCGGTACCGGACTGGAGGTGGCCGACGCAGCCCCAATCCATCTCCCGCCGGAGCCCAGTGACGGGAGCAGCTCTTGCCCACTCCGCAGCTCCGAGCACACTCAACAAGATGGATTGGTTGGCCAACTCACCAAAGGAGCCAAAGCATGCCGTTAAGAGCCCGCGCACCACTTGGCTGCTCATATGCAAACTTTGATGAAAGAGGTTTTTCTGGGAGCGATGAATTAGGGCTCCGCTGTGAAATTAGATTTGTGGAGAAACGCGCGCGAGCTTTAGCGGTATAGCATTGTTTCCACGCACTCCCCATGGTAATTATAGGTGAAGGGGAATGATGGTGGTAATGATGGAAATGAATGGCAGGACTAAGCGTGGGGGATTGGAACAGAATTTGGAGATTTGAGGTATGGTTAAGAAAGATTGGGCAATCTTTTAAACAGTCAGATTAACACTAGCAGAAAATAACCCTTGTAATTTGAATATATATAGTACCTACTTCAACTCGTGCAGGGCCTACTGACATCGATGTACAGTAGACGTTTTTACTTCAAATAAAGGTGCACTTTGTAACTTTTCCGGTCCTTATCTCCACAGAGATGTTATTGCCTTTGCCTGGAAGGAAAAATACCTTAAATGTGTGTTACTGCTAGCGGGGTCGCCTCTCCACAGATTTGACAGGTCTGTAACTTGGCTGGGACTTGTCTTCGTGGAACATGGTGGAACATACCATGCAATAACATCTCCATGGAGACAAACAGGTGGTTGACAGTCAAGAATTTGTTTGAGAAGCGTAACTATACTAGATAATATCGGTCCTTTTGGGATATTTCAAATCAGAAGTCGAGTAAAATATATTATGATCGTCTATGTATAACTGCAGCGAAGATTTAGACATTTCTTAAGGCAAGGCATGAGTGCAAAAGTAGAATTTATACATCATGAGCCTCCGTACAGTATTTCAAAAGTTACTGCATCGTGAGTAAAGTCAATAATGTGGCAATACTGCACCACGGAAATGTTGTTCTGCTTATGTGGGGAAATATTGCAGTTAATGTTGATATCATGAATACTTTGTTAATCATTTGAGTCTATGCTCCTACAACAGGTACCTCCAAACATTACAGGATCATCTACAAATAAACAGCTGCGTCGTTCCTCGTCCTAAAAGAACTCATATTACGCTATTTTCTGATCTATGGAGTTGTGTTTTGTTTCATTCTCACATGTTTAACACACAAACCTTGTGTGTCTAGGCTATTTAGGCTTCCCATCTCTAGTAATGAAAAGGTAAAAGGAGCTATTGACTTGAAAACTACTGCGTCATGACATCACAAGGTGGAACAGAGCATTTTGAGCTTTGGAGATGTAGACAAAATAATTAGGCACGATAACTTAAACATGCGTGAATGAAACGAAACACAACTCCAGGTATATTTTTGAAGAGATTACAACATTATAACATGGCTTAAATCTCACAAAAGTCAGTTTTGCGTAATATAGGACCTTTAAAACCAAAATCCACCATTGTCCATCTTTGTTAGCTGAGCAGTGTGGTGAAAAATGTATGGCTGGAGACGATCAGACATGCAACAAACAAATGGGACGAAATCTCCTTAGCGACGAAATAAATCTTGTGGAAAAATAGTCCCATCTTCCGAAAACGCTCCAAATTGGTGGGTACTTTAAGCCGATACAGTCGGGATCCCGCCTCCTCCTCTCTCTGACCCGAACCTTAACCGGCGGCATGAACACTGACAAATTTGACAAAGGGAATTTGCTCAAAAAACACAGCCTCTATTTGGTCAGCCAAGCGGCAAATATGTGGGATGATATGGTTTATTAGGCAATCCATTTCTCCACAATAGTGAGGCCATCTGCAAAGGTTAGCATGCATAAGGTTGGTATGGCAAATTCTATCTAATCTTCCTTTTCGGAAAAGGGGGGCTCGGCACGAAAAACTCACTGGCACATTTTTCATGTACGTACGATTTGGAATGCAAATAGAATAGCTGATGAAAGAGGTGACCTTCTAAGTGCGGAGCAGCGGGGGCTTGGTGGAATATGCAGAGGCGGTATAGAATAGAAAAGAATGAGTTACTGCCACTGCCACCTCAGCTGCATTGTAATATACGAGTGTGGCGCCGATACAAGTGAACCCGGCCTCAAGAACATCTAGGTTAATCTGCACGGATGGCACATCATGTACTCAATGTGAGAAAAGAGCTGGCGTGCAGAATTATATGCCTTTATGCACCGGGAAGGCCTCCAATGTCAAACAGAATGCACTGCAAACAAAGGATTCCTCCACCAGGGATGAGGATTACTGTTGTTTTATGATTCATAGAAAAACGTGTGTAAATCTGTACCTCACATTGTCCAGTTTGGTTTTCATACGCACCTTGGGTTTGTTGATCTTCAATCCATGAAGACCCGGAACTGGAGTTTTGTTTCCCATTCACAGAATTTGAGCCTTTTTTTTTTCGACTTGATGTAGTAAATGAAAGTGTACATTCATATGGGATTGGCAAGTAACATAAACCCACTAGAAGCACATATGCCAGGCCCAAAAATGAGGTACTTAAACTGACTGTTGTCCAGACTGTACCACTGGGCCAAGTACTGATTCTGTTCATGTGTGATTTGGCAGCAACCTATATACAACCAGAATCTAGTCAGACAACTTAAAGATGAACATGCACCTCAGCTGTTGACATTAGATTGAAACATTCTGAAGTTGTTATAAGCTAATTTCCCCCTAATAATCCAAATAAAGGATGTAATTGGGCCATTGGATGCTAAATGTTCACTTAAGGTTGCACTAAATTCTAGAAACGTGAAAGAAGTTTTTGACAAATTGAAGGGTTGTTAATCCACTGTCAGAGATGATGAACAATTATTCTCCAACATCTTACATCTGATTCATGTGTTGAAATGATTATAAACTGTCAAAAGAAATGACATTCAAAATCTACAGACTGTGTCCACAAAACATGTTGTTTTCTATATTTCTGTGATTGAAACACTAAAGTGAATCCAAATCTCTTTGAATGATAGGTTGCATATGCCTTCCATTGTAAAACTTGTACCACATTGCTTCAAATGTCAACAACACCAGGCTGAAACAAGATATTTTTAGACCCAGCTGGGCAATATGTCAATAGGGAGCCTGTTGTCACGCGCCAAGCGCAAACTTGAACACATAGACAAATGAGTGAGGTGCCGCATGCTCATCGGGCCGTGCATGTTTCATCTGTAGCCAGCTTTGGCAGAGCAGTCATCTTCATTCCCTTTGTCCTTAGCGCGCGGGGTAATCCGTCAGACGGCAGACATGTTGGAGAGGTCCGGCTGGTCTACTCAGTCTCACATTTGAATTGAGAACCCCAGTTTCAGTCCCAGTTATACCGCCGGCCGCAATTGAGAGTGAGTGAGCTGTCCTTGATACATATTACTGTCCCGCTATGATGGAGCTTGTGCCGTAGCACCACAGAATGGGGAGAAAATTGAGCACTTGACTTTGCGAAAGGGGGTTGAAATCCCACTACCGCGTGTATGCATTTTCCTCTGCGGGTTTTGGCAATGGGACACGCTTCAAGTGCGTTCTTTATGTCGTGCTCAACCATACGCACAGGGGTGATTAAGGTGGTATTTGGAAGTTAGCGCAAATCCACTTTTGTTGTTTCACTTGGTAAGAGATTACTCATTGAGACCAACTTTATTCAAATTGAATGAGGGGTGTGAGCGAGTGATTGAGAAGGTGCTTGGTAGCCCTCGGGTGTTCAATTCATTTTACTGTAGGTTTGAATGTGTAAATACTGTAGAACTTAAATAAACATGTAAATGCCTATACAGTACACGCGTATCATCAGAGTTCAACGATTTTAATGGTCAATACTGGCATTTCAAACATAGTATCAAAAATCAAAGTAGCAAACAACAAGGCTGTAAAAGTGACAGTTATACAGAAGTGAAGTAGGTTAGGCAGTTTAGCATCAACCAGAAGGTAAAAGGTTTGAACCCCCACAACAGTGCAATTTTACTATAGAACCACAAGGACATTGACCTTGAAAATGCCATTTCAAATATATTTTGGGGGGAAACATGGATAAGAATCTGTGCTGTTAGAAAGTCAATGGGACAAAACGCAGTGTTATGGGCCATTCTGTGTCTAACAAATCAAGACAGAAACAAAAAAATGTCTTAGTGGTATACTATGACTTTTTATTTTTTGGACGGTTTTCCACCTGCTTATCTCTATGGATATGTATTTGTTAGTTTGCTAAGAAATTTCCATAATGTGGCATTAAAATTATATTTCTCCATGCAATAAAGCAAGTGATGGACCAGTTACGTGTCAGATCTGTGGAGAGATGCTGCGAAACAAACAATGAATGTTTAAGCGATAAGTACTGTAATATGAAATTAATTCTAGATATAGATATGTTTAATGCAATAATGTGGAGCATTTCAGACCGAGCAATACCATCCACGGGGACCAGCAAAGTTACATAGTGCACCTTTAGCTTGCGTTATTCAAGAAGAAAACCTATGTATACTTGAACAAACTTGCAAACTTTTCATCCCTGCAAAATGACTTTATCTGCAAAAAAAGGTAAAAATCATAACCACAACCAATTGGACAGTCATGAATCAAGTTTGTCCATCAACAAATCCCGCCATTTCACACTGCGTGACCTTCCTGTGTGTAAGTTAAGCGAGCATCTTATTGTTGATGGCTAAATCAATAGAGATTTGACACAGAGCAGTGGAACACGGCTGTCCAATGAGAACAGTTCCTCCCCTCCTGGTCCGGTCCACCTGCGTTACATCACTGGAGTATTCATCACCTGAGCGGGCCCCGTCAGACACTGGGGATGGGCCCTTAGCTATGCTCTGATGGAGGGGCCCGATTATGATGCATGTCGATCACTGCGGCAAATATTGACATGGAAAGTGTGTGAGAACATCCCCTCGGCTCATAGCGCTGCGCTCCCATACGGCCTGCTTTACTCGCCGTGACTACACATCCGATCGCAACATAAAACCCACGGCACGGAGCGGCCAACAGGCGTGGAGACAGACAGGTACATGCCCCTCCTACTCTGTCTGTGAAGAGTGGAGGTGTCTGGGTCTTCAGTAGAATCTCGACTCATTAATAAAGTCACGTTGTAAAAGCTTGAACACATGCGAAAGTACAGAAGGAACATTAAAGAGGACATATTGAGCAAAACTCAACTTTTTAACCATGTTTGAGCAATCTTTACTCTCCTTTATTCAAGACGTCATTGGTCCAAACATTCTTGTCAAGCCCTACTCCCCGTACATGCCCACTGCTCTGTACCGACTTTACTCTTCATTCATGTATTTATGTAACCATTTTAGAACAGATAAAAATATATCCACTGTTCCCAGCCTTGATCTGTAGCTATCCACAGGAGAAGACGTCAGTGTGACTCAGAAGAGCTGCACTTTCTTGTGACGTGATGATTACGGTAGCCGTAAAGGGACATACGGGAATCAATCAGCAGTTTTTAACACGAAAGACAATTTTTTTTTATTACGTTATTTTAAATCAATTGCAATTTGGATATGCAAAATAGGGAATATCGATCCTCGAGTGTGACTATATTGCATTGAAAAGCATGTCTTTTTTAAAGGACACTAATGTTGTCTTGAAGAGCCTAGATTTGTTTTCTAGACAGTGTGCTGTGAGAATCCCTCAGAATACATCATCCCCTTTACATATAATACACAATATGAAAATCTTCACGCTAAGTACTTCATAAATGTAGAACAATACTGGAAGAAGGTTCAAGGGCATCAGTCACCCCACTTTGTCCCTGAAGAATGGGTTAAATGCACAGGACCATAGGATGTGTAACAGTAATATTAAAATAGACTTGGTAGAAACAAAATAATTGGGGGAAGCAATTATTAAGTTGTTTTTTTTTCTTTGTCCTGGCAGTTTTAATGTTGAGTTTCTGCCTAGAATAAATGGAGACACTTTGCACCTGCAGCCGTTGGTCTCGGGCCCTGATCCTTATGTACCTCTATCACATTTCTATTGCTTCTAATCCAATTGAAGTTTATAACATAACATACCTCACAGTCGTACATTTAAGAGGCCCACGGGAAGTTGTCCAGAACAAACCATCCCGATCAATTGTTTCTTATTAGCCCAGCCGAGTGAAACCTAGCCAGGCTTCCTCCGGTCCGCCGAGGTGTGCATGCGCACGCTGATTGGATAACGCTGTTTATTTACTTAAGGCTGGAAGAAGAGGCCATTTCCCCCGCTGCCACACTCTTCTAATAGTGCGTCTTAACCACCTCACTGGCTCCTGTCCGCACCTCTGCACCCTGCGAGTCCCCAGGAAACAATCATGATGAAACAGTGTTAGCTTTCACCAAAGTGTTCTGTCAGAGAGGACACAGCGCCGCCGAAAGAATGGGGGGAGGCGCTAATGACAGGTGCGTCTGTATATTCCTCATCCTACATAGAGTGAGCGGGGAACTGCCAGGTAGCCCACCCAACCGTGACTTTACAACTAATCCTGTTTGTAAGTTATTATTTATCTTGGGCAAACTTTGTCAAACTGGGGCTTTGATTTCTCCCCTTGAGTTCCCTCTCGTGGCCCGCTCCCGCACATGCTCCCCACATAATTTATGACTGCCTCTGGTCCTGATGACAGATTATTAAAAGTAGAATTAGTTTTTTGCTGGGGATTTTTCCTTTGGGAATTGGGAAGGCAGGGCTCTGAGAGGAAGGTCTCTGACGAGGTCTCCATTACTAATAGAAGCAGCTTTTTTTTCCTCCCCGTGTGATGGTGAGGCGAGAAGACTAATGATTTGAATTTACTGTGGCACTTGTCACGTGGTGCGAGAGCCGCGTGGAGGAGAGGTTAACTTCTTCCCTGTGGAGAGCTTTATTGGATTGTTTAGCAGCAGAAGGATAATGTTTTTGTCATAGACTGTGCTGCCTGTGCTGCTGGGCTGGAGGAGGTTACTGCAGTAGCAGAGGAACAGAGTGGAGACAGGCACATGTACAGTATCTTTCATGTGAACAACACAAGATAAGAGCCCTGCTTTCTCTTATGACGTGACTGTGCTGATAAAAGGTGAGGACAGAGCTGCAGATATTCGCCCTAACGACTGATACAAACTTGTGTTGGAGTGAAGTTAGTGCCAGCTCCTCTTATCAGCAGTAGCTGTGCAGCTCCGCCTGTTTGCTGACACACAAAGAGCTGGAGCTTTCACCTGATGGCCGTTTGGAGCCTGTTCCCCAGCGTGTGTCTGCAGCCTGGGAAGCAGAGGGGAGTCTCAGCACAGCTGAGAGGCTCGGCTTAATCTTATGCATCATTAAGCACTCAGCGGCACGCCGCAGCTCCTCATATACATCATCCACGCTTAATAAACATAATGATGACATAAGATGTAATTCCAGATGAATTTTCATTTTATAGGGAAATGGAGAATTCCTGTAGAAAGGAGGGGAGAAAGAAAAGAGCTACGAAAGAGGAGAGAAAAAGTAAATTATCGGGGAAGTACAGAATAAATGATGTTTTTGCTCTCCAAGATGGATTGTGGGGTTGTGAGGGCAGTAGAAGTGGGAGAGTGGTGTTGAGGGAGGGCCTGGAAGGTGAGGGGCACGGGGCCGCAGTAGTGCTGGCCCCTGAGTGGAGGGGGGCACGGGGGACAGGGGCTTTGAGGGAGAGAGAGAAAAATGTTGGTCATTCCAAGTGTTTTAATCGCAGCGCTTGATGGACAGGCTGAGAGGACCTAAGGTGCGGCCATCCATCATAGAGCGGCTAGAATGGAGGAGAGAGGCTAGAGTTTCCGAGGGGCTCACAGGCTTTGGGGGAAATGGGATTCTGATGTGTGTGTGAGAGAAAGACGGCACTACACAGAAAAGGCCAATGAGGGCAGGAGGCCAGATTAGCAGCTCACGTCTACATCATGCTGGGAATGAGATTGTAGTGTTCATCCTAATAACCCCAGTGCCATGCTTCACCTCAGCTGCTGCTTCAAATGGGACCTTCAACATAACACGAGCAAAGTCAAATTTCTCCTAACCCACTTGAGAATACATATGAAACAATACTCCACCAGGACAATGTTATTCACCAGTTCTACAAAGCCCTTTATTCTCCTATAGCCTGCATACATGTTGTTTATGGATGGCAGCCATGTTGAAAATGACATACTCACTACGGGGGCAGCAGACTGGTCCGGCCCAGTGCACTCTCTCTGAACCCGGGCTCAGACGACTGCTCTGGATGACGTGGGGTCCAGACAGGCCTCCGACAGAGCAGCAGCAGCCAGCCTGAAAGAGTCAACACCAGGGAGGCACGGAGGATACTGACTAACACACGCAACAACTTATCATGTCAGCTGAATTCCAGGCAAAATGAGCTACGTGATGTTCTGTCTGGCAGGGGTGAGATAAAAACTTCAAGACTGCAAATCAAGATACGAGAATAGTGCAGTTTGTCCAAAAGGAAAGTCATAGATTTCACAGATAATTTTAGAATCGCTTCACAATCTAAAACTGGTAAGCTAGCATGATATCAGCGATGTAAGCAAATCAGATTGTAAAGCTAATTTTAACTGGTAAAAAAAAAACCATAACCATTACTTTAATTATTATTAATTTTGTGTCAGCTGATTCAAGACTTTTTGTGGTTAAAAGCAGTCACAGTCACAGTTAGAATTTAACTATTTAATATACAGTACATGATATTATGACTCTCACACTGAAGTCTCAAACTGACTTTGTAAATGCTACAACATCTTGGTAAATTGTCACATATTTATATGGGCCTCTTCCACCTTTAAGGCGCTCAAAGCTCTTTACGCCAAGGAACACCTCACCCATTCATACACCAGTGTACACAGACACTGGGAGAGATATTAAATTTCAGACTCGTGATTATCGTGACCAAAATATTTAACGATATTATCGCCATAATTATTAATTTGTAAACGTTCCGACGGCCCGGGTCTACCTTTACAACTCTACAGTAATGTACATGTACTTCTGCGTCACCCACACAAACAATCTACACATCAAATGAAAGCTATGGCTCTCCTCTTTTGCGTATATGCAAATAATTTGCACATGCACTATCACCACAGTGCTGACAGGAAAGATGTTTTTACAGAAAAGCCAAAAATGCGGATTTGGACTTCACTCACCTTTGAGGCTCTGATTCTGTCAAACATCAACATATTCCACAAAGTTGGTCTCATTCGTTCCATACAGGTCCAGAGAATATAACCCACTGAAGAAATCATGTTCACAAAATAAGTTAATTCCTCCATGTCCAATCTGCTGCAGGAAAGTATTCCACACATGAAATCTGTTCCATTACTTTTTTGCATTTCTTTGGTCGATTTCAGGCTTAATAAACTTTAGACAGCGCCGACTTTTGTTTCTCAGTGCTAAACACACTGACTGACACCAGTGTTGTCCAATAAGGTGGAGGTTGTGTGTCACTGGAGCCGCAAACAGCGAATCAGTGCTACATGTGACTGAAAGTTTACGCCCCACTCTCCCCCGTGTAGAATCAACCAATCACATCACACATGTTTAGTGACGTTTTCTCCTTACAGCCAATGAGCAGCGGAGCACGTGTGCGACATGCCGAGATTTTCCATAAACAGACGCATCTTACCGAGGGTGCGTGATGCGCGAGCATTCTAGGCGCTGTTGTTTTGCTTCTAAACATGATGGCCGTGTCTCAATCACCAAAAATTCACCAAAGTGCCCTTAAATGCGCTGTTCGAACAGCGCATTTAAGTCAGGCGGGTACTTCGACCCGCACTTCGAACAGTAGATTGAACGGTGCATTTGGCGAATTGGGACATGGCAGATGAAACGGACAAAACAAAGGAAGTACACGATCGAGGACACTGTGGATGTTTGTACAAGTTAAACTAGAGGCATCTCTGACCCTGAGCGGTTCGTGTCAAAGAGTGAAGATGACTGTGGACTCAGGAGGAGAGGAGCTTATTTTTGATGGATTGGATGCTGTTCTTGATCGGTAAGGGTGGTTTATTCTGCTATTGACATGATTGTAGGTAAATATATATCGTGTGTGTCGGTAAAATGCTGTTTAGCTGCTACACACAACACAATCTACATTCAATAGTTTATGTCACTTACGATGAATATTTTCACCTCAAGTTTGTCAAACAATGCAGGATGTTTCTCTCGTAAATGCGCGTGCAAGTTGCTCCTGTTTTGCCCACGGACCTGCAACTTTTTTCGGCAGACTCTGCCACTAGAACAGACACAGATGTCATTGCTATGACAGAGGCCCCCCCTTGTGAGCAAACACCAAAACTAGCATCTAAACGTTGTATTGAAACCAGAAACGTGAGGCAGTCTGGTGCTGTAAAGAGGATTATAATCGTGCGCGATGATCACGATTATTAAAAAATGCCACTAACGAGTAATTGCAGACCTATCGCGATTAACGATATTATCGTATGTAACCTGGATATAAAACGGTAATGGTAATAATACAGTGAAAAAAGTTCATAGGATAAGTTACAATTTAAAAAGGTTAAGAAAGTATAAATAAATTCATAAGTGTGTAAATATTGTTAAAAAATATTTAAAGTCTATTTCATTTGTTAGATAATATCTTTAAGAAAAAAAAAACAATTGAAAGCACCTGGAAATAAGTTAAAATGATGTAAACCGTATATTGCAGTAAATATATATTTTATTTATTTTATTTTGAAATTCCACAGGAAGTGCCATATGTGCGTACTACTTTTATTGTCTTATCTTTGTATTAACTTGATATACGTAAAACCGGAAGTGCATGATGTAACACTTGTTAGCTTAACATTGAAAAAAAAGAAAACACAACAGAGATAGAGAAACGTGTCTCGCATTTTGAGGATAAAAATTAGGTTTTTTGGACTGTTAGCTCGACAGTTTGTATAGAGACCTATGTTGCATTTGTTTGGAGAGTAAAGGAGTGTTTTTCAGCTCGAAGACAAACCTGCACTCGCAAATATTTAATTAAGTTAAGTCGCTAGCTCAAGTTTTAGCATCTGCTGGCTAAGCGGGTGTGTGCGCATCTGAGGAAAGCTAAGTTAACACAACGTGCTAGAATATATTTTCTCGTGTTCTTGGCCTGAGGCACGAAGATTTTGAACTGAGAGGAGCTTAAGACTTTTGAAAGTGAGTTTGCCAATGTTTTGCCGGACCGGTATATGTGAGAGGAGCGAAGCAGAGAGGACCAATGGACGTGACCGCCCGTGATCTTGGGAGAACGAGGACCAGGGGACGAGACCACGCCGCCATCTTAGGACACACTGTTGCCTTCTTCCCAGACTAGCTATGACCTTCTAAAACCAGGTACTTTTGGATATATTTTTGTTTGGCTCGTAGAGTGAAGCGGCCACTAATTTTTGGTGTCTAGGTTCCCAAGCATCGCTCAGGCCTGCAACAGGGGGTTTATAACTGCAGTACTTACCTGATGCATGTGTGCGTGTGTTTGGTGTGTGGATCCATTTTGTTCTATGCAGTTAATGGTGTTTGTTATATTTTCAGAATTTGCTAACTCAGTAAAAGTTAAAGCTTAATATTTTAAATCTGGGTTGATCATTTTCTTATTGACAGTGTGTGATTAAAGGTGCTATTAACTTAAAGGGTAGGACGTGATATAAGTATTAGACTTAAGAAGCAGTAAGTATTTTATAATCTATATTTAAGTTATTGTTAAAGGAGTTGAATAGGAACTCAGGGGCCCTCACCTTATTACACTGGGTTTAGGTGGGCTACACTATATTGTCCCATCCCTAGGAGCGAGTGGAGGTTAAGTGTATTGCCCAAGGAGACCAGGTCACAACACAACTTCTGTGGGAGCTGGAATCACTTCACCAACCTGTGACCACTCAACCAGTGATGTTTAAGTCAAAGGCGGGATTCGAACTGCCAGCCTTCGGATCAGAGGACTAATACTATAGCTACTGTCGTCGTTAACACACGCTAACACCTCGCTAACACCTCGCTAACACAGACCAAATTGTCCTTTCAGCCATGTACAAAAGGGTAATGCTCTATTTAGGTCTAAACCTAACCAAAACCGAGATTCAACATCTGAACATCTTTGGGCTCTGTACTCTCTCAAGGTCCAGACAGGCCACATTTCAGGAACCCTTCACTTTAACATGAGACACTGTTTTCATTCATAAATTTACTAATCATAACAGACAGTGCAAGGTGCAGTCTTAAGCAAAATGTAGTTTATACATATGTTCCTCTCAGGTGTTTAAAAGAAAAGTAAATAAAAAAAACAAACACACCATTTTCTAAATTTCTAAAATGCAGTTATCCATGAGCATCTACACTGACGAGGGAGCCGTGCCGTCATGGCGTAATAGTAACTAATAGTAAATTCACTATTTAAATTTGAATTAGCCCCACTTCCGCGTTTCTCTTACCATTTGGAGACGGAGAAACTATTTAGCTTCTGCCAGTGCATCCAGCTCGGTCTGATGGGACAAGCAGCATCCCATGTACGCTTCCAGCTGGACCTCTTCCCAGACTGCCATGCCTGGTTAATGTGGCCATTCTGTGCTGCCAAAATTAGAATTCATGGTTTACATTAAACAAACAAACAAGAAAACACGAAAAACAATGGCGCTGGGTTGACCTTGCCCTAACTGAATTTGCCCGAACCAATTCTCCAAAATGTACGCTAACTGTTTATGGACTTTAAACATCATGTCCACTTATTTTAGGACATAAATCTCATTTCGACGTGCACACTGGCGCTCTATCCCATTTTTAGTGTCTTAAAAATGTGAAAAATACACTTATTTTATTTTGTGACATTTTTGCAGTGATCCAACGTTATTCCTCACTAATCTTGTGCATTCCGAGCATCCTTATTCACCATGATGAGTTTTCACAGCTTTAAGAGTAATGTCACAGTAATGCTAACTGCAACTAGCATGCTAACAGAGTACCTTCTGATTCTTGGACAAAAAAACACACCTTAAAGGGCCCATATTATGCTATTTTCTGATCTGTTATAATGTTTCCTCATCAAAAACATGCCATAAGTTGTGTTTTGTTTCATTCCATTCACACATTTGACACACTAACCCTGCATATTTGTATAGCGTTTTTCTCTCAAAACACCTTGTGATGTCATCATGTGGTAATACAGGAAGTGTAACCATGACATTCTAACATGGCTAAAAGTGTGTCGCAGGAGTCAATTTAGCATAATAAACAACACATTTGAGTGGTTTATAAAATACATTTGTACTAAAGTAAAATTAATTTCACTCAGCTACACAGAAAAAAACGTGTACAGCCAGTCTAGCCAAATAGTCAAAATCTTATCTTTTCAAAGGAGTCTTGGGTGATCCAATTGGGGACGTTAGCAGACTCCCCCCAGCTCTCTCCTCTGGTGGCCTGCATTGCACAAAGGCATTTCTGGATTCCAACCTCAGCATGTTCGGGGCCGCTGGAGCATGCCCAGCAGTGTGCCAAGGTTAGATGGGTGCCGAGGGTGCTGCTAAACAGAAGCCCATACCCCAACTCTGTCCCTTAATGCCCAACGCAAACTGCAGCCACATAAAACAAAACAGTGGAAAGCCGATGCGGACTCCAGGAAGTGCTGTGAACATGTCAGTAATGTTTATAGCACGGAATTACCTTTTCGGAATGAGCGGGAAACAAGGGATGTGATGGTGATAAAGTTGTCCAGATTGAGGTGCTTACAGCCTTGTATGACCTCACAAACTGCAGTCGGAACTTCATTATTCGGTCTAAAATTTGTAATAACAGGTGCACCGTGTAACTTTTCTGGTGGAGATTCTGCCATCTGCTTGTTACCATGGCACTGTAATTGCTTTGCCTGTAATGTTCCACAGTATGAAATCAAACTTATATATTTCCATAGTGACAAGCAGAGAATGCCAGGCCAAGTTACAGGTCAGAGGACTCATTTATAAGGCATGTGTAATCTCACACTGAGAATACATGACCCCACTCACTCTAAGAATACATATTTTTCAAGAATCTTTGAGCAATAAACATACCTGCAATTTAATAAATGCAAGATGGATTAGTTTACCATCCTAGGAAACATTTCAACATTCAGTCAAAATTTCCAGTAAAGGTTCCTTCTGTTGTTTACTCAACCATCACTGCCCAGCCCCAGTGTCCCGTGTACCTGGACCAAAGCCACTGACATCCATTCTAACTCTGAAATATAACCACGCATACTGGTGTTGTCAAAGCTCATCACAGATGATTTTGAAATGTGGTAAGTCTTTCGTTTGATTCAGGACCCATAGTCACATGCCAAAACTTCATAATGAGTGAGAGTGAGAAACAGTGCAGTAGTCTTATATGATGTCCCTCCAGTAGAGCCTGTGTTACAAGAACTCTGCACAGACAAGTGAGTGCTGGGACCTGCACATGTGCTCTGTGCTCTCATGTAACAGACTGCAGTGACTGTTGTGTGAGTGTATAACTCACAGATCACATGTGTGTTTGTGCTGTTGTCTTAGTGAGTATAACTCACAGATCACATGTGTGTTTGTGCTGTTGTCTTAGTGAGTATAACTCACAGATCACATGTGTGTTTGTGCTGTTGTCTTAGTGAGTATAACTCACAGATCACATGTGTGTTTGTGCTGTTGTCTTAGTGAGTATAACTCACAGATAACGTCTCCATGTGTTTGTGCTGTCTACAGAGCTCTCTCCCTGTGTGTCTGCGCAGGCTGCTCCTGGCACCAGGCGCAGATTACATCGTGTTTCCCAAACTACTAAAAGTGTCAGGGCCTGTCTGCTCTGCTTTTATATAGTGTTATTAATGTGAGCCCGCACCGCCGCTCGACCGCTGTGTCTGCGTGCCCGCGTGCTTGTGTCTAATTAAACCATCGCTGCTTACAGAAGCAGAGAATGGCTTTGCAAGATAGGAAATAATAATTGCAAATATTATCATTATTATTTTCACGGCCTATAGAGAAGTGACATGTGGTTAGGGACCATATTTGAACTGTGAATTGAGAACGCACTGATAAACCATAAGGGCCAACACAAACAATTACATAACTCGTGACCAGAGGCTCAGAGCGTCCTCAGCTGTAGTGTCGTGTACACAGAGACGCTACAGTGTTTAAGTTCTCCAGGGTTCAGTTCAAGTCAGGACATTTTAATACAACAACACTTGATTACAGCCAACTACCAAGATACTAATTAGACAGTTATTCCCCAACATCAATAGTATCTATTCCTTGTATCTATTTTGTGTAGGAATACTCCTGAAATATTGCATATCATCATTATCACTTTGTACTGTGTATTTGGAGGCTTCTTAAGGTTCCCCATATTATGATTAAGTGTCATTTTAAGCTTTTAACCTGTTATATACACCCAGTATGATATATACTTGTGATTTAGTTAATTCATGCACGTATAAAGCAGTATATTCAGTATATCTCCTCACCTTGTGACATCATGAGGTGGTGCCTGCTCCTTTTTTAAACTCCGCACACCTTCAGCAAACCTTTCAGTATTGCATTTAGTCTTACCACATTATTACGTATTGCTACTTTTTCATGTAAATACCTAAATGCCATATTGTCTAAAAGCAGCCTACTCATTTTATTACATTTATAAATGGAGTTAGTCTTGCTATTTGCTAACAGCAACTATCATGCTAGCGGCAAAACTCAGCCCTAGACTCTGAAAGTTCTGAAAATTCATTGCTGTCAATAATTAGGATGCTAGAAATGTGTTAGGAGGTGAGTGAGGAATAACTTTAAACCGCTCCAAAACAATTAAAATAACTAGTTCTGTTTTTTCACTTTTTAAAGATGTCATGTCATGTACAGCACCTTTAACGCCTGACCTCTAGACTATACTGTGAAAAAACAGTTTTGAAATCAAAACAAATAGTAGTGAACGGAAAACTCCTTTGCTCACATATTACTTCAGACCTTGTTGAGTGCAGCTAAATCCATTTATCCACGTGTTGTGTGGATAAACATTTCTATCGGGATTTACTCTTGACCAAGGTCCTGCATTGTGTATCCTCTCCCTGACAACTCTGGCTGTACTGTGCCCTCCATCTCCCTGCCGGCCCCCCCCTGTCTTAACCTGAAGAATTATGTGCACCTTGTAAGGCATTTATCACCCAAAAACCAGGAAGTGCACTGTTAGCATGCTAGTTCTTACCGTAACAGCAAACACCGCGCTGGAAAGTTCACTTATGAACTCACTGCAGTGCAAAGCATTTTAAATTGGAATAGTTCTGTTTTTATATCTAGTCAAAATCAGCTACAGCTATTTTAATATGAGAACTTTAGCTAGTACTATGGCACAACGGATTTGGAAACTTTGACCATTTACTTACCTTCTACCATTCACAACTTGCAGTAAACTGAAGACCCTCACTGTTCACATTAGTCCAGACCTCGTTCGGCGCATCATTTATCGACTAGGTGTGTGGATCTACATTTCTATTTGGATTTATTCTTGACCAAGGTCCTGCATTGTGTATCCTGTCTCCCTGACAGCTCTGGCTTGGCTAGCTGTGCTGTGCTGTGCCCCCCTCTCCCCCGCCAGCCCCCCTGTCTTAACCTGAAGAATTATGTGCGCAGATAATTAGCTCTTATAGGTACACTCTCCATTTCTCCACTCCACTGGGCACATCATCTTCCTCGCCTCTTTATTGTTTGGTTTGCTTTGTCAGATCGATGTCTTGCTACTGCGTAACCAGCACTCATATCTCGGGCTGCATAAATCACAACAAGGTTTCTGTCGCTCGGGAGAGGGTGCCGTTGCTGTGGCGTTTTTTATTTTTTCTATTTTTTTGTTGCTAGCGTGCACGCTCCCACACGGGCACGCGCGCACATAAACAAGTGGGTGGACCAACAAACTCCATTCACCTCCGCTGTGTCCTTCCACTCTCCCCGGTACCGCTGAGTGACCAGTCAAGAGGAACCCATCAGATTATCCTCCGCTGCCGGCCTAGGGGTGCGGGGTGGACGGGGATGGTGCCAAACAATGGAGACGGTGCACGGCTGGGACAAACAATAGATGCTTTATCGCGGCAATCAACAGGAATGAGTCAGTTGTTTATCAGCTGCTGTACAGTAAAACGCAGTACAGAATTAGACGGAGGGGTGGGTGTATAGGTTAGGTAAGAAAATATGCAAATCTGAAACACTCATTTTAACGTTAGGAATTTACCAACTGTCTATAATCACCAATGTTTGACGCCGTTATGTAAAAAGATTATTTTAAAGTTAGCTTACTGTATCCAGAGAAGTGAGCAGTGCATAGAGTTACTGATCAATGTGTTAACGATATGCAAAATTTTTTAAATGTGTGTATCATTTTTAAAACAATACCAAAATGCTGCAAAAAGAGCATATTAAACGTCACCTTTTGTTCTATTCTTTCAAATATTTTGTGTTTTTTGTGGGTAATTTGACAGTACGGCTTCACCTAATACATTTAAATGCAATTTTTAGCTTGTGTCACATGATAAAACATACTGATCAATTTTCTCCATATTGTTATCGGGATAAAATGGAACATTAATTTAAGTCGATATCGCTCATGTCTATGCACGACCAAAAATAAAAAGACGTTGCACATTCAACTTTTGAAATCCCACCTGGCCTCCGTTGGTCGTTTGACACATTCTGAACGTTACAACACCACGTGAGGGTAACCTATTATGAGGTTGATGTGCTAGAAAGAGGGGCTATTATAGAAACATTACAAAATGCAAAGTAAGCTAATTTTTGAGTCCAACAACATAAGGGCCCTAATGTTAGCCCTAATGTTAGCTTTAGAGAACGAAGACTTGCCATAGTAATATTGTTTGAAAAATTATATACTGCACAAAATGTTACAGTACAATAGACATGTCACTTTAATTGATTTGTGGTGTTGTCTTTAGGCTGTACGTGAGCTCAGCGCAACCTTTACTCCGTCACCAAAACCTGCTAGCCTAAAAAAAGTGTATCTAAAGACAATGTGTGCTACAAGAATGCATTGAATCCCCATATTTATACTTCCGTACACTCCCACCGCGTGTCATGGCTTATGCTCCCTGTGCCCTCCCTCGTAATGAATGCCGAAAATGCAAATGGCTTCCCCCGTGTAAAAGTTGACATTGTCTCCTGCGATAAATTTTCCGCTGAGGTAGGGCAAGACAATTTAGTGGCGAATTACAAGCAGCCTCTTTGTCACTTCTCAATTCCATTTACATCCGTAATTAGCCCGGCTCGCATTAGGGACAGAACGACCGACAAACGCCAAGGCAACGTACATACATCTCTACAGACAGGCGGTCGCTAGAATGAGGATTTTTTTTTTTTTTTTATAGGAAGCCGCCATCTCTTCTCCACACAAAGGTGCATAAGCCTTGATTATGGTGTAGGAAATGAGCCAGAAACTCCATCCCATGTGCTAGGACCTCGGGGTTGATCAGCATCCCCGGGCCTGTGTCTCTCCGCTAATGTCATCCTTAACAGCATACTAAACACCGCCGCTTTGTCCACATTAGCTATGCCTGCTAAAATACTCATTTGTCGGTAGCTAGTCATGGCAACAACTCCGCTACTCGACGTGAATGACAGTGCTAAACATGACGGGAATGAGATATAAACAGTAAGATAATTTTAGAAGATGTGGTTGGGGGTTGTAGGCGCGGTGGTAGAAAACTGTGTGCAAAATTAGAAAATATATATGTTCAATTAGCCAAACTTAGCTTATATCAGTAGCATTTGCATTCTTAAATAGAGAAATCCAAGCTTAAACAGATTAACTATTGTAATTTACCTCAGCGACTGGTCCATCATCATAGGACATCATAGGTTACTTTAGCACGTAGCTTTAGCGCAACAAAGCATCAAGCCACGTGCTAATGTTCTCTGTCCAACTGCAAATGGAAATGTGGTATATTTGAAAGCTGCTACCAGAATTGGCTCATTTTCAAATTCTTATGCTAACATGCCTTTCTACCTTGTAGCGTATCTTCTTGTTAATTTGTTTCAAAAAATGTACTGAATACTGGGTCAATGTAACATGTAACTCTTGCTGCAAATACAAGCTACTTAGCAAGATTCTATTGAAATTTGAATTAAATGTACTACTTCAAAACGTGGGTCAAACAGCAGTAACTGAAAAATCACACAATATAAATTTTAGAGGGACAAGTATAATTCATAATCATTTAACCAGTTTTGACAGTCTATTTCAAATTTTTAAACTGAATTATTAACAAAATGATACCAGCTTTAAAGCCCCACACTCCAAATAACTATGATTAAAAATATCGTAGCTAGCTAATATCTGCTGCTTATCCGCATACTTAATATCACTACTCCGACATTAGCCATGCCTGCTAAAACCCTCATTTGTTCCTCTGCCCTCCTCTCCACTGAATGACAGGCCTAAACATGGCACTTCTATTAGACGCCAATAGAGCAATGTTCAGCCAGTCGTGTCCCCTTTCGGAGTGCACGGCTTGTCGGCGAGAGACCCCACAAAGAAGCACGCCGGGTCATATATTACGGTTTACAATATGCGCTTGGTCGCCGTGACAGCGCCGGAACCACTTGGAAGAGTCGGTGATTGGCACATGCTAGCAGCTTCTAATGATGTTGGGCGAGACGCGTGGTGTGAATATTCAGGAGGAAAGGGTGGTGCCGTCTTGATTTTTGCGGCGCTATCTTTTAATGTATACATGCGAACAGTGGGGACTAATAGAGCATGTGGCAGCTTTACAATGCAAGGGATCTGTGGGTGGCCAATTCATTCTGCCAGCTGACTCGGCAGCCTAAATATGCGCTGCCAAACACAGTGTGGGCTGGGTAAATGAATTTGCACGACTTAGGCTTACATTTGATTTAGATGTTGATTTATTGTCAGATGACGCCGCCTATGGTTAATGCATATGTGGATTGACGGTTTGCGTTGAAAGCCCTCATGATTTTAATGATCATGTTTACTGTTTTGGCAGATGCTACAGAACGACTTTATTATGGAATTTACCATTTAGTTTGTTTTATTGTATTAAAAGGGGTTCAGTTTCCTTTCTTTCTATAAAGGTCTTTTTTTAAATTTATTTTGGAGGGCAGCAGTAGCTCAGTTGGTGTTTGTCCACTGATCTGAAGGTTGGCGGTTCGAATCCCACGCATCGCCGATAGAGCGGTTACTCACTCACTCACAGGTTGGTGGGGCAATTTCAGTCTACACAGGTGAATACTGTTGTTGTGTGCTTGGGCAAGACACTTAACCCACCTCGCCCCAGTGTCTGCGTAGTGTATGAATGTGTGTGTGAATGTAAAGCATTTTGAGTTACTTGAGGATGGAAAAGTCCTACATAAAAATCACCATTTTCCAAATAAACATCCACCATTTACATCTCTGAGACATTTCAATAGGGCTAATATCCACTAGGTATTTGTTAGCATATGGCCATAAAGAGATATAGTAATTGGGTAACAGGTGAGATACAACACAAGACTGAAAAAAAGTAGTTTTAGCTCTTAGTTTTTTATATTTCGTCATTACAATAAAGACAATATAAGATGCTACTTCATATGTGTGTAAATGGCAGTAATATTTAAAGGCTCTGCACATAATGGTTTAAAAATGTTTTTCTAATGACATTGTGCAACATTCAGAGACCAGATTGGAGTGATGCCGTCACAGTACAACAAACAGCAACTAGCATGCTAACGTGCACTTCCTAATTATCAGACAAGAAAACAAGAGCTGCTTATACAATGTAGCTGCAATGAGACCAGTTTTTTGCTCATATACATTGGGAAAAGAGTCTTTAATATGGTTTCTGCTTTTGAGTTTTTATTTATATTACTTTTTTGACACAATTGAATCAATATACAAATGCTCCGAACACTAATAAGATCATTTTTTGAGGCGATCAAAGCTGGAATGTTAATTGTTAAGCAGCACATTTGTAAAAACAGTCATACTACAGTAGTTAAGCAGTGAGACTTGTTAGCTTCTGCACAGTGTCCCCATTAGCAGCCATACGTAACACAAAGCCTTTATTTCTAGGTCTTCCAGAATTTCAGAGGTCATTAAGTTTGTCTGGAATGTCCGGCTTCCCTTTGTGCCCAGCTACATGAAAAGCGTTTGTTTACTATTTGCTGCACGGCCAACCAATGACACGACTGACCACCTTTTGACCTTGCCCAATCACGACGCTTGATTTTTTTTTTTTTTTTTTTTTTTTTTTTTTTTTTTAAAACACTCCATGAATGTGTCTTTCTCTCTTAATAGGTCTGCATTCTGGAACATTCTGTTTACGTGTTTTTGTCTTGCCCTAATTGATCGTAATGACCGCTGTTGCATATTTGGACGTCTGCGTTAGCTAGCCAGCCTCTTTGACCCGATATGTTTGCCGTTTTGTTTGTTGTCGCAGAAGTCTGGACACTTTAAATGCGGACTGCGGCGTACATATGACTTTCACACTAGAAAAACACTGTCATTACCCACATCAATCATGTACAGTGCTCCCGACATGTTGCTTTAATGTACCATTTTAAATGCAAAGTCTAGGGGGGACACGAGGCTGCCGGCCCTCTGCTGCAGAAGGTAGGTATATGCTAGCTTCAACCGCTTGTGAAATGTGTACGGAGAGGGGAAGAGGAACAGGATGCATTGTCTTGTCTTTGGCTTGTCATTAGGAGGATGATGTGAAAGCAGTATGGGGTCCGGGGGAAGTATTTATGAGGCTGTAGGAAACTCGTTGGACTGCGGTGATCGCCGGGAGATAATGGGAGCGAATGGGACGCAGCGAGGTGTCCCCACTGCACCAGGCAGACGACAGAACAGCCAGGATAAATCAATGTTGGTCATTTTCCTTTCCGTCTCCGCTAACACAGCGCCATAGCTCCCCCAACACAACCATTTACAGGTTATTATAAGATGCATTACCCCAAAATTCAGTCCAAACATGCTGCCATCCCCCAACACAATGTAGGGAACTGCCGACTTGTATTGCAATTTAAAAAGTGAAACGTGACTTTTTCCATTATAGTTGGAGTTATTTATTCAGTGTTGGCAGTGTGCCAGTTGCATTAAATTGGGCAGGTGTTTATTGCTCCTACCACAAACATCCACACACAACAGTGAAGTTTTCAGCCTTCTTACAGATATTATGCAGGCTGAACTGGCAACTGTCTTGGTTCTGGACATTGAATCCACCTGGCCACATGCTCTCAAAAGTTAAAGGGCCCATATTACACTATTTTATGATCTATGTTATAATGTTGTTTCCTTGTCGCAAACATTCACACATGTTTAACACACAAACCCTGCAAATTTACATGGAATTATTCTCTCAAACAGAAAACACTCTGTTCCACCTTGTGAGGTCATGCGGTAAAACAGGAAGTGCTCCACTGTGTTTAAACTTCATACAACTTCACTAGAGTCATTTGGATGATTTCAGTCCTGGAATTGCCGATCTCTGCGGAACTAAAGGTAAAAGGAGCTGTTAACTTGAAAACTACCACTTCATGACATCACAAGGTGGAACAGAGCATTTTGAGCTTTGGCGATGTAGACAGACTGACTATAAAGCGTTACTCAAATATGTGTGAATGAAAAAAAAACCAAAACACAACTCCAGCTATGTTTTTGAAAAGATAAAATTACTTAGTGCTTCCAAGAGTCAACTTTGTGTAATACAGGAAAACAGAACGTTTAAACAGAACTAATTTGCTTTAGACTTATTTGTGAATCAAGTTAAGGTCACGGTAGGGAAAATTATCCTTTGCATTTGATCCATCCGAGCCGTTAATCTGAATTCACTGCTTCACTGTTTATCCTATATAACACTGTATCTAAGAAATTGCACATATGTATTTTTGTGTATTTGTACATTTTGATTAAAAGAAGCTTAATGCATGGGGTTTATATAGTGATTTTTGGACACTCAAAAAATGCTTCATGTAGCATTATTCATCCACTCTTCACTCGGTGGTGGTGAGCTACTATGTGACCACAGCTGCCCCGATGGAAGTGAGGCTCACACACACCACATTTATACTAGGCAACATGGGTGAAGTGCCTTGCTTAAGAACACAAAGTCGGTTTTTGACACTAGCGCCCCACTGTTCAACATGTTTCAACTCACTTCCAGGAATTATTTTCGAATTGATCGTTCTGGTCTGAAACACCAGAATTTATGGGTCACTGAGCAAAATAAGTTCCCCCAAAGTGCCCCAGAGGGAAGAGTTTTAAAGTAAAACTGTCCTGCCTTTGTTTAGAAGCATAAACATGTGGGTTTGATCCCTAATACAGTCTGTCTGTGAGAAAAATCCACTTTTTGTCTATATCGAAAGAACATTGAGCTCAGTGGTTGTCCATATTTCGAAGCTATGACTAATTGGCCACTGGTGAAATGTACCTCACTTCTGACCCATAGTGGCTCTACCAGAAAGGAAAAGCCAAATCTGCTTCTATCTCTTTACGTAATCCAAAAAGCACAGTACTGAAATCCCAAACAAATTGCCTGTAAATCCAGTGCAAAATGACAAACGGTGTGATGGGACATGACGGCACAGTAGCGCTAATTTGATTGAATTCTGACACCGCCGCTTGAACGCCTCTTCTGGTGACATTGGGAGGCACGCAAACAAGACTTCACCTCATTAAACAGGAACAAACTGAGGGGAAACCGCACTTAGTTATGGAAATGGATTTTAAGCATGCACACCATTACTTGGGCTGACTATATGCCAGAATATGACAAACAGCGGCATCAGGGTCAGGCCGGATGCAACGCCATTAAAAGGGAGTGCGGCTGGAGGTACAAGCTAACCTCCGATGATCAAAAGAGACAACTCATTATAGAAGTATATTGACCTTAAAGATGGCTTAATTTAATAAAGGGAAGCCGCAGAGGTAGGAGTGCGTTTACGGTTGCTCAAGTACAATGCACGGTGCGTATTACAAGCCCGGTTAAAGCAGATAAATGGAGTACGGGTGTAAATGAACAGGCAAACTGAGTTTTATTAGAGAAGTGTGCTTTATTTTTAAATTAAAAGTCCCAATTGGGCGATGTGGTATGACTAAGGCAAAGGGGGGAGGAGTAAAGTTGGTCAATATACGTAGTGCTAAAGCTGAGGAGTGTTTGGGCTGCAGTGCAAATGACAGAGCTATTAGTTTTCTAAAAAGACATTTTGAGATGGCAAACTTGGGAGAAGTAGTCAGTTGGGCTTCGAAATAATTTTACACAAGACATAAGTACGTTTCATCTTAACCATTCAGTAAGAATTCACAATAACTAGTAGTAAGAAACTACTAAATGAAGGGGTTAGGATATTAATGTAGTTACTAAGTCTGAGCCATACTCTATATTTGTTTGTTATGAAACTAGAAGACTAATTACATGTAGTCATAAGTTATTAAAAAGTGTTGCCAAGTATTTCATTTAGTCTAATCTACAATCATTTACAGTGTGTGAAAGTCAAAAAACAGAAAACATAAATAAATGTGTTTCCACTTGTAATTATATTTTATTTTCTCTGTTTATTAGTTTTATAATTAGCGGCTTACTGGGGTTAGGATGGTGTCATAAACTTTTGGTTTGGTTCTTTTATATGGAAAATATACTTAAAATGAACACACAGGGTAAGTGACTTTTTCATACATTTTAGATTTTGTTTACATTTTCTACATATTATCTATATATTTGTTTTTGTGAGCTTTGCATGTGAAGCACTTTGGGCAGCTGAATGTAAATCTGTATAAATAAAATTGAATTGAACTGAATAGTACAGGTAGGTCATTATTATAGCGCTAATGCAGTACCTCGCTCTCCAGCACAGGACTCTCTGTAGATGTAATACTCGTGTGGTATATAGTGCAGGGAGATGTCCTCCATCTTGGTTCTGTTTCCCAAGGTTCTTAAAGGTGACATTGAACAGGATGTGTGTTTATCTCTTGTCTACAAACTAATCTGTTTGCATTACAGCTTGTATTCCAATGGTCCCATTATGTATTAGAAAAGCAATTAACAGTTCATTAAACTACGAAGGTGTTAATACAAGTCATAAGACTAAGCCATCTGTCGGATTCTCTCTCAAGCCCGACTTTGAATCCATCCACTAAACAACGCTTCTAACCAATTAAGGTTAGCCTAGGTAATTGAAATCTGAAAATAGGACATCTTCTGGTGGTGGTCTAATAATAGGGATACATATGGCGAGGGTTTGGAGAGTGATAATGAGAGAGATAGCCTCCTTAATTTGTCTTATAAATATGAGGGAGGAAGGCAGATTGAGGCCTCAGGACATAACATATGTCTGCTTTCACCGCCATACTTCCACACGCTGCGAGAAGAGCTGAAAATACAGTGAAGGGAACGCTCAAACATGTGAGGGACCAGATAAGACGATTCCACAGAACAGCAGTTAATTTGAGTGAAAACCAGACTGCCAAACGTACAGCTCTGTTTGTGCAGAGGGGAGGCACGGCTATAGATCCCATCCAGTGCAGGTTATCTGACAGTGGAGCTGTGAAATATTTACACGAGGTAAAAAGGTGAAAAAGAAGTCCACCTCTGCAGATAACATGTCCAAAATAGCATTAGGTACATGACGTCATTCCCTCAGGATTATGTTATAAGTTATCTATGAGGATTTTAAAATAACATGCCAGGAAAAATATCCCACAGATTGCCAGATAAATAAGTCAAAGGACATAATTTCTTAAATTTAGTATGATGTTAGTCTAAACAAATGGTTGTATAAAGGGTAAATACCAAGATACTGTCAATCATGATCTCTCAAGTCACACAAACAGGGCTGCAGGCCTTTAGATGTTTAGTCAATTAATCGTCAATGTGGTTTTAGTCAACTCATAATTTTATTCGAATTATAAAGATTTATATGGATCACAAAAGAAAAGAGCCATACAATTAGAGAGCTGGACATTAGGCCTGTCACGATAACAAATATTACTGAAGCGAATATAGACGATAGACGATAATATTGAAACCAAACCTTAAAGCAGAATTATCCCCAAAAACTATTCTAAATGTGCAATATTGTAAAAAAAAAAAATTAAGAAAGCATACAAACAATAAATATTGTCCTGAAAAAATGTATTGTTCCAGCTTTCATATATTAAAGTCAATATAGTAATTATCGTGATAGTTTTAAAGCAAATCCTGAAGGTACCCATAAAACGTTCCCCTCACGGTTCAGCTGTTTGTGCTATTGTCTTTCAAATGGGGTCATGTTAATACGACTTTAACATGTGAGCTTCAGGTGACGAACAGTTAAACTTTCACCTGGAAGCAGAAAGTCCAGAGAACACTGCAGCATCAGGTGACGGTGGTCAGACAAATGTTAGCATCCTGTTACAATGTCCAGTGAAACTCAAGCTTCCAGCTACGTTACCGGGTAAAGTGGTAGTATTCACAAACGAAAGTATGACTTGTTGTGTTTTTTTTCTTTTTCAATTCTTGAACACATCTATATCAGCAATTCACAATTTATGAGGAGTACTACAGCATATACTAGTATTACATTGTGGTTGTTTAATCAAAGTTTAAGTAATCCTAAAATGATAAGACCTACTCCTGAAGATTGACTTTACAACCTGCAGGATTTGTCACGGAAATAGTGTTATTTAAGACTATTAAAAGTGCACGGTATAACTTTTTCTGGAGAGATGTTATTGCTTTGCTAGGAATGTTACACAGTATGGCATTAAACGTATCTATGGAGATAATAAAGGAAGTGCTCCACTGTGTTTTTAAACTTCATACACCTTCACTAGAATAATTTGGATCATTTCAGCTGAGGAATTGAAATTTCTACTGAACAAAAGGTAAAAGGGAGTTGTTAACTTGAAAACTACCACTATGTGACATCACAAGGTGGATTAGAGTATTTTGATCTTAAGAGAGATGCAAGCATTTTCACCTAATACAAATGTGTTAATTTCTAAAAAAAAAAAACAACAAAAAAACATGACCTACCTTTAGCTAGCTTCTGCTGTGAAACTCTTGCACATCGCAGTGTCCATGCTAACATCCCCATATTTAGCTTAATGTCATATCCAGCCACGGCATGAACAATGACGGGCCCACCTACTCATTTGCCATTTGTTGACTAGATAAATCTTGTGTTTTGTCTCATCGGCGAAACACGACAAATGAACAGGGCCAACATGATTCAATTCATCATGTTTCTTGAGGATTTAGCGAGATTTGCTCTCATTAGCGGCTCATCTGTCAGGGAGACACTCTGATCCTGGAGAGAGGGAGAAGAGGGGGAAAACTGCCTCTCCTCACTTAATTGGGAGCCACACGCGCACTGAAAGAGACACAGCAGCTATGTCAACCTTTTACATCCCGAATTTATCTTCCAAAATCAATCCGTCAACATCCTAATTGGTGCTCAGTTTATGATTGCCGCGCTGGCTCACTCTCAGAGGATCGGCGGCTAAATGGAGTCATAAGCTGCACAGATAAAATGTTGAAATATGTGATGCTAGGCAATCATCTGTTTATATAAATCTGAATCTGAAAGATGCAGATGAGATGAATGTGTCTGCTTAAGAGCCAGATTGAAATCCTCTCGCAGAATCAGAATGATCCTTTAGGCTTCAACTGCACCAATTTGATTAGCTGTTAACTAGACGCTGGTATGGTGCAGCGCCCAAAATACTGCTTAAGCATGTTACATTTGTTTAGCATGGTTAAATATTAGCTAAATGTCTGTCTGGTAAATCATGCTAACGTTTGTAGTAAAAAAGTAAGAGCCACATCCACGATCATGTTATTTGTGAGTCAAATTCCGCATTTTTTTGAATGTTTAAATGAAAGTTTAAATGCAAATGGATTGAGGGAATCGTCTGGTTACTTTATGAAACTAAATAATCTCAAAACCTGGCTCTAACCTTAACCATAGCGCTACAACCTAAAAATGTGAGAACATAGATCTCTGCGAGCATAGACATGGCGGCATGATGTCTGTATGGCAAGCATTCACCATTCATAGCAAGAAGGTTCCAGGTTCAATTCCCAAGTCGTTTGGGCCATTTTGTGCAGAGTTTGCATGTTCTCCTCATGTCTGGGTGAGTTTCCTCTGGACATGCCGGTTCCCTCCATCAACCCAAAACATTCACAACAGGTAATATCCTCCAGCTAAGGCAGTCCTGACCGAGACTAGCACCTACACTGTGGTGATGGGTCCCCAAACACTGCACTGCGGTGTCTACTGCTCGTGAGGACATGCCCCAGTGGCATTTGCAGTGGACAAAATTACCTACGGGAACAATAAATTGTATTCTTATTAATACTTCTTTCCAGTGGTACATCCGCCAAAAATGTGAAACATTTGTAACATCTGTATCAAAAAGATCTCTATTATAAGTAAGCTTAGACGGCTGTAAACTGTCAAGAACAATGTTAAACACATGTAGCTTAATAATTCTACATACTGACGTAATGTGGCTTTTCCAGTCAAACCTTAGCTACACAAAACTGTAAAGTATAATGACTGCAATGAGTATTAGCTATAAAACAGTTCTCATCTCATTTCAGTGCTGTTTTTTCCACTTTTCCTGTAAATTTTAAATACTCACTTGTCCTGTTTGATCCTGGTTCTATTTTACTTTACTAGTTGCCTCCACATATCTTTACGGTTTATTTTCCCTTTCAACGTTCAGTTGTGGTGAAACTCTAAAAGTAGAGTTATAGCTAGCTTGTTGTTTGGCTAACCATGCCATTTTCTCGTGAGACTTCAGTGACACGGTTGACGTCACCCACAAAAATGGACTCTATTTAAGATAGTTCTTGATATTAGCTTGATTTGGTACAACCATCTCTAGTCAAACATTAGCATCAAAAAACTGCTCACTGCCTTGGAATCATGTATTTTCCACTCTTTAATAAATTACTGTATTATAGCCTACCCACAATAGTTTATGATCACTGAGCTGGCTCACTCTCAAAGCATCTCAAAGTAACGTAAACTGACTCATAAACTCCGCAGATAAAACGTTGAAATATGCAACGCGTACTAAAAAACCTCCCTCGATATCAGAACCATCCTTAAGGCTTCAAATGATTTTATTAGCAGTTAATTAGATGCCGGTGAGCCAAAATATTTCTCAAAAAAAGAAAAGAAGATCTCTCCGCATTGAAGCCACATCAAGCTAACGCAAAACCATTACAACAGGTAGCGCGGAGGAACCGAATTACTATTGACATATAATTCAAGGTGCTGGCAACAGAATGGCTCTCATTAGTCTTGTGTGAGGCGGTAATGGCAGATCACCTCTTAGGGCCACACAATTGACAGGCTGCGCTCCCCCTCAGCAGATATCTAAGAGCTTTTTATTGGCTTCCCCTCCAAACACCCTCCGCCTAATGCTGCCCGATGGCCTGGTTAACCTTGATGATGCCTTTTGAAGCTGGAGAGATATCACACAAAGTTCACTCAATCATTAGCAACGCGGGCCGGCTCAATTCCACGTGCTCCGGGGGTTATTTTTTCTCTCTTCCCAAAGATGTATTGATGTTTTATTTAGGGAAATGTGTAGCTCGGAGGAGGGAGGTAAGTCCATGTTTGTCTGTGAAATGGGATTCGGCTTAGCAAGGCAGTTTTGCGTGTTAGTTTGGATGAATGTACGCTGAAGTTGAAAACATGTACTACGCTACTTAAATATTTTAGATTTGTGCGGTTATGACTTTTGAGCTTTCTAACCATTTTGTAATGTTGTTATGGAAGGTTCAATCAATTCGGTTATTTCTGTTTTCATGGGATTTACGAAACTTTACAAAATAAATCAATCAGAATCATATAGTCACCTAGCATAACTTCAATGGCGCAACTTCTTTTACAATCGTTTTTGGAGCTTTCTACCATGCTATTCTGGCCAAAAACACGCATGAAGAGGTTTTTGCATGTTTGAGTAATCTAGCGATCTCTCCCGGGCCCTATTCGAACCACCTTGGAGTTAGCTGGTGTTTTATGCAGGAATTGTCTCTTGGTTGGAAAATATGCATTTTCTTAGTTTTAATTCTCTGTTGAGCTGTTGAAACCATGTGCTTCAACGTGTTTTAACGTGTAACTTCACCAGACCACCATCTCATTAAAAAAACATTTATCTGTAGCTCCATGTTCATAATAGCTATGATGCTAATTTATCTTTTCAAAATCCGCAATTACCCACTGTTGTCCGCTAAGGCATCAGTGACCGAAAAGACAATACAAGGACATCTTTTCCACAAGTATACGTACTAAAAAAACTCTACAAATGTGTCCTTTTGTTTTTAATCCAGATGAAGTGACTAATACCCTCTCAATACCCATCATTCCCCCACTTAAGTTGTGAGTGTATGGGCTAATCTTTTTGAGGGGAACTTTCTTTCTCCCACTTAATGAACAGGTGTCTACATAACACAGCCCACCCCACAGATGGCGGTGTAATTAGCAGTCATTATGGTGGTCCTGGAGAAGGCCCGGGATGTGTGCGGCCTAACCTCTTCACCTCCTGACAGGGCCTGTGGGGGGCGCTGACACGTGTTGTGCTCCCTCAGAAGCCAAAGGTGGGTCGGCCCTTTCACGAGGTGTCATCCCGATGTGCTGCACCTCCATAGACGTGTGTACAGGGAGCGCCGTGTCAGGGGCCTTCCTCTGGTCACAGCGCGGGGGCCCACAATGAGGACGGACAACAGGGAGGAGGTGGGGAAGGACAAGTTTGTAATAATGAACATGGAGGAATATTTTGAGTTTGTTTCATGTAGGTCTAACAAAGTAAAATGTGTTTTGCCTCAGTACATATACTGTAAAAGCAGCTCTTGGGGTCAAAATGAGACCAGCATCCAGGAAGTGTGCTGTTAGCATGCTAGTTGTTGTTAATATAACTGTTCCGCTCTCGCCCCTGAAAGTTATTAAGCACTTATAAACTCATCGGGGGAATAATAAGTATGCTAGCTATTCATTATGAAAGGGAATAACTTATGATCCCTGCTTCTAAACAGTTTAGAATGAACTAGTTTTTTGTTTTTCACATTTTTAAAAAGTACCGCCCTTTTAATTTAAAGATCTCATGACGCTAATCAAACTGAAAACACTGTTCCACTAGCTGATGTCATGAAGTAGTGTCCTCCTGCACCTTCTGACTGGACTAGGGTATATTACAAAAAAATGTTCTGCTTTTCTATACATGTTACGCTAATAGTTTACACTTTTTTTTTATCTAGGCAGCTATTTCTGGAATCAGTACCATTTTACAATCCGAAAAATAAGATCCGCATTACTTTGACTTGTTTTTAATACTGTTATTGCATTAATTAAACATGAAACATCAAGTCTTCGTACCTTAACCATACCCACATAAAGCATAACATAGCGCCTTTAAACACATTACTTCACCTCGTCTTAACCCAAACAGCTGTACAAATCCCCCTTAAATCGCCTTAGCCCCCCTCTCTCTTTCTTCGTAGGCCTTGTAGACACATGCTTGTGCGACCCCAGACACGGATGACCTTTGGAACAACACTGCTTCCTCTCCGCCCATTGAAGGCGCTGCAGATTTGGAGCTGGGGTCATTCTCTGTTCATGTCGGCGTTCATGGCCCACTAACCCTCTGCGGTGTTGTGTGGGGGCGCTGTGCTGTGCTGGGGGGCCTTTTGTAGACAAGGTAGTGCGTGCGTGTGTGTGTACGTGTACGTGTGTGCAACAGGCTCGTAATTTCCCCTCACTTAGAAATGAGTTCCATCTAATCTCATTGCACCATGTCAAATAAGAACATGCTGTTTTATACTGTAGCATTTGGTTATAGGGAAGCAGCTGAGTGACTCCAGCCTTCATGACTGTGGAGGGGATTTGAGGCAAGGAGACTCACAAAACAGTTTAAGCTGTGGTCTAGATATGCATTCATGTACATTTCAGCACATTAACAATATATAAAATCTATAGTACTGATTTGCAAACTGAGATGTAATATAGATTTGTACCTGTACACATTCAGACAAGGAGTTAACTTAACATTTATCCTGTGCTGGAGTGCTCTCAGTTGGATTTTAAAACAGATTTTAGGAAACAAAGTAATGTTGCAGCATAATACTGATCAATTTGGTAATGAACCTAAATGTGATGAATTTCAATTTTGAGATTTTATCGATGCTTGCCTTATGAAAATTACTTGTAATGTTTCACAGTATAAACATATCTATTTTGCATTTATTACAGACATTTTCACTGCTAGAAAAATGTACAGTGGTCCCTCATTTATCGCAGGGGTTACGTTCTAAAAATAATCCGCAATAGGCGAAATCCTCACAGTAGTCAGCTTTATTTTTTACAATTACTCTATATGATTTAAGGCTGTAAAACCCCTCACCACACACTTTATACACTTTTCTCAGACAGGCATTAACATTTTTTCACATTTCGTTCTTGTTTAAACACTCTCAAAGTTCAAACCTTCGTAGGTGCCTTGGTCGGTGCAGAACGTTTCAACGACATTGTGGGTTTTGTCGGGTGAGAAAACTTGCAAACATACAGCACTTAAGAGTCACACTGCGATTGAACATTTATGTAAATTTGTCTGAACTCATTCTGTACTGTACAAAAGACACGGCACAGAGGAGACTGATGGACAATGGTCTACAGTCTTTTAGCCAATCAGGACGCAGAACACAATGCACGTTCATATGCTGTAAAAAAAAGCATGTAAAATTGCACAAAAAAATCCGCGAGACTGCGAAAGGTGAACCGCAGTATAGTGAGGGACAACTGTTAGCTGCTTATCTCCATGGAGACTGAAGTTGCGCACAAATTTGTGGAACCTTCACCTCCAAAACCTCACACATAGTGTCCCTGAAATTCTTTCATCATAATCACACCGGTATCCCATTGGGTTCCTCTTTAGTTAACAGCATGTCACTGCACTAACACAGAAATTAACATTGTTTTAGAGCTGTCAAAAGTAAAAAATCAGATACTAAAACTAGTGTCAAAATTAGATACTCATTTGAGGAGGTATTGATACTAAAAGTCACATCGACAGGACAGAAATGAACCTCCTGAATAGATTTACAATGATCTTGAGTTGTATCAGAACAAGTATAAGACACATAGACTAGTTTACACCTATGAACCTACCTGGACCACTTTATATGTTGTGAAAATTGGAATAATCAACATGTTGATAAATCCGCTCATATACTCTCACTATTAACTTGTGACGAGCCTATTTGAGATTCTGTCCTTGTTTGCAGTAATCATTTGTCCAGTTAAAGTCATAATCAGGGATAGTCAGAGGAACGCTGGGGTTCAGCTCCATTGCAGCCTTCTCATCAGTGAGTCATTATGACAATAGCTGCTCTTAAGTGTCTGCACTGACGGCTGACCAGCTCTCGAGTACACACTAAAACCACTCGCCACTCGGCACAAAATGGCCCCCTGGCTCATTGCTCTTGGCCATAAAATGAAGAAACTCACAACAAGGAGAACAGTGACACCTGCAAAGTTGTTGGGGATATTTATGGCTATTTTAATGTTGCTGTGTGTATGTTCAGTTTGTCGACGCTCATCGGAAAACAGGAGAAATATCAAAATCGTTAAAAAAAAAAAAAGTACAGTCTTTTGTGTCTAGTTCTACAGTTATTATAAATTTGACTAGCGATTTCTTGTTTAATTTCTCCATCATTTTTATTTTTATGTTTGTGCTGCCACCCACTTCCAAATGAGGCTTTCATTTTAATCTACATTTATACAGCGTCCAAACATAGCAGGCCCGTGGACGAAAAAAGGTTTAGTACATCTTAAAGCCCCACTGCAAAACCCTTGAGCAAAAAATACTTTTTTTTTTTTCAATTAGACTTTTTTTTTCTTGCATCGAAAAAAAGTAAAAAAAAAAAAAAAAATGTGTTGCTTTCTTACTTACCTTACTTGTGAGCGGGCTTGCATCTCCACAAACCTGACTCTTATTTGGCCTGTAGGAGGGCCTCACTCTGCTCGTCTCCATGGAAATGTTCCTTTATCAATAATAAAATCAACTTTTCCGAATTTCAACTATAAAGTGCTTTTTCTTTTAACTTTCTATTTCACTGGAATCATGCAGGGGACGTGCCACCTCCAGAAAGTTACACATTGTTACTTTAAATATCACTTATAGCTGTTTGTTAATTGTTAATTTATGGAACCTATAATGCGTTTAATACTTAATACATTTAATACCATTAGCCAATCTCTCTATGACAAGTTATTTCCGCCTTAACTTCTCAGAGTGTTTAAATATGTATGTTTTGTTAAACTAAGCCTGATGCCCTTTCACAGAGAGAGCACACAAACGCACAGTCGGAGTTCCCACATACAGATATTCATGTGTCCGCTCTAAGCTGCTTTCTCGAGTGCTTCCCTTTCACTTTCTGATGGGATTTAGAAGCATGTAAGTGATTCTCCCTTTGTCCCCTCCGCTAGACCCCGGGCCCTAAGTTCCACTGCCTCATAGGGAGTGAGCTTAGGCCCACTGAGCCCGGGGACAATGGAGCCGTGAGGGGACAAAATGGCTACCGTGTTTCATCTGTTGTTATGGTAAAAAGTGGTGACTTGAAATGACCGCTTCTATGCATATGTGGATAGTGTTTGGCCTGTCTCTGGAGGAGGCCGGTGCTTGATCCTTCTGTTCCCCATATGGCATCCTCGTGGGGGGAGTGGCGGACAATGGCCCCTCCCCGGGAGCAGGGCCCTGGCTGTCGCGGCGGGGTGAGGGGGGTGGACAAACGCTGCTTTCGCTTTTTATCATTAAGGACTCCATATGTGTCCGGATGTCCAGAGGGTGTGCGCCAGTCGATGTGCACTGTCTATTGAAATGTGTCAGATACGGGGGAAATTTATGCCAGAATACTTGGAATCAGATTTGTAGTACATCATAGTTTCTCAGAGCATTAGAACTTTTTTTTTCTGAAATTCAATAACATTTTTACATTTGTGGGAAAGAACATGTGTGAAATAGTTGTTGCAAATATGATTCGTTTTTCAAAAATGGTGGAATGGTTAATTTCCAATGGTTAGTCTGAATCTACAGGAGTTATGCTAGACAGGGTGTTTTATTGTTCTTTGCTTGTGTATCGTATAATCTTATATTTGTTTTTTATGTTGACTTTTATGTGAAGCACTTTAGGCAGCTCAAGTAGTTTTTAAATGTGCTATATAAATAAAATTGAAATTGAAATATGGACCAAGATTCTGCAGAAACGAAAAACAAATTAATCATGAATTTACATTATTTAAACTAAGTTGCCGCATTTTTTTTAAGGTGCCCGAGCAACTGGAATAAAATTTGAGTTTAGTTATATCATGTACTTTCTACTCCACTACATTTTTGAACTGAACTGAATAGTAAAAGTATTTTTTTTAATTATTATTTTATATACAAAAATGTATTTTGCACAAATCTTCATCAAAGTCACTACATTAAGACCTCAAAATATGCGTAAAATACTTTTAGTTGTTACTCTTGAAGTACACTTTTAAATGGGTACTTAATGTGATACTTTTACTTGAGTATTTTTTAGCTCTTAAATCCTTTATTTAAGTAACAAAACTGTGTACTTGTTTCATCTCTGACCGTATATCATTGTTTGTGAAAGCTATTGCTAAAAATGACACTACTTTTCAAAAATGGTTGATCATCATCCCATTTTTTTCAAGTATTATGCCACAAAGAAGTCAAAATGGATCCACTTTATTCACCAAGACCAATGACTTTGAGTATTAACTGACCTTATTTTTATGCAACACTGCAATAAACAATCAACTCACACAAAACCAGGACCACAGTGATTGAAAGTTGCCTCACATTTTATATATTTTTTATAGTTCTATAAATTTGCAGTTCCATTGGTCTCCATTATTACCACATGTGTCTCTGAGAGTCCTGCACAGCACTATAGAAATAAAATCTGTTCTTACTCCACGTCTTGTTTCCTTCCAATTCTTCTTCCTCTTCTTTTCCTTCTACTTTCTTTTCCTCTTCTACTTCTTTTTCTTCTTCCTCTTCTCCTTGTTTTTTTCTTCCAGTACTTCTTCTTACACTTCTTTTATTACAACTTCTCCTCTTCTTCTCTTTCTTTCTCTTCTACGTCTTTTTCCTCCACTTCTTCTTCCTCTTTTTCTTCTTCCTCTTCTTCCACTTTTTCTTCTTCCTCTTACACTTCTTCCTCTTCTTTTCCTTCTACTTTCTTTTCCTCTTCTACTTCTTTTTCTTCTTCCTCTTCTCCTTGTTTTTCCTTCCAGTACTTCTTCTTACACTTCTGTTATTACAACTCTTCATCTTCTTTTTCTTCTCTTTCTTTCTCTTCTTCTTCTTTTTCCGCCACTTCTTCTTCTTTTTTTTCCTTTTTTCCTCTTCTTCTACTTTTTCTTCTTACTCTTCTTTTTCTTCTACTTCTTTTTCTCCCTCTTCTCCTTGTTTTTTCTTCCAGCACTTCTTACACTTACACCTCTTCTTATTTCTCATCTCCTGCTTTCTCTTCTTCTACTTCCACTTCTTCTCCTTTCACTTCTTCTCCCACTTCCTCTTTCTTCTCCTCCTCCTTCTCACTATTATAACATTGATGACGCACATTTTAAACATCACATACATTCACAAAAGTGCTAATGTGCTCTGAACTATTCCCAGAACACACACTCTGACACAAACTCTCTCTTACCTCCTCTCTGGTGCATTGTACAAACCTCGTGTCTTTTGTCTTGTCTTTGCCTCGTCTGCATAATCCACTAAACAGGAGATTAGCTCTAACCCGGTTCGAGTGTTGTTATGTGGGGCTTTGCTTTACTCTGATGCACTTTGAAATAAACATCTCATCATTACCCGTCCTTTGTTTCCCAGTGTCGCTCTACTCCTCTGTACAAACCGTGCACTACCCAGACCCGAACCCTAGGCCCCTAGCGACCTGACCCAGCGACGACTAATTTAGACTGAATTTGAAGAACTCCATTACTATATGTAAATGCATAGGCCCTGCTAAATATGCCAATTGTGCATATCTGCCGGCAGACAATGAGTTCCGTGTTGTTATTATTTTAATGAACATTGCGCTCCCCATAGACAGATAATGTGATTAGGCCGGCGCATGCTAGCTCTCCGGGTTTGGTTGAAGTTATGGTGTCCTCCCTGTCACCGGGGCTCTGTTTGCATGGCTGTCACATCAGGCCGGCCCTAATGGAGAAATTAATTACCTCCGGTGTCATCTCCGGCGACACAGGAGTCAATTTGATCATGTTAACCAAATGAAAGGAGTGCTTGATATAGCCGTCCCCGGTAATCACGCCTTGATGGAGGGGATTGGAACACGTTTAGGCCGTTTAACAGTGTTCATTAGATAGAAGCGCCATAGACTGGTGTCAACTGTTAATTGATTAAAGGGGGTCACATTGTCACTCTTTAACCTTGATAAAAGTACTGGGATTAAGATATGGGCTGGATAATGCTACGCTGACAAAAGGTATCAATCTTCATATGTACTATACTGGGATACATCCAGGTACAAGAATACACACAAGTAGTAAAAGTATATTCAACAGTGTTTGGGGATTTTGTCTTTTTTGTTTAGTAGTTACTTTTTGGGTAAGTTTAGCTATAGCTCTCAAATCCAATCAGTTCTTTTCTTGAGCGGCTCCTTGACCTCAACGGTTTGATACTGATCTCATAGCTGAACTTTCTTCATTCTATTTTTCATACATTTTTACCAAAAAAATGTGTTTGAACTGATAAACTGATGAAATTTTAGTAACAATAGCTTCTTGAGCTGCATGGAAATGGAGCAAAGGATTACGGTTTACTCCTATTCTTCAGGTGGCAAATGGCTGACTGGGCAGTACTCTCTCCTTCCTGGCCCTTCTGTGCACCTTCTCCAGCTGTGGTAGTCCGGACCAAGCATAACTCAAGATCCGGACATTTGTCGCCAACAGGCTGTACCAGTGGCACTGAAGGATGGGGCAAAAGCAGAGGACAAACTTTACAGGGACACACCAAAGTATACCTTCATTTTAATTTTTTTTTTTAAATTTAGACTGACCAAAGCAAGTTGGCAAATTAGTACCATCATTCT
The DNA here is from genome assembly GCA_019594935.1 of Periophthalmus modestus. NCBI lineage: Eukaryota > Metazoa > Chordata > Actinopteri > Gobiiformes > Gobiidae > Periophthalmus > Periophthalmus modestus. Next base: position 13,660,172 of record JAIEZT010000441.1, on the reverse strand, counting down.
TACACTGAGAAATATTGTTACATAGGCTCATCACTTTTATTAAAGCTTCCATATTACACAAAATTGACTCTTGTGAGCTTTAATCCATGTTATAATGTTGTTACCTCCTCAAAAACATACCTGGAGTTCCATTTTGTTTCATTCACACGTCTAAGTAATCCTGGATTATTAGGCTGTCTACATCTCCAAAGCTCAAATGCTCTGTTCCACCTTGTGATGTCATGGAGAGGCAGTTTTCAAGTCCTTTTGCCTTTAGTTCATGTGTTTGAGATGAGGAAACAACATTAGAACATAGATCAGAAAACAGAGTAATATGGGCCTTTTGAATTAAAGCCAATCTAAAATATATTAAACCAATCCAGGTTAAACAGTTTAGTATTGAAATGATCTTGTGCGTTTGTGCTTGGACCGTACACCTGCTCGCTGCCCCTGCTGAAGCTTATTGCATGTGGTTAACCTGCTGCTGACTGGGCTTTGAGGAGGGAATCCCCGGGCTGCCACACACCGCTCCCGTCAATGGGCCTCTTTGTTCCCTGCATCATTCATTCCTCTGCCGCCAAAGTTCACTGAAGCCTGCACCTTGGCCTGTGTGCCCGGACCAGCCCAGGCCCGACTAATGGCTCATAACTGTAGCAGAGTGGATGGCTAGCTAGCGCACATGGCTAAACAAGTCACCTAGCATGAGCGCGCTAATTGGCCCCTGGGTCAGTATGTAGATAGGGATTTATGGAAAAGTACACAAGAGAGTAATTATTTCTGCTTGCACTGGGAAGATGGTGGGCATAGTTTGTGTAATCTCAGAAGAGCGTGTGGTTACGTGACAGAGTTTTACCATGTTTTGGCTGGAATGTTACATGATGAAGCTTTAATTGTCAAATCAAAATGAAGTTGTTTGTTATTTGTTAGGTGTTGTTACAGTATTAGCCTCATAGGACAAAATTTATTTTTATATTGTGCAGAGGCTAACAGTACGGTAGTGTTGCATTAAGGTCTCTGTATTTTTGTATAAAAGTTTACTCTTACAAAAGAAAATTGAATTTTGTGATCTGGACAAAGTTTTGCAAGAGTGAATACGTTTCGCCGCTCATCCAAGTAGTCTCTTCAGTTCTGACAAGGTTCTGGTAAGTCAGCGCCTTATAACTCTGAACAAGTTAACATTTTAAAATTTCTGTTGCAAAGAAGAGTTGACAATGTCCTCATGCTTTTACAGAGTTAGGTTTTATGGTCAAAGTTAAGATGACATAAGTTTTGGAATCAGCATAATTTGTATAAAATGTTGTAAAAAAAAATGTGGCACAACTCCTCACTTACTTTCTCAATTAAATTCATGAATACCATATTTTCCAGAATATATAAGAAAAAATATTAAAATAATGAAGAAAAAAAACCATATATTTCACATATTAATTGCATCTGAGTATAAGTCGCACCCTCGACCAAACTATGGCAAAAAGTGTGACTTATAGCCTGGAAAATACGGTAATTATATTTACAGTAAGAGCATTGTGCACTATCTGGCCTAATGTTTGCTAGTAAACAGCTGCTTTAGCCACACTAATCGAACTATATCACAGTAATTGAGAGACACTTCATTTGGACTGGAATAATAGTAACCTCAAACATGAGAAAATACTGACTTAAAAGATGCCATGCCTACCCGGTGTATTGTTAAGGCCTAACAAAGCTGTTCCTTGGGCGGCAGATAAAAGAGCGGCGTGTCCCGGCGAGGTCGCACACTCCATAAATATGTTGGCTCTTCTTATTACACGCCGCGTCCATGACAGAGGACAAACAGCTGGGGAGAGCAATGCTACATGGCAGCGGTGGACAAGGCCCATTTTCAGGCTGGCTGCCCAGACACCAGCCCCAGAGCGCCCCACGCCCCCCACCCACCCTCCAATGCTGTTTACTTGACCCACAGGAGAGAGAAAGTTGACTCGCAAGCTCCATCCATTCACGTTTTTTTTTTTTCGGTTTGGTCTTTCTCTGATGACAAAGATTAAGCCCTGGAACGATATTCCGATGCTGAAGACGGGTCATCAGTTAGCCTGGACACTCTTCATTAGCTTCCACCTGTTTGTCGGCAGCACCTCGCTACGCTGTGTGGGCAGGAGCGCAGGGCCAGACAGAAGTTAGCATGCTAGCCCTTTGGATATGGAGTAAGGACACTGTCAAGATATGGGTTGTAAATAATCTGCAGTTACAAATGTTTTAACCTGTCGGCAAACTGTCCAGTCCGAAAACACGTAGGCTATGTCCTTTATCGATTCAAATGCAAATAATAGGATTTTATCTCCTACTCCAGACATGGTGGCACCTGCACTACTTGCCAAAAAACAGTTTTTGTTACCTTTGATAAGATTTAACAGAACTTAGACCTGGCACCCTCTTGCTAACATGGCCCTCACTAGATTGATATGTGATCAGAACCAATGATCAGCGTTCAACCAAACACTTCAGACTGATCGGTCAAAGCGTCAGCGCAATGGAACACGACGAGAAACCTAATTTTTGTTAAATCCAAAGGAGTCAAAAGCACAGACGTCTTACCCGTCCACAATTATGGCTAAAATACGTGCGTCGGCGTCGCCATGTTTGTTTTGATTAGTTCGGCGCTGTCCAAACCGCAATGGTGCTCTGTGATTGGTCAGTCTTCAAACCACAAGATCTATCACAAACGATTCAGCCGGAGCGTACAAGTTAGATTCTCAAAACTTTGTGAATTCTCCTGTATGACAATGCACTGGTGAATGTTTGTTTCAGACTCATAACAATGAAGTTGTGTGTCTGAAAACGAATCATTTTGCAACAACACTTTATTTTTCTGTTTTCATTTGTTCAACTTGGTATGTCAGATAATTCCTTAATAGTAATATTGTCTTGGACTTATGTGGTGTCCCAAGTGTTTTTACAGTGCTTTATTCATTCAGTCCATACCCTGCTGTGGTGCTACTTCTATAGCCACAGCTGCCCTGGAGCAAACTGACGGAAGCCTATTCTGTGCCATCAGCCCCTCCGACCACCACAAGACACTCAAACACACACAAAACACCGAAAGCTACTAGAATCTCATTTTTACATGTTGTCCCCCTGCTGGTGCACTGAGGAGTGAAGTGAAGCAGTTTACTAATTGAACTTGTTTTATTATAATATGAACCTAATCGTGCATGCTTTTCAAGGCCAAACAAAGTTAATATAATAGAACCATGTAAAATATATTCAAAATCATGATGCACAATCGTCATTTTAATAATAGGAATTCATTATTTCAGTGCAGAATTCAGCTTTGACTTGATGAATATGATTACCAATATCACTTGTATTTTCAAATTGTATTTTTGTACGAGCTGAGCCACTGAACAAAATGAAATGATAATACTTTGATTAATAATTTGGGCTTTGACACTGCAAATCACATTGAAATTCAGCTCGGAGGATTTTTATGAGATTCCTGATGTGTGGATCCGTGTGAGGGGAAGGACCTGTTCGACTCTGATAAAAAGGTTTGGTTTCTGGAGCGGACTGAATGAACTGGCAGAGTGTGAGGTGCATTAAGAAAATTGTATTCGCGGAGACGCCGTGGGATTTGTGCAAGAAGTCTTTTAATATAAGGCTATTGGACTTTAACAGCTGCAATCACACCACTGTGTTTTACAGCTCTGTTAATTAATGCTGAAGCCAATGTCATCATGTTTGGCCAGTCCATTAACTCAGCACTATTCATCTCCCAAAGTCTGAGAGCACAAACTTGGAGGATCTGCATGAGAGGAACTTATATTCTCTGTTTCTGTGGTTTTTAAAATGAAGCTTCAGCCTCGTGGGATTTGACTGTCACAGTGTCAGAGGGAAAGGCCTGCTGCCATCTGTAGTACGGAGCAGACAGCGCCAAAGCAAGTGTCCGTGTGGAGTTACGCTGGTGACTTTTATCTGCACAGCTAATGCCGCTCAAGACCTCAAATTCCCTCGGTTCAAACATCTGACATTGGATTTTAGTAGAGGTGGGACAAGACATAAATACCACAAGACAATATAAAGATGCAAAATTGGCCCAGTCTTTATCAAACTGTGGTTTTCGTGTTGATTAGGATACGATGGCGCGAAATCGATGAGTTTTGTATTAAAATGCATTAAAACCTGTCCATGATTAAGCATAAACTCTGTATTTCAAAACGTAATAAAACAAAAAAGATTCAAAAAACTTCAGTCTTTACTTTTTTTTGATACGATAGTCAGTATTGATATATCGATATTTGGTTGATTTTCGTGACTCAGGTAGAGAACAGAACTCTGTATACTCTAGACCTGTCATGATAATTACTATATCGACTTATCGCTCAATATTTGAGAACTGGAACAATATATTTTGGGGCTCAATATTTTTCGTGTGTATAGTTTCTTTGCAATAATGGGGAGGCTTTTGTTATTTTTGTTGTAATATGATAAGATTTGAGCTGTAGAGGGTTGAAAGTTAACTTCTATGGCTAAGTATTGCTTCATTCTGCCATTTATTTGTTGCTGAGCGTGTCTTTTATTGATACTGTCTATTTAAACACTTAAACATTATTGTGTCACAGGCATAAAGTAGTTTCAGTATTGTCGTTTATCGCGATATATCTTGCTTCAAAATGGGTTCACGGTGACAGGCCAGTACCAACATCGCACGTATAAAACAATCTTGTGAGGAAGTTTGTGACACAACAACATGCCTCTTTAAAAGTGATTCATTAAGTACTTGGACAATAATAGGAACCAATTGTGGCCCTGTGTTTCACTCCAGAGCATTTGGGGATTACACTCGGCCCGTCCCATGTGGCCCTATGCAGAGAGCTACATTGTGTACACTGTGTCTGTAGCTACTCTTACTTTTTTTTTTTTTTTTTTTAGGAGCGACTCATCGGAGCATCTCTGGTGGATTTGTGCTGCCGCTCTGCCTCTTCACATCATTAATACTGCATGCTGTTTACCGACTTTGAAATTCTCACCCGCGTTAACTGACTGTGGAGGAGAGAAGTGATTGAAAAACGCAGCCGTACTATTTACCAGGCAAATAAAACGCGGCACTAAGAGAGTCGCAAAATCATAATTATCCCACGAAATTTGCTTCTAGCCTTTTTACATAACTCTATCTGTATTAATAAAATATGACGGATTTTATGTTACAAACTGAAGACTTCTTAGCTTTCTCTTTCAAAAACCCGCACCCAAAATGCATCGGAGGGGACTGGATCCCCGGGAAGGAGGACTCATCGAAGTGTATTTAAGACGCAATGCTTATAATTTATGAGCTTGACATTTTTTTCTCTCTTTTTTAGTAATTAAATACAGCCTGCATATTTAACACCATTGTTGGGTATAGCAGAAGTGGCTGCCATCCCGTCCGGACTATCAAGTGACTATTGTCTCTCCAAAATGAGATATTAACTGAATTGAAAACCATCCCCTGTCGCATTTGATAATTTATTTGCATAATTAGGTCTTAATTTTAATTCACTATGCAAATATATGCCCCCTTTTAAATTGCGTTTCAATGCAAACTGGATCTACTGTCAGGCCTATAATGTGAATGGATTTAATTTTACTATCTGCCAGGCATGAGGGATAGTTGCAGGGCGAAATATGGAAAAGGGACATTTCTGATGATTTAGACTCTGTTCTGTTTAATTATACGGCTTTAATTACATGACGATGGAGTTTGTAAGCAGGAGCCACGCAGCATTTCAGGAAGGCTAACAATGTGAATGCAATTTGGTTCAAGTTAGTCAGATCTGAAAGTTGAGTTTTTGACTGTCAAATACAATAATCAAATGAGATATAATTAGGACTTGCAATTTGAGGCAGTTAGAATACAACTAATAACACATATAAAGGTAAATGGTGTATTAGCCATGGTAAAGCTAGAATAAGATTGGGCAAACTACGGCCCAGGGGCCACATACGGCCCGTTAGGCTTATTAATCTGGCCCGGCAAATGTGACCAAATTATGGCGCTCTTCAGCTACATCAACCTTGTATTACTCTCTTATTCTCTTATCAGCCCTTCTGCAAAAATGAGCTTATCAAAGAAAAGAAAAGTGGATAGTGAACGCCGAGTGTTTAATACGGAGTGGACAACAAAATATTTTTTCATCGAAGTCCGATCAAAGTGTCAAGGCAAGTTTTTTGCTGCCATTCAAATTAGCAAAACTAGCAAGCCTTTCTCTGAAGGCGAGTTTTTAAAATAATGCATTTGGAAAACAATTTGCACAAAGATCCTTGCATATTCATGTTTGCTACATGTTACAGGCCAAATCTCTAACGTAATAGATGCATATTTATATCCCGACCCGGCCCCTCTGTCAAATATTAGAATCCTTTGTGACCCGTGTGACAAATAGTTTGCCCACTCCTAAGGTAGAAGGTTTATTCAACAAAAAGGTGCTGCTCAAATTTTTTCCCCATGTATTTGAGCAAACGTATATTGCTCTTTCTGCCCTTGAGGTCAAAGTATGTCCGTTGTGTACTCCCTGCATCTAACCATACGGCGTTTCATTGTCCAATTCTGAGAAAGTGCGCGTTAGAATGCTAGTTGTTCGATTAACTTGATGTCAAAACTCCACTCTGGTCTCTGAAAGTTGTGAAAAAAACTGAAAAACTCTGGTCTGGATGCTCTGAACACAAGTGGAATAACTGGACGGCTGTAAACCACCAAAAAAGTTCTATTTTTCATGTTTTTAAGGCAGTAAAAATCAGGTACATCGCCTTACTAGTAATTTGAATATGTAATGTAACACTACTTTGAACATTGCTTTAATTACATCACTGGAGGTCATAGCTCGGATATAGCTCAAAAAGCAGTTTCTTTGAATAGTGAAATTTACAGTCATACTTGGCCACGGATATGTTGATCTTCGCATTTGATCATTTATTTATTTTTACACTTAAACCATGAGATAGGCTACACAAAACACTTTTCTTTCAATATACTACTGTTACACAAAGTAACCGATCCTGTTTTTCCTCAGACTTGACTGTGAATTATACTGTATCCATTTCTGTTTGCTTGTTGTTTTACTCTGGGAGTGTTATCTCTCGTTTCAGTAGGAGTTGTGTTTTGGAGGCCCGCGCTGACCATCCATTATCCCATGAATCAAACCTGCGCACAAACACTCTCTGATTCGGGGCAGCTAAGAGTCCGCTCGCCCCCGGTCCAACCCAATGGCGGCCTTTGTCGACTCGGGGAACTCACACGGCGAAATTGACCCTCTTGATCCTTTTTCTTGGAGAGGGAGGCGGCACGGCGGCTTTCATCTTTCCCCACGAGGCTGGATCTTTGGGTCGCACTTAACAAAACCAAATACTGTCTAGGACTTGTGCTGCCAGCGCGAGCAGGGAGGGGGGTAACCTGAGATAGACAGGCCTTAGGGACACGGGGGGAAGTAGCCAAAAGGGACAAATTAGCTTGAGACAATAGGGGACCTCTTCTACCAGGGGTATAATTAAACGTTTCTTCATCAAAGTCAGGACAGTCTGCAAGCTGCTCATCTTAAGTCATTCTATCACGTTTGCCCCAGAGATATGGCTTGTTCTGTTGCCGGGTTTGACCACCCCCGCGTCACTGTCAATGCATCACTTTTTGCCATTAATTGAGATTCTGTTTGATTACTCAGTCGGGGGTGTTAATTATAAAGGGGCTAATTGAGCTGGCTGGGAAACAAAGGTTGTATTGGAGAACAAGGCAACAAGCGAAAACAAAGAGCTTTGTCTGGAAGGCTCATTCAACAGCTGATGTGTGATGGGATGTCAGACGGGACAGTAGTGGAGATGGTAGGTTTAGATTTCAGAGTGTCCTGGAATGATAAACGACCGGAAAGTGGGGAGGAGGAAGTTCAAATTGAGACATGGGCAACATTAATGGGTGCCACGAGCCAGCTGTTGAAATTCCCTTATTGCTGGGTTTCAAATCATATCACAACATGCCTAGTGTTGTCAAACTGCTGAGAGCTCAAAAAAAAAAAAAAAAACCCAACACAACCGCACATGTTTCTGTAGTTCATCCAGCAACATCAGACTCTTATAGTTTCGTATAGATTCACAGTGTACCTCTGGAAACAAGATATTGTGTTATCTCAGTATAAAAAATTGGCGAAAAAAAAATGCTATTCTGTGATGTGCAAGAGGCTAATTTCCCTATTGATCATGTTGCAAGAGGCTAATTTCCCTATTGATCAAATCTTTACTTTATGGTTTCTGGATCTCTTTGACCAAACCTTCATGATACTATCTGTTATTACGCACGGCTGTATCTCGTCTGTTAGCCTACGAGACGATGTGTCCAGCAGCCTCGAGCCACTTACATTAGACTAAACACCCAAGGACACTGAACAAGATAAAAGTACATATACATATAAATACAATAAAACATGGCAAAAAGCTGATTGATAAAAGATGAAAGGTAGGACAGTCTGAACAGGTGAGTCTTGAGTCTGGATTTGAAGAGTGGAAGAGAGTCTAAGTTGCGGAGATCGGTGACTAGACCAAAGATCTCGCTGTATTACAACAAAAATCTGCATTTGAACAATATTAATTTCACTTGTGGCCATCTTTATTAAATATTGGCCTATACAATGTTGTAGAAATGAGCAAAGTTCAATAGAAGCTGCTTTCAGTGACCAGCACATATTGTCATTGTGTTACTCGGCAAGACATTTGACCCACCTTTTCTATGTAAGAATGTGGTGTATGAGTGAATAGTTGGTGGTCAGAGGATGCCGCAGACTGGCAGCCTCACTTCTGTCAAACGACCCCAGGGCAGCTGTGGCTACAGAAGTAGAGCACCACCACCTAGTGTTGAGTGAATGAATTAAGACTACAGTGTGGCACTTGGATACGCTTTGTTAATCATAATATAAAGTGTAAGACTTTTTCAGTAGCTTTTGTTTCAGGATTCATCTTTATTTACTCCAAAATGTAGGAGGTGCTCCCCAAAATAATCATTTCTGTCTGACAAATTTTACAATTTCATTTACAACTGAATAGCAACATTAATGGAGCTATAGCATTCCATTTCACCATAGGAGCCATTAGACAGTGAATGTTTTAAAGTCAGTTCCGGTGGAGGTAGCCGTGTCAGTGTGAGCCATGTTAAAGCAGGCTTCTTGTGCATAATGTGCCTTTGAATGCACGTCTGGCTCGGAGACATTGTGCCTCTGCTCTTTCTCCTGGGGCACTCAGCTGTGGCCCGGCCCGGTTTGTTGTGTGCCGCGGATCACAGGGAGGAAGCTGAATGATGTTGCCCCAGCTCTGTGAAGGAAGGCTACGCTCGGCCGCACCCAGAACAGCCCTAACAGGATATCACACAAGAAACTATGGCTTTTGTCCAAGTCCCCTTCACAAGAAAGGCAGTGTCAAAAGCAGGCCAAGGAAGGGAGAAGGGAGGGAGGCCGCAGCTTCTCCTTTCAACAGATGCTGGAACAGTGTGTTGTGGCTCTTTGGGAACACACGGGCCCACAATGGCGGCGCTCGAACCCTGTGACATCATCAAAGGCCGGGCCGTGTGGGGCGGCTGCCACTACAACAGCAGCGGCGTGTCTCGCGAGGCACCACTGAGCACCGGCGACGGGCTCCTTTGGCAGTGGGTGAAGGGGAAGCAGCTGGGGAATAGCACTCGCAACCTGCTGCCATAAGGTGAAACAAGGAGACCACATGTTGGAGCTGGTGTCTAATGAATAGGTACAGTACGGGTGAGGTCAATGAGGGCACATGTATTCATGGGGTAGCCATTTGACCTTTGGGGACATTTGTGTGTTGAGCGTTTAAAAGAAGGCAGAGGAGGAGAGTTCCACTGCATTTTTTTCTCATTTCATTGAATTATATTTCAGCACATACCAGGTAGGATTGTTAAAAGTATCAAAAATCAGATACTACTTCACACTAACTAAATACTCACACAGACTAGTATACGCTTATGGACGTCTATGGAACTATCCTGAGGGATTACACAAATATAAGTCCACATGATAAAGTACTATGACTAAATGTTGAAAATGACGTTTTGTTTTTTTTATTATCATCATGGTATCGAAATGAAGTTTGAAATTTTAGTATCGTGACAACACTAATACCAGTTTTTAAGGCAAACTGCAATAGAAAAGAATAGTTTTATTAAAATATATATTGCAGTGTCTAAATTTTTTGCACAAGATTGTAATAATATTAAAACGATGCATAATGTTTTAACCTCCTGGGGCTTTTTCCGTGTTGTCTAGGCCAGAATACAATTTTTTAGAAGAAAGAAGTGTTTAGAATGTTCAGAATATCCCTTTTTATTTAGTTTTATGTTTTCTTGTAAAGGCACATGTCTTCCAGCACAAGAGGCACAACTCTTTTACTCTCAGGACAAATGTTGCTGTGTTCAGGCAGTTAATAAATATTTTTTGCAAATCTTTATTCAAATGTTCTATCAAAATGATTAAAACGTGTAACAAATGTCCTCATATGTAGACATAATTTTTCTCAGAATCTACATAATGTAAAAATATAATTCTTTGTTTTTACACTCATCAGGTCTCAGTCAGCCCAAATAACAAAGAGAAATTAATAAAGCCATGCAAGAGCTCGGGCCTCAGGAGGTTAAAATCTAAAAACAAACTATAGACGAGGATGATCCAGCTGGGTGGTTATCCTACTGTGCATGTTTTGGGTTGATGAAGTCAACTGAAGGACCCATCTAGGACCTTGTTGATGTGAGGTGAGAGTGCTTGCCAACATGCTGCTGCACTAGAAAACACTGGGGCTGTATCCGTGCTGAGAGCAGCCCATTTGAGCCGCAGCCACTGCCTCAGGGCTATAGACAGACCCCTGGGACCACAGCCACTCAAGGGCCTATTTGTTCAACAGAATGTGTTATTCTATCACAGCAAGCCTGTCTCAGCAGCAATCATTCAAATACCCATTCATTTCAGCAATCCTCCGTCCCCAGGCCTCCCAGGACCATCACAACATGTTTGTTCAGTTTAGAGTGGGCCTTTAGAGAACACTTGAGATGTATCCATGTCCATGATGGCTGTATTTCAAGCTGTCCACTGAAATTAAGATACAAAGCAACAGTTTAAAAGGCCGTGTTCGTACAGAAATGTTCTAGTTATTATGTCTGCAATGTGTGGATGGGTGAAATTATAAGATGTAATGACTGTTATTACTATGATTGGTTATGCTATATTAAGACAACTTTATTTTTAAGAGCTGGCAGTCTATGTTCACTTTGTATAATTTTAATTCTTTTCTGTCGCTTGCTGTATCATGTTGTTCACTGACTGGAAAACAGGAAATGATTTTGTACTTTGTGTTGAAGAAAAAAAAAAGAAACAACTTATGTCTTTTTATCAAGTTTTTTAACGCTCTCATAGCATTTCTATTTAATCACTTTTCAAACACACTTCAAACATTAAAGGTGCTGTATCTATTATTTAAAATGTAATTGAAGTGGCTCAACATTTTTCTTTTCTAGCATCCTAATTGTTCTCCACGTTCAAAAGTGCGTTTTGCAACTTTCAGAGACTACAGCAGTTTTGCACAATAAGGCTAACAACAACTAGCATGCTAACAGCAAACCAGCCTTACTGCGTGATTCACAGAGAGAAAAGCGGTTGATAATCAGATGCAGAGAGCACACAGTGGTCTCATTTTTGTCTTGCCTCAACACAACATATCTGAACTAGGGCAAAAAAATGTCACCTTAAAACATGAAAAAATTCGATACAGCCCCTTTAATTCTGTTTTATACTCACAGTCCCACAGATCTCGTGCCACCAACCCTACTTAAACATACAAACTGATCAATAATCTCAAATACATACCTGGACTTATACTGAGTGCTTATTACACACATGTGCCAGAGCCGGTGAAGATAGTCTCTTATAATTTCATGCTTTTTTCTGCTGCTCGAGTGGAATCAATGACAGGGTCCATTTGGGCTTGGTGGTCTGATGATAGCCAGTCATTACAGATTAGGCCAAGTGAGTAATGGAGAGCCCCACGGAGCAGAGTAATGCAATTCAATAAGCTCGCACTTGTGGGAGGACCCATGTTTTGGTTTGGTGAGAACGCGGAACATCATTACCTGCCTGTCCAATAATCTGTTAACATAGCCCAAATTCCTCTATTACACATTCCTGTTTGTACGAAATAATACACTAGACAAAAGGCCACACAGGGAAAATAGATCAGGTTAAATATCTTGATACACTTACTGCCTGACCAGCTAGTCTCTTCAACATTATGTTTGAATGGGTCTGGAATCGCACCATCACCTGGAATTAACACCTGGAGCTGCAGAGACGTAACACAGGCAAAGCTACAAATATACACACAGTTTTAAAAGCCTTAATTTACACTAGCGATTCTCTTGTAACGCTCGCCTCTGTATAGTCTAAACACACATTTAAACACAAAACTTAAATATTCATAGTTGATTGGACGAATAATGTTTTAAAACTACACAAAAGTTGACAAGAGGGACGATGCTTTGCATAGCAATAACAAGCCGCAACTATGGTGCTGCATTAACTAGGCTACTTATAATTTAAAAGTCTTATATGGCACAAAATGAACTCTTGTGAGCTTTAAGCCATGTTATAATTTCGTTACCTCATCAAAAACATACCTGGAGTTGTGTTTTGTTTCACTCAAACATGTTTGAGTAACACTTTATTAGTCTGTCTACATCTCCAAACCTCCAAATGCTGTTTCACCTTGTGATGTGATGTAGTGCTACCTTTTACCTTTTGTTCAGTAGAAATTGGCAATTCCAGATCTGAAATTGTTCAAATGATTCTAGTGAAGGTGTATGGAGTTTAAAAACACAGTGGAGCACTTCCAGTATTACCATGTGACAAGGTGGAATGAAATGTCTTTAGTTTGAGAGAAGAGCGCAGCCTAAATATGCAGGGTGTGTGTTAAACATAACTCCGGGGAAGTTTTTGGTGACGAAGAAACATTGTAACATACAGTAAATCAGAAAATATACAGAACATTAAAAAGTAGAGGCCTCTTTCACGTCTTCAAGAAGATTGTTCCAGGTTTTAGCTGCATAAAACTGAGACAACCATGTTTAGTGTGTGAGATGGTTCATATGGCACTAACATGTGGAAGATGTACTTTGGTGTTGGTCCATGTTCACAAGCAGAGCTAAAGTCTGTTCTCTGAGCCACAGGAGCCAGTGCAGACCTGAGCACAGGACGCATGTGTGAAGTACTTCCTGGTTCTAGTCAGGACCCGAGCAGCAGCGTTCTGGATGTACTGCAGCTGTCTTAACACTTGTTTGGAGAGGCCAGTGAGCAGGCCGTTACAGTAGTCTAACCTACTGGAGACAAATGCACGGATAAGTCTCTCGAAGTCTGGTTTTGACAGTATACCTTTGATTTTTCCTATGTTTTTAGATGGTAAAAAGCTGCAGATGGTATTCATTCGATTCCTAGCCTGATTTGAAGGTTTTAGAGAGAGAGACTGGAGGTGACTGCTGACACTTTCTCTATGTTTCTGTGGGCCAAAGACTGTGACTTCAGTCTCGTCTGAGTTTTCCTGGAGAAAATTGTTTTGCATCCACGCACATAACGGTAGACACATTATTGCTGTGTGTTAACTGGCCTAAAGGCAGCATGTAGAGATTGAACAAATGATGTGATCTGAGACACATTTTTCCAATTTCAACAAAGTACTCCCTGTCTTCTAGATAGGACTTGAACCAGTTTAGTGCAGTACCAGAAATGCCCTCCCAGTCTTCTAGTCTCTGTAAGAGGATCCCATGATCCACAGTGTCAAAGGCAGCACTCAGATCTAACAGGATCAAGACTGAGACTTTGCCTGCATCAGTGTTCAGGCGGATGTCATTTGTCACCTTGATAAGAGCAGTCTCAGTGCTGTGGTGGGGTCTAAAACCTGACTGGAAACCATCAAAGCAGCTGTTCATCTGGAGAAAGTTAGTTATCTGTTGATTTTTCAAGGACTTCACCTAAAAATGGCAGATTTCAAGCGGAAATTAGTTCTAAAGGCAATGGAGCTGGAGGGTTTGTAAAGATTATTAGCTAGGTTATGTTCGGCTACTGTACATTTTGGCTATTTTAGGAAGCGTTTAGATAAGCAACGCTAGCAACATTATAGGTACAGGACTTTTAAAATGATAGAAAATAAACCAATATCGAAACACTTGAGTCAGCTGATTGATAAGCTGCACATGCAAATTCCAGTTTTTATGAATGTCCCTCACATACAGCTGTCTCTTTTAGACGCAACTCAATAAACTCGCTCTTGTGGGAGGACACATGCTTTAGTTTGGCTGTCCAGTAATCTCTTAAATTCCTCTTTTACACCTTTTCTGTTTGTACAAGATAATAGACTCAGAAAAAGGCCGTACAGGGAATATAGATCATGTTTAATATCTTGATACACTTGCTCTGTCACCTGCTGTGGGGGGCTCTAATCTTGGGGCTTTAGCTTGTTGTGGAAGAAAAACAAAAGGCACCCTGTGATGCCAATTAATTAGGAGGATATGAATATTTCAGGGCTCTATGATACAATGGTGGCTGCGCACAGATAGGATTCACAAGACTTCTAATGGAATATTCATGACGGAGTGGCTTCTTTTATGAAGCTTTCAGACGACAACATGGTGACTTCAAATACTGTCCACATGTGTGTTGTCCTGTCATTTCTCAGGTTAGATATATTTTATTTTATAGAATTTTAGCTAACATTTATCTTAAATATACAAAAAAATACTGTGTAAAGATTATCAGCCAGACATTGTTAGGTTGTGACTCGTGCTTAGGCAAATGTAACACTTTAACTCCTGTAGCAACTAATGTTAGCAATAGCATTTGTTTGGAAAGCATGCTAATCCGTATCAGTTAAATGTTACACCTGTACCTGAATTTTACTTAAAAATGTGAAACAATAACTTTTTTTTTTTTTTGCAATAGTCCAAAGTTATTCCTGACTTACCTTATGCATTCCGAGCTGAAATTATTCACTGCGATGAGTTTATAAGCGCTTTCCACATCTTTCAAAGGCCAGTTTGGAGTCACGGTGATGCTTGATGTACGCCAACTACAAGTGAGGTGTGATTCTGGACCTGTGCAGATCCCACAAAACTTACAAAGTCATTAAAATCTATGCACCCTGCCACACTGACCTTGGCGGAATGCGAGTCCAGGCGAATGCGCGGGTCAGCGGAAAGAATCTACAAGAAGCCTATTTTATCCCGTATACCTAAGTCTTTTGGTCAAATACGCACCGCAGTTGTTGTATTTGGTGTAACAGGCAGTCTGCAAGTAACCTGTGTGCCGAACCCGCCTTGCTGTTAGCGTAAATCCTACGTCAGAAAAACAGCTAGCATGCGCGACATTGGACAATAAACCGTTCAGAAGTAGAAGTGATTTTTTATCTGTGAAAAGCGCTATATAAATAAAGTTTACTTACTTACTTACTTACTTAGAAGCAGATAGCACGCAGTGGACTTGTTTTGTCCTCAAGAGCTGCTTATACAATAAATCAGTACTGAGCAGACAAATTTTGCTCAAATACATAGGAAAAAGATCAGGTTTATGGCTTTTAAAGTTGAGACATATCATATATAATAGTACTGCTGTTGTGTTATGTGCCAATTCTTGTTCAAGCTAACATTAACTGTTGTTTCAGTTTTTATTAAAGCCCTGTAACTTAATATCCAAATAATAAACTGAAATAAAAGTTTTTTTTATTTATTTTGGATGCATTGGAAAAGTATTTTAAAATTTGCATCCTTGCTGTGAGCGGACTTGCGTCTATAATATCCACAATGTGGTGTGAAACATATTTATCTCCTTCATGGACATATATGTAACATTTCAATCAGCTGGCCTATTGCAAACAGACTACATATTAAGTAAAACTATGTTAAAAATTGCATGTTGCAGTCTTGTAAAGATTCTTTCATCATCCAGATGTGCCCTGACATGGCAGAGTAGTGGGTGAATAACTTGCATGTGTTAAGCCCTGTTTGACATGCGTACCAAAGAACATTGACTTTGCCTCCGTGTTCTGCTTCATCTTCTTAATACTGAGTAAGATTTGCATGGAGGTGCGCGCCGATTCCACATGGGAAATATTTGGGACACAACTGCTCTTCCTGGTGCCAACTCTACATTTCAAAGCTGTTGTTTTACATTTATTCATTTAATTATTTCTCACTTTGATGCCAGAACCATAATTATTTTCACATTAGCACCTGCTGCATTCCCCCCGTGTATTTTATCAATCTTGATCATTAGGTGGCTTAGACTATTACTTTTATATACAGCACTACGCGGCGGAAACGGCATACGGCGAAATACTGTTATTAAAATACAGCAGCATTTGTTTTCTCGTATTTTTTTTTTTTCCAGATTTTTTTTCCTGGCACGGGGCACGTTGGCAAAGCTTCTGTTATTCATGTGTGGACTCATTTCCTGCAACAGTCGCGGCACGCTCCGATAGTGAAGCTGTAAAACACTTTCAGCTAGCCATAAACACATTTGATGAAAACAAATTAGGAGCGAAATATAGAACTGACGGGGAACATAACAGGCGCCAATGGAATCACATTAGAGGGGTGCCGCCGCGAATAAATGTACACTTAATAAATGGATAAATACGACACACAAAGAACCGCGTTGCCAGAACTCATTCATCATCTCTACGTCTCCCCCTTTTCGCCGTCATATCCCGTATTCCAACACCTTGAGAGAAAACGGAAAGCTACCGAAACCTGTTGACACGTATAGGTCCAGTAGCCATGGCTTTTTTGACTTGAAATCACTAATGGCGATAATCTTTTGACAACACGGAATGAAAGTCGTCTCTGATTTGTTGCCCCGGCGCGGGACTATTCTTGTTAATGAATTTTTAATATCCTTAATGACAGGAGAGGAACGATGTAATTAAAAGAGCAAGTTGGGAAAAACGCTGACTCCGGCTCTTTATGGGCAGCGTTTTAATGTTAGTTTAATTGGAAGTAACACATTATCTTAATGAACAGATTGCCTTCAAGGAGACTGTTTCCACTTGAGCTCTGTGACTCTATGACTATCCCTTACAGACTTATAATGGTACATGTATGTTCAGAATAACAATCAGCAGTCTAGACCTATGGCGATGTCTTCATTTTCGTTTCCGCGCAAATCAGTCAAAGTAGGTGTGTTTGTGTAGCGGGGGAGTGTTGGGATCAGTACTTGAACCTGCAATAAAATGTTATTTGTGTCATATTTCATTACATGGTCCAATCAGAGTCCTATATTCTGAATACGTGGAATACTTTTACTTTAAGTTGCATTTTAGCTATGTATTGTTCATTGTTTGTTAGCCATTTCATTAGCCACAAAAAACTGCTAACTAAAGCTGAACAGTTTGAAGCCTTTAATGCATCCCTTTAATTTTAGTAAGTATCTCTATTCTGACTAATGCCAAGTAACTAGTATTTGTACTGGAATACAGCTACTTAAAATGATTAAAAAATGATTCTCAGTATGTATTTTTGAAACGTGTTTAGTTACCCAACACTGCATAGAAGTTAGCCTAACGTTAAACCAATGTATATGTTAAGATGCTAACTTCGGGTGTTAGAATCTGACATTTTAATGTAATAAATACCGTATTTGCCAGACTATAAGTCGCACTTTTCATAGTTTGGCCGGGGGTGTGACTCAGGTGCGATCTATATGTGAAATATATGTTTTTTCGTCATTATTATGCATTTTTTGGCTGGTGCGACTTATACTCAAGAAAATATGGTAATTTTCTTATTTATTTTGTACTAATTGTGACCCAGCAGCTTGTTGAGTTGTTCTTTTATTTCCTTTTTTTTTTTTTTTTACATTGTTTAGGCTAACACAGCTCTATGGATAGTGGATTTTGGCATTATATATATGGCTTTCAATATTGACTTCGGTTGTTACACTGGTCTCTAGCTTTACACCCAGAAGAACATATTTAGTCGTCTATATATATTTGTTTGCATCAGAGAGTATGCAAAGGTGTCTTGGAAATGTGCCACTGAATGAAATAAGGACTAATCAGAAAGACATATGGAAGTTTAAAATAAAATTGAATAAATCCTCTAATAACAGAATGCCTAAAACAGCAGAGTTAATTTCCTGTATGGCTTTTGACTGCCCCTAGTGGCCAAAGCTAGCTACCAAACCCAACTTCCTTCTGCACACTCCACATCCATATATATTTGGTAATAGAAAACAGTCCCCAGCCTTCTAATGGTGACACATTCCTGCTTCTCTCATATGTAAACACTGCAAATGTCAGTGTTTGCTGGACTGAGGAATTGAGCGCGTTCCCAGTTGCACCCGGGGCCGCGTGCCATGAAATACATGCATAACACGCCGAGTGACCAACTAGCCTAGCATCGCGCAAATTGACCACTCCACAACCTTGACACCATTGACACCTGTCTAAACCGCGGCTAAACGGTAAGGAACGGAGGATGGACATTGGCGGACATTTTTTTTTTTTTTTTCTTCATCCACGCCCGGAAGCTCTTGGGCAGTTGAGTTTAATTTGGGATTTACAAGTGACATGGTGCCCCGGTGGTTGGCTAGCTTGCGGTCTTCTTACCCGGCCAGGTTTATGGACTGAGACAGTGGGGTCTTTTTTCCTTGTGATTAGCGGTACCCAGCCATGCACAAAGTATTATAGCCCCCAGCATTATGTATCAGAGTTTACAGACCCCGTTCATCTCGCCATACTACCGCCCCCCACCTCCCGTTATTGGAAGGTCAAGCTCTCCAACGCCCTAATGAAGATGTGTGGCAGTCATATCCAAGCGCCGGCAAGCCAAGTCAGATAAATAAAAAAATTCAAAAAAACTTGCAAAAACTGATTAATATAAAAATGATTTCGCCGCTAAATGGGGAGAGAGTAAGAAGTGTGAACATGCAAGCTTATCTCTGCTGGAGCTGTTTGGCTTAAGCCCCGGCATTAAATACACTGATAGCCTACGGAATAGCCAAGCATAAAATGAATGTAAAAGGATGAAGAAACAACATGAAAAGGCAGGAAGAAAGCGCATGGAAGTGGTTTGGGCTGGGGATTAGCAGAGCAGAAATCGGGGAGGAACACAAGCATTACAGGCAAGCCCTCAGTGATAGAGGTCGGCCTTTGTCACCGCGGGGCTAATAGAAATGGACAGTTTGTTGGAGCAAAGTTCTTCTGAGGACAAAAGTTACTGAATGACGAAATGATAGTGGTTCGCCAAGAGAAAATACGATTTAAAAGGCAGTATTAAATGTATTGATAGCGCTTGTCCAATCAGAATCGCTGTTACAAAGGGTTGTTTAAAACTGAGAAAGGAAGGATCTGATTGGACGTTGGTCTATATGGGACTATTGCATACAGTGACAAGTATTTTTTGTGATGTAAATGCAGTGTTTTTGACATTTTACGGTGCATTATGAAAAGTAATGCACTTAAAAATATGTTTGAGAGCAGTAGTTTCACAAATTAAAACAATATATATAAGATTCAGTTGCAAAACGATTGGCCTGTTCCAAATTCATGTGAAATATATTTTTGAGCGAAGGAGCTAAGTAATATCCTCTGCAGTGGTGGAATGTAATGAAGTACAAGGAGTAAAGTACTGTACTTCAGTATGTTAGGTATCTGTACTTTACTTGTAGTTAAAACTTACTTTTATTTCACTACATTGGAGAGCAGTATCTGTACGTTCTACCCCACTGCATTTTTGAACAGGGCTGAAAAGAAAAGTTATTTTTCATTATTGTCTGAGACCTGCTGCCTTTTTTTTTTTTTTTAAATGTTCATAATTTGAGCAAACAAAAACATACAAATAAAAACAGGTAGGAAAAAAACTATAAATTCAGTTGTTTATGTTTCAACAAAATTCAGCACAAATCTTTATCAAAATCACAACATTTGAAGCCCTCAAAATATGAGCAAAATACTTTTACTTTTTCCTCTTTAAGTATATTTTTAATTAAGTACTTGAATACTTTAAAGTAGATTTTTTCATGTGATACTTTTACTGAGTATATTTTTGCCCTGGTCACTGAACTTTTTACTTAAGTAACTAAATCGAGTACTTCTTCCACTAATATCCTCTGTTTTGTGGCCCAATACATAGTCCACCTTGTAAATGATATCATATTACTGTTGATTAAATTAAGAAATGAGAATTAAGAATATTGCTCTTAAAATGTATTAAAGGGGACATACTGCATTATGTAAACTCTTCTTAATGAGCTTTAAAACATGTTATAATTGTGTTCCCTCATCATTTATTTATAGCTTTCAACTACTTTACCTCCATTAAAAACACAGGAAGTCAATGGATCCTTAGCTACAATTAAGCCATTTTCGATAAATATTAAGGTTTACAATGAAAATATTAAGGTTTACAATTACACAATGCGCAGTTATAGTGAAGTACACATTTGAGTAGAAACAGAAGTAAGTTTTGTGAGAAAAAAAAAAAGGTTTCCTGGGGACAAAACATCTCATGCTACACAAATATTGAAAGATGAAAAGATAATGGCAAATTCATCAAGACGACAGACTAATTAAAATACACTGAGGTGGAGCTGATAATTGAATTTGAGCAAATCTAGTAAAACAGGAACCACTTCAGAAAAAAATCAAATTCTGCATACAGTCTTTGTAAGCCGGGCCCGTCGCGAAGCCTTTTATCCCTGTATTTTATTGATTAAAAAAATCCCAGAGGCACTAAAACGTACAGTCAGTGATTAATGTCCCTCTCAGAAAAAGAAATTATATGGAATAAATTAAACTACTGCAGCAGCAAATTGAAAAATAAGAATGTAAATGAGCTTTGAATACTTAATATCATAGAGAAAAATAGGCAATGAGGCCCAAAAATGATGAGGGATTAGCAGGGAAACATGACATTAGCTCTAATGGCACAGAGTAGATTTTCTCCACTGTCACGATTTAAGCGGCGCCTCTGATTCTGTGGCAGGTAAATGAAAAATGGGAGACAGTGCATAGCAAGAGAAAGCTCCATGCTAACCTTGTTCAGAAGGTGAGAAATATGGACTCGTGCTAGCATAGCAGCACGGCAGGTCTGTGCTGAAAAAAATGCCATCTTTAAAAGGGCTCATATTATGCTATTTTCTGATCTATGTATCCACGGCGACTTATTCAGGAAGTTGCCGTGAGCGCCGCCGGCATCATTGCGGTTGTATTATTTTGCAAGGAGCTGCCGATCTTCACAGTAAATAAGATGTAAACGGACTGTAGAGGCTTTTTAAAACTCCCAGAGAATCAGTGCAGTGTTGACAAGAACATAGAACGTTTTACACAAATCAACCTACTTTATGTCAGATTATAGAGGCAAAACTTTTCTCAAATTCTCCATTGAAATGAATGAGATTCCCGCTTAACTGGAAGTGCCACCACAAAGAAAGTGAGGTTTAGTCACATTTAGAGACAAACGTGGGCAGGGCAAAATAAGGTCAATATTGTTTCCTCAACACAAACAGACCTGGAGTTGTGTTTTATTTCCTTCACACATTTAACACACAAATCCTGCATATTTAGGCTGACCTCATCTCTCATATCAATAACACTCTGTTCCTTGTGATGTCATCAAGTGGTAATACATACTGAAATCATTCAAATGATTCACTAGAATTTTTTGGATTGATTTCAGACCTGGGATTATTGATCTCTACTGAGCTAAAGGTAAAAGAAGCTGTTAACTTTAAAACTACCACTTCATGACATCACAAGGTGGAACAGAATATTTTGAGCGTTGGAGATGTAGACAGACTAATGATAAAGTGTTACTCAAACACGTGTGAATGAAACAAAACACAACTCTGGGTATGTTTATGAGGAGGTAACAGCATTATATACCATGGCTAAAAGCTCACAAGTTCATTTTGTGTAATTTAGGACCTTTAAAGGGGACTTACTATTAAAAAAATAAACTTTAAAGAGCTTTTAACCATGTTATAATGGTTTTCCCTCATTTCTATCATTAACTTATAGTCAGAGTTGTATTTCGTTAATATTAATCCTGTATTGTCCTGCATTTCAGACTTGATAACTCAAAATCTAAAATGTCAACTAACTTCTCCACCCACTGCCCTGTACTTAGTTGCAATTGTTCAAAAGAAATCTTGTCATTTCTGTAAGATTGCTTTATAAGATATGTTATAAAGCAATTTTTGCAACAATAAAACATGTGAATGAGTATTTACTGCTTGTTATGGTGAAATGCCACCATGAAGAGGTGGGGTATCTTCAGTCAGCAGTTTAAGCAGCCATGCTGCTCTTTAGTCAATTGAAAATGCTTCACTTCACAATTTCACCAGTAGAGGGCGACATACAAATAATGTAAATAAGTGTTCTCAAGTTATAAAATATTTGCTATGGGAATTAGCTAAGTCTAAAAAGGCATCAATTACTTTTAATAAACTGTGAAGCATTTATATTCAAAGAGTGTGTAGACACCGCTTTTATTATCAATAAATATACTATTAGTATTTCTACCTCTACTGCTACTACTACTACTACTACTACATACATTCTCATATTTTTTAATCTATCTTAAATTTTGGCCTTTGTAAGTTATTAAAATTAAATCAAACACATGAAAACAACTGGACAGGTTCAAAAGCCATCTTTTTTCCTGCTATCTCAGCCCACAGCTCTGTACTTGGTTCAAATACGTTAGAAAGTAATTATAACTACAACTGCTACTACTGCTATACTATTCATACATTCTTATATTCTTCACTTTTTATATTTAGTCTAATCCCTGTTTTATTGGTTGCAATAGAAAAACAAACATACAACAACCGGACAGGTTCCAAAGACATTATTTTTCTGAGACAATCCGCTACATACTATTTTATGACAAGATTGGGCAGTTAATTAAAGTGAAACTATCTTTGCCTTTAAATTTAGAAGTAGACCAGACCAGTCTTCTACCTCAAAGGTATACATAATGTTTTGTTTTTTTTAAATACACAAAGATTGCAGTGCACATTAGGCACAAACCTCACCCACAATCTCTCAAAGTAAAAATGTAGTTTTTGGCTGTCACCCTGCCCCCCCTCCTCCCTCCTCCTGTTATCCCGGAGCAGAGATGAGGGCTACGGGTGCATCCAGGGGACTCCCTCACTCGGAACCTTTAATTATAACTCCCCAGTATCAGTTACACAAACCTGGTGCAGATGTGGAACCCTCCGAGGCTTGGCTACTCTACCTTACTTAATCTGAGAGACAGTGCCCCGGCATCAGCCAATTCAATCAGCACCGCAGCCCCAATCAGCAGCCAATCAGAGAGCAGGAAAAGAACAGAAAGTCACATGACCACACCGCTTAGGATCAACGCTGGAAGGAGTGGAAAGTCGGGATAGAAACACAGCAAACTGCCATCAAGGAAAAAGCAAGTTTTCTTTTGACTGTGAAAGTGTCGGTTTCTCATATGATGCGATGTGAAAATGAGCAACGATGAAACGTGACACTGAATCATTAGCTTCCTTCTTTGACACAAATATATAGTTAGTCAAATCTGTAAAAAAAAGTCTTTGCGTAGCAGTGTTTTAAAGCACCAACTTTACACTTGCAGCATTCAAGTAATAGACCCTTTTTAACATTGGTTTATCTGATGAATTTAGTAAATAAAATCAGCAACTTTTTATGATTTCTGCAAAAATAATGCACATTTTATCTGATATTATTTGTTTAAAATATACTTACTTGCTACTATATACTATACCTATACTACCTTATGAATTTCTGTGATGAAAATCAAGACTTTTTCATTACATATTAGAGTTGTGGAGTGAATAACTGCACTGTTCATTTTGTTTGTATAGTTATATATTTTGTATACTGTATTTCACTGTACTCTACACTATATTATACAGTAATTCTTTATTATAGTAGTAGTTTATTAATATGAACCTATTTTTTTAAAAAGCATTTATGCGACAATTTAATATACCAATTTAACCTTGTTTAATCTGTAGTACAGCTCTCCACCATCACTGGAACGCCGGCTCCTTCCTCCTCACCCTCCATCAGCCCTTGTTTTTCGCATGCGCCGTATTGTTATTTGCCTCTCCCTTTCGGCGTCCCTGCTCGTCCACAGGATATAGTGGTGAGGTGTGCGCGTGCGGAGCTAAAGACGCCATAAAAGCTGCTGAGGTATAAAATGGAAAGTGCTCAAGCTGTCTGCGGCAGGGAGAGCAGGCTGGTCCGGGGCCCGGGGGAGGAGCCGGAGAGACCCCCCCAGCTCACGGCCCGCTACGCTAATGTTGTAAATCAGCCAAAGTTTGGGCTTGTTTGTTTACATATCGCGGCGTTTACAGTGGAGAGAGTACAAGGAGCTGTGCCGGGCCCGGCCTATTGTATGGATCATAAAACCAAAAAATATAATAGAGATGGAGAGTGCGAACCACCCACCAGAGCAGAGTGCACAACAGTTGTTTTTGAGGTGATAAAAATTTGGAAGTCGAAAACATAAACACGTCAGCTTTTCTTGCACTCAAGTCGTTTTGTTGCGTCACGTTGTGCAAACATTGTTAGCGAACCGTCATGCTAACAGTCAATTTTGTTAGCAGAAAACTGAGTTAGCAACATTACCAAGATGCTTTGTAATGATTTCAGAAAATATAACCTTGAAAGTGGAGTCATTTTCACATGATGTATCATTACCAGATAGAGTCAGATAAGCCATTCCAGCCACCAGGGGTCAGTAAAATAACAAACTTTTATTTTATACATGTTTTCAATGGGTTTTTTTTTTTGTCATTCCCCAATTTGCATCAAAATTTGATCTGCCCAGAACACTTGTCACTTACTACAGCAACACATACACAGACAAACTACATGTAAAATTTCATCAGTTAGCTTTATTCTTCAAATACGATTATTTGAAGCTACATATGAGGCCAGCGTTTGTCTAAACACCACATTTAACGACTGAAAAGCTCGAGCAAACAAATCAGTACAGGGAAAAATTTAGGTTAACGGATCTGAGTGTAATATTTTATGTGTTTTGTGATCACAGCGATACAGTATGTGTTTTTTTAAAAAAAAAAAAAAAGTTTCTTTGTGGACTCTATTTAACTTAAACAAATGGTGAACTAAGGTTTCAACTGACTAACATTTGAAACTGTTCTGGAGAGTAAAATAATGAAAATAAAGTCAAGCTAATGACTAGCATGATTAACGCAAATTCTGCAAATGACTCAAATGTGGGAATGGCATTTCCTTACACATTGTTTCAGCTGTCTGCCCGCTAAAAACGACAAATCAGGCTTTTTCTCACATATTTTGTTATATATAATGTAACAAGATCATTATGTTACATTTTGTTCATTGTAAAAGGGAACATTTATTTAAAACGACTTCATAACAGAAACCACCTTTTCGCTTAAAAGCAACACATTTTCAATTAGCTCTTTTTATTGTTAAAAATGGTTTCTTTACATTTTTAACCCTATGACCCAGAATATGACTTTTAAAATAACCGTGAGTCAGTACAGAGCGGTGGGTGGGGATAGGGGATAGGTGAAAACAGAAATTACCTCAAACACAGGACAATTCAAGATTACTCAAACATGCAAGAATCAAATGAAATACAACTTTAGTAAACTAGTGATGAGGGGACAACATGGTTCAAAGATCTTGAAAGACGACTTTACATAATACATCCACTTTAATCTACCCTTGTCACCCTTTAAAGTGCACAGATTAGACCACTCATTTCTTGAAAACATAGTAGGCACCATTATATTTAAGATTTTAATTGTAATTTCCTTCCTGGTTGGACATGGGCAGCAGATATGACATAGGCCACGTAGAGATATGTTACCTAGCAACCGTAATCCAACCAAAACTTGTTCAAATTACACAAGAGTTATTATATGACACAGGTTGAAGTATCCTGTTTTAAAACTGACACTACTTCCTGTATTTTTGTAGTCTACTTTTCATCACAAACTGCCACTTAACTCTTGTAAAATTATAGTAAACGTTTAACTGAAGTACTCTCCCACCTCTTTTCATGTTGCTTCCCTTACTCCCAAAGAACACAATGCAAAATCTCCCTTCCCAAACTCGTACGCTGCCGGTCTTTTGAACGCAAACACGCTGCAACAGTATCTCCTTAATCCCTTGTTGCTTCACTGACGTATACACTTCGCTTCTATAGCATCCAGGTATTACCATCGTGAGCCAAAACACTTATCCCAGAGAGAGATCAAGTATGTAGTGCGTTATCTTATCGGGGCGTACAGTGGCACCTCGAGGGATACAGTAGGGGTACACTCGTGCGCTCATGCGGGGGAGAGCTGAGGCGGGACGGGGGGCTGGCTCGGGCTATAATCCACAGAGTAGCGGAGGTGGAGGTAGGGAGCAGGGAACTAGAACATTTGGTGGACATTGGAGTGGTTGTTTCTTAAAGGGGCGGTGTGATGTGGAGAGTCACACTTGAGTCCGTTTGGAGATAAGCAGGGAAGATTTTTGGAGAGGTTTTTTTTTTAGTAGGGTGAGATATAAGGAGAGTGGGGCGCTATTGGAGGAGAGGGATTGGGAAGATGGTTTTGTTGTATAAATGCTACAAAGTTTATTTTTAAATCGGTTTTGTTTGGGATTTTGGTTTGGCAAAGTGAAATTTGTGATTTTGAAGAAGCAGGACTTGTTTTGCATGTAATGTGACTTTTGACAGACAGAAAACATGTTTTTTTTTCCTTTTCTTTAAATTTTCTTAGAGATAATCAGCTGCATATTGTGACCAGACTGTGGGCAATGTGGGCAAAGTAATTAAGTAAAGTGTCTTGCTCAGTGGCACAACAATACGCACTTTTAAAATCTAACACTTTTGCTTTATCCTACAGTATTGTCTCATAATTAAAATAATGAAATAAAAAAAAATATATAGTGTATATCCTGAATAAAGTTTGATTTTTAGGAGAAATTACAAAACAATGTAATGCATAAATTCGAATTATTATTTTTATTTTTTTATTCCAAAGCCTTTACATTGGACCAATTCCAAACTCTGACTTAAGTTTGGGAATTGTGGGTGAAGGACGTAAAGATAAGACAAGACAAGATAACCTTTATTTGTCCCACAATGGGGAATTTCCAGTGTTGCAACGCACTGGAAGAACAGCAAGAGAATAAAAACAGGCACTCAAAAATCAAGTATTAGAAAACAGAGTTAAATTTAATAAAATAATTAAATAAGTGTCCTGCCCAGTGACACAACAATATGTGCTTGGGCAAGATTTTTATAGCCAACTCAATTGCTTTTTTCTATAATATTGCCTCATAAATTTCACGATTTTGAAAAAAAATTAATAAAATCAGCAACTAAATAAAAATCAGCAACTAATTTCTCTAGACCAAATTAATTCTGAATAGTTATATGAAGATTGCAAGTCTCACGTTTGATTCAAATCCTTTAGTTTGTAGCTAAACCTTTCTCTTAACGCTTTATTCCTCCCGACTCGAGATACCACTCTTCCAACATAAAACAAAAACACATATTTTGATTAATTGCCATATCTTAAATCTCTCTTCTTTGTCCTTTTCATCCCTGTTTTTCCCTAGACTGACCTCTCCAGTCTCAGACACAAAAGCAAGAGAATGAGGAAGAGGAGGAGGAGGAGGAGGAAGCACAAAATGAAGGATGGAGGGAGGTGACAGGTAAACAAATTCGGTGTCATCCGCCGCTGCTGTCTTCACTGTGCCACTTGGCATTTTAATGGAAGCGAATGTGATGTAACATAAAATGGTAAGTACGCCAGCGGGCCCCGTAGCAGAGGGGAAAAACTTAACTCCTCAGACCTATGCATTAAACATATTGTAGAATAGAGTCCAACATTTATCACTGTCATTCCTAGAGAGTTTGTGTAAATTTAAATGCGCTCAAGCGTGCTGATTCCCACCCCCCGTTCTCCTCTCTACAATGTATGCGTACAATGCCACCCCAAAGCCCATTTTCCTCAAATCCCTCTCATTGTTCTGCACGACCATACCACCAAACAGCTATTCATCTTTGGGGAATATGCCGTACAGAATGTCTTTGTATGTAAGGGCCTTTTCACCGCCACCGCCGTGTGCACATTCACATTGTAAAACGTGTCCACCTATTTTTCATGATTTAATGGGGAAAAAAGAAGAGAATATAGATCCCAGGTTCTATATTTGGTTCCATGTGAGATTGTGGGATTTGGATGAGCGAGCGCGTTTTTGTGTAAGGAGAGTGTAGGATTTGGTTGGTTAATAGAAATACAAGCACAACGCTGCTGGTCAAATGGTTTATTCTTACAAAACATGCAAATCCTGAAGTAAATTGATTTTTATAGTTTGAAATGGTAAAAACCCAAGTATGTCAATAGCTTATGTTTTACCTATACAAGTTACATGAAAAAAGCTACCTAGCATAGCACAGTTGCTTAATTTAAAATAATATGGTGATCCATTACATGCTACATCGAAGAATTTGCTCATCAAAATTGTTGTTACATTTATATATTAAGTGTTACATTCAAAACTGCTTTACATAATTAGGAAAAAAAGAAGAGAATATAGATCCCACAATGCTGCTGGTCAAATGGTTTATTCTTACAAAAGATGCAAATCCTGGTCCTGAAGTGAATAGATTTTTATAGTTCGAAATGGTAAAAACTCAAGTATGTCAATAGATCTTTACTGTTCAAAACCGTAAAGCACAGATATATATAATACAATATATACATGCATATATACAATATTTGGATGTACTTAACTCCTCTTCTTAAAAAATATCCTAGCCTAGCTTTAGCTTGCCTGAATTACCTGTACAATTTGCATAGGGAACGCTAACTAGCATAGCACAGATACCTAGTTAAAAACAATAAATACAATTGCCAAATGCTAGTAATTCAAAGAGAAAATATTCAGACCCTGATAGAAAATTGCTCAGTACACCTTTATGTGTGATTACCGTATTTTCCGGAGTGTAAATCGCATCGGAGTGTAAGTTGCACTGGAGTATAAGCCAAAAAATGCATAATAATGAAGAAAAAAACATATATTTCACATACAAATCACATCTGAGTATAAGTCGCACCCCTGGCCAAACTATGTAAAAAAAAAAAGTGTGACTTACAACCTGGAAAATACGGTACATGTTATACTGAAGAATTTGCTCATCAAAATTTGTAGAAAAAGAAGAAAATACAGATCCCAGGTTCGACATTTGGTTCCATGTGAGATTGTGGGATTTGGATGAGCGAGCGCGTTTTTGTGTAAGGAGAGTGTAGGATTTGGTTGGTTAATAAAAATACATTATTCTTACACAATTGGCAAAACCTGGAAGTAAAGCAATAGATTTCTACAGTTCAAAACAGTAAAACACAAGTATTACAGTAGATTTTTACTGTTCATAATTGGAAAATACAGATGGAGTCTTTTCCGAATGTAATTTTCCGGAGTATGAGTCGCACTGGAATATAAGTCGCACGAGCCAAAAAATGCATAATAATTTTAAAAAAAACATATATTTCACATATAAATCGCATCCATATAACTCGCATAAATTGAGTATAAGTCGCACCCCCGCCAAACTATGAAAAAAAGTGCAAATTATAGTCTGGAAAATACAGTAACAGTTCTAGCCTACCTTTAGCTTACATGAATGGCTTATACATATTACATGACAAAATCACACTAGCATAACCAGCTAGCATTAAAAAGACGATTCAACACAATGAAAATGTACCAAATCATAGTTCAGAAAGTAAATATTTAGAGCATGAGAGAATGTTCCATGTTACAGCTTTAAACAGACGATTTGTGATTATGTGCTATACTTAAA
The DNA here is from genome assembly GCA_019594935.1 of Periophthalmus modestus. Taxonomy (NCBI): domain Eukaryota; kingdom Metazoa; phylum Chordata; class Actinopteri; order Gobiiformes; family Gobiidae; genus Periophthalmus; species Periophthalmus modestus. Next base: position 13,630,312 of record JAIEZT010000441.1, on the reverse strand, counting down.
AAGTTGCTAATCCAAATAGCAGTTTTTTGTTTTGTATACTATCTTTGGCAAAAAAAAAAAAAAAAAAAACTTGGTACAAAATACGCATGTACTTAACATAGCAGGTAAGTACTACTATTTTTCAATATACTGACAATGACACACAAATACAGATTTTATTTCCTAATCCTATAAGAACAGAAAGAACAAAATAGGACAACGACATCTCATATTAGAATTAAATTATGCCAACCCCTTTTCAATTTCTGATTCGGCCACCTTATATAAAATACATTGAACCCTGTAGTCAATTAAATACAAGGGGATTATTGGCGACGAGCACTTTTCCAGAATGGTGATCCAGGATAAAAAGCCACAATAATGAGTTAAAGTGTGGAACATAGAGGGACAGCCGTGCATGGCCACAGCCCCTGACACTTTAAACATTAAAACAAATGACCTAACCTTTACAAGTCGCCGTGCCAATAAGAGGAACAGAGACACATCAGAACGCTTATTATTCACTACTGGTGTATACATAATAATGATGTCATCAATAATGGACCGTGTATAGTTTTAACGTTTAAGTCTTTTGTGGAAATTCTCTGATGAAAGAGTTAGGAAAGTACACTCTTCAAACGGTTGGTTAAAGTGATATTGTTTGGAGATTGTGGGATGTGGGGGGAGGAGCCATTGTTCATGTCTCATTTATTTGGTGTTTTTGTAACGCAAGTGTTGAATTTTTGCAATTACCTTCAAAAGTAAGTACTAGGACGTCTATTACACGTATATTGCTAGGCTTCCAAACAAAAGCTGAATCGGTTTACAATTTTTACTTTTTAATTTCACTTAAAGCAACACCGTGTAACTTTCTGGAGGTAGCTTAATTCCACGCTAACAGAAAACTAAAACCGTATTTCAGATCATTCCTCGTGGAGATACCTACGTTTTAAGCCATACTGCGGAATATTATAGCCAAAGGAACATTTCCATGGAGATAAGCTTTTTTTTTTTTTTTTTTTTTTGCTAGAAAGTTACGCAATGAGGCTTTAAACTACGCTAGTCAATTGACACAATAACATCTTAAAGTCAACGTCAGGTTAAAAAGTCAAATCAAAGTCAAATGATCAAGACCGAACTAAATAAATCTGAAGTACTCAACTCATGTTTCTTCATTTAACTGATCTCAACTACTTTTTTACTGAGCGGAGAAGAAAAACTGTACCAAATATGATGTAACGATAGAGGTGCGTGAACGTGGTTAGCGTGTGTACGTCTGTAACCAGGAGACAACTCGAACGTGTCAATCGCCTGAATCCTCCACAGGCCGACACTCTGATACAATGGCACTCGATTTCAAAGTGATGGGAGCCACTGCAAAAAGTCTGTAAATGTGGAGAAGACATGACATCTGATTCTTACTGTGTGGAGAAAGAATCGATATTCAGACACTAATCGAAACTAAAATATCGAAACTAGAAGCTTCCTTAAGCAGGTTTATATACTGACATAATTACATAAATAGAACGTTACGGGTTTCGGTGCTGTCTTTCTACTGGTGGAGGCAGGATAACAGCGCCATCTGCAGTCTGACTATTTAAGGACAATATTTCAGATGTGTGAGAATAAAAAAAGGCGCAGGACTTTAAACCGGGACGAGGGGGGCCTTTTTATTCTCACACACCTGGGATACTCCTGAGGAAAAGCGCTAGTGAGCAGTCGAAATATCAGGTGTGAGAACAAACTAAACATTGAGCTAAACCAACAATCTATTATTCTATTCTATTGCCATTGTTTAAAATTGTACTTTTGTGACAATGCTAACGGGTAGTGCGATCTGAGGGAGGTCATGGTACTGAACAAACATGTATCTATTTCCTCAATTAAAGGGCCCATTATCTGCTGAATATATTTTCTTTATCTTGAAACTTAGAATGCTGTTATCTCAACGAAAAGCTATCTGGGGGTATGTTTGTATCATTCATGCATGGCTGAGTAATCCTGTGAATTCAAGGTGACTCCACCATCTGAGCTCAAAATACTTGGTACCACTCTATGATGTCATCCAGGAAGTGCTTCACCAGGTATATAAAATCTTTTCACCTTTACTGAACTTCTGATCATATCGATGTTCAAACTGCCTTCACTAAGCAGCAAACCGAAGTCCTTGAAGCTCTTGTTTAGCCTTATTTAAACTGCATTATTCATTACAGTGCCTGTTGAACTCCTTGCACCCTCAGTGGAAGTAATGTCACATTTTCTAAACCTAGAGGTGTCGTACATGATTATTACTATTATTATTGCCTTAAAAACGTGAAAAACAGAACTAATTCATTTTAAAAGGTTATTCTTCACTTACCTTAAGCATTCAGAGTATCCTACTTATTCACTGTGATGAGTTTAAAAGCACTTTTCACAACTTTCAGAGGCTGGAGCAGAGTTTTGCCGTTACATTAAAGCTAACTACTAGCATGCTAACGGGCACTTCCTGATTATCAGACACTTCATAATTAATAACAGACAATACAGGGCAGACTTATTTTACTTTACTTCACTACAGTTGAGAAAATTTACTGTACTTTCTATCTCACTGCATTTTTGAACAGGACTGTAAAGTAAAAGTATTTTGTATTTTGTATTACAGTTTGAGACCTGCTGAAAAGTCTGGGGGGGGTATTGTTAACACATTCATAAAAATAAATATACATAAATACAGGTAGGAAAAAAAGAATTGATTTAATTCTTTCTTGAACAAGATTCAGCACAAATATTCATCAAAATCACTACACTGGAAGCCTTATAAGACCTCAAAATATGTGCGAAATACTTACATTTTACTCTTTAAGTACATTTTTGAACACGTACTTTAATCCTTTTACTTAATTAGATTTTTTTCATGTGATCCTTTTACGTTTACTTGAGTAGTCTTTTGCTCCGGTATCTGTACTTTTACTTAAGTACCAAAATGGAGTAGTCCTCTTCCACCACTGCACATCCTTCGACCTCTTTGACGTCTCACACTCTCAAACTTGCCTATCGCGGCTTTAAACATCGTATAGACTTGAACCATTGCCACTCCTGAAGTCTAATCACTCACGAGCCTGGAAATTCTTAAACAATTCTGGGCTTTTTCATAAAATATTGGCAAAAGGAGGCGACAGTTCCGTGACAGCCCTTCATTTTTCACTTGTCCTTCTCTCCGCATCCATAAATCCCCAAAACTAGAATTTCCTTTAAATTTGCCCTCCCGCCTCCTGATTCATAGCCTTTGTTGGCACTCATCATACATTATAAAACACATTACCGCATTGTGCATTTGGCTAAGGGTCATTTTCCGAAAGCCGTTTACTCAGCCTGCGCGCGAAATCTTAAATAAATTTAATTGTCTGCATCCGCCATCAGAAATGACTTTATGCATTTTGCTTCATAATTAAGAGCTTTCACATCCATAAACTTAAATCACTCCGCACAGATGTTGAGGTGTAATTAAAGCATTAAATATGTGAACGATCAACTCCCACTAAACAAGATGACACCAACAGCCCGGCACGCGACTTAGAGGTGAAACGTATAAGTCAGATGCCCTGTTTTTTTCACAAAGTACATGCTACGGCGTCTCGGGAAGCGTCTGTGTCGTCTATATCTATCACGCGCCGGCGCCGTAAATCTCCGCTGCTAGCATTTGCGTTAGCCGTGCGGATGCTAACGCCATTAGCCTCATGATTTAATGTAGATGAGCTGAGGCAACATCTTTCCTTCTAGCGGAGAAGGGTAATGCTATATACCATGAATGTACAGTAAGTTATCGGCAATTTTTATTTATGTATTTTTAACGGGAATGTAGTGACGACCTACAAAGCGCATTCATTTACAAGTAAACGCACGGCTACAGTAAACAACATAGTATATATATAGGATTTTAGTATATATATGTAATTATAGTCTACTTTATCTACCTCTTTATGTATAATGTATTGCGTGTCCAGACTTGTAGTTAACTGCAAGTAGAGCTTACAGAGCACACTTAACAATTATAACAGGGTTTTCCCATTATCATAAGGTCATTTAGTATCCCACAAATACAATGCAGTACTTCAGAGTAACATCTTACTTTAGTTACTTAGTTGCTGGTGGGTTTTAGTGAATTGCATTTCAGATTATGTCCATTTTTAACAATTTAGTCAATTCACAATATCATTCCGTTAATATCGTCACTCTTGTGTTTTCCCTTGGTTTGAACGCTTGTTTCAGGAAGGGCATCTGACACAAAATCCTTCCGTATCACATGAGAAGTATGTGACTTTTGTCCATTGTCAGTAAGAAGACACCAATTACACAACGTAAATACATTTTAATCCTTCAAATCAGGCTCACATATTGGCGGTCCCGTCTTTTCCCCCTTGCACGTTACCGGGCATAAATCTGTGTAACCCCCCCCTTAGCATTAGCCGCGCTGATGCTAACTGCATTAGCTGATGATTTAATGATAGCGGGGATGGGGCCGGTCTCCTCCGTGTTCCCGCTGCAGAGGAGGAGACTCGGGATCATGTGTGTTTTTGAAGAACGGAGCGGCGCATCGTATCTCATCCACCTCCATTACGCCAAGGTCATGCAGCAGCTCTCCTAATGTGATCAGGGAAAGTGTCACTTTTGCACTTCTGTGGCAGTAAATAAGAAGTGCCTCTAATTTGAATGTAGTGTACCAGAGGCCCTTTATGGGTTGTTAATTTAGTGTTTAAATACATTTAACAGTTGAGAGAGGGAACTGATTAGGCCGGCTCGCCAAGTGAAGGCTATTTTTCTCCCCGATGTTTCCACCGGCTTGCTATAGATTATTATTGTTATGATGTGACAGATGAACGCCGGGCTCGCTTTAAATTAACAACTTCAAAGGCAACGGCTGCAATAAAGTGATTCATTTTTCATAAGCTTTCTCCTTTATTTCCCCCTTTACCGCCTTATATTTTAGTCAACTGAGTCCAAATGTGTGATTCATTCTACTGCTCACAACTATAACAGGACAATTTACATATTTAATATTTTGAGCTTTGGGGATTTATAACAATTCATATTCAGCAGTGGAATTATTTGTCGTAGTTACAATGTCTGTTATTTCTAATCAGGCGTATTTATAAGAAAAGCAGTTGGCTAAGTGACTCATTCACTTTGAGCGATGTAACTCACCGAAAGCGTAAACTCGGAGAACAGGGGTACGAAAAAATCTTTGCAAATCTTGGTCGTAGCATTAGGATGTTAATTGTTGAAATAGTTAATGAAGTTAATTGAGCGAACTGGTGATACATAAAGAAACGGTGGCGTAAGATGAGCGTGTACACGTCGGAGTGGAATTTACAGGCTGACGATAGAAAAACGGCAATGCTTTTTTTGGACAGAAACGTCTTTATTTTATTTATTTAACTATTTTCATTAACACAGAGCGACCTTTCAGAATTTACAGACAGAAATACAAAATTACACTTGAAAATATTAGCGATAAATTTGTTTGTTACCAGGATACAATTTGATATGTCCAACTATTTTCGTGATTTTTTTTTTTTTTGTATACATAATTTATTTTTTTATTTAAATCGAGAGAACAACAAAAAACTAAAATAGAAGATTTAAAAAGTTAATTTGCAGTTTCACACATACAATCCCAACCGCTCTTTACTGTACCCCCCCCACCCGCCCTCGCGCCGGCTCAGATCCGGCTCAGATCGGGGCCACCTCCACACGTGTCTGCTGTCGTCTGGTGCCACTTCTGAAATTGGGGGATAAGTTAATGTGTCAGAGTGCCATTGATTTTTCATTTGCGGGTCGCCGCTGCCTCAGTCGCGGTCCTTTCCTTCACGCTTCACGATGGATTACTGTGTCGAAGCAGTGCATTGTGGGTATGACAAGAGCAGAGGAGACACACCTGATTAGAGCTGACATGTGATCATCAGGAACAAACAGCCAGCTCGTTTTACAGGGATTTTAAACTATTCATGTGGTTTACTGTGATATTAAATAAAGTGTAAATGTTTGGATTTGAATAAAGGGCATAGTGGAAATAGAAAATGGAAAATTCCAGTTTTTCAAAAAACTTTAACTGTTTTAATTACAAATACATGACATTCAAATGGAGAAAATCTAATTCATATAGAAACGCTCTGTTCTTTTTATAACTTATAATGAATATATTAATTTTCAAACTTATTGTATATCAAAAATTTTCAGTGAAATGATGAAAAATAAAAATCTCAAAAATTTAGTGTTTGTCACTATTTGAGCAATGTGTTAATTAATGAATATTGTTTTAAGGATTTTATTATGACCCGATAGATACATAATTTAAACAGTTTTACATAAGTTTTATATTGTGCATACATACATACTAATTATATAGAAATGAACAGAGCCCAAAAGGCAAGCTATAGCCAGATGCTCCCCATACAGTGCCAGGTTTACCTCATTCAGTGTCTAATTCAAGCCAAATTTACTGATCAGATCTAATATTTCCACTTCTAAACACTTGCTAATTAAGTATGTCATGCAAAAATACAGGGATAGTATTTTTTGCACCACTTTTAAGTAAAAATGATTGACTGTAACACGTGCAACGATAGTACTGAGATAGTCGGTGAATGCTTTTAATGTTTAAAAATGCAAAAAACAGCAGAACTAATAGGCAGTTCTTGGCTTTAAAATATTCATTATCCCATTTGATGCAAGCCTATTATATAACTGGTTAAGAATACAGCCTCCTTGCCACATCTGACAACCTGAAAACAGCTCACTGATTCTCCAGCAGTACAAAAATGATCCTGGTATTTTCCTGCATGTTTAGTCAGTTTGCATTGAACCTTCCCCTCTTCACATCACCATAACACCACTAGAACACACTGTAGCAGAGGCCGGTGCAGCTGGGGATAAAACAGCCCACGTACGGGAGCTTGCCGTTCGGCTCCCCTGTACGAGAAAAAGAACAGGATTGAGCACGTAGAACCAAATGCAGGCTGTTCAATGAGCTATATCCTCACTTCCATATGAGATTGGTTAATACAAACGCGGGCTGCTGAAAAACATTGTCCTGCTCTCGGTGACAAAGATAAAGTGCCTATGCCGGGGAACGCGAGTCAAAGGGACAGGTGACGACAGGGAGGGAGCGCGCGCAGGGAATTTGAATCTTCCAGCCAGGAGGAGGCAGCGCGTCATTAAAAAGCCTAATTTCGGTGTCAGGTAGACTTACAGGTGATCCATCATCTTGTCAGCGGAATTTCATTTGATTTTCACAGAAGTTCAAAGCCGGCGTTTTTTTTCGTCGTCTTTTTTTTGTGCTCCAGACTTCGCACTTCACTTTCAATTAGATTTTCGACGCAATTAACAGAAAGTGGAGTCTCGGGAGTGTACCGGAGACAGTGCGCCCGAGCAGAACGGAGGTGAGGGATTCATAATGCGAGGGACGCAGTGTGAGGAACGTGACCTCCTTTTAGTGGTGTTTACAGGCACTGTGCACAAGCTAACTCATTTTAACCTCGTCACTTTCACGGCGACGGGAGGTTCACTTTTGACCCTCTTCATGCAAATAAATAAATCAAATTCTGTCTTTTTGAAAGTATATGTCAAGTCTTTTTATTTTCCTTTCAAACTTTACTTTTTTGTGGGACATGTAATAACAACATTAAGTCTAAAACTACTTCAGTTACAGTTAGTCAGATCTGGAGAAGGATCGTCACTGCCACGTATTGCACCATTGGCATTGCAGGATGGTTCAAACACACCGAACACATGACTTTTACGAGCTTTTAACAATGTTACAGTGTTCCCCGTCAAATCAAATCTGTATTTTGCTTCATTCTCATTACTTTTATTAATCGTTTACCTCTGAGCCTCAGTAATTACTCAATTTATATTTTATCTGGATTGTTACGTCATAGATAGAAATTCTGCTCAGTTTTAGTGCATAAGTTATCGCCAGACATTCTTTCTTGCGGTCATTACAGCTGAGTCCATATTAGCATGCTGGTGTTTTCTATATAAGTAACATGAGGTGCCAAAGCAAAGGTGCGCAAAAGCATGTTTAAAGGCCAAAGCCAATTTAAATAATGCTTACAGGTCGTATATTACACAAAATTGACCCTTGTGAGTTTTAAGCCATGTTATAATGTTGTTACCTGGAGTTGTGTTTTGGTTCATCCACACGTTTGAGAAACCTTTTATCATTAGTCTGTCTCCATCTCCACAGCTTAAAATGCTCCGTTTCACCTTGTGATGTCATGAAGCTGTACTAGTTTCAGGTTAATAGTTACCTTTTGTTTAGTGGAGATTGACTGAAATGATCCGAATGATTCTAGTGAAAGTGTTTGGAGTTTAAAAACACAATGGAGCACTTCCTATATTGCCACATGACATCACAAAGAAGAACTCAGCCTAAATATACAGGATTTGTGTGTTAAAAATGTGTGAATGGAACAAAACACAACTCCAGCTCTGTTTGTGATGAGGAAACAACAGTGTAACAGATCAGAAAATAGTGAAATCCAAGACCTTGAGTGTTTCTTTGTATTTATAAAAATGTAATCCTAAACACAATCTGCAAATAAAGTATTGTACTGTGTGACAGAAAAGTGCTCAATCTAAAACATCCACATCGCTCATGTCTTCTTATAAAACAGTTCTGGCTTGTATCGGCGATCATCTAAATAGTCCCATGTGAATACCTTTCCACTGAAGCAGGGCTATACGAAAACAATCGCCAGCTCTTACCCCACAAACTTGTAGCATTTAGCGACACTAAGCTAGCACAATTAATAACTACCTTTAGCCCCAGCCTTCCCACTGCCTCTCTCTCCCTTTCCAAACCCAAACCCCACATCAGCACCCATGAACGCCGCTTATGGGGACGTCTCTAAACGTGAACGCCTGTCAGCTCCAATCTCTCCCCAAAGAGGCGTGCGGGAAATAAAGTGCATCGGAGGGGACCGCGGCGGAGGACAGGAGTTTAACCCAGATGGGCTGTGACAAAAACACCATTACCTGCTCGTGTCGGCGGCCCGGGCGTACACGGACAGCCCCTGCTCCCCTGTCCCTGTGAGGAATCCATCCACATGAGGGACGTTCGATACTACACATCTGGGCCCGCGCCGTGGGAGAGCTCGGGGAACAAGCGTGGATCTCGTAGCCTAAGGACATATATATATATAGTTGAGTTTTAGTTGGGTGAAATTATAATAGAAGGCAGCGGTGGCACAGTGGGTTAAGCATTTTCCCTCTAATGGATTTAAATGTGTCTTATTATGTCCCTTCACATTGCCTACGATTTTCACGATTGTTGGGTAGTTGAACTTTTCTGGTGGAGCTTCAGTCCTCCACAGTGTTTCAACTTCTCTTAGAAGCTAAATCTTCGGAAATAACCAAGTCAGATCTGTGGAGAGGCGATCCCACTCACAATGATAGTGCATGTTTTAAAGGTATTTTTTGAATAATAAAGACAATTTTAACAGAAAACATGCAAGATAAGTAAAAACTGAATGCTGCATTAAAAAAACAAAAACATCTCTCTGGAGGAAAGCCAGTGGCAAATCTTCCATCAGAAAAGTTACATAGTACACCTTTAATAAATGCCATATTAATATATTTCGGTCAGATCAGTTGATATTCATGTCTAAGCTTGAGGTACATTTGTAAATTGCTGGTTGGTTCGTCTTTGTAATTATAAGATATATTCTTACATATCTTTTCACCACCATTTATAATTACCATATTTCGCTCCGGATTCAAAAAATGCATAATAATGAAGAAAAAAACGCAGTTGTCAGTGTGACCGTAACAAAGATGTGAAATTATATACTCAGATGCGACTATGAGTATAAGTCGCACCATCGGCCAAACTACTAGTCCCGAAAATATGGTAATACTCTTTGCTACTGGTGGCTATTAGGATGAAAAACAGCACAAAAAAGTATAGATACATTTGTGGTATGATTGGTATAAGGCAGAGGATGAAGTAAGTATTGAATATTTAAAAATAAAACCCCTATAACCCAGAACCACTGCAGACGTTCTGAAGCTGTTCAAACGCCGCTGTCAATAGTGATGTATTGTGCGATGTGTAAAAGTTTGACAGCCTCACAGTGGAACATTTAATCGTACACTAAACATGTTCGATTAATTAAATGTAGCCTAATTAATTAATAATTAATAAAAGTGTCATCTCTCCATGACAAACAAGCAAACACCATCTGCTTTGAAATGTCATGTGACAGCAGCTGATAAACTGTCACCATGTACTGGGCGCTTATCACACTCTATTAAGGACGAGTGTCTATAAAGGTATTATCAAAACACTTTTTCCTTTCTTTTTTTTTGTGGAATTTGGGGAAATATCTAGATAATACCAAGAAAATACCAAGAGAAACAAAAATATGAAGACTTAAAGGGTCGATATTACACTATTTTCTGATCTATGTTATAATGTTTCCTCCTTTTTACGTCATTCACTCATGTTTAACACACTAAACTATCCACAGTCACTCCGCAGAATCGCTGTGTGACGTCACAAACACCTGGATAAGCTCGGGGCTCGCTCTGTAAATGATTTTAAAGCAGCTCATCTTTGTACACAGCTCGATGAACATAACTGTCCACCAAAAATCACGACCATGGCGAAGAGGTCTCTCAATAGAGTCCCAATAAAACAGAAAGAGCAGGAGCTTTTTCAAACGCTAAATCATGTAAGAGTTATTTGGAAGCCTGGTACCAAGCCCAAAGGCATGATGGGAGGTTATCTTAATATCAGAAGTTTAAGGCCCAAAAATTGATCAGATGAGGTTCCTTTTCATTGACTCATTAGGACGACCTCTGCATGTCTGAAACCGGGTCAAACAAAAGCGAATCCACCAACCTAACTGACATACAAGGATTTACATGCTATAAGAAGAGGGTGGAGTAGTTTATACACGAGAGCACTACATATGTTCTACTCACCCAATATGAAACTCACATAATGACAACTTTTACAGTGGACTTAAGAGCCTTTGGTCTGTAGTTGACCAGTGTAATGAACATGTAATACAGGGTGATACAAACAATAATGACAAAATATCAATACAAGGAACTTACAAAAGGCAATGACCACAGATAGTTAATTGATTTTACATTTACAAACAGATCTGAAAGAAACATCTAATTTAATTTTTAGGCCTTTCTGATCACAGTTTGATCTTGGCAGTCCAAAAAACTTTAGTAGATGATCACACTACAAGTCAATGAAGTTAAATATCTTTGTCTTATTCTGGATGAAAATGTCAAATTTATCCATCACACAGAATATTTAATGAAAAAGATTAAAACTAGTCTCTATTGTCCTCAAACATCAGTGTGAAGTGTTAAAGAAAGACTATTTCACTTTGAATATTTTACCAGTTTTATTAATCTGTCTTAATTCACTATTTGTCAGGAGCATTTTACAGGATGAGTCTTGGTCCGTCCTTATTCTTTGTCAAAGGGGCAAATAGCAACAAATGTAAAAGTAAATTTAAATTATTGTACAACCAAAAATGTGCTAAAGCAAAACTATGTATCTATTTATCTATATCATATACATAGATAGATAGATAGATATATGTACATACTTTAAAATGAGTTGGGCTTATGTCCCACTGAATATAATGATTACCTCTAAACAGTAAGTAATAATAGGAGAGGCTTTAAAACGCCTCTTTGCAGTTGAAATGGGACACTCCTGAGACAAATGCGACCCCCCACCACACCCCCCACCATCACTGTACAGATACTACCATTACTACTACTACTTCTACTGCCCATGTCATAACACGGATATATAACCACTGCCTTCCTTACATCAGGCTGCCTAAATGGACAAAAATGCCAGGGCAGCAGAAACAGATCCCGGCACAAACCCGAGGCTTCATTAGCGCCGCCTTCCCAGCATGCTTTGCGATGACAAATGATTGACTTGGAACAATATCTAAGGCGATCAGGATAAAGTACCAGCCATTTCAAGGCTCAGCAAAATTCAAATTCTAATTAGACCTTGCACCACATTCCAAATAAAAATGGGTCCCTAGGTGGCTCAGCCTATCAGGTGCCTCTCCAAGACCAGTGAAACAAAAAGAAAATGATTAAAGTCGATAACAAAGGCATAAAATTCAAATTATGGCCGCATCACATCTGGGGGCTGCGTGTTACGGCGACGACTATTGCAGCTCTCTCTCTCTCATTCTGGTCGGCATTCCCTTTCTGTTCTATACGGAGCAGGGAAATTAAAAGGTAGAGAGAGAGAGAGCGCAAATAGGCTTCTTCGGCTTTAAGGTTATTAATGACTCCTCAAAAATGTGCGACTTTTCCAATCTCTGGCAAGAAGCGCTTGAAGGAGCCTGCAGATGAAGCTGACCTTCACAATGTTCTTTGGTCTTTAGTTAAGAAATTCACTCACCATTATGGCATCATTAGGGAAACAAGGATAAAATTACTCCATGGTTAATGACCTATAGGATCCCCACCAAAATTTGTTTCAGATCTAATAAAAGTGCGCTTAACACACTCCAATGAATTATGAGGAGAGCTACGAAACGGTGGTGGGGGTGTAAAACGTGGGGGAAATAGATTCTTTTTAAAGCTAGGAGGTCTGGACTTTCGGAATCAGATAGTAGAATGGAATTTTCTGGGCAATAAATTCTACCATGTCTCAATTTCATTTTTATTTTTTTTTTCTGTCGTGAATGTGAGAATTTTTCAGGCTATGATGGAATCTGTGAGTAGGATGGCCTCTAAAAATTCATTGCCAATTGCAGTCTTCCTCCTCTATCCCCTTAAGATAGATAGATTGATGGATGAATGGCTAAATGGGCAAATAAGTGGTGCAAAGTATAAGCGAACGAAAACCCCAATGTATGATGGGAATAAATGATTAGATACACATATAGATACTGTAAAAAATCCCTCAAGGCGTTGTGCAGATAGAAAAGGGACATCTGACTCTGCTTTGGTGGTAATGATGTTATACGTTAGAATTACGTTAGCTTAATTTAGCACGTGTCAAATTAGTGATTAGCATAATGCAGGGGCAGTGGGGAGGACATGCAAAAACTCATTAAAGAGGACAATAAAGCACTCGGGGCTATTGTGTTGTGTGCTCAAATATCAACAAAAGGAAGCACTTACTAACTGATATAAATGCATTGTCAAATATGTCAATTGGAGCCTGAAAAATGGCAGTATGAAGATAAAGACATCGGTGGAAATCAATATATAAAGACTTACTTACAAAAGAATTCTGCAAATAAATAGTCTAGCTGAAATAAACATATGTATTACACTATTTTCTGATCTGTGTTATAATATTTCCTCATCATAAACAGACCTGGAGTTATGTTTTGTCTCGCACGTTTAACACACAAACCCTGCAGAGTTCTTCTCTCAAACAGAAAACAATCTGTTCCACCTTGTGATGTCATGTGGTGATACAGACAGACAGACTAATAATACACAAAACACAACTGCAGGTATGTTTTTGAAGGGACAACAGCATTCTAACATGACTTAAAGCTCTCAGGAGGACATTGTGCATAGTATAGGAGCTTTAAAAGAAGCAGAAAGTAGATTCAGTTCAGTTCTGTATTTCGCTGGAGCTGGTATTGACTAGAGCGATAGAAAAGAGCTGCCAAAAGTAACAAATAACACTGACTCAACAGGACTATAATATTGATAGTGCAATATTACATTTAGATTCAATGTTATCAATTCATTAAATAGTTTCTTAATAACAGTAAATACCTATAAAAAAAAAAACCCATCAAATAAATAAATTAGTGTTGTCACAATACGACAATTTAAAACTTGATTTCAAAAGCAATGGGCTCAATAGTCAGATACTGATTCTGATACCATGATGATAATAAAAAAAAACACTCTTTATTTAGACAATAAAATGTAATTTTCTGCATAAAATCATAGTACTTTCTTTTATATTCCCATGTGGCCTTATATCTGTGTAATCCTTCAGTCGTCCAGGTAGGTTCATAGTGGTCCACTGTATATACTTCTGATACAAATCATTCAAAAGTTGTTCAGGAAAGGTTCGTTTCTGTCCTGTGAAAGTGACTTTTTTAATAGTAATAGTTTCTCGAATGAGTATCTAGTTTTGACACAAGTTTTAGTATTGATTAGTATCCGATTTTCAATACTTTCCATAACCCTAAAATACCCATAATCCATAAATATAAGTATAACTACAACTTAACATACAGGTTTGACAGGACATACCTTTTATCTTTTTTTTTTTTTTTTTTTATTTTCTATATTTTTTATTTAGGACTTGCATACAAATGTTACCAAAACGACAAACATTCAATCATACGTGCTTATTTTATTGATTATAAAATGTACATGTAGCATTTGCAATAGCCTCATTTACCACACGTCAAGCTAGTGATTAGCATAATGCCGGGGCAGGGGAGAGGACATGTAAAAACTCATTTAAAAAGACAATTATATGCTCTGGGCTGTTGTATTCAAACATACATGTACCAACACTCAAGATAAGCCACTGTACAAAAGTTTATGTGTGATTGCAACAACTTAAAAATAGCATTGTTTTTCCTGGTATTGGTGCAGCCCCGGAGAAGTGGTTTGCGAGCTAATGGCATTTGCTCTCTTTAAACTTTAATCTTTCCTATTAATTCCCTGCAACTGGAGAATGTGCGAGAGTTAATGTTCCATGAACGTGTTTCTCACTCCGCAATCTCTTCAAGCTAATTACCTTCAGGTGCTAAATGGGGGGAAATTGCAATCCATTTGGAAGGGAGAATTTTCACCTCCCCTTTGCCTATGTAACACTGTGGGTGCCGTTAAAAAGAAAGAAAATCAAACACGAGAAGCCCGGTCCGGAGTGCGTTTAATCAAAAGTGGACAAGCAGCGCCGGCGTCTGATTGGTTAGCCGTATCCAAGGTAGCCGAGGGAGAGTAAATAGCTTCCTGTAGTTTCCCGCCTCAGTGCTTATTCTGCAGGTCACGCGGAGGTCGGCAGGTGCGCCCTCCTGAACAGATGTTTGATTGACATGGATCACGCAGATTGGCCATCAAAGTTTTCTGACGACGCACCGAGCGACCGTTACAGAGGAGATACAGGAGGAGTCAAAATATAGATTATGGCGATGATTAAGAGTCATGATTGCAAATTAAGGATGTGTCCTAAATACTCCTGAGTGGGTAACCTTCATGAGCTGTACGGGCGGGATAAATGTAAACCTTTTGCAATGCTTCTATTCTTGCATTGGTATGTAGCCATTTGCTTGGGTACATTTTCAGTTTTACTTACTTAGTTTAAACTTCTCTGAGCACAAATTGGAAGAAGTTAAATCTTTTCTTTTGTCCTTGCAGGAATTGGCCATTACATAGCACGCTAACTTGCGCCTATAGACTTCACTATGTTACATGGACGGAGAACTCTGAGTTGTCTTTGGCCAAAAAATGGTTTAATGCGAGCATTTTAAGACCGAAATGCCGAGTCTGACAGCAGTTACAGAGAGAAGGGTGACGATTTTTCAATAGAAAGTGAAATGGAGCCAGAGTGGATGGAGCCGAAACGTACCCATGGTCACTTCCTGTTTGAGCACAGTGGCCAGAAAGTCAGCTATATCCATTTATACAGTCTATGTTCTTGTCCCATTCTACATGCAAGTCAAAGGTGTGAACCGGGGGCTAAGAGATGTTCACATGCGTCAAGTAATTTAGCATTAGTACTAAAACTTTGCATTCGCCTGGGCCTGCTCAGTATTGAAGCTCTCGTAATCACTTTATCATAGCAGACCAAAACAATGAAACAGCACGTGCTTGTCTAACACATGTCTAATATTTGCCTCGCTATTTCTTACCTCATGCAGTTGAATGCCTCTCTGGGGTTGCTCATAGTGTGATCAGACTGCGCTGTTACATGCAGCGGGCATCCAAGTGTGTATCGGGTTCTCCAGATGTGCCGCTGGGATCTGGGTGATTCAAACCAGGACACCACAATTGTAGGTCCTGGGTTAGGTTTGAATTGGACAAGGCAGTTATCCAGTTTTCCTGCATGTAAAAGTAGTACATGTTTCTTTACTGACTCTGCCTCTCATCATCTCACCAACCACGCATTTGAGAAAGGATATGCTTTGAAAGTTTTATCAAATCAAAGACTCTGTTCCACCTTGTGATGTCATTTGGATGATTTCAGCTCTCGAATTGCCAAGCTCTACTGAACTAAAGGTAAAAGGAGCTGTTAACTTGAAAACTCCCACTGCATGACATCACATGGTGGAACAGAGCATTTTGAGCTTTGGAAATGTAGACAGACTAGTAAACCAGGATTATTCAATCATGTGTGAACAACAGTAGTTTTTTAATGTACTTTTTCATGCAATTACTCTTATGCAGTAATCTGGTCATGATAATCACTACTCACAATACCCCTTTTAAAAACTGTGTATTGGTCTTTCTATCGACTAGTGGGTGCTGGACACAGCCTAAATCTCCACCAATGACAACATATCCATCACTGACAAAACCAAATTCTGAGTTTACAAATCGGCCTCACAGTCAATGAGTAATCAGTAACGCTGGCTGAACAAGCTCATTCCGGACAACAGTTGTGATAAGTGTTACCTCCTGGGGTTGTCCAGTATGGGGAGGAGGGTCTTTGGTATAGTCAAAGGAAGGGTCAGGACCTTGGGGGGAACCTTGGAGGCCATTTTTGTCCTTTTGTTAAAGAACCAAATAGGTGCGAATAGAGGGTTACGAGACGTTCAGGAGCATCTAGTAATTTAGCATTAGTACAACAACTTTAGACCTATAATCGCAACACTTTTGGCAGACAAAGATATGTGGCATTAGTTTGGTAGCAACATAACAAAGAAGTTTCGTAGTTGTACTTTCACTTTGAAGAGGGGTATTTTACTTCTATGGGGTATTTACTGCTGATACATAACATATTTAGATCACCAGTGTACTTTTTATTGTTCTGAAAATGCTATATTTGCCAAAAACAACGTATTAACATGTTTTATAAGTTTCACTTCTGTTTCTGACACTATGAAACTCCCCTCCCTTTGCTCTCCATGTTAAGCCCGCTTATGAAACTTCTGCACATCACATCAGGTTTGTTAAGTTGTTGTGTACAGTTTTCTATCACGTTTTTGTAAATTTATGGAGAATTGTTGTGCAGGAGCATGAGTGACGTAGGCTTGTGGCTGAGCTCTGGACAAATGTGTGATCAGGACATAGAGGGTATAAAGAAGTGGTTTAAGTGAGTGTGACATCACCCATGGGGTCCAGCTCCAGTCAAATGAAGCTCATCAAGGCTGCAGTTACAGGGGTGAATTTGGAGCCAAGTTCCATATTTGGAAGTCTGAGCAACCAAAGAGCCAATCTGGAGCGATGCTGTTGAAGGTGGAGGCTTCCTGCCCACAATGCTGGTTTAGCAGGGAGGGGCGCTTCAATCAAACTTGTTGCTAACGCTAGCAGGAGCAACCTCGAGGAAAGAAAACGCCTGATTTGTCTGTTATTAATGTGCATATCTTGATTTGCGGACAAAATAGCGAAACAGAAATACCAGGATAATGTAGAGCAGGTTAATACGAACATTTTAAGAGCAAAATAACAAGCCTGACAGCAGTAGTTACAGAGAGGGGTGATAGTTTTTCAGTAGAATGTAAACTGGAGGCGGAAGCGCGCCCATGCTCACTTCCTATTTGGAACGCGGGCGCTAGCAGGTTAGCTATGTCCATTTATATAAACAGTCTATGGTTCAGGCATGTTTTTGATGACAGGACAATGTTATAACATGGTAGAAAGCATGGTAGAATATAGAAACTCTCTTACTCTCTGTTGATATAAAATGAGTACCCATCCAAACACAATATTTCCTGGCTGGTTCTTACCTCGTGCATTTGAATGGCTCCTAGTGTGATTGGACTGCGCTCTTAAATGCAGCTGGCATCCGAGTACACACGGAGTTCTCCAGATGTGTTATTGTGTTACTGGGATCTGTGTGCCCCTTGTGGGTCTTCCGATGTCACCGCAGGAAATGAAAGATTAAAGCGCGTCCCCGGCTACTGTCTCCGAGTGCAGCCTCTCCAAATACGTCCGACCTGTGGGTGAGCTTTATTCAAGACACAAAGGCCCTTCACTAACCCCGGACAAAGTGGACGTCATTAGCAGGAACGGCCTCATTGCACTTATTAGCACTAGCAACGGAGTAAGGCAGTCCGTGAGGGAACTTGTGCAGAATGACACTTTTTAAAGGGCATATTAAACAAAATCAACTTTTAACAATGCTATGTGCTCCCTGATTGGCTAACGCAATATTGTGTTTCGATACCAGTTTTCACCTACGTTCTATCCCCGCCCCCATTTCATTGTGTTTAATGTGATTTATTTGGAAAATTAAGATTCTGAATAATACACAGAGGGTTCAAAATGTTCAGTGTGTATTTTTTAAAACATTAAAGCTCCCACTGCGTAAAGGAATCCTGAATTAACTTTACAACTTTCTATCTTTTTGAGGAGAAGATTCCACTCGTTCTTGCAAACAAAGTGTCTTGCCAGAGGACACACAAGATGCAATGCTAGCAGCAAAGATTGAACCCCCCGCCAACGCTTTTGGGATCTCCAACCAAAATGATCTAACGCTTTGCAGAAATAAACTGAACAAAAAGACAGCTTTGGACTGCAACAATTTCAAGTTTGCTTCCTAAAGTTTTATGTTGATTGACCTGAAATTAACTTTGCGAGTCACAAACACGAAGCGGCAAACAAAATGTGATCTTTTCTACAAAACATTCAACAAAGACTTGGTTTTGAAGTGCGCCGATGATGACAAATGCCACATGCGTCTCATTCAGGACAGTGGGGTGCATCTTTATATTATTTTTGACTCATTAAACACTACTCATTAATAGCTTCCATTGCCTAAACATATTAAAGTGATATGTTTTTCTTACTCATTTCAACTGTATTCCCATATTAATCCAATGTAAATGGACTTTCGAACTCACATCCCGTAGTCACTTAGCCAGCCTGTAATTTATATCTTTGAATTCTCCTGCTAAAAAAGGGGAGCTGGTGCCATGTTGTACAATAAAGGCTAAAATACGGAGGCATATTTCTTGGGCCTAATAATAAGTGAATTAGTGGTGGGGAGTAGTTCAAACAGTGCATATCTTAGCCAAACAGACTCGCAGCTCCCACTGTGCAGAGGAATCTCCTACCAGCCCTCCTCCCTCCATCTATCTAAGAGGACACAAGTCTGATTATGTGAGGAGAAAAGCCCCAAGCTGGAAACTAAATCTCAAAACACAATTTACGGTAAAATACTGTAAAAACTTTTTTGTAAATTAAAAAAGCACGATGTAACTACTATGGGAGGGTTCATCACCTTCTTGTTTCTATGGAGATGATTATTTTGCCTTCAGTGTTCCATGGTATGGCATTAAACAGGGGGTGTTACACTTCTATGGGGTAGCAACTGCTAACACGTAACATATTTAGATCGCCATGTTAGATTTAGTAGATTTGAAAATGTTATATTCGCAGAACGTAACTTGTAACATGTTTAATAAGTTTCTGTTTCTTTTTTTTGGACGCCCTGAGTCACCCTCGCTTTACTCTCCACGCTAAGGACGACCTCAGAGGACTATCACAACACAATTAGCGTGCATTCAGCTAATGAAACTACTTCACAAAGGATCAGGTTTGTGAAGTTGTAGTGCATTGTTTTGTGTATTTATGGAGGCTTGTAGGGCTGAACATTGGACAGCATTTTACTGCTAACCACAAGGAGGGTTCGAATATAGCCCGGGAGAGATCGCTAAATTACTCAAACATGCATGGATGACACCTAAAACCTCTTCACAGAATGCTGACAAACTGCCGATTCTGTTGTGATAGCGTCAGAAAACATGTTAATACATTATTTTTGGCCACAGTGAGCTAAATATGTGCTAACAAGTAAAGGTAACCAGTGAGCTAAAATATTCCCTAGCAGAAAAAAAATAGAAGTAAAATATTCCCTCTTTGAAAAAAAATGAAGGACTACTATTTGGAAAGAATTGAATGGGGGATTGCTTTGTGGAGAGGACAAAAAGGCCAAGATAACAGCTTTTATATGGAGAAATACCTTCATGCTGGTAACTAAAGCCCAAGATAAAGATGGGTTCCGTTGATTGCGTTTGTCTGGTCCATGACTTCATGTTTACAGCTGGAAGGCATAAGTAAACCCCCATATAGTCTTTATTTTGTTTGGTATTCTCATCTCCCTAAAATGCCAAGGCTATTTTGTGGGAATCATTATGGCCGGGGAATGGGTTTGTGGAGTAGCATCCGCGTGTAGTGCTGAAAGGTTATTTTCTTCATGAACACTTGAGGGTCCACTGATCCCTTGTAAGTGTCTGCTGGAGAAGGCATTGACATTTTATGTGAATAGAAACCCCCCTCCTCAATAGTAAGGGTCTTTTTCAGATCATTATACGCAACCACTCAACCTAGTTTGGCATTACTCCACTACGCTTAGTTCCTTCACCAAAATTAGACGAATGATGAGACATGGGCCCCTCGTCCGAAGTGATATGAAAGGTCCTATAATACACAAAATGGACTCTTGTTATATTGTGGTCCCCTCCTCAAAAACATACCTGAAATCGTGTTGTTTCATTTACACATGTTTGAGTAATCCTTTATAATTAGCCTGTCTACATCTCCAAAGCTCAAAATGCTCTGTTCCACCTTGTGATGTCATGCAGTGGTAGTTTTCAAGGTAACACCCACCTTTTACCTTTAGTTCAGTAGAGATTGGCAATTCCAGGGCTGAAAGTATCCAAATAATTTTAGTACAGGTGTATGAAGTTTAAACACACAGCGGAGCACTTCCTGTATCACCACGTGACATCACGAGGTGAAATAGAGTGTTTTCTGTTCGAGAGAATAATTCCTAAATATGGCTAACATGTGTGAATGAAACAAAACTCAACTCCAGGTCTGTTTGTGATGAGGAAACATTATAACATAGATCAAAAGTCTGAGCCTGGGGTGAGCCTCGTCTGCCTCATCATGTAGCTTCTCTGCCATAAAAAACAAGAATCAGTTGACATGACTAGCTCGTTCTTTGGCTAACTACAATTTGACACTTTCAGGCTTGGACAGTGATGCTGATACTTACATGTTTGAACCGTGTCTAGTCAGCAGATCGATTTAAGGCTGATATCCAATTCATAACCAGCCTGATATATTGGTTGGCCGGTATATCACTACCTCGAGGTGATACAATAAACAATAATACTGATTATCATGATAAAAAGATAATAGCCTTATATATATTTTTATTTTATTGTTATTATTATTTATTTTTTTTATTTTTATTTTTTTTATTGTGTGATGTTCTTATTCATCTATTTACTCAAGATTTGTGTGAGTAATTAATTAATTTTTGTACTATATTATTATTATTTTATATTATTTACTATTATTGTTATTTATTTATTCATTCATTTATTTTTTTTTTTTTTTTTTAAGTTTGTGTTCTGTTATATAAAAAATTATGTTGTGGTATCTGTTTGCACATGAATAAAAATATGAAAAAAAAAAAAAAAAAGATAATAGCCTTTATATCACCAGAATGTGCAGATAAAACTACAACGGTTGTTTAACTATGGAACCTATTCATAATCTTCTAAACATTTTCATATCCATAACATTTTTAAACTAATAATCATCATGATATCGTCGTTAATCGCAATTATTTTGGCCATGATAATCGTGACACCAAATTTCAATCTCGCCCCATGCCTAGTTGGATGACGAATTAAACTAAACTTAACGACAAAGTCAACATGCATCTTAGTGTGGGTAATGTGACCACTGAAAGGCACATTTTACTGTCCCCATATGGATATTCAGTCTGTGCATTTGACCCACGCTTCACTGCCACTGGAGCAACCTGTCCCAGCACCCAGGGACTAGCTAGTCTTGGTCAGGAGTACTTTAGCTGGAGGGTTAGCCACGTGCATGTTTTGGGTTGATGGAGGAAACCGGAGAGAAGGCCAGGAGTCAAACCCAGAACCTTCTAGCTGACCTAAATTTGCTACGATTACTCGAGGGAGGTACGTATGTTTTAAATTTGCAGGATTACTACAAACTCCCCAAAAAACCTTCTTTTACCTCAAACCTTTTGGAGAGCGGTGTAGTCACATCATATCTCTTCGTATTAAACATGACCGAAATTTGCAGGACTCCTCAAACACTACTTGAGGTACGTTTTTGTCGACCTTATAATAAAGCTAAACTATCATCTTAGCAACATGTTTGTCAGAAATAAACTGAACCTTTACACTATTTGGTGCTATTCTTTTACAATCGTTTATCCATCCGTTGGCTCTTACATCAGTGTCGAAAATCTTAGTAGACAAGTCCATTGAATGCAAATCCCTCACCTGGCCTGGGTTATAAAAGCTGCCGCGGCTCTCTGAAAACAGGTCCACATCATTTGGAAAGGTAGACTTGCCATTTCACGCACCAGTCTCCAAGCAATCCGTACAGACCACAGACATTCCCCGACAGAATTACAATGGTACAATCACCACAAAACAACTTGGACCTCAACATTCATCCTGCTCTTATCACTTCTCTTATATATTTCTCTGATATTTTATTTTTGGAACAACTTTACAGGCACAAATACAAAGTTTAGCGGCGGTCTCTGTGGACTAGTGCTGCACCATACACCTGGGTAGACTTGGAATTGTAAGTTGAGATGGGACAGTTATTAAATTGCGATGGTTGCAATTATTTCGGTAGTAAAATGTCCTCGGAATAAAGAGAGTTTTGTACCTGTAATTTACGCCTGTTTTGGATTTAATGGCATTCTTGTATTAGTTTACCAGCTCAAATTTCAGTCTATTCTTGAACCAAATCCTACTTTTCAAACATATATTGCAAATCAAATCATAATTCTTGTCCAAAAAAAAGAAATAATAATATAAAATCAGCCCTAAGATGGACCACACGTTTGTAAAAAGAACCCATTGTCAAAGAAGCATAAAAAGTGGGTCAAATGTAGGCTTGTCATGATAATTATGGTGGAAAGATTATTTTCAGGGGTCAATATTTATCGTGTGTATCTTTTCTTTGTACTGGAGGGAAAGTTGGGGTTATTTTTTTGCAATATGATACGATTTGAACTGAATTATGAACTTCTATGACTCATTATAGATCCAAACTTATTGCTTAAGAGTTGCCTTCTGCTATGCTCAGTTTTTTTAAATAATATTGTACATTCAGAATACTTTTTGGTGGACAATTCTCTTTTATGGTTTGATTTCAATATGTTTCTCTTGCTTATTACGTAATGAAAATAACAGGATGACTGATGAGAAGTCTATATGGACAATCCTTAAAAAAAAGAAAGAAAATGGTCACAGCACCACTTCATTTTTTTCAATTTTATTTTGTAAAATTATAATATAAATATACATTGTACTACAGCCGTATACTTCACATTGTTAGGCCTGTCACAATAACAAATGTTAAAGTGCGATATACTGTTGAACTATATATAGAGGATATTGAAACCAAACTATAAAGCAGGATTATCCCCTGAACAGTTTTCTGAATGTACAATATTGTTAAAAAATATGAGCTGCAATAAAATAAATCACAAATGTAACACTTAAGTAGTCTATAATGAGCCATTGAAGTTATTTATGCAGTCCTTCTACAGCTCAAATCTCATTGCAGAACAGAAAAATAACCAGAATTTTCCCACTAGCGCAAAAGTCGTTATAGTAATTATTGTGACAGGCCTACACATAGTATTTTCTATATTTTTTTATTATATATATGTATTTTATTTTATTTTATTATAGTGCTTTTAATAGACAGTGTTAGTAGTAGTATTTTTATTTTATTTTTCTCTGACACAGTACATATCTGTCCAAAGGCAACAGCACCTCCAGTGAAAACAGAAAAAAAAACAGATAAATAATCCCACCTTTCTAACTTGGCATTATTGGTTTACACACTTAACCCCTCTTCATAAACCCCACATTACCTGCAGTAAACTTTGCAAATGCGACCAAGGCCACAAAGGCTGCGGATGAGCTGCGGCCGATAGCTGGCGCAGTTTGGTCTGGCCCGGTCCTGCTGTATTGGGGTGGGCTGATAACGGCGTAATGGCCTTTCTGGAAGAGTGGGGCCAGATGAAAACACACACACGCACACACACCACCAACACACTGGCCCCTTCTGTCCGTAAATTCCATCTTTTCCACCAGGAAGCTGCGAATCCCCGGGCTGAATCCAAATCCGGTTTTTCGCACTTTATCAGCGTGTGGCCCGGCAAGTGTTGTGAGATGGTGGGGCCGGTTGCGGAGGGGGTGGCGGTTAGCGGAGGGGGCTAGCCGCTCAGCCGAGACCCTCCACTTTAATCCAATTTACAGCCTCCCCCAGCAAAAGATAATTACAAGCCTTAAACCTGTGCACCCCCCACCCCCATCTCCACATAAGACTTTTTTAGTGTGGGGTGAGGGGTGGGGGGGACAACTTAGCAGGACCCAAGCAAAGGCATTGTGGCAAACCTGGAGTGTGTGTAGCTAATGAGGCAGAGTGATTTTAGCGGTAAATGGCGGCCCGCTGGGCAGTAGGAGAATGCGCCCCAGGACGGCTTTGGGGGCTCATGTCTGCGCACATGTAGGGGAGGTGTATTGTAGAGTGTTTGTGTCACTCCACCAATGCTCCAGTTCAATGGGACACATCAACAAAGTCTGAAGTCCAGTGTGCTTAACGCTTAAACTGTGTCCAATAGTACAAAAAAATTCTAAATGGAATATTATATAAACATGTATATAAAAGACAACATTTTAAACCAACATGGGAAATTATGTAAACCATCAGAACATATGAAAAAAGCAACAAAATAAAATACAAATCTGAAAATAAATACATGTAGTATATATTTAATAGTAAAAAGATTTAACTTTTAAGGTAAAGTATGTAACTGTTTGGAGTTGGCACTTCACCTGCATGATTCCATGGAAATAGAAAGTTAAAGCTACACTTTGGAAGAGTCTTTGGAGATAGATAAATTTTATCACATATTGTGGAAGATTATAGCCAAAGGAACAATATGTCCATGGAAAAAAGCAGGAGAAGGCCCTCCTCTGGGTCAAATAAGTGTCAGGTTGCAAGCAGTAGTTTACAGTTCGAACACATTTTATTCAGTAAAATAAAAACATCTGGGAGGAAAAGGCTTTTATTCTAGTCGATTTTGGGGGTAAAAAGTCACACACTATGCCTTTAACCTTTTTTGCAAACTTAATTTTTTCCAACTCGATGCTATTGCCGCTGATTAACTTATGGTTGTGGACTTTCCATTACTGTAACTCCGCAACCAGTTGTCGTGTAAATTCAAACAGCATCTCAAAGCAGAGGCATGGGGCTCTAAGGACTGAGCACATTATAGACCATTATAGCCCACCTAGACTTTTTTTCTTTTTTTTTGCCATAAAAATAATGTTAAAGGAAGTATCAGCATGTACTTTTGCCTTTTTTCACACAACCTCCTCTATTTTACATATCCAGCCTTATTTTTCCTTTGATGCATCAAATAACTGACTGGGAGAATCCCGGAGGCACCTGCGCTCTGATTGGTCATCTCCGAGGGACGACATAAGCACATCACCCTAATGACGGTAATATATTTAAAGAGCCCCATGCATCTGCTTTGAGGTGCTGTTTGAATTTACATGGCGGCACAATTGGTTGCAGAGTTATGGTAAGTCCCCAGCCTCGAGTCTATCGGCGACGATAGCATCCAACACAATAGAGTTATTGTCATATACATTTCAGATTATTTCTTAAGATCAAGGTCCACTCCCAATGTCGCTACAATGTGAACTCAGTTTTGTAACTGTATTTCCTGAAGTGCCCTTTTTCCTTGAGGCAAATGCTTCTTTTTGCTACATTAAAACAAATGAGACTAAACAGTTTCACTCTAAGTAAAAACGCTTACACTTTAAGACACTTTGCACCGTCCTCTTTGTAGTGCGTTCTTTGAAGTAACCAAACAGAATGGGGTTACGTTTTTAACTGAAGAATGTGAAGAAATAATAAAGCAGGGTCTCAGAGGGGCGCGGAAACGCTGGACAGTCCTAATTAATGGACCCTTGGATACTCCCCAAGTGTCCTATTCAAGCCTCTACAATGGACCTCAGCACCAAGCACAACCTGGAGTGAGACCCAAGGAGAGGAGGAAAAACAGATTACAGCACACACACGACAGGGTTTCATGCTTTTATATTTACTATATTTGATGGGATAGTACATATAGTCAATATTTATCATAATTTTACATCAGATAAGTGGTAGTTTGTGGGAAAAAGTTGAGATGAAAAGTAAAAAAATACAAAAAGTAGCATTAAAAACAGTTAAAATTCTATCCAAAATGCACAATGACACATTTAACGAAATAAAGGTGTTTTTATTTGCAAACTTCAGTATCTAACTATAATTTTTTGTAAAATCTTAAATATTATTGTGTTTACTGTGTGTAATTGAAATGAGTGGTCTAACCTGTCATATGCACTAAACAACTTTTGCACCACGTAACTTTTCAGGTCTGTTTCATGGTTGTTTCTATGGAAATGAAACCTATTTATTTAATGACTTCTTTTTTTTTTTTTTTTTAATTGCTGAAAAATACCTTGAAAAACACCCTGACTTAAGCATGCGATAATTCTTTGGTCATTCAATTTGGTTGTGTTAATCTACAAAACGTTATTGTGAAGTCTGTCCATAGGTTTCAGAATCATGGAAAATTACAATTGTTGCCAAGCGATTAACAAAAGTACAATAAAATCTTTTAAATGGCGAAAAGTCCTCAAAATGTTGAATATAAAAAGAAGCTGAGACCCATGAGTAGTTAGAGGGAGGTTTATTTGCACACCAGTCCCGTCGGGGTAGGAGTGGGCGGAGCTTCTGTGTGTATGAGGGGCATATAGGGAGAAGTGTGGACCCACCTGCCACCGATTATCCTCCCAGTTAGGAGCTTTAGTCTTGACCTGTGAACTTTGGGACTGCCCCACACCACTAATCTGTTAATTAAGCGAGAAATACCCTGGAACAACTTTGGGGCGGCCATAGTCGGGGCAGGAGAGGGGGCGCACGTGAGGGAAAGTGTTGCTATTGTGGTGGTGGAGAGGTGGAAGCAGGAGGGTGGAGAGGGAGGGTTTTGTGAACTACAAGAGATGTTTGTGGGTTAAGTGTTGGTCATTAGCTGTAACTGTTAAGAAGCCCGAGAGCAATTGACTAAAATGAGATCAGTTTGCAACACGATGAAGAGAGGAAATGTGTAAAAGGAACCATTTATGAAAGAGACTAAGCGCATTTCTGGTGGTAAATGTTCTATCCCATTGATTTAAACAAAATTAAAACATGAATTTAACGTTTTAGACTGTGGAAACTAGTTTGTTTATTTAAAGCAAGACTGCGTAACTTTCGGTATAATTCCGTGGAAAAAAGAAAGAAACCATACTTCCTCATAAAGATAGACAAATAGTACGCTATACTTTGGGAATAGTACAGTCAAAGGAACAACTTTTTTTCCATGGAGACAAGCAGATAGATCCTCATCCAGGCCATATAAGCGTCAGGTCTATGGAGATGCAAGCCCGCTCACAGTAAGGATGCATGTTTTCTATGTTTTTCAGTTAAACAATGGGACGTTAAGTAAAGAAATAAAACTAAACGCCATTGCAAAACGGTTGTGGCGTGATATATTTTTGGTTGTTTTGTCCAGCATAACTTTACATTTACGGTTTATTACATGTATATTAGCGTGCATGCTAAACTCAGCGCTAATACTATTCAACAAAACAATGCTAAACACTTCTATGCGTGCTAAGGCTCTGGTATGTGGACATTGACGGTGCATTAGAGCTAGCATATGGAATGGTGTCAGTTTCTGTATTTTATTTAGCACTTTCGTAAGCAGAAAAGAGGAATTTCTTACAAACAATCCCCTCCTCATTGCCGTACTTCATATTCCAGCCCGATAATCCGTACACATTACTCCGCGTTACACTGACCCCATTAGGGCTAATATAATAAGTGTCTTCTTCTTGCTTGAAGAGCCGCACCTGGTCGTCTGGATGTAAACAAACCCAAAGTGCTGCCCCCTCTCCCTCTCTCCCCGACTGCTGGGTGCCCCTCTTGATAAGTGACGCATCCAAAGTCAATTAGTCGTGTGTTTATTAGTTAGTGACAGGTGCGGGGTCATGCAGATTAGCCCCTCCCCCACCCGAAAACCCAATTCAACCCAATCATAACTCCTGAAACATGTCCGTCCGACCAGAAAGCAAAGGTAGCTAAAGGAACATAGCGTTAGCCTGCTCAATTAATTACATGGACTAATGATGTTCTGCTTGATTAAATGACAATATAGCTTTCGTGGAAAAAAAAAAAAGAAAAACGCCTATTTTTACTGACATAATAGCCACTCTTATATAAATAATGAACGCCGGCGACACATTATACGCACTTAGCCACGCCCACTCGTCAAAGCTGAATCGATTAATTAAGCCCATTGGCCTTGATTAACAAATTAAGAGTTTTTTTATGCGGGTTTGACCTCTCACCTTCACCCCTCTCCTCCGGCAGCCATATTGATTGAGGCGGAATGGTTAGCGGAACATTAGCCGCGGTAACACTAGCTGACAGAGTGTCTTTCTATTTACCCCAGAGAACTGTTGTAGCTATTGTTTCAGTACACTTCAGGTTGAATGAATGGGCGCGACAGCTAGCGACACCATTTAGACGACTATTACATTAAATAATTGTCAAAATGAAGGAAGCGGATCGATACCGTTCTTTGAGAGCTACTGGTGCAGAGCTGTTTTCTTCTCTATAACATATTTCCCCGTGCGGTATGGGTGATGTATTTGCTGCATGCATAGTTAAAGCTATCATATGCGGCGAATTCATCAAAATAGACTTTTTATTCCTATGATGGAAAATGTGTTCGTCTTTTGAGAGAAATTAAGCATGTAATGTTTGCAAATGCAATTACAGCATAAGAATGAATATGCAATGTATCAACAGGAAGTAGTTAACTTTACTAATAGAGTGTTGTATACAGCGAGGGGAGCCAGACACATTCACTTGAAATTCAATGGGTTAGCAACCTCTTGTTCATGACATTTTAGTATTATATTTAGAGGACTGTGCATTAAGGCCAACCAAGTGATGATACTATGAGAACAATACCGACTCAATACTTTGTCAAGGGATCCAGCTCCAAATGTGCAGACACTGCTTTCTGAAAGAGTTGTAAGTAGTTAATAACTATATGCTGGCTAAAGTTATTTGTAGTTAAAGGCAATATTATAAAAAATTGTGTTTTTGAGCTTATAAAATATTGTATTCTCTTCAAAAATGTTGCTTCATTTGCATATGTTTCACGAATCCTCCTCTGTCTCTTTCTCCAGATATCTATGTAAAAGTCATATGGGTGATTTGGTTGCTATGGCAATGTGTGAGGGGCGGGGTTCACGTGGGCAAAGGCCGGTAGTTTAAAAGGCAACGGGTTTCCTGCTGTCTGGAGGTGGGGAGCTAGCTGTGTTTTTCGTTGACCACTTCGTTTTGTTACCGTACTATTTTTTGTAGGCCTACATTTTACCATCTGTGTGCATGTAACCTGCTTAAGCCGCTGTTTGATTAAACCACCAGAAAATGCAATGCAGAAAATGCATACTTCTTACAAACAGCAGCATCAGACCAAGTTACTGGACGTGATCTCTTCTCTAAGCAACAAAGACTCTCTGTACAATCTGTATGTCAGCAAGTACAAATGCTGGATCAGTGAGACCAACGACATCCATGAACTTGCCCACCGCACTGTAAATCGGGACAAGGGGCATATAAACTTTCTCACACCTGAGGGTTCTGAAGAAGTCAAAGCAGATAGCTCTACTGCTAGAAGTAGAAAACAGCACCAAAATCTGTTTAAATCAGCTGAGGAGGGCGGCAGAGTGCAGCCCAAACATGTCAAGGTATGAGACAAAAGTACAGATCTGACTTTAAGAATATCTAAAACATAATAATGTGAAGACCTAATGAACCTAATGCTATCTATCACCACATCCACCAAACTTCTTTTGAATTCAGTACGTCAGCAGATATAGACCTACCGCCAACTTCTGGTGCTTTTTTGTTACAACATGTAATAATGAAGTAAGGAGGTGTTCTCTCAACTCAGAAATGACAAAATTACAACTAAACTGGTAATTATTTGTACTAAAGAAGGCTTCCAAAGACCCGCAAAGGAGAGCAGGGATTTGTACGCCATATTTAATTAGACTAAATTTTTTGCAGTGACAAGACAAAGATGATGAAAGGTAACCCGTCCTCATCCCCCTCAAAAGCATGACTAAAGACAATTTAATCCTAGTTATCTTTTTAGATGGATTTGACTGTCAGCCTGATAATCCGTATTCATTTTGGCCTGCCCAGGAAAAAAGTTTGCACACTCTTGTACTAAATAGAATGGCTTGGCTGTACAATGCAGAACTGTTTAAAAGTAATGGGAGATGACTAACATAAATGAGATATATAGTAACTTGACAATAGACACTGCTTGATTAACTCACTTGTTCTAATAAATTCATTGATTAAACAAATAGTCTTACTTCCCTCTGTCATTGCAGCGGTGGGCATCATAATCCAAGCATTCTTTCTCATATTTCACACATGCTGTCTGTTGACCAGCCAACACCAATTAAGTTATGCACGATTTGAAAATGAAGTGGCTAATGCTAATGCTAACTCCTCAGTTGAAAATGCATTGCAGACACCCGCACTGTTGGCATGGATACAGTATACAGCGCAGTGTGCAGAGAATGAGGTGATGTGGTCAGTCTGCGGTCAGCCTCTGGAAGACCCCTGAGCTGTCCTTTAATCCACTGCATGTAGGCCTGTGTCTGCTGCTCTTATGTAGGCATTATGAAGTAGTTATTTCCGTGGTACAATTATTCTGCATAGCTTCCATCTATATATTTTGATGTACATATTTGTAACATTTAAAGGGCCTATATTGCGCATTTTTTGTATCTGTTATACTTCAGTATCTGGAGTTGTGTTTTGTTTCATTCACACATATTTGACACACAAACTCTGCATATTTAGGCTGAGTTCATCTCTCAAACTGAAAACACTCTGTCCCACCTTGTGATGTCATCAAGGGGTAAAACATGAAGCACTCCCTTTTTTTTAAAACTCCATGCACCTTCACTAAAATCATTTGAATTGTCAAACTTTGAACCTACAGCTATTACTTGACCTCACTGAAACTTCCCTGTGCACCAAAATATACTGTAGACTTTCTATGGCAGTCTCCACTGAGCTAAAGGTAAAACAAAAACATTAGTTTAATATTATGGTCTTAATTTTATGAGAATAATGTCATAGTAAAAGTAAAAATGTCATTTTACCAAGATTTTGGGGCTGACATCAATGCCAAAACACAAACGAGCAATTCACAGAGTGCAAAAGAATGGAGCTTATATAAGTTAAAAGCTTATATAAAAACCTATGTACAATGGATGTAGAACTTTATATTGCCCCTTTTTATCCTTTCCCTGGGAATGACCCTCATGCGCCTCTGTTTGTAGCTAGGCGCTCCTGGGCAGGACACTGACCGTGTTCCACAGTCAAAAGCAGGTGTAGGAGTCTTCACCATTAATCCATTCCCTTTGAGCCTTCTACCCTTCTTTACACTTGTTTACGGGCTTGTGGAGTCGTGCGCAACCAGGCAGTGACAGCTCATGTTTAAGCAGTCTACCTGGAACATCCAGGGATATGGGGTGTCCGCAGTGCTCCAGACCCTCACTGGGGAACCGGTTCTGTGTATAGGACTGAACTGGACACATGCAGAGACAGAAACAGTGCAGTGGCAATGGGGATTAGGCGGCATTTTAATTGTTTCATAAAACGGACTGGCCAGCGCGCACGACTCCATAAGCCGCTGAAGTTATGCACAATGAGCACATCTTTGAACGACGATTGTGCAAAGGGCCCATGTTTAGAAAAGTAGAGAAGTGAAACTACGTAGAGTGGGGTATGGGTAAAGATCGAGCTGAGACTCCTCCACCTACAGCTCGGAGCACAGCCTGTGTCCTGTCCAGTGAGCCCCAGGGAGCACTAAGCTTTGTAGGCTTGGAATCCGAGTCCAGTCACTCCCCGGGAAAAACAAGTAGCCCACTTTATTCAACAGTTTGTGTTTGATGCGTACGAGCGGAGAGGCGGTAGCTAAACTGTAGTGACGATCTGTTTAATAACTTACAAACATGGCACGTGTGATATTTCAGCATTTCAAAGTTTGACCTCCTTCATGGACATTTATGTAAGCTTTTAATTCACCCAAGCGGCAGTCTTTTTTGCAGTCTGTCTTTGCTTTGATTCAACGTCGAGCTGTCTAACCCTAAATCATTAAATGTCAACTTTATTTTTGGTCAAATTAGACTTTAATCTCAAAATGTTACGACTTTATTCTCGTAGCGCCCGCATAATTTATTTTTTCAATGTGACCCTTATACTCCGTCGTAACTTTATAATTTGTATTCTGAAAAGTTAATTTAGCAGAATATGAACTTAGATGATTGAATTAAAACCAGACTTTTTAGATTTTGTTTTCATAATTAATATTAGTAACACTTTTTGTAGAATGGGTGTGAAACCTATCCACTTGCATTTATTTAATTAGCTTTTAATTACCTTGAAAACCTTGGGCACTTTACTATGGGCAGGATCTCTTCTCCAGTAGTAGTAGTAGGAGTAGTAGTAGTAGCAGTAGTGGTAGTAGTAGTAGTAACTAACCATTGTCATATTAGACTCTACAGGGAAAACAGTGCAAAGATACAAAACGTCCTTTCTTGTGTTAAGAATAAGACCACCGTAGTATTCTCTATGAGCAGCCCCGTAGTTTGGATCCAAAAATGCAGAATCAGCCCCACTGTTGCCCTTCCCTTGTAATCTCTATGGCACCCACTGTAAACACCATTACACTTTGTTAATATTTAGACATTGTAGTCATGACCCTAGCCTTCCCAACATCTCCGTGGGTGGATGATTTACTAAAGGTTACAATCGCCCTCCTCTCTCACAATCCAAGATGGCTCCTCCAAAAATATGACCACATTCCTTCGTTTTTTTTCCCCAAATGGCTTTCCGGCACAAGCTAGCTCCGGTCCCCCTGGCACAATGGGCAAAAACACCGCGCGGACGTGTCAACATATCAAATCATCGCACCCGTACAATGTTGTTGAACAAGGCTTGCGCGGGATTGCTCTCCTTCGGGTCCTTCGGGGTGTGGGGGGGGGGATCCGAGAGGCAGTCACCCTCCCCCCTCACCCCGCTAACTCGTGCCCCCCTTACGCTAACCCCCCTAGGGCCTTGGCACCGGTCGAGCAGGTTAACAAACTGTAAAAGGCTTGGACTGAGCAGCGGCGGTGCAACTGTTTTCTCTGGCCACACAATGGGGCCGCTCACAGGAAATGTCATAAGCCCATAATGAGATAGCTGCTTAGAGCCGAGGAAGGATTGGAGAAGGGAAAGTGGAGCTCTACAGTAAATTAGGTCGCATAAAGGGGCAGGCTATTCAGTGTGTACTCGCAGATTTAGATTCTGATTTAATCGGAGAAGATAGAGGTTTGGAAAAGTCAAATATAAGTGTGTTTTGTAGGGAGTTTATGGGGACTAGTGTGTCTCTGACTACAACATAATACCAAATTATTATCACGATCATTACAAAATGTTCAAATTCAGTACGGTTCAGTAATGGTTTGAACGGAAATTAAAATGTGCTCTTTGTAAACACCAAAACTAGCATACAAGCTAACACCCGGGTAGTTAACATGTCTTATAGCTATTGTTACACTGGCCAATCCACAGCAAACATAGAGCGAGCGTTGGACAATGAAAACACATTTTTATTTTGCTGGTTATTATTCTAAACATGTCACTCTTGGAAGGGCTGTCACGATAATTACTATATCGAGTTATCCTTCAGTATATGTTAGATGGAACAGTCATTTTTGTGGGTCAATATTTATCGTGGAGACTTTTTCTTTGCACTAATGGAGAACTTTTTGTTATTTTTCTGTACTGCAATAACATCTGAGCTTTAGGGGGTTGAAAAAGTAACTCATTATCGATACAAACTTACTACTAGGACTTTCACTCT
This sequence comes from Periophthalmus modestus, assembly GCA_019594935.1. Lineage (NCBI taxonomy): Eukaryota > Metazoa > Chordata > Actinopteri > Gobiiformes > Gobiidae > Periophthalmus > Periophthalmus modestus. The sequence goes on along the minus strand of JAIEZT010000441.1, from coordinate 13,596,075 downwards.
GCTATGTATTTACTGCAGCTCATGTTTTTTAACCATACCATACAGTTAGATTAGTTTTTTTGTGGATAATTCTACTTTAGCTTTTTGTGTCAATGGCAGAAAATTAGTTTCGATGTTATTGATATAGTTTATATCTACTTTATCGTACTTTAAATGTGTTATCACGATAGGCCTAGGTCCACTTATTTTCATCATTTTGTTTGGAGAAAGTGGTTACATTTCTACAGTATATCAAATTGTCCACATTTACTTAATTGGTTCAACACTGTCTCGAAGAACTAATCTTTGACTTGAATGTATTATTCAACACATGTTTTATCTTTTTCTGATGTTGTGATTGCATCTAATCTAGACTATAGTCGTAGACAGCTCTTCGGTTTAAATATCTTTGTATATTGAGTGTTTGAGGTCCCGGTTTCTGACAGCCACTCTCTTGTGTAGCGCTTAAGGCCTGTTCCTTTTACAGTCAGGGCCATTAGAGTCCGAGACACGGGAGGGGCTTGTGTTTTCTTAGGAGCCCACTGAGGCCGGCCAACATGACAATGCCGCTCAATTAATTGGTGAAAGAAGTGAAAATCCAATTAATGTGTATCAAGCTGGCACTTTTGCATGATGATGGCTCATTAGGAGAGCGGGCCGGGGAGGGGAGGAGGGGTAGGACACGGGGGTGTACGGGGGGTGTACAGGGGGGGTGCTCTAAACCCCACTCATTAAAGCTCTGTCCCTCGCAGCAGGGGCACACAAAACAGGACTTATTTATGCAACAGGTTCACACAAAAGACCAGTGTGGAGAGCATAAACATTCAAATTTAAAGGTGCAATGGAACTTTTTTTGGTGGAGGATATGTGCTTCTTGCTTGTATCCATGGATGTCACCTAGAATGTTTCACAATATGGCAGCAAACGTATCCATCTAACATCAATTTAATTATCTTGAAAAACATATATCTTTCACTATGAGTGGGTCTCACTTGTTTTTTGTCACTTGTCTTATTGAGAAGTTTACAATTGCTTTTTCAGTCATTTTGTGCCACACTTCTCCATTTAAAATTGACATTTGCAGCTCGCTCAAAATCCTAAACAGGGATACAGTTTTCCTGAACAAAATTTACATATATTACCTTTACATTGAAAATTGAGAGACGTCAGAAAAGCAAATAAATCAAATCCACTTTGTACATTTAGTTTTTCAATTATTTTGGCATCATTTCTGAAATTCTTAAATCTGGCAAATCTTCTTTACACTTTGCAAAACACACACAAGACACAAAACTATTTAAGATGTTTGAAATTTTGTGAAGAAAACATCAAACAGTCAAACTAGTAAAAAGGAGACTTTATGGTTCCAGTATAAGCTCAGTGATCACATTTATAAACTTCTCAGACCATCATCCACACACGGGACGATGCTGCAGTACTGTCAGATGTGCTGTAGGACCAGTGTCACTGTTTCTGTTTGAGACTGAGGTACATGCTGTAAATATGTGTCAAATATTACACAGTCATTTAGAAACAAAAAAGCACAAGTTTCACATCTGTGCTTTTTTTTTAGCAGTGGGAGTCTAAACTGTGTCTGACTTGGAGCCTCTGAATGAAAAACTAAAACTGAACTGCTCACAAATAGTTGTTTTTTTTTGTTATGTTTGAGTTTCTAAATTGAAAGCAACAGCGTTTAGGCTAATGTCCTTGACCATGTGACAAACCTGTAGTATTGAAAAAAAAAAAGACGCTGAATTCAAAGATCATGTGTCTCTGAATGAGCTGTGCCCAGTGTTCTGAGACAGAGCCTGAGAACTGTGTGAGCTCAACAAATGTTCCAAATGACTTGACTTGTGCCCTGTTCAGATAAATGTTATCACTATGGAAACAAACACAAGAAAAGTTATGTAGTACATCTTTAAACATTCCCAAAACTGCTGAAATAGTCGGTCCACGTTGTAGCCGCGTGTCATCGATGTGCAGCTGGAAGTTTTGCTGAGAATAAAATGTTACTCTTGAAGTTAACTGTAACCCCACTATTGCTCACATCAGTGTCAAAAACATGATTTTTCACCCACAACTCGTCCAGTTTGGGAGTCGAACCCGTGACCTTCTCGTTGTGAGGTAGAAGGACAAATAGAAACACCACTGTTAGAAATGTGGCCATCATCAGTTAATACCAAAAGTGCAGATTTTTTGTGTAGATACATAGTTTACAGAATAGAATACAGAATTAATAAAGCTTAGATTCACAATAGTAACTGAAAAAAGTACTACCATTTAATGTTGAAAATGACATTCTATAGTCTAAAAAAGGACTGATTTTAATTATTATAGTGGTATCAGAATTGGTATTGAGCATCAAGTTTATCCCTTAGTATCGAAATCAATGAGTTTCAAGTTTTAGCATCATGTTTTTTTGTAGAGTTTAAGTTTTTCTTTATATTTTGCATTTATTTTTATTAATGAAACCCTTTTAATCACAAATACCGAAACACAGCGTAAGAGAATACTACTTTTACAACACTTACATTGGACATTATAGCCATATTATTAGTATTATATTAACATTTCCCAGCTCAGAGTATCCTGTTCCACTGCTCCCTGTGTAACCCGGATTGCTCTGTCTAAGATTAATTCTCTTGCCATCTTCCCACAGAATAATGCCACTGTAATCTTGTTTGGGGCCAGACCGCAGAGTGGACTGTCTAGCTTGTTTGCCTGGGACAACTTCATCTTTCTTGGGGGGGGGGGGGGGGTCCACTCGTGCCTCCCCTGGCGCTGGATGTCCCATTACCCTTCACACGGAGCGACTTTATGCTGTTTGCACAACACTGGCCAGGGGATGAAGAAACGCTATTGATGTTAGCGGAGGATGTTAGCCGCGCATGCTAGTGTTGTGTTGCCTGCAGCTCAGCACCTCTCAAACTGATCACACTCCGGCGTCTGCTCTACTTATTGTTCTTCCAAGATTCTGTGGCGGCGGTGGCTGGGTTGACCTTGGGATAGTCTGGAGTTAGTAGCCTCAAGATGTCTATTTTGGAGTTGTTAAGATTAATTATAAGCGAAAGTGTGTCAGTGCTAGTCGCCATTAGCATAAATAGCTGATTTCAAATTAATAATATAACGTTGTTTTTTTGTTTTTTTTTTAAATCACTATTTCTGTTATGCCAATGTAATTATCTTTTTATTATTATTTATTATAAAATATATATATTTTATTTTATTTTATATATTTATTTTTTTGAGAACATGAAACTTAACTGTTTGGCCATTTTATTTTATTATATTAACTTTTTCTTCTACATAATAAGGCTACATGCGGGGTAGCCTACTAATCTTACATTTTTGCTTAAAATTTTAGCATCTTTATCCTGAAAAATGTGAAAACAGAACTAGTTCATTTTAAATGGTTGTTGTGGTCCATAATTATTCCTCACTTATGCATTTAGAGCATCCTAATGATTCACGGCGATGAGTTTAATAGCAGTTTTCACAACTTTCTGAGGTCAAAGTGAACAACTAGCATGCTAAGTGCACACTTCCTGATCTCAGACCCCACCAAAAACATTTTATAATTAGATGCAGTCCACAGCAGACTTATTTGGTCCTCAAGATGTGTTTATACAACATATCTGTACTGAGACAAGACAAAATTTGATCAAATACATGAAAAATTTGAGTACAAGGCCTTTTTTTTTTTTTTTCTACCATGACATCTGTTTTTAGTTTACTTAATTTAATTTACAATAATAGTTGCAGAATATTTTTTACATTTTATGGATTTTTTTTTTTTTTTAAAAGTGCCAGTTTTATCCAGTGCGTCTAGTTCAAAGTCTTTCCTCTTCCGTTTTGCTATTCTTTTTACCAAGTACCCATGACCCACTGTAAAATGCATGCAGTGCTTCAGCTTAACATTCTCTGAACATTTGACAGAAAGTGCTAAACCATGAACTTCAAGAAATTTAAGTTGATTTATTTCAAATCCTTTAATCCTTTTGTTTTTTGCTAATTTGCCGTTTCAAAGTTCTTTGCAAACACTGGCGCTGTTTGACCTATCCAGCTAATCACCTTTTCAGACTCAGTTTACGTGAACTTTCAAGATAAGAGATTATTTTTAACTCCAATTCTAATATTTATGTCAGTTTGAAGGAAACCAATTTACTATATGTCATTTCTTTTTATTGTATCCATCCTTTCATCAAACACCTGGTAGTGAACATTTAAAGGGCCTGTACTTGATCCTTTTACTATGTATTTAAGCAAAAGTTGTTTGTACTAATTCAGTACAGATTAATTGTCAAAATAAAATTTGATGCAGTGTGCTGTCTGCATCAAATTATGAAGCATTTTATTGTCAGAGAACCAGGAAGTGCACTGTTAGCATGCATTTTTAAGAAATATAAATCAGGTACAGCGCCTTTAAACTGGTTTGTCTATTACATTTTATTCCGCTGCTGAATTATTTACTTTCACTTACCGCCAGCAGCCTAACCTCTACATACCAAACCCTTATCAAATCAATATAAACAACAGCCTGAGTTTAATTCTTTCAAAATAAAAGCAAATATTTAGTCTCTTTCCATAGTTCAGAAAATGCATCCTAACCCTACTCAATATTCTCTCCTTTCAAAATAAGAGCTCATTTTCAAATACTTCACAATAAGTGTCTGTATGCTCTAGCCTGCGTAGCATTTTGACCCCAGTGTTTCAGAGCAGGCTACAGTGCGTCATGAGGCTCAATTTAAACACACTCAATGACAAACACCACATTTAGATACCGCAAAATACCTAAATATGTGGTAAAGATGTGTTCTCAAACCCAGCGAATAAGCAATTTTGAGAGGCAACGCACACAAATACTGTCACAAAATATATATATATATACATTTCGCAACTATTTTTTACATGCAGCACAACAGGTTAACTGATAATGATGATTATTTAGGCCTATCTGTAATTACAAGATCTATAAACTGATCATTCAAAAGAAGCTAATTCCGTACATATAAAAAGTAGATGCTGTCATATCTGGCTATTTATGTTACGCTAACTTTAATTTTTTCATAGAGGAATGATGCTGTTACATGTGATGTGAATGAAATAAAATGTAGATTGCACAATAATCTATAGACTGTATATATAAATGGACATAGCTAACCTGCTAGCCGCCGCGTTTCAAATCAAAGGAAGTGATCATGGGCGCACTTCTGGCTCCATCGACTCCCTCTCTGTAACTGCTGCAGTAAGCCTCGTCATTCTGACCTTAAAATGTTCGTATGAACCCGCTCTACGTGACACGAGTTTTTATTTCACTATTGTGTCTATAAATTACGATATGAACATTAATACCAGACAAATCAGGCGTCTTCTTTCTCTCGAGGTCGCTCCTGTTAGCGTTAGCAACACAGTTTGATTGACAGCGTTGCTAAGCGCCCGCTCCCTGCTAAACCAGCGGTGCGGGTGGGAAGGGGCGTTACCTTCAATGGTCTCGCTCCTGATTGGCTCTTTGGTTGCTATGGTACTCACTGTTGTAATTCCTAATATGGAACTTGCTCCACATTCACCTCTAGCGTCATTTGACTGAAGCTGAGCACTGTGGGTGACGTCAAACTCACTTCGTCCACTTTTTTACACAGTCTATGCAATAATCGTAACTCCAAAGATTGATTTCGTGACTCTTGTGAGAATTTTGTGATGTGAAATCTACAGAAAACAAAGAAAGAAAAACTATTGATTCATCAGTTCACAGTGACACTTTGATATATCATTTCTGCCCTAATTAAAACGAATCAAATCAAGATGAATATTCTAAACTGGCCTCATTTTTACAGATTGTTTTTTGCAGTGTAGCCGGAGCTCGGTGCTGTTGGAAAAAGCGCTGTGTGTTTTTCCCTCACTTCCTAATAATCTATTCTGTTCAGCCAGCTGCATACATTGACAAATGTTTCCAGCATTAGGTATTTACGCGCTGAAAGGTAATAGATGCAAGGCTTTTAAAGAGAGCTGCTGGGGGAAGCCGGGAACACAACACACACAAAATGGGCTTTTTGTCTTTCCGGAGCAGGCAGTGTGGATTTGTAATATCTGCATGGCATTTGTGTGGGGAAATACAAAAGAAATGGAGGAATATGTTTCTTTATGATATTTTGCAGGTGTTGTTGTTTTGTGTTTTGGAGGATTGGGGATGCTTTTGAAAAATGAAAATTAATTCTGAATATGAATCTTGAGTTTGAGGTTGTTTTTTTTTTTACAAAGCCTTTGATAACTTGATTTGGGATTTGAAATGAATGAATAAATACTACGCACTTTATGAGTATGTTCACATTTGTCTGGGTTTGGTCCTGGTTTGGGCCCAGTTCAGGTCCTAATGTTGATTTGGTTCGATCCTGTTCTAGTTCTGGTTCAAGTCCTGGTCTAAACCCAGAGCAAGTTTAGTTCTGGGTTTAGTCGCAGTTTAGCCGCAGTTCTATGTAGTAATTGTGCAAGCGCGTTCACAATAAGTCATTTGGAATAAGATACATATTCTTCTTGGGCCGTGTGACAGTGTGATCTTTCATTGGAGTGGCTCAATGTCTACATATTTTGGGGATATAAGGATGGGGGCAAGAGCTAGTTTTTCCCACTGATTACGAAAACACCCAAAAAGTAAATTCACAAATTAACCTGATCATTTCTATTCATGGCGACACCAATGAACTTGCCATATTTTAACATAAACTGCATTTAAGCTATATTCGTTTTGGCTTCTCCAAATCTGTATGAAATATTCTTGACCTATAACACGTCATATCTAAGTACGCCTTCTGTCATCCTAATAACAACTACTGCTTTTAGCCTTATTTTAACTGCGGCACTTATACTGCGCCCTCTACTGGCCACTATAGTGTTAAATACGCACAGAATTTAAGACTGAAACACTTCTACCTTATTTCCATATGCTTCATAAATCCTTTCTGCAGTATTTATAGAGTAATGTAAGCCTACACTTAAAAACTACACTACTATATGAAGTAGTATATTTTTAGAGTAATTATTCGTTGCAGTTTGTCCTGAAGTCGTAGCCGTACCATTGTGTAGCTGTTGTATCCTAATGGGAGCTGTGCAGCTGCATTAATGAAGCTACTTGTCTTAACTTCCTCATTTTCACCGTTAGCTCGGCGACTCCTCTCACTCCATCATCAGCCTAATATTCTACCTACTTGCTTTTTATGATTAATTTTCGCTACTGCCACAGAAGAAGATGGAATCATTTAGGGAAAACTCAATAAAAGTCTTAGTAGTCAAGTCTTTTTTGAAGTTTAAGCCAATTCAGTCACACTAAAAGCAAAGATACTATATGTTAATGAATGATATTTATGTATAATTGAATATTTTTTACATTATTGACATTTCCATCACTTTATCAGCTTTAACCATTGAATATGCAGTGTTCTAATATAAAAGTATTTTTGGACAGTTTAGAAGTTTTTCAAGTTAGCAGCTTAAACATGTCAACAAGGTAAATACATCTCGTATTGTGTTGTCTTTAAAATGAACCAAAGTTACTAATGTTGAAAAGAAGACAACGTTTTTGGGTTAAAAGTGTAGTAGCCTAGTATTAGTGGAGACAAAGCTACTGTACTATTTTAAGTTTATTTTGCAAAGGAGGTAATAAATGTAAAGTAGACGTTTTGGTATTGTTAAAGTTTGCAGACACAAATCACCGACAAATAGTTAGCCGCCATTTTTGTTGTTTAATTTATTTATCCTACTGTTAGTTACATTTTTTATTTACTTAGGCTGCCTTTATGTCATTGATTTCTTTTTTTTTTAATTGATTTTAAGTAGGGTTATCAGAAGTAGGCCTATCGAAAATCAGATACTAAACTAGACACTCATTTAAGCTAGTATCGATACTGAAAAAAATCACATAACTAAATAAAATTTGAACAGTTTCATCTTGAGTTTTATCATAACTACTGTAAAATCACATGGTATAATAAACGAACACTATACTATTTTGTGTTACAATTACAAAATTACAATATTGTCTTAAAAAGAGTTTTTAAAATGATCATTTGGATATCGAGTCTATTCTTAATTTTTGTATGTTAACACCAATACATTGTAAAATATTATAATATAGATATGTTTTCATTCATGGCATCACCCACGATTTTCCCTGTTAGCTTATTTTAGCATATTTCTACTCGTCATCCAAATGAACCTACACACTCACAACCACATTTATAACTAAACTTGTTACTCTCACCTGTCTAATGCTCGATACTAGATGTCTTTTCTGCATTTCGGAAAGAATCTTCCGACCTGCTAAACGCCTAGAACCTTACTTACGCTAAACCCCTATTTCCAGCCAACTGCTTTGCTAACCCTACCCAAGTATCACACCCGTTGCTCCTTAGCGCTCTGGCTAACGCTGCGAACCGCGTTGGCCACCTCGAAGCGCACACCAGCTCTCCCCCTCCGCCGGTGGGATTAATGGATAACTCGAGTGAGAGACGCCTCTGTTCTTGACTGAGACCAAATGACCGCAGGCAGCCCAAGAATTCGGACGCGCAGTAACTGTAGCTGTTTTCCCATACATATATTATTATGGCAATAGCAGTGGTGCTGATTGAATTTGTGACCTTTTGTTGAAATGGGAAAAAAGAGGGGAGAGAAAGAGAGGTATAGTATCGGTGCTGGGGCGGTGGGGGCGCATTTCAATTTTTGTCGTGTCATTGGCGTCTTAAAATAACTACGGGGATGAAAGATCATGACTTGATTCAATTACAGTGCGAGGTAAAGGCTAAAGATGACTGTATTCTACACGCAACCTCAGTGTAGATAAACACGGAGGCTGGTTTTACGCACTTTTGTGAATTGATTGAACACAGCACGCCCGGAATGTGCAGGGAATTGCGAGCTCCGATTGATTTGGCTACGGTGTCCCACAGCTATACGAGAAGCAGCCGTATAAAACAACGGTGAAATAAGGGTTCAGTGTTGGCTGTCACAAAGCTAGACCTGTGCCATGTATCTGTTACAAATACAGGCAAAATACAGGTAGGTCTGTATTTGATCCGTGAAAAGTTATGTTCATTTTTACATATTTAAACAAAATACCACGTGTCTGCTTTTTTAAAAATGTAGAAGAACTTTAAACTGGGTACGGCTATGTTATGGCAGAGGGCAATGTGCTAATGGTGCTAAACAAATGCTAACATCTGTCTTAAGCTAGTTCTTAGTTATGGTGTAATTCGATTTGAAATACAAAAATGAACAAATAGGTAGATCTGTATTTTGATCTGCAAAAAGTTGTGTTCATTTTTACATATTCAAGCAAATTACTAAATGTGTCTACTTTTTTTTAAATGTAGAAGAACTTTAAACCGAGTACGATTATGTTAAGGTAGAGGGCAACGTGCTAATGATGCTAAACAAATGCTAACATCTGTCTTATACTAGTTCTTAGTAATGGTGTAATTCGATTTGAAATACACTACTTTAAACTGAGTAGTTATTTTATGGCATAACGCAACATGCTAACAAATGCTAAACAAATGCTGAACACTTGCTAAACACTTGCTAAACACATGCTAACATTTGTCTTATTCTGTTAGCTCTTAGTTATGATGTAATTTGATTTGAAATACTGTAATTAACTTTTACAATGGCTACCAGAATTACATACACCATTATCATTAAGCTAATAACAGGATTTGAACAGTTTTAGAGAGACCATATTTAAATAAGTCTTAGAAGTTAATAATTACTTATAATTAAGCATTAGTAATGTATGAGTTAACCAGTACTTCTTTGTAACACACTTTTAAAGTCAGCGGATCATGGACTGGGTAAACAAAGGAATAATCTAATACATTCACGCATATATTTGTGCTACTCCCAATGTGATCTAAACCATTTTGTTGCCATTTTATAAAATTATTCACTTTTAAATATCTAATGAATAGACTTGAGTTACAGTGACAGTAAAGTTTCCTTGACCCTTAAATTTTCCATGTTTCAAATAATTCTGTACACCTTAAAATGTTCTATATATTATCCAACTAATGTCAAAAAATGTGAATCGCCAAAATTCCCCAAAATTCAAAGAAAGCATTCGTGCAAATCTTCAAAAAAAAAAATTCTTACAGCTCCCATCTTTTCTTTCCTTCCACAAGAGACTTCTCCCAGGTTACAAAGTAGTCAAGTTTGGTGGGCGCCTCTTACAACACTATGCAAAGTTGACATTAAAAACTGCTGACAGGTGCGGGACAGTGGGGCCAGTGGGACAAAGCGGCATTGGGACAGACTTGGGACTTTCTTGTGTGGCCCTTTGCTCACCTTGATTCACTTTATTAAACTCTGCGTCCCATCCCACGAACTCCTCCACCACGCAGGACACTTATCAGAGAACTCCAGCCTCCTACTGTATTCTTATGAACAAGTATCATTTGATATCCTTGAAGCAGCAGCCCACCCGGCCACCCGGTATCAAGCTGTTTGGGGCAAAGAACAAGATGTGGGCGAGATATATACTTACAGAAACTTACCTTCGTGTACAGAGAGGTGTTTGGAAGTCGAAGTGGACTAACGTAACAGCGTAGAGTGGCGTTGTTGCAAATAGAGGTCCATGTAAAAGTGTAATGCTGGTGGTAAACTTTGCTCCTTTGTGCAGAGGCTTGTCCTGACAGCAACGGTCCAGTCACAGCAAAGCAGCGTGGGTAATGTAGGCCAATGCTGCCACTTAGAGGGGATAAGAGGTATGGGAGTCAAACAAGGCTATCAGAAACCGGGTTAGTGTTAATACTTCCTGGACATGTAGAATAACTGTACATTTCACTGAAGTCTTGTTGTTAGTCTGACGTGAATTAAAGGCCCATGTTACACTGTTTTATCATCTTTGTTAAAATGTTGTTTCCTCATCACAAACAGACCTAGAGTTGTGTTTTGTTGCATTCACACACGTTTAACACACAAACCCTGCATATTTAGGCTGAGTTCTTCTCTCAAACAGAAAACACTCTGTTTCAACTTGTGATGTCATGTGGTAATACAGGAAGTGCTCCACTGTGATTTTAAACTTCATGCACTAAAGATAAAAGGTAGCTGCTGGGATGAGCAGGGGATGAGCGAAGGATCAGACGTGGATGACTGAAGGATTTTTGATGAGGTAATAATATTATAACATGACTTAAAGCTCACAAGGATCAATTTTGTGTAATATGGGACCTTTAAATTGTTGATTACAAAGTTATAAAAATAGATCATAGTTTCTGGTATTTTGTATGGTGATCTAGTATTCTAGTATTATATAGTTGTAGTATATTTTGTGTAATGCAATTTATGTATAAGCTTTTTTCCCACTGAGCTAATTAACTTTCACAAATGTGTTTTGGGCAGACCCACATACATACATCTGTCAGCTGAGGCCTCAGAGTCATCTTGAGTCATGTCTGCAGCTGTAGGCTCATATGGGACTGTCCTGTTCTGTTCATCAAATGAAGTTGCTGGTTGGCATCATAGTTATGCAGTTAAACATGTATCCTGCAGTTTGAAGTTCTGTAGATGCACCATCTCTTTTTTAAAGGCTTAAAATAGTATGAAAGTGAACAAATACAATGCACACTTAAAATGAGTGAGCAGTGTGGTTCCAGTCACTTACCCTGAGCTAACGGACACTGAAGTCACACAACAGACTGACTCTTGTCCTTTTTTCACAAAAAATGAAGCTGTGCAAACTGCTTTCTTGAAAGGTTTGCTTTGACAAAAGTGTATTTGCTCATTTGCAGCCTTGCATATTTGTAATGTTAGTAAGTAGACAAAAGTAGGTTTCTAGACACATGTAAAATCTAAGACACAGACTTGATACTAACTGGCAATATATAACATAACAGCATATAACACCAACACATGGCTAAAATCTGTCTCCCACTATCTTTCATAGATTTCAAGCCGTACGTATTAGGCTACATTTGATCTATTTCAGTTTTTCAAAAGTGTTACACTTAGACATTCATTTTGACTTCCATGAATTAATTTTTACACATTTATCGACATAAAAACTGTTTTACAATTAAAAGTCAACTTATCTCTTCAAAAGACTGTTGTTAAGCTAATAACAGAAATAAAGCTGTTTTGTTTGTTGATTAATAGTTACCCATGTTACTGCAATTACCTTTGAAACATTACGAGGTTTGAGCTTCTCTCGTTGCATTCTTCTTTAGATAAAAATTCTTTGTCGGCCGACCATTTAACATGAGAAATATGCAAACCCTCATTATCAACAGCAAAATAAATTCTACATTTTACACATGTTTAACCCTGAAATACTGACATTATTGTTTTTTTTATTAGCGGGCAATACTTTAGTTACACGGCCTTATGGTACTTAAACAAACTAATGGCTAGCGGAAGAGTGTGAATTGTCACGTTATCCCGAGGTGTTAAGTTGCTTTTGTGAATATTACTACATGCACTTAACCTTCAGTCCTCCGCAGCAGCACCTGCAGGCCTGTTACCTCAGCGATATGTCTCCACTTCTGTCTCCTGCCCGAGGCTCCACTTCACAACTTGTCACTGGGACAATGTGGAAGGAAGCAGCAGATAAAGTTGCTCGGCTCGTGTTTATTTGCTGTGTCAAGAATTGAGAGATTACACTGTTTGGACGCAGCACGAGGAGGAGTCCGGTCAAGCATTTCCCCGGGCTAAAACATGGAGGCAGAGCTGACGGAGGATCACTGACACCTGCATTAGGGAGAGGATCCAGGCTAAGGCCATTTGTGGTGAGTATGCACTGGTCATTAATCATTCATTTTAAGTGTGAGACTGTAAGAGCTCTTTTGGGTTGTGGTTAGCCCAAACACCGGACAGATTAGCTGTACAGTGTTCAGTTGCTGCTAACGTAGCATCGCTAACTGGGGTTTAGGGCCTGTTAACAAAACATGAATGGACCTTGAGATCAGTTTCACCTCCAGAAACTATTTATAGAAATATGTTGAACACACTGCAGTTTATGACATTAACAGAACATAAAAACATAAAAGTAATGTCAAGACTTTCGAAAGTAAGCTTGACAAAAACTACAACATACTAACATACCTAGTAACATTACATACTTTTTTTAGTATGTTACAGTATATCTCATTATGCTGTCACATCATAGTATTACTACATGGAACTGTCAATATTATTTACTTATTCAAGAAAAGGGTTGAGCGTGCATGTTAATGAACTAATGTAAATATGCCAGATTACATCCAATCAGATTGTGTATGTACGTTACAATGGCATTCACATGCACGTATGTATGTACATGTAGTATGACCAGTGTATTGGAGTATCGACACTTTTCGTAAATCTGTGAAGAGGCATAAGATGAGCCCGATTCCTCTTTTGTAGTAGAGTAAAGTTAGCTTCACCCCAGCACTGTAAATTGTAAAAGCAATCAAGAGACAAGAGACAACTTTACATCGTCCATAACCAAGAAAAGACACTGTTCACAGGCTATAGGTTTGTTAGCGTTTCTGTAATGGTAAAACACCAGTTTCCTCTTGAAGGTTGAGCTCACAAATTCACAAACCTTTTGAAAAGTCAAGTGACAAATTATCTAGTAAATTGATAAAGGAGTTTGTTGGACTTCTTATAGTCTTTACTGAACTATCTTTGTGTGTCACAATTTCAAAACAGCAAAATAATAGAGACAAACAGATGTGTTTGTCTCCATGGAGATGTTCTTGCTTTATCTGCAAAGTTCCATAGTATAGCATTAAACATCTCTATAATGAAAAGCTGGTGACAAGTACAGAATAGTACAGATTTAAAGTTGCTATATTGCATAACATTGACTGTTGTGAGCTTTAAGCCATGTTATCTCTTGAAAAACAGACCTGGAGTTGTGTTTTGTTTCATTCACACATGTTCGAGTAACACTTTATTATTAGTCTGCCTACATTTCCCGTTCAGTTCAAAATGCTCTGCCCCACCTTGTGATGTCATGAAGGGGTAGTTTTCAATTTAACAGCTCTGAGATTGGCAAACACATGATCCTAGTGAAGGCGTAGAGTATTTAAAAACTTAGTGGAGCACTTCCTGTATTACAACATTACATCACAAGGTGGAACAGAGTGTTTTTAGTTTGAGAAAAGACCACAGCCTAAATTTGCAGGGTTTGTGTGTGAATGAAACAAAACACAACCCCTGGTATGTTTTGGATGAGGAAACTTTATATACAGATCAGAAAATAGCGTAATATGAGCCCTTTAATGAAATGTCGTAAGTTAGGAGTTAGTTTTGTAGTTTTTTTTTTTGTAGAGCGGAGATGAGCCAAAGGTACAAGATTAGTAATGAACAGCCTAATTAACACATTGTCAGGTGAAACACAATATTCGTTTTAATGTTTTCCAAATGGAGCAGAGATGCTATGATCCTCCCAGTCGTTATTGTAGGAAGCGTAGACCTGGCTGTGTGGAGCGTCCTCAGACAGCAGCACAGGGACAGGTAACACGAGCCCTCGCGCTGTCAACAGTGTGATTGATCACCGCAGATAAACATCACATCGGCACAAGAACCCAACAGACATTGATCCCGGAGGACGAGAGGGACGTGTCATCGCAGAAACCAAACATCTGTCAAAATACCACCACGACTGTAGAGACGCTGTGACTAACGCCAGACGCAGACAGCTGACACATCTGCACGTGTCAGCTGAGGAGCAAGACACAACTTCTAGTGTAGTTAGAGAATTGAAATAATGCGTTTTTTTCTGTTTTTTGGAATACTTTTATTATAACATTGACCTCACGCTACAAGATCTTGCGGAAAAAAAACCCTGCATTATTAGGCCTGTCACGATAACAAATTTTGATATATTGATGAAGAAAATATAGACAATGAACGATAATACTGAAACAAATTTATCACAGGCACAAAAACACTAAAGCAGGATTACAAACCAAAAAACTGTTCTAAATGTGCAATATAGTTAAATAGTATCTATAATAAGTAATGGAAGTGATTTATTCAAACGTTAACAGCTTAAATGTTAACATATAGCCAAAAAATAACAAAATATTTCCTAATAGTGCAAAGAAAACGGACATGACCTCCCCACCCATTGTTCTAGCTTTAATATACTGAACGATACATCGATATAGTGTTTATTGTGACAGGCCTATGCATTGTGCACACATGAACAAAATGATCTAGTGAGATTTTTACCATGTGTTTGTACATTTGAGCTGGGGTTATCAGTGTTGAACTACACCTCTTAAAGGACACTGCATTTATTGTATTGTTATTGGCCTTTAAACATTACCTTGAGGGAATTACCATGGGCGGAAAAAAAAAAAAAATCATAGCTAATAACAAACCTGCCCAGACATGTTAATATAAGGACGCAAATATAATGAACGTAATGTTTTGAAAGAGTCTGGTGATTATTTATGGACTAATAACTGCCCAGGACTTCTACCTGCGCCGCAACAATCCCGGAAAAATACAAACATTGAAATTTCTGAGGCTGAGTTAAATTTCATAATTGTGTCTTGTTCCACTCCTAGCATAGTTTCAGGTTGATTAACAAATAGCAATGCTTACATATAGAAAAACTGTTATTAATGAACTCTTGGGTTTCAGTTCACAGCCAGTGCCTTGATTAGTGTCTGCGCCCTCTTCTGGCAACAGTGAGAGTGAACCAAAACAATCAGAGCAAAATTTTACTCAATGTACTGTAGATGCTAAATGCTAAACAGAATACTAGTGAAGGATATGGACTTATATAATTACTTTTGATGTGGAAATTTTTTTATAACATGGCTAAAACCTCACATTGCATAATGTGTCATGTTGAAGGTGAAACAAAAACAACTGAATAGTCACATTAGCTTTGTGAAGCTGAAGCTTGTGCATATCCATGGTTGTGATTTATTTCTCATGTGGCCCGAGGCAGAGCAAACAGACCGTCTTTTCCCCAAACACACAGAGCTGTGTCTTTACTAAATGTCAGTCCTCCGTGAAGCAGGTTCAGCTGCTCACACAGCTGTAGTTTGGAACCACTAAAGATCAGGTTTCAGAGCCTCGGTGAGTTCTTACCCAGAAACGTTAAGGGAAAAAAATCATAGATTGACAGTATATTACAGATACACACACAGTACACTCTGTTCAGCTCTTTGAACTGCCACTCTGAGCAATTAACTTTTACTTGACAGTAAGTATGTGCACACAGTAAATAAAAGAAAATGAGAGTCCAGATTCATCTAAAGCTAATCCACGTTCTGTCTGGAGTCGGGCAGGTGCAGGGCTTATACAAATACATCCATTTCAGTGTCATCATGGTGCCACACAAAACTGGTTTAAACTGCAGTAGTGTTGTCACAACACTAAAACTCTATTTCAAATCTAAGGAATAGACTCGATACATACCAGTCTATGTGTCTTATACTTGTTCAGATGCTGCTCAAGATCATTCTAAAGGTTCAGGAAAGGTTCATCTCTGTCCTGTGCATGTGACATTTGTAGTATCAGTGTCTGCTCCAATGTGTGCCTGCTTCATGTGGCAATACAGGAAGTGCTCCACTGTGTTTTAAACTCCATACACCTTCACTAGAATCATTTGGATAATTTCAGCCCCAGAATTACCCATCTCCTCTGAACAAAAGGTAAAATGTAGCTGTTAACTTGAAAACTACCACTACATGACATCACAAGGTGGAACAGAGCATTTTGAGCTCTGGAGATGTAGACTAATAATAAAGAGTTATTCAAACATGTGTGAAAGAGACAAAACACAACTCCGGGGATGAGGAGGTAACATTATAACATGAATTAAAGCTCACAAGAGTCAATTTTGTGTAACATTGTACTTTTAATCATACATGATACATACAAGTGTGGGCATTATATTTAAAGAGTGGTCAAATTACAGACACATACTCACATGAAAGTCTTAAAGGCAATGACTGTTTTCAGATCTTTTGTTATCGCTGACTTTTCCAATTAGCTGAGACAATTTGCCCGTGTGACCAAAGGTGTCCACTCTTGCATCGACAGGAAGAAAAGCATTAACTCTCTTTATGCGCACATCCGGATTCCCCTGTGCTTCCACTACACAGTGTTTGTGCATTCAGTTAAACAGTCATAAGTTCCACAGGCGGTGAATCAAAGCCTGGGCCCGGTCAGAGAGTGTAAAGTGTGTGTGAAAGCTGGGGACATCGGGCGGAGTGAAGGGGATTTAAGCGTTCCCATGGTCAGCCACTCAGAGCTGGTCATTACTGTCCAGAGCCAGATGAAAACACAGCCATTAAGAATTACTCAAGAGGGACACGGGAGCAGCTCTGTAGGCCACCTTGTAACCTTAAATCCACCGAGCGTTTTATACACATGTCAGAAATGGTTAAAGAAACAGGAAAAAGTCAGATTTGTTTTGAATTGACATTTCAGATCATTGTTGTTTTATTTGAAGTATAAGATAAAAGTGGTTAAAGTTAAACTACTCGATACAAGGCTGGACACTTCTCAAAAGGAATGCACTTGGGGCAAAAAAAGGATTATATGTCTCACGGCTCCACCTGCTGGTACTAAGTAATGACACCAACATCCCGGTTCAGCCAATTATCGCCAATGTTTACCTGTGGAAATTTGTCCAGTTGGATTTTGAAAGTCCATGATCCATATAGTTTATCGAGTGACCCAGCTGCCACTAGATTCTTGTGTTTTCACTTCTCTGCCAAAGCTTCAGCCCTTTAACTGGAAATTACTGACCAATCTCTTTTGCGTTTGGATGATGGCGCTGTTACTTTTCACATCTATGAACTATCTATACAACTATGAATTCAAATAAACAGATTTTTTCTCATTGAATGAAAAATGCTTTGTCTATAGCAGACCTTACACTGCAGCAGCCTATATGAAGTGCAAACCAGCAGATGGGTCATTTATATTGTTAATTGCGTCTTACTTACACTGTATAAAATCAACATTCACTGGCTCACACTGCCAGCTCAGTCCTTGATATCTTGGCCTATGTCATCAGCGGTATAATACTCCCTACAACAGAAGCATAGCCAGACTGGGCTGTACTCGACTGGAATGGACCACACTTTCATAATGTCTTGAGGGTTCAGGTCTCCCGTAGGCCTGTCATGATAACATATTTTGAAGTTTGATATATTGATCAAGTAAATCTAGATGATAAATGATAATAATTTAAATTAAAGCTGCAAGCAGCGATGATGGCCCAATTGTAAATGTACAAACAGAGACAATGTACAGCAGAATGAAGCACTTTAGTCGTTAGCGTGCATCAGTAATAAGTCACTGAAGTTATTAATTCAACCTTTTACGGCTTAAATTTTATTGTATAGCTAAAACAATAACCAAAAAAAACAGGAAATGTACACGCCATAAACATTGAGCCCAAAAATATTCTTCCAGCCTTCATGTATTGAATGATAAGTTGAGTATTTATCGTGACGGGCCGAGCGTTCAGGTACCAGGTCCTGCGCTTATGGTAAATAAACTTCTACGTTCGAACTCCAGCCTCAGGCCTCTTCTTACAACTCTCGGACTATTTCAATTTATTCTACAATAACGGTCAATGGTGAGTCTTCTCATAGCTGCAGTGGAGTAATGGGGTAAAACAGTGTTTGACTGTTGTAGATTTTATTACCCAACATGCTGTGGTCTTCCCAGCTGACATGAGTTAAACTTGGCTGTGTGAGCAGAGAATCCAGAAACGAAAAAACGCCGACTGTCCCTGATCTTCAGCGTAAACGAGTGAAAAAAGGAGACTCCGCACACCTTTACTCATCCAGTTTTCTGATTCTCTATGTGCACTCACTCATGTTTTCAGACATTACACTGTATCGACTTTAGATGTGGTCTTGTTTCAAACTGTGAACATTTGATATTCATTCTGTTCTGAAAAAGTAATGATAACTTGCATGTGGCTAATTTGAACAATATTAACAAAAACGTTTATGCACTCTATAAATCTTTATACACTAAATTTGCAATTACTGTATGGAAGGAATTCAAACCTGGATGGGATTATTTTTTTTATTTTTTACATACATATTATTTTATTTTTTTTTTTTTTTTTTTTACATTTTACTTTTTATATTATTATTATTATTATTATTATTATTATGACATTGTAGTATTTCTTCTTTTTATTCATTAATTTATTTATTTTTGTCTTTATTGTGTATTTATTATTATTGAAAAGAAAGAAAAATGTAGGACTGTAGCTGCAGATGAGATCAATATTTGAATAAAAAATTTGATCTAAAAAAAAAAAAAAATGTTTATACACTAAATGGACTGAATTGAAAGAGTCACCACCTGTAAATATCTTGGGTTTTAGACGTATATCCTTTAAAAAATATATCTCAGAATTATAAGTTGTCATTTTTTAATAGAAACAAATCGTGTCTCATTGAATTACAGGAAAGAAACTATTCAAGCAACCTTTCTTTCTGTACTAGATTATGGAGGTATAATATAATTGCAGACTTCAGCCTGTACTTTGAAACCTTTGGATGTAATATATCTCCAGGACATACAAAATTTTATACTTTGGTTTCAGTATTTGAAGAGGGCGGCCATGAAATGTAGAGTCTGGGCGCTCTCATCGGGCTCTCCCTGCAGAAACAACGAACGAAAAATAGCACCGCTGACCAAATGCAAATCGAGCGAAGTGCCTTGCCAATAAACAAACAGAAATCGACTCATCAGCAGCGAAACAAAACATGGCTCTCCGATATCACTCTCTCGGTCAAAATATTTTTAGACAATAGGCGACCAGCGCATTGTGACTAAACTCCTTGCTCCACTTTAAACGTTGTATGGCTTCTTCTTTCTTAAGCTTTGTCAAACCCGAGCACCCGATCCCTAACAAACTAATGACCCAACACTTTCCACACCATTTCATCCCCTTCATGGAACTACCTGCATTCGCTCATCAATTATACACCACGGCCCAATTAAAAATGCAGGCTTATTTTTTCACTACGAGACAGCCCCTTTGCGTAGGGCTGGGTGGGATTCCCCTCTCGAGTTCTCCCCTTTAAGAAACCTGGCCTCATGAATTATAGACGCTGGGATACATAATGGTAGAAATTGCTAATCATAGGTTATGGAACTTGAGAAGGTCGAGCTGGTAGACTTGATTGGGGCACTGCAGATATAAGGTAACACCATTCAACTAAAGCAGGCCCAGACTGGACAAGAGAAGGCAGAGGTCGCGACCCCGTTTCTTTTGTACAAAATGGCATGAATAATGTAAGCGTAGGGTATGTGACAGGGCGGACATACTTGGAGACGGGCCAGTGTTTTGAAGCTAACGTCGTGAATTGTGTTGGGGTTGTAAGACAAAGGTGGCATTCCCAAAGTGACTTGTAAGTGACTCTAATCCGTATTTTTGGCACTTGTGAAGGTAAGGAATTGGCAGATGGAGGGAGTTGGGATAAACGGTGTAAGTAAATGTTGTTACAGCAGGATAACATGACCTAGCTTTGTGAAGAGCAGGGAGATTAGACTGATTCAAAAGGCTTAATATTTGGTGTACTCTTGTAATAATATCACTTTATGAAAAAAGATATATGGTAAAGACTCGAAATAGTGCTGGCAAAAATATATTCAGACACTTTTATAAATTTGTTCTATTTTTTTATGACAAATTAAAACAAAAAAGCCAGATTTATACTAACTCCAAGGCGGGTTCAGTGCATAACATGTGCGGGTTACTTCTTCAAAAACATACCTGGAGTTGTGTTTTGTTTCATTCACACATGTTGTTCCACCTTGTGATGTCATGAAGAGGTAGTTTTCAAGTTAGACAGCTACATTTTACCTTTAGTTTAGTAGATATTTAGTAGACCGGGGCTGAAATGATCCAAATGATTCTAGTGAAGCTGTATGGAGTTTAAGAAAACAGTGGAGCACTTCCTGTGACATCACAAGGTGGAACAGAGTGTTTTCCATTTGAGAGAAGAACTCAGCCTAAATATGCAGGGTCGTGAATGTGTGAATGAAACAAAACACAAGTCCAGGTCTGTTTGTGATGAGGAAACAACATTATAAATAAAATATAGCAAAAAAATAGCATAATCTGAGCCTTTTAAACTTCAAATTCTAATGTAAAAACTCATAGTGATAGATACAGATTTACACTTGTCATGCATTCAGCTGTTGAAATGGACAGTGGCTCTGAAAAGCAGTCCACATTTGTCATATTTGTGTTATATTGTGAACATATGAGTTTGTGTTTACTGTTGGTTCATTCGTTGTGTTGCTCTGGATGATGGAGTGTGTGTGACAGTTGTGTGATTGCTCTGACCTCATTGTATTCAAAGACAGGAAGAGGCTGCACAATAGTACAGGTGAGAGAGGGGGACGGGCCCCGGGGCCTCGGCTCTGTGTGTGCTCTATATATACACCAGAGTGCGGGGCCAGTGGGGCTGCATTTCATCACTCGCAAGAGGCAATAAATAATGTTCCAAATAGAAATGGTGTAGATGTGAATTTGTTGTTGACCAGACGACCAGGACGTCACATTTTACCCATTTTACCAAGTACAAATGAGACAGGATATAACTATGGGTGTGTTTTTGATGATGAAGTAATGTAAACGTGGAGTACTGTTACTTAAGTAAAAATAGAGATACAAAGGTGAAAAGTTACTCGAGTAAAAGTAAAAGTGCCACATTAAAAAAATCTTAAGTAAAAGTATTTAAGTTCCTGTTTAAAAATGTACATAAAGAGTAAAAAGTAAAAGTATTTCACACAAGTGTTATTAATTTGTTAAAGTGTCACATGTACCGATAGGATATTGATTAAAATGAAACATATTTTGGTCAACAGTAACAATACAAATCCATTTCCAAATTTGTCTTCTGACTTTTATGTTTCATTTTTGTTTGCTCAAAACCGAAGCTTGAACTCGGACACTTCAGTCAGGATCCACGAACATGTAAAAATAACCCCTCAAATGACATGAAAAGTACTTTTTACTTTTCAGTCCAGTCCAAAAATATAGTGGAGTAGAAACTAGGATTAGATAGGTTTCGTATGCACGTATGTCAAAGTGGCGTGGGAAATTCAATCCAATATGGCCGACTTCTGTTCGTCATTGGACACTGCGCCCATTCACTTTTTGGCTTGTCTCCTGCAGCTCTATCACTGTTTTGACTTTCGTCAGTTTACTTCAAAATATGTATCTATAAACTATAAATATATAATACTATAAATAACTATAAAGTTATTTTATATTTAACTTTGCACTTTTAATTATTTTTTTTTTTAATTCAAAATCACTGAATTTTTATGTTTACCATTGAAATACTGAGAAGAGACGTGCAGAGAGACATAGTTACCTGGCCTCATGGTAGGGGGCACACGTGAGCCGAGGGATTCGTGAATAGTGACAACAAGCTACAATTTAGAGTTAGCAAATCAAGTTTAGGAATCCGTTCACTTTTTTCTTCTTGTCTGGCCCTTCTTTTTAAATGGAGGAAGATTACATATTAAACGCACGTCACTGGTAGAGTAAGGATTCAGCTCAATTTTGCATGGACAATTTCAGTACCACTTTATAAAACTTCCTTTACCATAGAGTAGAATGAACAAATGAGTAGACCTGTCAATATTTTGTGGTGATTGTGGTACTTTTTCTTTGTACTAGTTGGGAACTTTTTCTTATTTTTTTTATACTTTTCTAAACATTTGAGCAGTAAAGAGCTTAATAAATAACTTCTATGCCTCATTAAGTGTTCCACTGGTACATTTCAGCTCATGTTCATAAAAATTCTGCTCCTATAGAATTATTTTTGGGTGAAATCCTGCTTCAGGGTGATTGTCTGCGTGACATAATGGCATTCAATTTTATCGGTTATCAGCTATATTTTCTTCACCGATATATCGTAATTATTTTATCGTAAAAATGTTTTGTCGTGACAGGCCTGCAAATGATTCAGGATTTAGACCTATTTCATTAAAGGGCTGGGGTATTGATAAAGTCAGGGGTTCCCAAACTTTTGAGGCCGGGACCCCTAAAATTGTCATGTAACTGACTCTTGACTGCAGTAATAATTTCCAGTAAATATCTGGTGTCATATTGTTTTATGTCAAATAATTGAGCATACGAGTCATCCTTTTTTAAATTATATCTTGAAATAATCTTGCGACCCCCAGCCACGTTTTGTGCGCATATCTTGTCATATTAAAGTGTTAATATAAAGCTTTGAGTATCGGCCCCAACTGATATATCGAACTATTTCTGAATCAATATCCTCAAAAAAAATGTATGCAAAAGTATTTTTTCAGACATTATTAAGACTACTCGGTGTGTAGTTACAGTATAGTGTTACCTAAATTTCATCTTTCATTTTTTTCTTAAAGGGGAGTTCATTGTTAGACTGTTGCTGTATTTTGAATGTTCAACAAAATCGCCCCAAATTCTGTAAATACTTTTCAAATATTAATGCCGTTCTAATACTGTCTGAAAGCTAATAAGTGATATGAAAAATACTTGATCTCAAACCTCAATGAACACGGATTTTTGGGATATTTTCTTGAAGCAGACTATTTTAAATAAACATCTTGATGGCTTTTTGTTTTATAATATTGGACCCGAGCATGTGCACATTACCCGTGGCTGTGTCATATACAGTACAATGCTTATCCTCTGTAATCCTTTCTTTCTCCTGGTGGTTTCTAGGCTTTTTGCTTCCATTGTGATTTTCAATGAGTGCCGTTACAGTCTAATGACCCACCATTCTCCTATCTTCTGCCTATACTAATTAATAACAATCGTTTAATTCATTTGACATAATTCGACCGCAGATTTCCAAACAAAATTCTTTAAATATTTCTTTTTCCATGTCCTTTTTCCTCCCCAGCGTATGCCTCCCCAAAATGATCCTATGTAAAATCCCTGTACGTTCTTGTCATTATTTGCGGATTAGTGGACATTGCTCATACTTCCGGCCCTTTGAGATCTAGGGAGCAGTCAAGAGTATAGGAGCCAACAAAGGAGCGGGAATGGGACGCAGCCGCCATCTTTGCTTTTGTGTGGCGCAGCGGGAGGGCATCCTGTAATGAGAGAGATAAAAGTGTGCCACAATTATAACTGCACATATGAGCAACCACCTGAGAGGGCCATGCTAATGCTCCCAGTGACAGATAAGGCCCCAGAGTCACAGCAGAGGCAGAGGGGGGATTGTGCGGGCTCTACTGCCCTCTGCTGGATGTCAGGGGCAAGGAGCTATAGCACATTGTGAAGAATGGTGAAAGGAAATGTGTTTTGTGTTTTCTATTTCACCACCAAATCTCAGAAAATTTAAATGGAACATGCCCCATGGTCACAGAATCACTGATGCAAATGTTTTCATGTTTAATATTCAATTATCACAGGAGCATTAATCAATATCATGAAGCTAAATATATCATTTGTAGTTACTATGTAAATTGGGTATTTTTGGGCATATTCTTGCAAAACAGTGGTGTGCTGTGAGTCCTAATGACGTATAAATATTAAGATCATGCCCTCAGTTGAATTTGTCATCCTGGTACCAAATAGGCCTGTCATTATAACACAGTTTCGTGAAGCTTTATATTGCTACAGAGATACTGCGATAAATGATAATATTGAAATGATTTTATGCAGCTGACTCAATAACATTGATGCAAAATAATCACAGTCAAGCATGTTTAAATAGACAGTATCATTAAAAGTCAGTATAGTAATTATAGTGACAGGTTTAGTACCAAGTGGCAGCAGTATTGTATTTGCATTTTGCATTTAATTTAAGTACTTTAGTGTGCATCCATCCACTTTCTTCTGCTCATCCAGACACTTCATCCAGCTTCCCTGGTGGGACCCCAAGGCGTTCCAAGGCCACCAGAGAGACAGTCCCTCCAGCGGGTGCTGGGTTTTCCCCCGAAGCCTCCTCCAGGAGTACTGCACATATTATTGATACTGGACTATACCAGTTTATCCAGAAGCTAAGCCTGGCTGGGCCTGGTTAGGACTTGGATGGGAGACCCCTGGAAAGAATTGCTCTTGTTACTGACATTATTCTGCTGTTTCTAATGAGAATTTTGTCCAATTTGAGATAACTCAATTTTCATTTGCAATGGAACGCCCCTGAACAACTGAGAGATTACTCAGACTTCTACAATGAATGTGTTTTTCACTACATGTTTTTTCATCCCATAAAACTAAAGAATTAGTACCTCAAATAATAAAATAATACATTATTAGAAGGTATATAATATACAAAAACCTTTTACCCCCAATTTTGCGTTTATACCTTCCATTACTTCTTCACTCACATCACAAATAAAAATGACCCACATTATGGCCACACATATATTTTTATACTCTCCAAAAATCATTTCACTGCTATTTTATGCACCCTGGCCTCACATAGCAGAGTGGTACCACCTTTAGCAGTACACTGGCCTCTTTCACTCTCTGCTTCAGAGCCATATGAGGGCAGCCAGTGTTCCAGTCCAACCACAACATTTATTTACCCTTCTCCCGCCCACCCCAGCCTGATAAACCCCCACTATCCACCAACCCTAACTCCAGCGATAGTGAATGTACGCTAACTTTAAAAAAGGCATGTCCTGATCACTTAAAATAACGGCACCAAACCCTGAGAGGAAATAGCATTAGTCACATGTTCCGTCGCTGTCAAAAACTGTCTTGTTTGCGTTGCCATGCACTGAGCTGTAGTGTAAGGAGCACAGAGGAAGAATCTGGGATATGGAAGTTCAATCAGAGCCAGGGCGGGTTTCCTGAAGCTTTAGCCCCAGACGAACAAGAGGAGTCTGTGTGCTTAAAGATGGAAATGGTGCTACAGTAGAACAAGTCGTTAAATTATTCATGGGGATAAAAAGTACGGAAGATTTGAGTCCAGTTTGAAAGTGTAGAATATAGGCCTGTCACGATAACACATTCTGAATGTGATATATTGCACTGAAACTACTTTACACCAGGATAATATCAGTGAAACCTTATATAAATATGCAATACTCATTATATTCGCAGAATGAAACACTTTTGTTGTTAGCTGACATCTGTAATAAGTCACAGATGTTTATTATTCAATCCTAAACAGCTCAAATCTTCTCGTTAGGGCAAAGAAAAGTTACACCTGAGAAATACTAGGCCCACAAAAATATAATTCCAACCATCCATTGAACTATTTCTTGAACAATGAGTAGTAGTTAAACATACATTTCTAACTCAGTATAAGTTTATATGTCCATCGTCACATTTTCTTCTGCTTTGTCCAGGGCCAGGTCGTGGAAGCATCAGTCTGAGCAGGGATGTACAGCACTCAAAACAAAATATAAAGATCAAAACTTGGATGTTTCCAGAGCATAATGCACCTAACATGAGCCAAAGCCAAAGCCTTACATAAAGAGACACAAAACACAGTGTAGAGACACAGACAAGTGATGGTAAACCAGAAGTAGTTTCATGTTTCAGTTTTCAGTGCACAAACTTGGAATAACTAAACATTTTTTTGCGAATTGCTGAAATCTGCCTTACGATTAAAAGTATAATTCAGGTATGATTCTGATTTTATTCATAAAGAAAAGATTTGTTATGTCTGGGTGATGTCAGTGTCTTGCGGCACAGAGCCCTGGACCTGTACCACCTCCCCAGGGATGTGTCCACCTCAGCGAGATCCTCTCAACGTGAGGGAGCAGCAGCTCTACTCTGACCTCCTCCCTGTGACTGAGCCTCTCACCCTGCCTCTGAAGGAGTGTCCTGCTACCAAGTGGAGGAAAAGTCATTATATATTTAAATTCTCTGCTCTATTTTCTCTAAAAACACACATAACAGCTCTAGTAATCTGAGTAGTATTTCTCATGCATACTTTATACTTTCACTTTCAAATTCAAGTATGAATTTCGCAAGAGTTCATTTACTATCAGTTGAGTACATTTTAAGCATATAACTGTACTTTTACTTAAGTACAAATGAGTTGGTGTGAGCACTTTGCACCTCTGTCAACTCAAAAACCAAAAATATTACATAACAGTACTGTCATACTAAAGATACTTTGATACTAAGGAAGAGACTTGATACTCAGTAAACATATCACAATGATATTAATTAAAAAAAACATATTTTGGCAATATAATGTATTTTTAAACATTAAATCATAGTACTTTCTTTTCTATTCCCATGTGGCCTTATATCTGTGTAATCCCTCAGTGGTTCAGGTAGATCCATAGTGGCGTATACTTGTCTATGTGTCTTATACTTGTTCTGATACAGCTCAAGATATTCAGGAAAGATTCATTTCTGTCCTGTGAATGTGCTTGTTTTAGTATCTATAGCTGCTCAAATAAAGTTTTACATTAAGGTAATTTCACACGATCATCATATAAACTCACTTTTCTTACAGCTTCTGCATTTTTGGCCGTAGACTCAATGTGTTTCCATAATAGTGTTAGTGTATATATGCCCTCAGTGGCTCCCCCGGTGTGCGCCCTGTACACTGCAGCACTAGTCCAGCTGTGTTTCATTATCCCTGTGGCATGTTAGCTTAAACCTCCATCAGCTTGGACAAATCACTCCATACTCACTCTGCTCGCTGCCACTGTCGGAGTTTCAAAATGTGCCTAACCCAATACGACCATTATAGAGTCTACTCAAGCAGAGGTGGTGGAGTAATGATACTTCAAAAATAATACTGTAGAAGTATAAAGTAGTGGTACAAGACATTCACAAACTGCTACTAAGTAAGAGTCACTTAAAGAGTAACTATCAGGACCGTTTATTAGTTGAAGAATGTACCATTTTGTTTTAGTTTTTAAACTGAACAAGTGAGATAAAAAGCCATGGTGGCATTTTAAAATCTGACTCGATCTATGACGCTTTGGGAAATTTCATGCGACTAACCTCAACACAGCCAGAAATATTAATGTTTGAAAAAGAAACTGCGTTCTCAACACTGTTTAAAACTGTTCAGTTAAAGAGACACTTTGACTCATGATACAAGTAATAAAACTTAATTATAGTTTATGTTCCCAAAAAGAATCATGATTAAGATGCACACACACACATATACACACACACACAGTCACACACAGTCACGAACACACACATGCACACACACACACACATGCACACACACACATGTACACATAGATGGGCGCGCACATACACACGCACACACACACACAAACACACACACACAAACACACACACACACACACACATTGTGCTCATGGAATAAAGAAAAAATGATCACTCATAAACTTATATGTGATACATTACCTCCTCTTTCACTCTCTCTTTCTCTCCAGCTCTCTCTCTCATCCTCTCTCTTTTTTCTTTCTCTTTTGCTCACTGCTTCCTTTGTGCTTTCTCCCCCCTTTCACTCTCCCTTTCTTTCTCTCTCTTTCTGTCTTTCTCTCTCTCTGTTGCTCTCTCTGTGTCCCTGTCTCTCTTCCTCTCTATCTTTCCCTCTCTCTCGCTTTCTAATTTCTTTCTCTTGTTTTCTTTCTCCATTGCTCTCTCTTCCTCCCTCTCTCTGTTGCTCTTACGCCCTCTCTCGCCCTCTCCCCTCCTTCCCTTTTTCTGTCTTGCGCTTGTTCTCTATCTCCATTGCGCTCTTTCTTACTTACCCCCTCTCTCTCCCTCATGTTCTCACTCTCTCTCTCCTCTCTGTCTTTCTCTCTCCTCCTCTCTTTCTCTTATTCCCTCTTTCGATCACTAACCCCCCCTCCTCTTTCTCTTCTCCATCTCTCTTTCTCTCTTCCTATGACTTTCTCTTGTTCTCTGTCTCCATCGCTCTCTGTCTTCCTCACTCTCTCTTATTTTATTTTCTCTTTTCACCTCTCTCTCTCCCCCCTTCCCCCTAGCTCTCTTTCTGCCTCTCTCCATCCTCTCTCTCTTCTTCCCCCTCTCTCATTCTCTCTCTCCATCACACTCTCTCTTCTTTCCTCTCTCTTGTTCTTTCTCTCTTCTCCTTCTCTCTCTTCCCCCCCTAACCCCCTCCCTCTCTTGTTGTCTCTCTCCTCCCTCCCTCTCTCTTTTGTCCCTCCCCTCTCTCTTTCCGCCCCCCCCCCCTCTCTCTCCCCCTGTTTCTCTCTTTTCTTCTTTCTGCTGCCTGTGAACTGCCTGCTCTCTCAATGGAGTCCCTGTTTCTCTACATTCTCCAACATGTTTTTTTCTCTCCATTAATTCTTTTTTGGGGTCCCTATAGCAACAGTATACATTAGGAAGTAGAGTGTCTGGGAGACGCCAGTGGGGTAAACAGGGCAGACGTTTAGCCACAGTTTATCCGTGTTGTCTTCTGCACTGACTGTACTTGGCGATTCTCAAGCTGTGGTCCCTGTACCAGTGGTGCAGTTCCATTTCAGTTCCAGTACTTGGAAGACATACTTTAGTGTGGGATTAGACTGGGATTTGTCCAGACCTGGTACCCACCTTATCCTTTACTTCTGACAGCTGCAGGCTGATTCCACACCGTGTTGCTCTGGCGCTGTGGCCCCTGCAGGACTTACACACTTGATGTAGTGATTGAAAGCAGCTCTAGATCTCATGTATGTGCTGTGCAGGGCAGTGGCGGTGTCGCTGTGCCTTCCTCCAGCAAAATTATGTCTATTTAAGTCCGGCCTGAACAAGCTCCACGGCTCAGAGTGCTCCACACAGGACAGAAAGTGCGGATAGACTCAGCACAGATACAGGCTTATTCATGGTGCTTATAGTTAACTTATTATTGTGAACTGTGAGCTGTCCGTAGAACTGTCAGACTGACCACGCCAGGTTGTCTCTGGAGAAGGGTGATCCAGGTGTGTGAAACAAGGACTGTTCCTTCATCACGGTTGATGGTGTGTCACTTTAACTATCATAACTTGAAGACAAGATGAACATTACAAAAGTGTGGCTCTTATGGTTGCATAGTTTTCTAGATGTGATGATGTCATTCTCCCAGATGAGGGCAAGATTTTCCTTTTGATTACACTGTATTTTAAGAAATATCCAAACTATAAATACACATATGTTGGCCCTGATTATTATTAGTGATTAGACACATGAACTTGCTGTATTACAACAAAAATGTGCATTTCTTAGGCTGTTAACACTGAAATACTGACTGTTTATGTAGCGCCAGTTCAGACAGTCTAGTGCTTTCTATACACATCCATTCTTTAAACTTATAACATGTAAAATACCAGTACCATGTTGTCCAAAAGTACTTTAAAAAGCCTTAAAATCCAAATAATGATTTTGGACCTTCTGAACTCAAGACGATGGATATTTAAGAGAGCAACTTTACAAGAGAAAACAAAAGTTGGGTCTGACTTTTAACACTCTATAAAGATTCCGCTGCGGCTGCGGTTGGACTTTTACAGATGCTAAATAACTCACCCATAGAGTTTAAAGGGCCGTGGTCTCATTCATCTGACCACACCACTGAAAAACGGCCTCAGAAATACTACTGTTCATCCTTTTGTCGTTGGGAGTAATAAAAGGGATAGTGACGTCATGGCTTGTAAAAAGTTTATGCACAATAATGGAAAATGTTTAAGATTTTGGCATTTTGGGGCTGTATTATTGGCTGCTATTACTGTTACATTTTAGATTTTGTTTAATATGACATGGACTAAGGGAGTGTAACACCACCCACAGCGTTCAGCTCCACTCAAATCGGAGCGAGGAGTTATAGAGGCGAATTTGGAGTTCCATATTTGGATTACCGACCGCGAGTATCATATCCTAAGAGCCAATCCAGAGCTGTAGAAGGTAACGCCTCTTCCCGCCCACGCTGCTTGTTTGGAGGGGAGCGGGCACTTAGCAACGCTGTCACTCAAACCTGTTGCTAACGCTAGCGGGTGCGACCTCGGGGAAAGAAGGCGCCTGATTTGTCTCTTATTAACGTTCACATATTCATTTACAGACACAATAGTGAAATAGAAATAGCAGGAGCATGTAGACATGAACATTTTAAGACCAAAATGACGAGTTTGACAGCAGCAGTTATAGAGAGAGGGGCAGGGGTTTTTCAGTGGAAAGTGAATTGGAGCCAGAGTCGACTTCCTGTTTCACTGCCTATTCGGAGCGCGGCGGCTAGTGGGTTAGCTATGCCTATTTATATATACAGGTTGGACAAGTTACGTAATTGTAACTTGGCTTAGTGGGAGAGTGTCAAGTAGTAGTTAAGCTGCAGTTTGTGAAAAAAAAGTTGAGAAGAAAGGAAAAAAATACAGGAAGTAGTGCTGTGTTCTAAAATAAAATACCTCTGTGTCATCGACAGTTTAGATAGATAGATAAATACTTTATTAATCCCCAGACCAGGGTTTAAACCTTCATTTAACGAAATAAAGGTACTCTCATCTATTTGGACTGGTCTAGTCTTGACCCAAGTTGATATTTTGGTTGCTAGGTAACAGTTATGAAATTACCCTACATTATGTCCAGGACGTAAAGAGATAAAGTCACCAAAATTTACAAAACTTGAAAAACTAGACACAATTTTGAGTTAAATCTAAAATGCGCGCATGCTTTGAGCGCTGAAGATTATTTGGCACACATCACATTTTGAATTTTGACCCTCTGTTATTGCTGTAGTTTGAAAATAAATGATCAGTTTGTCAGTAATCATTCTCGAGCAAATATGTTTTTAAAGCCACAGTACGCAACTTTTAAAGGTTTTTTTTAGTGTGTGTGTGTGCAGCCTTGCCTCTCCACAAACCTGACTCTTACTCGGCCTGGATATGTACCTCTTCGTGCTTGTTTCTATGCAAATATTCTTCCTTTGGCTATAATCTTCCACAGTATGACATGACACTTATCTAACTCCATGGAGAATGTTCCAAAGTATGGTTTTAAAATGAATACAAAAAAATAAATCTTTAAGAATTGCATAAACTAAGAAAACTCCCCATGTGTACTGTAATATTTAAACTTTACAGTGGTATTTCCTCGTGCGCTCTTGGCTCTCCCCCCTCCATCGCAGTACTTTGGTTGTTATAATGTATTCATATTTATGTAGCAAGCGAGCACCAGGGCAGGGACAGACCACTACTATATGTGCCTCCTCCACACAGCCGCCTCAGAGGTACCTCCGCCAAGTCCTTACAATAGTCCCTTTGACCCGCCTGCACACAACCTGCCTTTATATACCGTCAGGAGGGCAGCCAGCTCGCTTAAAAGTCACCCACGAGACATATTTTTCTACCTTTAACAGCTCTTAATTGTGTTATTGTAATGTTTCCTCGTAATAAACATACCTGGAGTTGTGTTTTTGTTCAACTCAAAATGCTCTGTTCCACCTTGTGATGTCATGAAGTGTTAGTTTTCAAGTTAACCACTACCTTTCACCTTTTTTTTTTTTTTTTTTTTTTTTTTTTTAATATGCCTGAAGTTGTGTTTTCAGGGCCTTTAATTAGTTTTAAATTCCATGAACATGATTTGATTCGGTGTGTCAAGACGGTTATCCAATCAAAAAACAGAATGAGTTTCACTTGAGTCTCTTATTTGTGTTGCCAGTTTCAGTGCTGACACGTAGTTGACTAAACCTAAAAGGACTTCTTCTTAGTATTTGTCCTCTATCTGCAGATTAAGGAGCCGCCAACACAGGTTCAGGTGTGATTGTAATAACCTCTTTACAGTCTACATCCTTTAACACCAATGAGAAAGTGGTTCACAACTAGCACAGAATTTATACTATTTCCTACTATTATTATTACTATTATAGAGCTTCATTAGCATTTAGAGCATTAGCACCAATGTAAAGGCATGTACTAAAGCAAAACACTTCAAAAAACACATTCAACACATTCGACTTGGTTCAAGATTCTGCTACTGTGATTTTATTGCAAAAGTATCGGCCTCTGTGGCTGACACATTTGATGAAAACAGAACATGTCTTCTAGGCCACATAAATATAAATACTTCATATGTGTCTCATTTGAATTGCAATGACTCTGATGGCTTCATACTGCGTTTGGTAAATATGAGGCTAAAGTGAGAAGGTGAGGTCTCAGAATATACTTATACATCTGATAGCATTATTTTATATTTAGGATTTTACCTGAGATCAAATGGAAATATAGTGTGGTTGGTGCATAGCTGTCAATGTAAAACATCATATTTGAAGACAATGTAAATGAATGTTATGATCTGGTACAGCACAGTTCAGCCTTTCACACTGCAGTTTGCTCCGTCTCATAATGTTTTCAAGTTTTTAGGAGTAACCCCGGGCGTTCTGGTCGTGTCCTCAAGAGGTAATTTTGTCACAAGCAGCTACTTATTATTAGCCTCATTCAAGGCACTTCCCACAGCAGCTAAGAGAAACTATTTTGTGTTTTAATGTGAAATCCATTTTTTTTCATTTTGGAGTAGATTTCAATGCAACTGGATGCCAAATATTTATAATATAATACAGTATTTTGTTCTTCCCCACTGTGGGACTAATAAAGGCATATCTTATCTTATCTTATCTTCTCAAAAACCTTCAGTGTATTGAAGCTTGCGGCTGGTGGTACTATCTAATTTGTTAGATGAACTTTTTGAAAATATTTCTTTTCCTAATGGTGATGACCTAAAGTACCTATAAGTCTCACTCTGCAGCCGGTCCAGCTGCGACTGCAGTGTGGGAGGCTTTATCTGCTGCTTTATCTGCTGCTTTATCTGCTGCTTTATCTGCTGCGTGACACTCAGAGCCGTGCTCTGCTCTGACGTTGTGTCACCTCCTTTAAGCTGCAAACACCATAACTGGTATCTGACCCGCCTTTTACAATATGAATGTTTACTATGTATTCTTGCTTAAGGTTTCTTAACTTTGATTTGAATACATTTTACTAACATTATCGTTTAAAAAGTGTAATTAAAAAAAAACAAAAAACCTCAAATCAAGTTTTTCATAACATAGAGCTGAGAGAACATGACCCGGTAGATTGTCCCAAACTGGCACATACACACAATAGTTTGATCTCCAAAAACTCAGACAAAGCCTTTGACCTCATGTCCCTGGAGCACAGTGATCACATTAGATCATGTGGCTGTGTGTTTTGTGCCACTCCTTCACCATGGAGAGAAATATAATGCATTTCCTTCAAGGCTTCTCCTTGGTTATTTTAGCTTATAAAAATGGCCTGACTCATCTTTCAAGACACTAACTTCCTTTTGACACATGAACGGCCCTTCAGTATCAGACCTGGTATTTTGAACATCAAGCCCAAATAAATATGGAAACATCATGAGGCTTTAGCGCCAAAGAAGAGGCACATCGATGGTGAGCATCACATGTTTCCTATCAACCTGCAGCACTTTATATTACAGCAGCAGACACAGCCAGCGGGAGGAGTTTACCAGTGTCCTCTCGTTGGCATTTTGTTGTCAGTAATAATTTCTCTAATCTCAGTCTAGTTTGGGTGTTGTTAAAATAGTTTGGAGAGAGAAGAGACGTTCAAGTGAGCATTAGCCAATCTCAACTGACAACAAAATGCTACGATACTAAACCAAAAATGTACCCGAAAATGTTTTGTTATAAAAAAGTGCTAGAGATACCAAACTTTTGATTCAGGGGGAGCATTCTAGCAAGCAGTGTTGCCACAAATAAATTAAAGAACATATTATGCAAGTTTTTTAAAGCTTTTAAACATTGTTCCCTCATTAAAAAAAAAAAAAAAAAAACTATTAAAAACCAGGAGTTGAATTTGGTTCATCCAGGCTTGTGTAATTAATCCTGTTTATGAAGCCGTTTAGCTCGGAACCTCAGAAATCAATAAAACATTTTCCCTGGATTATTATGTCATAGGTAAATTTATAAGGATCTTCACACTTGCTACTGAAGTCAAACTGTATTCATTACAACTGCATTCTTATGTTAGCATGCAGGCCACGTTAAAAGGCTAATTTTAGTTCTAAAACGACTTACATCTCCATTAGAAACACGGCGGTGCCCACTGAGAACAACATTGCCGCAAACCCATCAGAAACAGAGTCATTCAGCGCCTCCTATATCGCTCACATAACACTAGCGAGTATCAGTAGATTTTTTTTTTGTACTAATATGACTACATGGCGCTGCTAAATCCTACCTGTATCACTATTAACTAAATAAAATTGGAGAATGAAGTACAGAGCAGTGGCGGTGAGAACGTGGGTAAATCTGAGCAATGACGTCTTGAATTCATACATAAAAGAGTATAAAGATGACTCAAACATGCATGAATCACTCCGAATACGACTTTGAGAGGGTAAGGAAGGCGAAACAAGTGTAACATGGTTAAAAGCTCTAAAAAAAAAAAATCGATTTTGCAAAATAAGTCTGCTTTAACCCACACTTATCATTACTAAGCTGTATTATAAAGTGCTGACCAGGACCACTTTAGCAACATAAAGTCTTCCCTCGTGCATTAGTAGAACATCTTCTCCTCCAGCAGACTTACGGACTTATTCACAAGCGTCTTTTCATCATGGACAAACTTGTATCCAAACAGCCTCATGGTGGGCCCGCACACCCTCTGCACCGCCTGCGCCAGCGTGAACGGGATGCTGAACCTCCACTTCTCCGCCTGCTCCGATGAGTTCTTCTGGGTGGAGTAGATCCCGCTAGTCCCCTGCGTGGTTTGGGTATTCCTCACGATCCAGTCTCGGGCCTTGTCGCTAAAAGGTATCCCGGTGAAGCGGTACATCTCCTGAGCCTTCTCCATGGGGTACCGCGCGATGTCCTCGTAGCGCACGAGCATGTAGCGGCCCCGTAGCCAGCGAGGTTGGCTCAGTCCCACCTCCGCAGACATCCGGATGTGGTCGCAGTTGCCCTTAAGTCTCTTCACCTCCTCGTCGTCTTCTGGCACCTGGAACGAAAAGAGAGTACTGAAGGAGATAAAGAGCAGTGGTGGAAGAAGTATCAAAGCACCCGTTTAAAAATGTACTTAAGGAGTAAAAAGTAAAAGTATTTTGCGCAGAGTTTGAGATCTAATGAAGCTTTAAATGTAGTGATTCTGAGACAGATTTGTGCTGATTTTGTTCAACAGAAACAACTGACTTTCATTTTTTCTAGCTGTTTTTATTTGTATATTTTTGTTTCCTTAAATTATGGTTAAAAAAATAAACCTCAGACTTTTCAGCATATCTCAGACTATAGTAAAAATACTTTTGCATTTCAGTCCTGTTCCAACAATGTAGTAAAGTAAAAAGTACTTTAAAATATATTTAAGTAAACTACACACACCTAACTACTACTTTACTACTTTTACTTCATTACGTTCCATCACTGTATGAAAGTAAATGGATTTTCAATAGTAAAGAATATGCGCGAAACCATTATGATACCAGAATGAAGATAAAAAATGTAACTTTTTTCGTACTAGAATGTAACTTTCAACACAAAATAACTCTATGTTCTTTATGTTAGCGTGAGGTCTTATACTTGGAGTTGAAAACTATCACTTGCTCTTCTCTGTAAGCCCAGTTTATTTGTACAGCACAATTCATACACAAAGTAGTTCAAAGTGGTTTACAGAATAAACATTAAAATAACAATGCAACAAATCAAAACATAAATAATCATCATGAAATTAATATTATAAGAAAAGAGGCAGAATAAAACCCTTTCAGTCTCAGTGAGTCTGCATCTCATCAGCTGCAGGCTTTGTTTTGTAACTATGTTTATTTGGCAGGAACAATGTAATCAGACATTAGGTTTGAGTTATGGAGATCCAAATAAATACAACCTCATGTCTGATCGCGTTGTCCCTGCCAAATAAATAAATAAATAAATAAATAAATAAATACACCCTGATAAAAAATAAATAAATAAATAATTCAGATTTTTTGCAGATTTTAATATTAGTTTCAGTATCTTACCTAAGTCCATTATTCATTCACTTTGCACTAGGGCTGCCGTGATTAATTGGCATAATCGTAAAATAATCATTTCAATAAATTTAAATAATTGATTTTAATAATAACTCACTAATAATACATCTTAATTGTTAGTTATCAGGATTAAACTGTTAAAACACAAGTGTAAGAGGTTTTTGTTCACAAACACAGTGACACTGTTAAAGACAAATGTCAAAATAGAAAAGACATTTTGTGATTTTTATCATTAATTCACTTTATTTGTAAATATCTAGAAGCTTTCAGTCATGATATTTTACCTTCATATGGGTAAATGCATTTTAAAATCCTAAGTTTATCAACTAAAATAATTGTTAGTTGCAGGCAGCCCTACTTTTCACATTAATGCTGTGGCCACAGCTGCCCTGTGGCTGACTGATTTGGATCAGAGACTGTATGAAGAAGTGGATTAAGTGACTATGACGTCACCCATAGCATTTGGCCCCAGTCAAATAAAGCTTGTCGAGGCTAGTGGTTACGGGGTAAATTTGGATCAAATTGAAGGTAGCGCTCCTTCCTGGCCACACTGCTGGCTTAGCAGGGGGCGGGGCATTAGCAACACTATCAATCAAACCTGTTGCTAATGCTAGTGGGAGCGACCTTGGGAAAAGAAGGTGAATTGGAGCCGGGTCCTGACTAGAACCAGGAAATACGAGCACATATGTCCTGTGCTCAAAGAATAGACTTTAAAGGAGCTCTGCTTGTGAACAAGTCTCTCCATGGCCTAGGTCCAAAGTACATCTCCGACATGTTAGTGCCATAAGAACCAACTCGCACTCTAGGGATTTCAGGGACCGGCCTCCTGCTGGTGCCCAGAGTCAGGACTAAACATGGGGAATCAGCCTTTCAGTTTTATGCAGCTAAAACCTGGAACAGTCTTCCTGCACTCTTCTGTTTTAATGTTCATTTTATGATGATTATTTGTGGTTATTCATATTTTGATTTGTGTGATTTTAATGTCTTTCTTATTCAATAAAGCACTTTTAATTACTTTGTGTACGAACTGTGCTATACAAATAAACTTGCCTTGCCTAGGAAACACTATTCTATATATGTTCTATATATGTCTATTGGACATAGAGACATTTATTGTATTTTCCTGCTAATGCCAATGATGAAGTGTTTGTCTTATAATGTTATTGTAATGAAATGTGTATTTTAATGTGGGCTCCTGTGCCCAGGGACTGCAGATGGAAAGTAGCAGTAGCTAAATCTGGTACAAATCATCTCTCTTTTGTTAGATTTATGAATTTGTACATGGTCCCTGACAAATAAAGAATAAATAAAGAAAGAAAAGTGACCTACGTCGATTTATATACACAGTTTATGATTTGGATTCTATTCTGCTGCAAAGGCCTCTCTGACACCAAACTATCGGAGGTAAAGTGTTTTTCAGGATTTTTCTTTTAAATACAGTGGCACAGGGTTGTTTTTATTTATTTATTTATTTAACCTTTATTTAACCAGGAAAAAGTCCCATTGAGATTAAAAACCTCTTTTTCAAAGGAGTCCTGGCCAAGCGGCAGCAGCAAATAATAAAACATACAGTTACATAATACAAAAGGGACAAGATAACAATAAAAGACAAATAGATTATAGTATATACATATATACACACATACATATACATACATACATACATACATACATACACACATACATAAAAGTATATGTATATATATATATATATACACACATACATACATACATACACACACATACATATAGATATATACATACACACATACATACATATACACATAATACACATATATATGTACATGTATGTATGCATATATACATACACACAGACACACATACATACATACACATATACACATACATACACACACACACACATAACACATACCTACATATATATATATATATATATATATATATATATATATATATATATATATATATATATACACATACATACATATATACATACATACACACATATATACACACATACATACATATATACATATATTTAAAAATTTATAAAAAACAAGTGCATGTTTGTGAGTCAGCCTCAAGACCTCTCAGTTTAGATTTAAAAGCAAAGTTGTCAAAAGTATCAGAAATCCGATACTAATCGATGTTCAAATACATCTTGTTTTGATGCCAGTTTTAAGTATTGATACAAAAAAAGTCACATTCACAGGACAGAAATGAACGTTTCCTGAATAACCTTAGAATGAACCTGAACTGTATCAAAACAAGTAAAAGACAAATAGAGTAGTAAACTCCCATGGGCCACTATGAACCTACCTGGACCACTGAGATTACACAAGACCACATGGGGATATGACAGAAAGTACTATTGTTTAATGTTCAAACCCACATTCTATTGTCTTCATTTTGGTATAGGAACGAGTATTAAATATTGAGTCTAGTCCTTCAAAATCGACTTTAAAATGTTTTTTTTTAATATCGTGACAACTCTACAGTGGCAAGCTACACAAAAATACGTTGAGGGCAAGTGGATGGCACATAATTGCTTATTTTATCAATGAAATGTTATCGTTGGTGTAAATGTCTGTGTAAACCCTCAGTCGTCGACGCCTGATCCATAGCAAAAGACGAAGTTTAAATCTGTCAACTGGACAAATCGTTGTAGGAGTGAAGACGTTTAGCTGCTCATCTAAACCGCTTCTTCAGTGTGGTTAGCTCCTCCCTTCAGATAGATATA
Organism: Periophthalmus modestus; assembly: GCA_019594935.1. Classification (NCBI taxonomy): domain Eukaryota; kingdom Metazoa; phylum Chordata; class Actinopteri; order Gobiiformes; family Gobiidae; genus Periophthalmus; species Periophthalmus modestus. The sequence continues at coordinate 13,556,530 of JAIEZT010000441.1, read as the reverse complement.
AGACAGTGGCCACCAGCAGTCTGACCAGAACTGAAGAAGCGGCTTGGATGAGCAGCGAAACGTCTTCACTCCTACAACGATTTGTCCAGATGACAGATTTAAACTTTGTCTTTTGCTGTGGTATAAATGAAAGTGAACTGACCTGGCCGTCCAGCGCCCAGGTCTTCCAGGTCTGGTACTTGGAGGAAAAGGCCACCATGCGGGAGGCCAGGATGGCTCGAGGGTCCCGCACCAGCTGGATGATGCGGATGTCGAGGCGGGGGTCCTCCACTAGGGGCTGTAGTGAGTCGAGCTGCCTGATGCGCACAGTCTTTATGGCGAGGTGCTGTTTGGACAGACACGACTCAGAGGCCAGGGTCAGGTTGAGAGGCCCGCAGCGCCGACTCTTACAGTGATACCTCAGGACAAAGTACAACAAAAGTACATCTGATATGTGCATTCTCATACAAGTACACACTGATGTTTGATATCACACACAATCTTATGACCCACATTTTACTATAAGTTATCACATTTCTCATTTTCTTCATTAAACGACGTTTTCATAATTGAATCAAAGACAAAGACAGATACTGAAGTGTTACTGCATTGTTTCATGAGTAAAGTGCACATTGTGGTAAGGCACAGGATGGAAACATTTCACTTCCTCTTGAAAACCACAGGGTGAAAGTTTTTTTTACTCATAAGCACTAGTACATAAACATATATCTATCTTTGGTTTAGTCACTATGGCTTCCTCTTAGTAACTGACAGAAATGTGGATGAAGTCAAACGTAGCACGTACGCTCAATGGGGATGATGTACAATGAGGCTTTCATTAGAATCTTGGCTCTACATATAAATCTTAAACTTTGTAATACCACATAGTGCACTCGCCCAGGAAGTCCAGACTCTGGCCTGAAGATCAAACTCACAGCAAGTTTGGTTGGCCCTCTGGCCTCTGGCAGTACATACTGGATTTTGTGTTTAACTCTACCACTAAAATCCCACTAACAAGGACTACATTATAATACAGACCTAAAATGAATGTTCCCAACATTATTAAAGAGACAGTGGCTCTGTCAAAGCTGTGTTAAATGCATCTGAATGACTCACTATACTGACCATGGCACAAATACAGCATGTTTCAATACAGAGCTGCACAGTTAATCGTTATCAAATCGATCATTTGATGATCGATAAGAATTTGAGTTGGTGCAATTATCACATTACAATGACTGCAGTGTTTCAGATAAAAAAAAGTCCTCCGCACAGAACAAAATATCCGGTATTTGCTGAACAGTGCCACTGTGTGACCACTACAGACATGTTCTGAAGCACATGGGATTACTGCATTAGTTAAAGTCTTTCAGTTTTCTCTCAAATGTTAATGGTCCTGGAGTTGTTCACAATGTGCACTCCTACTTTAAAGGACCAACATTACACTATTTTCTGATCTATGTGATACTATTGTTTCCTCATCACAAACAGACCTGGAGTTGTGTTTTGTTTCACTCACACATGTTTAACACAAACCCTGCAGATTTAGGCTGGTTCTTCTCTCAAATGGAAAACACGCTGTTCCACCTTGTGATGTCATGTGGTAATACAAGAAGTGCTCCACATTTTAAAGTCCACACACCTTCACTAGAATTATTTGGATGATTGGAATTGTCAAACTCTACTGAATCAAAGGTTAAAGGTAACTTGAAAACTACCACTTCGTGACATCACAAGGTGGAACAGAGCATTTTGAGATTTACAGATGTAGACAGACTGATAATAAAGTGCTACTCAAACGTGTGAATGAAACAAAACACAACTCCAATTATTTTTTTTTTTTCTTCTCCAAAATCATGCAGCCTTATCTCAATATGAGGCCCTCTTTGAATAGGTTTGGACACCGCTCCAGCCCCACCCCCTCACCTCTCAAACACGTCCTTCACCGGGGCCGTGCACACTGGCTCCTCACACAGAGACAGACTGGACTCCCTCCTGAAGAGTGCAGCTGTCACATGGTCCTGAGGCGAGGGAGAGATGAACCTCTCCAGTGGGCCAAAGTCACACACAAACAGCCCCTGCAGCACGTCCCTGTAGATATTCCCAGAGCTGTTACTGCTCTCCGGCACGTTAGCTAACATCCGCTCCACGTGCCAAAGCGGCTCAAACAGGTAGAACATGCCTTCCCCGTGTTGGTTGAAGAATTCCCCCACGAACGAGGAGCCGGTGCGGGTGGTGGCCAGAAGGAGGATGTGCTTTTGACCCCCACTTGAGCCGGATCTGTTCCAAGCTTCCTGATCATCAAGGAGGTCAGAGAAGGTCCTGTTGTTGATGAGTTTGGAGAGCAGGAGTTTGAACATGCTGAAGGATCTGTTGGTGTTGTTGTAGTCCAGGGGAGTCTGAGGGGTCTGCACAGGGTTCTGTCTCTGGATCAATTTATCCGACACCCTGGGAAACAAGAAGATAGAAGAATATTTACAATATAAACTGTATAGGCGATTTAAATGGTTGCCATCAGTCAGTTGATAATGGTTGTGCAAAGCAGGATCTTAAAGGAGCAAATTCTATTAATGACAGATTCCTTGGGGCTGGTTCGTCTACAGCTGACCTTAGCCTCTGTATTAAGAGGAGAAAAATAGCAGGAGTCTGTGGCTATTCTGTGGGATAAGCCACTGGTGAATTTCACAGCACAACAAGGAACAAGTGATTCTTGAATGAATGCAAGCAAAACAAAGAGGAATACTTGAATACACTTGCTTTTATTAGTGCCTTTATACACAGAATGAAAGCTCTTCTAGTGTGTATGTCATTGGTGATATGAATCCAAATGTTTTGCACAACTCATTCTGTTTGCAGAAATGAAGCCTGGCACACTTCCTCATGGACCACTGCATCACTACACATGATGCCCACTGCTGCTCTCACAGGCTTATATGAAATACTCAGTGATCATCTCTGTATTCATGTCTATTAGATTTGATGACCTGCCTATCTGCAGACTGCAATTAATGTAAACAGTGAATATTTGCACTGGTCTCTTCTCTCTTCAGACGAGCTTGCCAACTGTTTTGTTCACACAGATCAATTGTTTAAATAATACTGAGCTGCCAGTAGAAGCAGTCATGTGTACAGACTCCAACTGCACTAAAGCACAGGTGAGTATATCCTCGGACAGATACATATATGAGCTGAGTCCATGGCTAAAAAACCTTTTAAGTAACAATACTAAGGCTTTCTGGACAGTTTGGTTTTAATGTCAGCCTCGACACTGGCACGTGCATTATGCTTTAAAAGAATTATTAAGTCGAAGTTTGGATTTGGCCCTACTTTTGTATGTACACCTGAAAGCATCCATACGAACTAATGACATTTATTCGTTCTACTTTTCTTTAGGCTGATCAACAAGACAAGGTTGCCCACTGTCCCCACTGTTATTTGCCTTGGCCACTCAACCCCTGGCCATAGCCTTAAAACCGAATGTGGGATATTCAGGCATCATTAGAGGGGAAATGGAACATAAGGTATCATTGTATGCCGATGATTTGTTGTTGTATGTATCAAATCCCAAACGCTCCCTACGAATCATAATGTCAGTACTGAAGGACTTTGGGATAGTATCGAGATATATATATATATTTTTTTTTAAATTAAAGAATCAGGATATAATTTTTTTTTTATTAATTTTTTTTATTTTTTATTATTAAGAACACATCTAAACAGCCCTGTCTTCCAGTCTCTTTGGCAGGGAGGATTAACATTGTAAGGATGAATATTTTGCCAAAATTTTTATTTTTATTCCAGTGCATACCTTATCTCATTACCAAATCATTTTTTTTCCAAATTAGATAGTTTGATCTCACAATTTATTTGGAATAAAAAGACTCCCTGGATTAAGAAAGCATCTTTTACAAAGACCCAGAGAACTTGGGGGGATGGGATTGACCCGCTTCAGATTTTACTACTGGTCATGTAATATACGATCTCTGTCCTTCTGGTGTAATACTGGGGAGGCTGATTGGGTTGAAATTGAAGAAAAGTGTCCGTCCAACTTCACTGCGAGCACATATTTATGCTTCTTTAAAAGCGACTATCTCCAAATTTAAGAATGTTTCCCACTCAATTAAAATTTTGCATCAAATTAGAAAATACTTTAAATGGAAAGATATTTCCACACTGGCGCCAATAATACCTAATCACGAGTTTATTCCAGCACTTTCGGAAATCTCTTTCAATCAATGGGCAACCATGGGAATAAATCTACTACAATTTAAAGTTTTACATAGACTACATCTGTCAAAGGTGCGATATCCAAAATGTTTCCTGGAGTGGACACAGCTTGTGAACGCTTAGACCAAGCCTCACTGGCTCCTACCTTCTGGAGTTGTCCAGAAGTGTCCCCCTTCACATGCTGTCAGACGTTTGTCAACTGCAGTTAGATCCTGACCCTGTGCTCTGTTTGGCGTACCCTCAGCTGGTGCAAATCTTCGGAATGAACAAAAATCATTTCTCAAATTTGTGACATTATTGGCTAGGAGACTTATTTTATTGAATTGGAAACAAAAAAAAAAAATCCAACTTATATAAATCTATTGTATGACATATACAATATGTCATACCATTTTTTTTTATTTTTTTTTTTTATTTGACCTATTTAATTATACATCCGTTGTATTTTTTATGCATTTACTTTGTATATTGTTTTCATTATATATTTTGCTTTAAAGTAAAACTTGAATAAAAAGAATTAAAAAAAGAATTATTAAGTCAATACAAAAGCAGACACTCCACTGTTTTATGTGTTTCCCAGACGCCTCTAGGCTTTGGACCATGTGCAGCTAGATCTGACTCTGCTGTAGTGAGTTATAATGAAGAGTCCAGTCACTAATAGGAGTTAAAGGGGAATCATGGGCAAATATTAGTATGTGTGCTGCTGCCAGGACACTCCTGTAAAAGAGAGTTTTAATCTCAAGAAGTTCTATCCTGGTTAAATAAAGGATTAAATGAAACATTTGTGAAGTACAGTGTACTCAATGGGAAAATCATCTGGGAGTATGACATCATCACATCTGAAAACCAGGAGTGGCTGCGTTCACAATTTTGAATTTGTCATTATTTCAGATGGATTTTGTGGGAGATTCACTGTTTTTGAACAAAATACCAAACTTATGACCCACAAATATTGAACCTTATCATTATTTGCTTTGGATTAGTTCCACAAACGTCCCATATTAATCTTGAAGTCCTTTCAACTGACAACAAGCAGGTCTTTTGGGTCTGAATAATAACACCACTTTCTGAAGCTAATGTGAAAATAGAATATTACTTTTATTTCTTTATGTTGACAAAGAATATATTGAATTTGAGCCAGTTTTGTTTCATGTGGATAGGTCGTGTAATTGCAGAGATATTAACCAATTAAACAGCAAATTTGATCTGGCCTGTTGTTTCCTGGCAAATCCAGAATGATATCTGTCTGTATTGTTCGAGACAGAGGGAGATCAGTCTGGTCCCCACTCTCTCCGTTGCGTCTCGAACATGATTGTGCCGGAGTTCATTGGTCATTTACATTCAGTCACCTGTGATATTTTTCCCTTTTTTCCTCGTAAGCAGCCATATTTGTTTAGATACAAATGGACCGTGTCTGTCCCTGATTGGCTAATCCACCTGTCAATCACGCCCATGGAGAAGTGTGTATTCTGGATCCCAGGAAAGACCTGTTCTCCAGCTCCGTGATGTTCAGTTGTTTCATATTTTATGCTAATCAAATTTTCAACATAAATTATTCCAGACTCACCCCAGTATTGAGTCTGAACATAGACATTATGCAGTTTAGTTTCCATGACCACTGTCCAATTCCATCCATTTATTACACATTTTTAACTCCACTGACTGTATAATTTGCGATAACTTCAGTTTCCTCGTGTTACCATAAGCTGACAGTAATAGTGTTGATATATTTATGCTTTTTGTTATCACCATCTGAAGCGTAGACATTACACGAGTCAGTGGCACATGTAATTCTAACCTTCTCTGCATTTTAAGTCTTCATCTGCACACACTGATATCAGCCTAAACATACATGTATCGTATACTGTGTTCCCCTGTGGAGCATGTGTCTTATGTTTATGCATTTTCATCATTAGAATGTATGGTTCACGTCATGGAGCCGTCTCATTGGATCAATTAGACCTGCACACCCTGATGCCTCATAAAGACTACACATGTTTTATTATTTATGACAGTGTGCTGTGGATCTCAAATGCTTCTTGGTACTTTAACATTTTACAAATTAACCCAGCCGCAGTTTGTCATTATTTATTTATTTTACACATTTTACTTTATTTTATGTTTGTTATGTTATCTTCATTATTTTTATAGTTATACTCAAAAGTTATATACTACGCAAAGTTATTGTGAGCTTTAAGCCATATTATAATGTTCTTATCTTTTCCAAAACATACCTGGTGTTGTGTTTTGTTTCATTCTTAAATGCTTGAGTAATCCATTGTTAGTCTGTCTACATCTGCAAAGCACAAAATGCTCTGTTTCACCTTGTGATGTCATGAACCGGTAGTTTTAAAGTTAACAGCTCCTTTTACCTTTTGTTCAGTATAGATGGGCAATTCCAGGGCTGAAATCATCCAAATGATTCTAGTGAAGATGTATGGAGTTTAAAAACATAGTGGAGCACTTCCTGTATTACCGCATGACATCACAAGGTGAAACAGAGTGTTTTTGGTTTAAGAACTCAGCCTAAATATGCAGGGTTAACATGTGTTAAATGTGAATGAAACAAAACACAACTCCAGGTCTGTTTGTGATGAGGAAACAACATTAGAACATAGATCAGAAAAAAGCGTAATTTGGGTCCTTTAAGCTGTACTATGTCACTTTTCTGGTGGATGGCTTGCCACCTGCTTGTCTCCATGGAGATTTTATTGCTTTATTTAGAGTATTTCACAGTATGACCACCAAGGGATGGGTCAGATCTGTGGAAACGTGACCTTGTTCACAGTTAAGAATTGGATGTTTTTATAATTCATTTCAATTGATAAATGCATATTTTTTTTTACCATACTGTCACACATTCTCAGCACAGCAATGATATCTCTATGGTGACTCCCCTGCGGGAAAAGTTGCATAGTACATCTTTAAGGCATAAATTCTACCAGCTACATTCATTTAAGTTACAACCATCCTTTTATCCATATATCACCGCAGCAGCAGAACCATCAGCATCTCCATCAGCATCTCCATCTTCCCTCTAGACCTCACCGATGTTTGACAGAGGTGCTCTTACCTGGAGATGATGTTGCTCTCCTTCTCGATGATGACCAGGGCCACGATACAGATGAAGACAATGGCATATTTGGTCTTCATTCTTGAGTCCTGGCTTCGTTCATGAAACTCTACATAACACACATAATCCTCACGGTTTGTCGTACAGTGGCCCGGAACTTCATGCTGCAAAAAAAAAAGGTTACAGGGACTTTTAAAATAGTCTTTTAACCCCGTGAATGCTGTGCTAATAGAGCCATGTGTTTGTTGTGAATACAATTTGATCATAGAATGAGTCCGGTGATGGTTTATGGGGTTAAAAACTGCCTTGGAGAAGTTCGGAGTGTTATCTATGACGCAACTAAACGGGCAAAATGCAAACAGAACATTTTGAGTGCTCAGAAAAGATGGTCAAAAAAGGTCTCCTCCTCTTCTTCTCTTCCTGTCTTTGAACTTTGTTTCAAGTTTAAGTGCAAAAAAGCATGAGTGATAGTCTTTAGTTGATTATAAATTGTAATTACTTATATATGCACAACTGCAGAAAGGGAAAAAAAAGTGAGTTTGTTGGACTTCGCTTTGTCAAAAGTATCAAAAATCAGATACTAATCCATACTAAAACTGGTAAAACTTTACACTAATTTGAGTAAGTATTGAATCTAAAAAAAAAGTCACATTCACAGCATAGAAATGAATCTTTCCTGAATCGCTTTAGAATGATCTTGAGCTGTTTCAGTACAAGTATAAGACCCCGCAGACTCGTATACGCCCATGAATGCTGAGAGTGTTGAGATCAGCAGACCAGATGATTTTGGATGTTCCAAGGCTAAAAACTCGAGGGGACTGGGCTTTTCCTGTAGCTGGCCCCAGACTCTGGAACAGTCTTCCTCTGTGTATTACAACAGCCCAAACTTTAATATTTTAAAATCGTTGTTGAGAACTAATTGCGAATTGGGAATTAAATGCTTTATATTGTACAGCATTTGAGCAGTGGTGGTTGTTTTTATATGTGCTTTACAAATAAATTTCACTTGACTTGAGTGTTCTTGTGATCATAATGGTTTCAGAATCGGTATTAAGTATAGAGTCTATTCCTTAATATCGAAATCGAGTTTGAAATTTTAGTATTGTGGCCAGTACAGCTAGAGTTATTGTTAGGTACTTACTAGGCCTGAGTCATGTAGTACTTAAAGTTACCAACAGCTATAATCAACTACAAGTTCTGACCCTGTGCCACTATTGCTGTAATATTTCGGTAGTGGTGGTGCAGTACAGTATTCACGTTCACTAAAATTTCAATATTTTATTAAAGAATAGAGTCCAATCTCGATACTCAATACTGATACATGCAAGCTCCACATTCAACAAAACGCTATTTAAAAGAGAATTCAAGTATCAAAACTACACCAAAAAAAAAAAAAAAGACTCAAAACACAACAACTCACTGAAAACTTACCCATTTACATTTGCTGACCATTTACCATTTACCATTTCAGTACGAATCACAAAAATCCTCAAAAAGCTCAAAGAATGGCTGGACAATATCATACAGAAGTATAAAATGATCTAGCAGAGAACAATGGGAAGGAGTGGGGTTTATATGCACTGGGATGGCCTGAATGATGCAGGTAACATACATGAGGGTGGAGCTTTTTGCAATGATGCAGATGGATCATGAGGTTGGAGTTTTTTGGGGCATAGAGTGGAAACTATGCGGCTATCCATTAATCGGTTGATGGAGTTAACCAAAATTTGTTTTAGGTGACTTATCATTTTGTTTAGGTCATAAGGTAGGAACACCAGTGGAAAGGAGAAGTTAATGGTGTGAGCTAGCTGAAGTTTCAGTACTTTTTTTGTATTTACATGCAAAAAGGCTGATGAAACTCTCTTTAAAGAGTCTGTGTTACACTGTTATTTATGATCCTTGTTGTAATCATGTTAATTATGACCAATAATAAATTAATATTTTGTTGAACCGGTTGAACAGGTTGAACCCGCCTCTATGACAGCTGAACACATCACTCCTGTCCTCTATCAGCCTTGTACACTGCAGCCTCAAACAGGCAGCCCTATGATCAGACCTGTCCCAATGTGGAAAGTGAAGAAATCACTCCACAAAGGTCCACCTGTGCGTGTTCAAGCAGACCCTGTGCTGTTTCCCAGAAGTCGACACGTAGCTCAGAAATATGTCGAACAGAAATATCCAAGCAAACGAGGAGGGCAAATCAGGTTTCAGATATGATGGAGATTGAGCTGGTTGTCGAGGGTGTTCTGTGACACGGCCTTAGTGACACGGAGATCAGGAGGGGACTGTGTAAGCCGGGGTGGGCAAGCTATGGCCCAGGGGCCACAAGCAGCCCATTGGTCTTATTAATCCGGCCTGCCGAACGTGACCAAATTATGGCGCTCTTCAGCTACATCAACCTTGTATTACTCTCTCTCTGTATTCTCTTATCAGCCCTTCAGTAAAAATGAGCTTATCAAAGAAAAGAAAAGTGGATAGTGAGCGCCGAGTGTTTAATACAGGCAACAAAATATTTTTTCACCGAAGTCCGATCAAAGTGCCAAGGCAAGTTTTTTGCTGCCATTCAAATTAGCAAAAGCTAGCAAGCCTTTCTCTGAAGGCGAGTTTTTAAAAGAATGCATTTGGAAAACAATTTGCACAATGATCCTTGCATATTCATGTTTTGCTACATGTTACAGGCCAAATCTCTAATGTAATAGATGCATACATATTTATATCCTGACCCGGCCCCTCTGTCAAATTTTAGAACCCTTTGTGGCCTGTATGTCAAAAAGTTTGCCCACCCCTAGTGTAAACTGTAACAAAGAGAGAGATTCAGTCATTTCTAATTGTCAGTGATCAGCTTTTCAAGATTTTCCAAAGCCCTTCACATTATTTATTCTCTCCATACACTGGTGGTAAGCTGCTGTTATAGCCACAGCTGCTCTGGGGCAGACTGATGGAAGTGAGACCGCCAATCTTCGCCATCTGCCCCCCTGACCACCACCAGCACTCACACACCACTCTCACCCTGGGCAACGTGGGTGAAGTGTCTTGTCTAAAGACACGACAGCAGTGTTCACAGGAGCCACTGCTGCCCTGGGGTGGCACCTGGTGTTCCCAGCAGTCTCCCGTCCAGTACAGCACACAGAGTCTATACAGGGACTATCAAATCCTTATTTTTGAGACATAAAACCAGTATTTACCTGGCCAATAAGCACTGTCTGTCTCCAATATGGAAATGTGCCCCGGTCTTTCTTCCCACTGCTCAGTAGCTCTGGAAGATGTGACTGTGCACATTCAGACACAGGGAAAACATTCAAACTCCATCCCTCAGTCAGATGTGACTTTCTCCACGATTTCCACTAATATTAAGCTGTTTGAATCCCAGAGGAGAAAAAACACTGACAACGAATGCAATTTGAAATGAGATGCAACTCGACGTGTTATTTTAAGTGCCAGAAGAGTAAATACCATTGGGATCTGTCAGAGGAGCGAGTAACATGTACAGAGAATATCATTAAGAAAGAAAGAGACACCGTTTCGCAGTTGGTCCGCCCTGTACGTAAATATCACCCAATTATCTGAGCTTAATACGCCACCGCCGTCAGACTGTCAGGCGCGCGCACTGCTCCATATTCAGGAGTCAGCGAAGCGTTTGGTGAATCTGACTCGGTCTACTCAAGCAGAAACAGCACATCACTCCGTTTATCATCTCACTACAAATTACATTAATGGCTGCAGCCTTCAAAACGAGGAGGAGGAGGAGGAGGAGGCGAGAAAACCACAACAACTCTCCTCTTACTGTAACAATTAACGCGTCAGATTCAGATTTGGGATGTGGCGTAATCTGTTCTTTGACGTGATTGAGAGATTTGACTGCGCGTTTTTTTCTTCCTCTGGTGAATGGGAGCTACCCCCATCCTTCCTCTTCTTCTTTGCGCCCGGATAAAGCGGTGATTTAGGGGGATGGGGCTTCTCAATGGGCGCTAACATCGCTTCAATTGAGTCCGTGTGAATACGCACTAATACCCGCTTGTGCATGTCATTAATACGTGATGAGGAAATCGCTCTTCACACATTCCAGCGTGAATATTCAAACCAAAATGTGCCAGGATGTGACTTGAGAGCCAATTGATGAGGATACGGGTTCTGTTCACGCGTTTGTCCAATAAAAGCAAACATTACAGTAACAGTGGCGCGTTCATCGTTCATTGGCGCGTTGTGTCTTCTACATAATGATGTTTATATGCTCTTTACGCACGCTGATTTCCCCTCTCTTCGTCTTTTTCATTGATAAAATCGTGCTGCAGAGATGTACGGATGCGCATCGGTACAAACCTGTCGCCCGTGTCAGTCCAGGGTCGTAAACATCCAGCGTCGTGGGGAAAAAAGGTCATTTCTTGCTTAAATCCGGAGCAACCCGCCGCATTGTCTCACATAAGGACACACAGTGGTCCATTATGTCCACGGGCTCCTTCCCCCTCGTGGAGGAGAGGCAGCGCCGACTGTGCGTCTTGGACAAACATCCGCGTCAAAAAACTAAGTGTGAAGAGAGAAAAAAAAAAAAAAAACCAACCAAAAAACCTGAAAAGTTTCTGTTTTTACGTAAGAGCACGTGGTGATGCGTAACGATGCAGTGTCCCAGAGTGAGTCAAGTGTATCGTCGTAAAAAAGTTTTATGGGGAACTTTTACGCACCGCGGGGAGCAGCGCAGACTTGTGTGAGTGAAGTGGCCACGCTTCACTTCTCCAGCCTCACCGTGTGGGACATCCTGTGCAGGCTACACCACGTGACTCCAAACACCCTGCAATTTGTGCACACACAGACCCCCCCATGTCAGAGGAAATGGCCTCTACTGCAGGCGCGAGGGGTGGAGGGGGTTTGGAGAGGAGCAGGAGCAGGGGCAGCAGGTACATGAAGTGCTGCATGGTCAGTGTGCTCCAGAAATAGTTTATACAGACGCAAACAAATATCAAATCTGCACATTGGGGAGTTCATTGTGTTACATTTCAGTAAACTTAAAGGTACACTATGTCACTTTTCTGGTGGAGTGTCTTCCTCCAGCTTGTTTCCATGGAGACTGCATTGCTTTCCCTGGAATGTTCCTCACAGTATGGCATTAAAGAAGAGTGCTTTTGTCTGCTTGTCCTAATCTATGACACATTTGACCAGCGTAATGAGTCATCCAATAGGGAAAAACGTTTCAGTCATTTATTGAAAAGTTTCTCTCCGAAATGTTACCTTATTACCTTGATTACTGCTGTGCCTGGAATATTCCACAGTAGGGTATTAAAGATACTGTCAAGCATTTACTTCATTCACAGATCTCACCAGTGACATGGCCTGAAAACATTAACGGTATTGGTAAATAGTCACATTTTTATATTGAATTTTTCCACTTTCAAGGCTCAAAGCGCTTTACATCAGGAACTACTCACACATTCATACATCAGTGTACACAGACACTCGACAGGATTCATCTGTGGGAGCTAGAATCGCACTGACAACCTGTGGGTCAGTGGATCTGACCGCTCAACCAATGATGCTTATGTCGAGAAGGGGAATTTAAACCACCAACCTTCAGATCTGTGGACACCCATAATCTGCTTTTCTCCTTGGAAAAAAAACACAAATGCCATATTGGACCATGTAAAGTAAAAACATCTTCTATCTCCAAAAGCAGCTGACGGTCCCTTACTCCAGAAAAGTTGCACAGTGCATCTTTAGGTCTGATAAATGGACCAGTTATAACAGATTAATTTGTCTGTGTAACACTGCTGACGCTGATGGAGTGGTCAACAATAAGCCGCCGCATCATCTGAAAAGCTTTTGTGTCTGTTGTATATCTACACCTAAATACTGAAGAATTATTGAGCAACACTTTCACTGTGGACTCCAGAACCTCTCACCATAAGAACAGTCTGCTCGCCTCTGCAGTGCGTCGGGCCCTTGACGCAGGCACCAGGACTGCACCAAACAAACCCCACCTGCACACAAAATGATAATACCACACAGCAGTGCACCTAAGGATGGGGCCGTGACAAATTCAGACAAAGATGTGGGTTTGTTCAAGGACCCACAGGTTGGCGGTGCAATTCCAGCTCCCACAGATGAATGCTGGTGTTGTGCCCTTGAGCAAGACACTTAACCCACCTTGCTCCCGGTGTCTGTGTGCACTGGTGTATGAATGTGTGTGTGTGAATTCGGGAGTGGTTGCTTGATGCAAAGCGCTTTGAGTGACTTGAATGTGGAAAAGCGCAGTATCAAAATATGATCATTCACAGTTTACAAAGTTTAGTTTACCTTCTTTTAATGCATGTGCTCATTAAAAAAAAAAAAAAAAAAAAATCTATCCTAGTTCATATTTACTCCTATTATTCAGTCTTTTATGTTGCTCATTGACAATGGCAATAAAATGCATTTTGAGTCTAGTCAAATAAATAAATAAATCACTTATATCACCACCAGGGTTCTACCACTAGATGGCAGCAGAGAACAACAGAAGACCCGAGCTTCAGACTCAAAAAAGCTCATTGCCCTTACTCCCTGGCTCTTATGATATCTGTTTTCATTTAATATACACTCCAAATGTTGCCATCAAACATAAATAATTAAAATATTGTTAATTTAAAAATAGCTTATAATCTCCAAATATACACATGGATAATTATGATTTCAAATTAGGTAAATACAGCATAAATAAATTTTATTGTGAACTATATAACTCGACCTTACATTTGATACATATTTCATGCACATATATATTAAAATAATGTAATTATTCATATTTACATTATGTAATTCTAAACAAAATATGAAAATGAAAAATGTGGAAAACCTACATCATTTTCTGGATGCAGAGATTACCATGTGACCTACTTTTTGAATGGACCATGAAAGACAAACGTCCAGCCCAGATTATCAATAATAATCCAAATGCTGCAAACAGAGCAGACATACAGAACAGGTGCTATACTTCCCTTTCTATTTATACACAGGGCATTCTGGGTGAGCTCTGGACTGGGATTTTTACTGTGGACTATATGGGACTTGATACAGACATGATTGCTGTTGCTTAAGTGCAATTAAACACTAAATCAACTTTTTTTTTTTTGCTGCAAAACTGTGCACGTATATGGAGTTTGAACAACATTCTGTACTGTTTCTATGGCTTTTTGGGGGTATTTTAGTGCAAGCTTGCTTAATTTGCAGCTTTCTGGTCAAAAACATATAAAAATGACTGTGTCCTGGCTTCTGTAATTGTAAGTGCTTGGTGACATCACACAGCACTGCCCTGATTACAGCCAGGTGTTTGATACCTGTGAGACTTAGTTCCTCACACGCTCAGACCCCAACCCTCCTCCCCATTTATGTCCTTCAGGTACCCAGTGTATCAGCTCAGTTTGAAATGGGGTTGTGGGCGGAGTTTGGTGTTCAGTCCCACTTCAAAATTTTGCAAACAAAAGTTGCAGTTGATATGTGTATTAAGTCTCTGTCGCCCTCTGCAGGTAACAGTGTGGAGTGATGCATTTGGAATCAATCTGCAGCATTTTTATTACAGTAAAAAGCAAAATAATAATAATAATCACCACCATAATCATAGATATATATATTTTTTTATTTTATTTTTTTACATAGTGCACATGTATTTTATTTTATTTAAACATAGTGCTTTTTTGCTCATGACCTACAACAATAAGTAGTTGCTCCCCATTCAAATACCTACCAATATGCTTTTTTTGTAGAATTCACTATATACATAACAACCGTCTGAGTAATCACATCAAACCAACCTTTTAGACTCTTCCTCTTCACTAACCCTTCACTGCATCGCTGACATCTCTACCTGCCAGGGTCTAAGCGCCAAACTTTATCCATCAATAGCAATTAAAGGAGACATACTGTGAAAAATTGACATTCTGAGATTTTAACCACATTGTTGTACCAAAAACACACCTGGGGTTATATTTTGTCAGTTTTGTTGCGTCATAAGTAAAAATTCATGTAGGCGTTTTTATTTAAGTCGATAAACTATCACCAGACTCATTCTATGGTCAAACTGTGTTCACAATGAATGCGTGGCTCTTTGGCCCTGTCTCAATTCGCCAAAATGCCCTTAAATGCACCATTCAAACTGTGCATCGAAGGGCATTATGTAACTTCTGGTGCGACATGCCCTGTCCCATTTCGGCAAGATGGCGGCTACACTGAGGACTACCCATTTTCGGCTGGGTACTTCAAATGGTACTTTGAAAGATGCATTTGGTGAAATCAAACACAGACTTTATTTACTTTGCCATTGTTCATTCCTGTAGCTGACAGCAGAGGGAGCTGTAACGCATGAATGACTCATTGGATATGGAAGTGTCATTTATAAAGTGTGTTTTTCAAATGTAGACACTTATTTTAAATTAGTAAATGTGTAAAATGTACCCCAAGGTGACAACAAGCAAGAAATTAAAGAAAAGATAATGCATATGTGTTCAGTAACATTAAATAGTGTGGTTTTAGAGCAACCAAAAGTCCCCAAAATGGTGAACAAGAAAAAATATGTGATTGAAATCCATGACGCAACTTTATTATACACCAGAAGATACCAGAATGTGCCAATCTAAACATCCTCCAGGCCAAGTATGAGTCAGGTTTGTGGAAGTGCAAGCCAGTGACAGTAAGGACGTCGTCTTTCTATGTTTTTTTTTTATTTTATTTTATTTTTTGTACACTTAAACATCCATAAAGTTCATTACATGTTGTGTCGGATGTTGCCTTTCTTTTTTTTTTCTTTTTTTCTACAGAACTACATCTGATTACCAGGAAAACAGGCTTACATTTATGCATACTTCCTATAACATACTTTATTCATAATCTGGAGTTGCTGACAGGT
Organism: Periophthalmus modestus; assembly: GCA_019594935.1. Classification (NCBI taxonomy): domain Eukaryota; kingdom Metazoa; phylum Chordata; class Actinopteri; order Gobiiformes; family Gobiidae; genus Periophthalmus; species Periophthalmus modestus. Next base: position 13,540,385 of record JAIEZT010000441.1, on the reverse strand, counting down.
CAGTGGGCCACATGTAATACTAATGTGGATTTGAATGGGAGGATACGGCTACTTAATGGTGCCATCATGGACTTTGCAAAGCATGACTTGTGAACTCTATGTGAGATATACTGTAATGTCTGTGCAGCGATCTGTTTGCTGAAGGCCTGATGCCACAGTCCCAATGCGCAGACAGGTCGAAACAGAGCGGTGCATTACAAGATGAGCAGAGGATTATGGGAGAGTGGGTTAATCTGAAGGACGCCATCTGTCACCTGGACAGCACAAAGTCACAGGGCAGGTGAAGTGTGCAGGGAGTGCTCATATACTGCCCCAGGACCACATGCTAACATCAGTGTGCTTTCATTTCATTTTATAGTTTTTATTGTATCTTAAATAAACATCAAACTCCAGGTAGTGTTGATTCTTTCATTGACAGAGGTGGATTTTCCTTTGAGGTTAATTTATAGTGGCCTGTATTTAACCAGCATCATACTTAGACCTAACGGCGCTCATGGCAGATATGTGCAGCACTGTCACTAATTGAGTTCTAGATAACAAACTGGAACGGCTCGGGAAAAGGAGGAACATCCAGACAAATACCTGAATCTGATTGGTCAAAGTGTCACAACAGTGGAACAACCAAAACAGATCTAACTTCTGTTAAATCCAGTTTCCAGACCACACAATCCACAAAGTGCTGTCCTCTGCGTGTGTATTTCTGTTAGAATAGGCTGAAGTACGTCACCATGTTGGTTTTGACTCTAAACCACAATGCTGCTTGTGATTGGTCTGGTTAAACAGCAGTCACAACATTCGAAGCTGGATTCTCGTCTGCGCAGGGTTAGCTCGGGCCAAGAGTCTTTCTCATGACTGGATTTGGACTTGTGACTTTCTTTTGGGCAGTGACTTGCATGTCATCGGAAATGTTTTGTTCAATTTCCTATAGAAAGCACTTGTACTGATAATATCCTCTGCAGCGTGTACTGTATGAGCAGAGATTAAAGTGGTGCTCCGGCCTGAGTAAGAATGGGCTGTAAAAGGTTTATTGTTAAGTGTAAATCCCTGTGCATGCGACATGGTTATAATAACACTTAATACAGCTCTCTGTGTGCACGGACCACTGTGACTCTATGATCTCATGTACAAGCACTGTGTGGGATTATTATTCACATTATTATTACAAATGATTCATACAAACAATACACATGAATTTAAAAGTAAACCCGGTAAAAGGCATAAAGGAATATCGATAAAAGTGTGTTACATCTGCAGTTTTTACATAATAAATCAACAGCAAATGTCAAATGTCATATTGTCCGATAAGCAAATATAAAAGAGCTATAGTAAAAGTCTCCCACATGACTCTGTAGTAGTGTTTATTTAGCGGTAAATAAAAGTAGCGAGGATTAGCCGGAGTCACTACACAGACTCCTCTCTCTGAGCACACATTAGTGTAATTAATAGAGCACATTACACTGATTGGAGATTAGAGAAAACACAACACGGGATTCAAATAGTACTTAGTGTCACTGACAAACTTCTCTGTTCAACCACACGAATATATGAGAATATCCCACTCAAAACGAGAGTCATACAGAATCTGTGCTGTGGATGCGTTTACGAAGAGACTACAACCATTGGTAAAGGTGCACTGTGTAACTTCAGTGCATGTTTCCATTGTATTTTTTTAATCTACACCTGTTTTAAATGAGGTTTTGACATAATAAATCAACAGCAAATGACATATGGTATCTGGTAACGTCTAGAAAGAAAAGAAAACTTTATCTACCAATGAAATGTTTAAAATGAGCTGGTGAAGGTGAGTGGACAAGACAAGAAAACAACATTATATTTAGGCTAAAATCTAAAATGTAGTATGTCACCCCTTGCTAGCACTTCCAAAACATGTTTACAGGTAGTATGCAGCTGTCCAGAGGAAGCGCAGGGACCAAACGGTGACTCTCTAAGTCAAGAAGTGTCATTGGATTATCTGTGTGCACCTGCCTGGGATCCAAGCTCTGCTCTCAGATCTGCACCTGTGTCTCCGGGCGCTCCTCGTGAGCCCAGTATCTGCTGAAATGACATGATTGCCCACTTTACCATGAGGAATGTCCAGGTTCTACAACTACCACATGTTTTCCTCTTCATCCATACCTGCTTTGGTGAGTCACATATTTGGATTTCGTGTAATTTGAAATGGTTTCTGAAGTCACTGCATTGTTGTCGGGTTTCAGAGGCAACGCGACATTATACAGGCCTCTGATACTGGACTGGCAAAGAACTGTAATGTGTAATGTGGCGTAGTGAGTTAAGCGTTTGTCCAATGAGAAAAGGTTGCTGGGTCATACTTTGTCTAAGGTTATTGTGTGTCTCGGTTTAAATAGCATCTGACTATAAATATAATAAGAACTACGTCTTAATAAAGCATGAATAAAGAACTTAAATCATAGGCTTAATAATTCTCATTAACACCCAAACCTTAAATCCTAAACATAACCGCTTAATTAAGTAATTAGCGAGCCTTAAACAAATATTTGTCCATTACGAATTAAATCTCCATGTTTATTAAGGCTGTGAATGGTGTAGTTACATAAAGTGTTACCTAAAATACTCGAATGACCGATTAAACTGAAAGAAAGCAAATACTTGTATAGGATCTTACACCATCTTTAATCCCATGTACTACTATTACTGTTTGTGGGGCGCCATGTATTTTTAACTATGGCCAGTTGTGACACAGTTGGAGTGACTCGTCCAGTTCTCGTGATGTTGAACAGAAAAGAATGTACAGAAGAAATGAAGGAGATTAGGACTATGTATAGAGAGAGTATTTTTGGAGCGACTTTAATCCTGAGAGCAAAGACCGGGTTTAATAGGAGCTGGTGAAGGCCTCTTTGTTTACGCCTTACATAAAATTAAACTGCAACCGGTGGATATAACGGGATATTTGCGATTATATTTTGGATTATCAGAAACAGTTTGACTCTTGGCCCCCCAAAAATGTATTGTTGGAGTTTAAATTTGTGTGTAGATTCAAAGGAAATTATTCATTTAACAAAAAATATTGAATTGGACCAAGACGATTCAGTGTTTTTATTTAAGGCCAGCATTTATATATCCATTTTTTATGCTCATGTGTTACTGAAATAGGCGCTAACAGACGGCAGTGGCACAGTGGATGTAACATTCACTCGCTAACGGAAGGGTTGCTGGTTCAAAATGACTTCAAAATCACTTTTTTATGCCACTTTTTAGGTATAGCACTTTTCTACTTTCAAGGTACTCAAAGCACTTCATCAAGGAACCACTCACACACTCATACACCAGTGTACGCAGACACCGGGGCCAAGGTGGGTGAAGTGTCTGGCCTAAAGACACAACAAAAGCAATTATCTGTGGGAGGTGGAGTCGCACCGCCAACCTGTGGGTCAGTGACAGAATCATTGCTGTAATCTTAACAAACAAAGCCCATAATTATAAGGCAAATGGTGTTTTTCCACTGGATTTGAGTGACCATTGTCCAGTTGGGTTGCTATAGTTACAAGCAATTAAAAAACCGTGTACCTGATAAAGTGGCGATTGACTGTGCAGTATATTGTAACATAGTAAAAGCAGTAACATACTGTACTTAAGCAGAATTTTTAGGGATTTGTACTTTACTTAAGTACATTTTACTACAGTACATTACAGTGGATACTTTTTACTTTTACTTCACTACATTTGAGAACAGTGTCTCTACTTTCTACTCCACTACATTTTTGAACTGGACTGAAAAGTAAAAAGTACTTTTCATATGATTGGAAGAGTTATTTTTACAATGTTCATGGAAACAGTTTTCGAGTTCAAACTTTGAGCAAAGACACAAAATTCATAAGAAAAGTTAAGAAATTGATTTGTATTTCTACTGACCAAAACTAAGTCAGTCTTAATCAATACTATTATACATTTACACAACAAAATCTGTGAGAAATACTTTTACTTTTTCTCTTAAAGTACATTTTTAAAGGGGTTCGTAAATACTTTTGCTTAAGTAGATGTTTTCACGTGATACTTTTACTTTTATTTGAGTAATTTGAGTACTTCTTCCGCCATTGATTGTACGTTAACATTTATCTGATGTGTCTCTGCAGCTCGAGCAGACTTCGCCCCGTACTTCTACGACAATGGACCGTACAGTAAGAATGGAAACATGGCACTGTTCAGCCTCTCCGAAGACACACCTGTGGGTAAGAAAAAAACACATATTATGCATGTTTGAAATACAGAGATGGAAAGACTGAGGCTGCTGTAGGGAAGGGTATTTACTAAATGTTTTTTTTTTTTGGAGACAGCTGAATACTTGATGGGCATTTTGCATTGTGGACATTCCTAAAATAATAAATACTATCTCAACAACCTAATCTAACCTATCTTTTCCATACAAGTTCTTGCCTCTGACATCTTGGTCCTAATTTTAGAGCACTACTTGTACTTGAACTCCTCTGAGACCAGTGAGTTTCCCACAAAGCTTCACATGCACAAACTCTCCAGACCCCGAGTGCAGCCAGTCAAGAGCTGAAACAAATCAGATTTTAGTCAACTACGGGGTCAGTACAGTGTGGCAATGCCCCAATACGTAACTGGAGCTAAAAACAGAAAACAAAAGCTCTTTTTTTTATTCCACTGCAAAACTTGTCCTTACTGTGAATGGGCTTGCCTTTCCACAAACCTGACTCTTATTTGACTTGGCGAAGGACCTCCTCTCGCTTATTTCTATGGCGGTATGGCATAAAACATAGAGAATGTTCCAAAGTATGGATTTAACTTTCTATTTCCACAGTGACATGCCACCTCCAGAATGTTAGATAGTGTTGGTTTAAGTTAAGTGAAAACCATGTAAACCATGTCTACCGCAGCAGCAAAACCATCAGCCCCCTCAACCTCTCCATTTTCTGTCTAACTTGATTCCTTTCTGATGTCTTCCTTTAGGCACACAGATCTACTGTCTCAACGGCACGGACCCTGAAGGCAACACGGTGAGCTATGGCCTTTCATTTGACCCAGGAACCAAAGAGTACTTCAGGGTCAACCCCAGAACGGGAAATGTCACTCTCATCGAACCTCTGGACAGAGAGGTAATTGAAATCGTCTCCATTTATCATTTTATTTCCACGGTTTGTTTCATTTAAATTTGGGTGCAACTTCTGCAGAGAAAAGACTCACTTGATGTCCTCGTGAGTGTCAGCGATGGACAAAGCAAGGTAGAGTTTTTATATCGATGTTCATACTGTCTCAAGTTTGTGGTTTTGAACAAGTTTATGTTTTTTAGGTGGAGGAGCGAGTCACGGTTTTTATCATGGACACCAACGATGAGAAACCAGAATTTCAAAACCTACCAGGAATGACTAGTGTCCTAGAGGTAAGTCAGACAAGGGAGATGTTCTTGCTTTGGAAACATGTCTGTGTAATCCCTCAAAAAGCTCTGTTCCACCTTGTGATGTCATGAAGTGGTAGTGAAGTGGGCGGAGCTCGCAGTTCAACCTGAACCATGTCACTCAGCCACAGTTAAAAACGAGGCACCAGGACTTTAAGCTGTGCAAGTTTTACAGATGGTAGCTCAGTTGGTAGGGCATTTCGGTCACTGATCTGAAGGTTGGTGGTTCGAATCCTGCTCTTGACATAAACATCACTGTAGAGAGGTCAGATCCACTGACCCACAGCAGGTTGGTGGTGAGATTCTAGCTCCCGCAGATGAATGCCGTCATTGTGTGCACCCCCAGTGTCTGCGTACACCTGTGTGCGAATGGGTGAGTGGTTTGACGTAAAGTGCTTTGAGTGTCTTGAAGGTGGAAAAGCACTATATATTTATAATTGTCAAATACAAATGATTTCAATGATCTGTTTGAATTTGGCAGACGACTGAACCAGACGCCAGCATCTACAGAGTGGAAGCCATAGACAGAGACACAGGGTCGGGCGGATCTGTAACCTACTTTTTACAGGTAATTTCACTAACCTGTTTAACACCACTTACTATTAGCTTATGAAGGACAGTCATTTGATTTGCTGGTGTCATTATTCATCTGTGAGCCATGCCGTGTGAAGAGAGGAGCTTAATCTTTGTCCTGCAGGTAGAACAATGCTAGGGTCAAGTTGGGATGTATGGTACATTAGCATTTTTAGCTGTTAGTGAATCAACAGCTGTCCCGTAGTGGTACGAGAGGGGGTGGATGTGGGGGGGCAACTTTAATGTATATGCCCCGCCCACCAACATAAGGGACCCATACATCCAGATGGACAGAGGATTTAGAGTATGGCCTAGTTTGAGGCCAACCAAGTGTTTTTGCAGCCGTCTGACTGCTGGGCGTCATGTGACCTCTTTAGTGGATTCTGTTATTTTTCATATATAAAAGAGACCAATCACAAACAAGAACTAATCTTCCTTTAGTTTCTCGTTTAGAACTGCAGCGGAAATGATGTAGTCCACTTTGAGACCTGGTTTAGTCCTAGATTAGACCTGGAATAGTCCTCTTTTGCACTGGATTTAGATCTGGTGGTATTTCGAAAGCCAAATCTTTTCTTTGGTGGTATTTAGTGTGAAACATTTGAGTCCACAGCAAAAAAATAATAATCTGATTTTGGTCACTACAAGGGACATTTTCTTAAAGCATCGGAAAATAATCTACTCAAGAATGTGTCAATGAAACAAGTCATTTTAAATATAAACCAAATATATTAGTTTTGAAGTGAAAGATATCCTAATCCTAAAAAAAACTAACTCTAACTGTTTTTTTCACACTAGAAGGATCTGATTGTGGCATGGAGCTCCACATAGAAGCTTATTGGTTCAGCTTTGATAAATATCGTTGTTTTGTGTTTGTCAGGACCCCTCTTCCAGCCTGTTCACCATAGACAGGTACAGCGGAATCCTGAAAATCAAGTCTGGAGAAACGCTGGACTATGAGAAAACCAAGACACATTTTGTCACCGTGATCGCCAAGGTAACGAGGGCAAATTTTCAAATTATGATGCACAGTTTAATAGATTCATTTCCAGTTCATTTATAGAATAATCAGCTGTAGGTTACCACGATTTTGTATTTGCAAATAAATATTGTAAAGCTGAACCAAAAGGGTGATGTGTGAATATGTTTTGTTATTTTAAAATTTCTGGTCATTGGTCACCATATCCACATGTCCAAAATGCACAGCTAAGCAGCTAGCTAAGAAAAATAGATTTTATGTTTTATTTTTTTCAACTGTAGCTCAGTTGTTAGAGTTTGTTCGCTGATCTAAAGGTTGGCGGTTTGGTCCTGCTCTTTATATAAGTATCACTGGTAGAGCTGTCAGATCCACTGATCCACAGGTTGGTGGTGCAATTCCAGCTCTCACAAATGAATACTGTGTGTCCTTGGGCAAGACACTTAACCCACCTTACCCCCAGTGTCTCTGTACACTGGTGTGTGAATGTGTGTGTGATGTAAAAGTGCTTTCAGTGCCTTGAAGGTGGAAAAGCGCGATATAAAAATGTGGTCATTTACCATTTGTGACATGTACAGATTTCGAAAATAAGAAATATCTAATATGATGTTTGTGTGATTTCAGGATGGAGGTGGAAATTACAAAGGAAAGGAGCAGTTTCTGTCTTCTTCTGCCACTCTCACCATCAATGTCATCGATGCACAAGACACGCCCCCCATTTTCATTGGGACGCCGTACTTCGGATACGTGTATGAAGTCACATCACCTGTGAGTCATGTACAGCAGTTTAACAATAGCTATGAAGCCTCAAAATCTCACACATAAAGGTGCAGATGGATAGATAAGATAGATATATTTGTGGAACTTTAAAACTTAATTGGTTTCTTTAGGGATCTGAAATTTTCCACGTGGAAGCCAAAGATGGTGACGTGGGCAGTCCAAATTCAGTCCAGTACTCTTTTGATGAAGGTAAGACGTGAGACTGTGAACAAAGGTTATTCATTTACACATTTAAAATAAACTTTTTTCATTATTATTTTTGTTTTACTAGGCGCTGATGGTGTGTTCAGCATCAACAAGTCCACTGGGCACATCACTCTTTTGACCAGCCCGGCCAATCTGAGGAGGGAGATCTTTAACATATGTGTGAGGGTAAGTCCAGGACTATACGTTTTTGGGTTTTTTTTTCCCACAAAGTGTACTTTTAGTTTTGTTTCACATTCACAAATCTCATCCAGGCTACAGAGGTGAGCACAGATGGCGTTCTGCTGGACCACTCTACCACTACAGTTGTAATCCGAGTGGTGGATTTGAACAACAACCCTCCCACGTTTTACGGAGAGAACGGCCCACAGAACATGTTCGAGCTGACCATGCATGAACACCCGCCCGAGGGAGAGATCCTGCGGGGGCTCAGAATCACTGTCAATGACTCGGATCAGGTTTGAAACACTCTTAAAGCTGCTTACAGTTCAGTAAAGGGATCATATTACATTATTTTCTGATCTATCTATATGTTGTGTTTCATTCACACATGTTTAACACACAAATCCTGCATATTTACACTGAGTTCTTCTCTCAAACTGAAAACACTCTGTTCCACCTTGTGATGTCATGTGGTAATACAGGAAGTTCCCCACTGTGTTTTTAAACTCCATACACTTTCACTAGAATCATTTGGATAATTTCACCCCTGGAATTGCCAATCTTTCCTGAACAAAAAGTAAAATGTAGCTGTTCACTTGAAAACTACCACTACATGACATCACAAGGTGGAACAGAGCATTTTGAGCTATGGAGATGTAGACAGACTAATAATCCAGAATTACTCAAACATGTGTAAATGACACAAAACACAACTCCAGGTGTGTTTTTGAGCAGGTAACAATGTTTGAACATAACTTAAAGCTCACAGGACTCAATTTTGCGTAATATAGGACCTTTAATATTGTAAAATCTAGGATAAAGTTTGTGTGGTAGTTTTGGGCACGTTACAACCTTAAGATTCTCCATTTTTCCCATTTTGGAGTCACCTGAACTGTCCTCTTTTGTTGAGATTAGGGCTGCAACTAACAATTATTTGGGTAGATATTAGTTTTTTGATTGGATGAATAGTGATGGCTTCTAAATAGTATAGTAATATTATATTCATGAGGAAAGAACAAGATATTAATATTGCTCTAAAGTTGAGAAGTCATGGTTGGAATATACATGTACCTTTTAAATGGGTTTGTTAAAATAAGAAATAAATAAATTGGAATATATTTTGGATTATATTGTAGTGTTCTGATGTAAGGGCACAAACCAAATTTATTTTCTGAACACAAGGGGTACTGTTGACCATAACCCACCCCAAAGCAAGAGCAGTCTCAACTCAATAGAGCCAGTCTTTAAAAAAAAGTAGATAGTTTATGTTTTTCCAGTCATAGCAGTTTATGTTTTTTACCTTGGTGATTTTTAATAGATATTTTTCTCATCTCTTCTGTTTGCGCGAGATTCTCAAGAGCGCTAATACTATTGTTACTATAATTATTACATAACTATTCCTGTTTTATAATGAGACAGATAGAGTGGTTTGTGCTGTAACATTTGGTCCACAGTGAATGAAAGCCTGTCCTAATCGCAGACTAAATTATAACATTAGTCTGATTATGCAATTGTCTTTCTCCGACTTATTATACTGTGGCATTTGCGCTGTAATATTTCCCAGAATAGCAGTACTGCAACTGATATTCCACCTCCTTCTCGGAGACACCACCATCTGAACGAGCCCCGAGCATTTTATTGATTAAATGGTGGATTACATTATGTTATTTGTGAATTATTTTCAGTGTATTACTATAAATAGATGAGGGGATATGTAACGTTACGTAATGTGTTTAACAGGGGGCTAATGCTAAATTCAACCTGCGGCTGCTCGGGCCGGGCCGGATGCTCAGAGTGGTGCCACAGACGGTTCTCAACGAAGCCCAGGTCACCATTTTGGTCGACAACTCTGCCGCCATGGACTACGAGAGACACCACTTCCTCACGTTCAAGGTGGAGCTGCAGAAATGTAGAGAATGGAGGGCTGACAGTATCTATAAATGTGTCTCGCTCACGTATAAAATGGCCTGTTTGAACCTGTCTGTTTACTCATTCATAATATATAATGCAATCTAAATAAATCAACAGTTTGGATTTTGAAATATAACAACTGTCAAGTATTTCAAGATGGTAAATATTTATAGTGTGAAATATAATCAACAAAATGTTCATATTTTGCAAAGAGGATATTAATCCATTGTATCATAGCAGTATTTTACCCACATATACTTACATACATCTTATCTATTTCCATATGTTCAGATATTTGTGCTCACAGCCTTTTTATTAAACTCACTCTACCAAAGATTTCACTATTTTTAAACCAGATGCTGATCCAAGTCGCAAATTTTCAAGTCCGCTGTATTAAAGGGAATATATATTTTTTGTTACTACAGTATTTGATCATATTCAAAGATATTCACTCACCTCTTTCTCCTTTAGTTACTTGCAGTAGAGGTGGACACTCCGGAGCGCTTCAGTGCCACAGCGGACATCGTCATCCATCTTCTCGACACCAACGACAATGCTCCCAAATTCTCTGCGGAATATTACATCGCCCGCATCCCGGAGAACTCACCCGGAGGCACAGACGTTGTCACGGTTACGGTAAGAATACTGTACAAAATACGCCAACTACCAACTATTTTCAGCAGTACAAAGTTACTCCTCACTTACCTAATGCATCTTAATTATTAATCAGAGTTTTTTACAACTTTCAGAGCCCAGAGCTGAGTTTGTCATCACGTTAATGCTAACAACAACTAGCATGCTAACTGAGAACTTCCTGATTATCGGACAATAGGAAGCTTTATAATTAGATGCAGGCAGTACACAGCAGACTTATTATGAGCTTAAGAGCTGCTTGTACAATATATTTGTACTGGGGCAAAATCATTTTTGCTCAAAGACATTAGGAAAAAAATCAGGTACAGTAAATGTAGCAGCTAATGTCATCTTCCTGGTGGAATCTAAACTTAATATTTCAACATGAGGGATGGTAAGTGCAAAACATGTAAACTAAAGCCAGATGAGGTCAGCTGCCAGATGGGGATCACTTTCATTTTATTGTGTAACACCAAAATTCAGGCACTTTTAGGTTGTGTCTGAAGCATAGACTGTGTATCTACACTAACCTGCAAGGCGCCACGTTCTAAATAAGAAGTGATCATGGGTGAGCTTCCGGATCCATAGACTCTGGCTCCAATTCACTTTACATTGAAAATCCGTGGTCCCTCTCTCTGTAACTACTGCTGTCAGACTTGTCATTTTGGTCTTAAAATGTTTGTATTAACCTGCTCTACTTGATCCTGGTATTTTTATTTTGCTACTGTGTCCGTAAATCAGGATATGAACATTAATAACAGACAAAAAACAGGCGTCCTCTTTCCCTGAAATCACTTCCGCTAGAGTTAGCAACAGGTTTAACTGACAGAGTTGCGAAGCGCCCGATCCTTGCCAAACCAGCGGTGCAGGCAGGAATGAGCGTTACCTTTATCAGCCTCACTCTGGATTGGCTCTTTGGTTGCTATGATACTCGCGGCTACAATTGTGCCCCTATACCTGCTAGCATCATGAGCTTCATTTGACTGGAGCCAAGCGCTGTGGGTGACATCACACTCACTTATTCCATTTATTTATCTGTTCAAAGTTCACATTTATGTCACATCCAGGTGCACTGACAAAAAGAACTGATCTATAAACTGACATATTAATATAGAAATCACATGTTTGTACAGATCAGAACTACAGGGTTTTGCAGTTTTCATGACAAGATATTCATTGTTTGTGAAGAAAATTCTACTTATAAAATTGTGATTTGCTAATTGCTTCGATTTGATTGGAAGATTGGATTCTGAAGCTTTGTTGCACGTGCAGCTGTAGTAGACAGATATGCACGGGGACATTTTGGATTTGTCAAACAGACTTTGACATTTTCAGCGCTCTTTTATCCCCTGCCCTTCAGTCTGATGAGCAGCAGGGAGGTGCGCTAATAAATAAAAAAATAATCCGTGGCTTGTGTGAACGCTACTCGGGCACGGTGCCTTGATCCAGGGCAATTTCAATCAGATGAAAGAACAAACGAACAGCGACCTTGTGCGAGCAGACCGACAGCAAACAAGCAGGTGTCCACGAGCTAGACACAAATTAGGTTCTGGAAAATGTGTTTGCTCCACAATGTGAAAATAAAAGTTGACTTTTTTTTATAGATGGAAATGTTGTCGGTGCTGATAAAACATAGTCTCATGTTCAGATCATCATTTCTTTGTTATAATGAAAATATTTGGGCTCAAATGCTATTTCTTTGTTATAATGAAAACTGAAAACACTCTGTTCCACCTTGTGATGTCATGTGGTAATACAGGAAGTGCTCCACTGTGTTTTTAAACTCCATACACTTTCACTGGAATAATGTGGATGATTCGGCCCTGGATCTCTACTGAACTAAAGGTAAAAGGCGGCTGTTAACGTCCACTCCATGACATCACAAGGTGGAACAGCGCATTTTGAGCTTTGGAGATGTGACAGACTAATAATAAAGTGTTACTCAAACAGGTGTGAATGAAATAAAACACAACTCCAGCTATGTTTTTGAGGAGATAACAGTATTATAACATTGATAAAATCTCACAAGAATCTATTTATCTTGGAAAACAATATCTAAGTATATTTTTTTAATTACTTTTAATTACATTTGTTCAGGGGTCTACATATGTTTAGGAGAGGGGTAGATGGGCATTTCTTGTGTGCATTTAGTACAACGTTATAGAAACTTGGATCTGTATGTTTGCATTTATGTAGTTAAAGCTGTTGAACAAGACTTTTACAATTTTAGAAACTTGAAAACAAATAGCACGCTAACAGCACACCTCTGTCATTTCCTGGCTTGAGGATGATAAATACATGCAGACACCACACATTTTGACCCTAAGAGCTGCTTTACAGTACATCAGAAGTATTTCCAGTCTATCTTGTACAGAGTAGTTGAAAACATGGTCTGTACTAAAACAAAAACTTCCTCTTTGCTGTAGGCCTCGGACCCAGATTCTGGACCATGGGGTGACGTGAAGTACTCTTTATACGGATCTGGAGCTGAGCTGTGAGTATGGCCTAAACTTTTTTATTCAGATTTGCTAAATAAAATGGCAAGATTGTTGTTTGGTAAAAACTTTGTAGTTCAACTGTTTCTTCTGTAGTAATAACCTCACAAACTCTCTGGTGTCTCTTGTTGAGGTCAAATATGCAGCTGTATCTAAATCTTTGTTTAACCTGAGCTCAGGAGTGCCCCAAAGCGTTTCCTGGGTTTACAATGAACTTGACTTTTAATATATTTCCATAGCAACCAAAATGAGAGCTTGGAGAGCGATGGTCGGTTTTGCTGCAATTTACAATACGATCAAAATGTAGCGTCTGGTTATGTAAACACTGTAACTCCTCTTTTTACGGTTCCTAGTATTTCAGACCTTAGCGTGACGTTTAAGAGCCTTCAAGCAGAGTAATTCCTGTACATAAGAAAACATAGAGTGTTGTTACTATAATACAGAGTGACAGGTCTTAGTCTTTTAGGGATTTTCAGGTCAAGCAACCTACTTCAAATAAATATTGTTTGGGTAAAATCGTATTTTAGCACAAACTTTAGCTTCTTAGGCAGATATGTGTTTTCAGAAGAGCAGTTCTAGCGGTTCTAATGGACAGATTTGAAATACTGGAAGATTAGTCCATATTTATTTTGTCCAAAATCACTTTATATCTCAAGGGATTAACCTGAAAAGCCCCCGAAAGTTTATGTTTCAAGCTTTTTGTTGCTAAATACAACGGCTCTGTATCTAAAATTGTTGATAAAGGTTTTTCTCTTGCTATTTGGTTGTACACTTCACAGTCACCAGGGGAAGTAGGACTGATCTTTGGTGGCGTCTAGTAAGCCTATAATTGGATTGTGTGAGGAAATAGACTGGACGTTCACCTAGTTCACAGTGGGGAGTTTGTGCAGTAAACACTCACTACATAACATCGCCTCACTGCAGTACCACGCTATGTGTTTGAACGACAGTACTTTACTAATGCTTTGTGGTACCTTGTTTTAAAAGGTTACATTAAAACACTGTAATTTTACTTCATGACTGTTGTTTATGAAATAGGTTAGTGTCAGTTGTATTGAGCAATAGAGGAGTGGGAAAATGTTTTACAGTGGTCCAAAGTTATTCCTCACTTACCTTATGTACTCTGAGTATCCTAATGATTCACTGCAATAAGTTTATAAGCACTTTTCAGAGACCAGAGCAGAGTTTTGCTGTGACGGTAAAGCTATTAACAGCTAGGATGGCAACAAGCACTTCAGGACAAATATATATATATAATTAGATGCAGACAGTACACAGTGGACTTGTTTTGACCTTAAGAGCTGCTTATACAACATATCTGTACTGAGTCCAGATGGTTTTTGCTCAAATGGGGGAAAAAAAAGTATTATAGGCTCTTTAAATGCAGTATTACGGATTTTATTGCACAAACAACAGAATAATATACATATTTTCTGTAATGTCACTGTAAACATCTAGAATAAATTGAGTCAGTCTTGTACTATGAGCAAAGTAATCTAATACTGTTTTCAGATACACATCACAAAGACTTTAGACTTTTAGTAATGCGACAAGGAAAGAATGTTGCTGTAAACTGTATCATTTCTACAAAAAAATGTGTTGTAGGAAATGTGACAAATAAGACAACTGACTGTACTGGAGATCCCCACCTCCGTAATAAAGTATCTAAACAAATGCTCAATGCTTTCTTTAGGTTCCTGATCCAGCCTGCGTCAGGCATCATCTACACTCAGCCCTGGGCCAGTCTGGATGCGGAGGTGCGCTCCAAGTATAACTTTTATGTGAAGGCTGAGGACGCAGAGGGGAAGTACAGTGTGGCTGAGGTGTTTGTCACTGTGTTAGACCTGAACGACCACCCACCAGCTTTCAACCAGAACCTCATGGAGAAGACCATGGTGATCGGGGCTCCTGTCAAGATAGAGGTACTAGTTTTATTCAAACATATTATATATTCTACAGTAGGTTGAAGGTGCCATAAATGCTTAGTCCATTGCCCACTGCAGTATAGACAGACATGTTTTAATGTTAAATTGTGCAGCAATATTTCTAACATAAGCCCTGTTTTTCTTTGTGGAGTGTGTATGTTTTTTGTTTAGTTTCCATTTTGATCAATGTGTTCTACCTGTCCTTCACATGGATCTCATCTATCTATCTTTTCCACAGGCTGTTGATGACGATGCAGAAATACCCAACAATGTGATCGAGTACACGATCATGAAGGCCGAACCCAACCCGAACATTTTTGACATCAACGCAGACACTGGAGAGATCAACCTCAAGTCCTACATCAAGTCTCTGGCGATCATCCAGAACATCACCAACAAGCGCGACTACAGCTGGTCTCTGGTGGTGCAGGCGCGGGACAGGGGACAGCCGTCTTTTAGTACAACCGCAGTGGTCAAGATCGACATCACTGAGGCAGTAAGTTACAAAAATGAAACCACTTAAATAGCTGGCTAAAGTCACAGTATGTAACTTTTTAAGTAAAGTAAAAGACTAAAGTTTGGTTGTATTTTTTTTATTTTGAAAAATGTTGACTTGCATCTCCATTGCAGGCCTGGAGAAAAATCTCATCCTGCTTGTATCTATGGAAATGCCGTTCCTTTGGCTATAATATTCTATAGTATGGCATAAAACTTACCTATCTCCATGGAGAGTGTTTCCAAGTATGGTTTTAACTTTCCATGGAATTATGTAAGTAACATGCCACCCCCAGAAAGTTACATACTGTACCTTTAATGCTAAGCAATAAAACAGATTAGATAAGAGAAATTTATTTTTCAGGCAATGGGGAAATTACGGTGTTGCAACGTAAAGCTCAAGAATAGCAAGAGCACAGAAATATGCAATAAAAATGTAGATAAATAACTGAAATACTAGAAAGACTTTGAAAAGAGTTAAGCGCAAAAAAGGTGTTCAGAAGACAATAACATACAACACTGCAAGTACAGTAAAAGATGTTTGAATATTGTTTTATATTTTACATTTTTATATCTAGACTACAAGGAATATATTATAATTTTGGGAACTTATCACTGAACAAGAATATGTTGTGCATATGATTTTTTTTTAGGCAAGACAAGTCTATTGTAAAGTGCAATTTATACACAGCATAATTACAAAGTGGTTACGCAATAATAAAGATGCTTTTACTTGAATTAGCAACAATTTCCCATTAACATATAAAGACCATACAGAAAAATTGAAACAAACTGGGCACAGAGCTAGTATAAGAACAAAGAAGCCATCAGCTAACAGAGCAAAAGCTAATATTACTACTACATGTAACCACGTAGCCTGTAACTAAAACACTGAAAGTTTTGAACCTCTGATTTTGAAATGTGTCTTACCCAAATCCACTTGTCCTGTTGCAGGTCAAATCCCAGTTTTACTCGTACTTCCTGGGCCTAAAGAAACGCCCCAGCAAAGTGTTTGGCCTCTGTCTGAGCGTGGTCACGTTTGCCGTGGCTCTGACCGTCTTGATTTCCACTCTTATTTACTGGAACGCTGTGAAAAAGTCCCGCGTGAAACCAAAGAGCAAGATCAGAAAGATTGCACGGAGGCCTGTGACGTAGCCATGAGGTCACAAATGTAGCAATTTACGTTTTTACATCTTTGACTTTTATACTATGTAGGGATTTTGTATTATTGCAAAGAAATTTAAATGTGTAGGGTCTGTAAAGGAGTACTGGAGCACAATCTTTTTGAATTTTATTTAAATTTGATGAAATAGCGAAATTACAGAATTGAGGCCTAATGATTGACCAACTTTTAAACATACTGCAAACTATCTTTTTATTTGAATTAGTCGTATCGTCTCAGCAAAGGTTTCACTGCCAACCTTTCTGATCTTGACACGCCAAAACTAGACGGCATCATCAAAACTGGCTGTGACTGTGTTAGCTAAAAGTATACAAAGCTTTATTTCTACTATTTGAACATTTGACTTCACTCCCATGGACGTGAACTCTCCTTGTGCTCTTTTACAGACCAAACTGAGTGGGGGGCCCTTGTCCACCATGATAATGCAGAGTAGGAACAAGCCGTTGCACGTGCTGGGCATGTTGGGCGGTGCCATCTGCCTCATGGTCATAGTTACAATCCTCATCTCCACTGTAATGTTCATGCGTAACAAGAAATCCAACCGAATCCTTCCCAACCGGCGAATACGCAGGAGAAAAACGCAGCCGCAGAAACCGTGGATCAGCAGCCCCTTCAAGAAACAAGACCCAGACAAGTTCAAAGTGGATGAAGAAGAGCACGAACCGGAGACTGCAGCTGAGAACGTGAACTACAACAACAACGTCAGTAACGCAGTGAGGATATGGCCGCCTCCTCCGCCGCCCTGCGCTCCGTCGCTCCCTCCTCCTCCTCCGCCCAACTTCGCCAGGGACAGACAGTGGACCGTGCCGACCGTGTCCGCCCATGTGGTGCCCAAACCCCGCAAGAAACCAGCCATGACCCAGCAGGACACTGTGAACAAGGCGCTGGTGTCGGAGCTCAAACTAAGACTGGAGCAGAAAAGGTTAAATTATCAATAATGTGATTTATGTATAACAATAATAGTCTAAAACTGCCATAATAAATACTGCAAAAATTATATGCGAGTCTAGATCAAAATAACTTGAATTACAATTTAGCTTGACTGTCCTTGCTTAAAGGTCCCATGTTACACAAACTTGACTGTTGTCAGCTTTAAGCCATGATCAAAAACATACCTGGAGTTCACATTCACATGTTTGAGTAACACTTTATTATTATCTGTCCACATCTTTACAGTTCAAAATGCTCTGTTCCACCTTGTGATGTCATGAAGTGGTATTTTTCAAGTTAACAGTTGCGTTTTATCTTTGGTTCAGTAGAGGTCTTAAATTCAATGGCTCAACTCACCCAAATGATTTTGTGAAGGTGGACGGGGCAAGTGAAGCACTTCCTGTTTTACAGCATGACATCACAAGGTGGAAGAGAGTGTTTTCCATTGGAGAGAAGAATTTAGTCTAAAAATGCAGGTTTTGTGTGTTAAAACATGTGTGAATGAAACAAAACACAAGTCTGAATATGTTTTTGATGAGGAAACCACATTATAAAACAGATCAGAACATTGCGTAATATGGGCCCTTTAAATGTAACACGGGGTAAATGAATTAACATCTTAAGATATATAAGCTGGAAAATAGACAGAAATACACTATTTTTATGTTTTTATTATTTTATTTTCTTAAGTAGACTCAGTTAAATACATTATAACTTGTGTTTTGTCCATAATGGATGGCTAAATTGTTTACCCTTAGCTTAAATGCTATACAGTAACTATTACATCGTTACATCCGTGCGATTTTTTTTACCATTTAACAAACTGCTGGAATTCATAGCGTAAATAAACAGAACAGAACATATAACAGTATTTTTCATTGAAGACAACCTTTATTATGGCAGTTTTGGCCTTCTATCGTGTAAATGCCTTGTAAAATATATAAAAGCATAATCCGCATGTTTACTGACAGAGAGGCGACTTTTACTGAATCCTTACTGGGAACTCATTCAGATCTGAACAAGTGAGACGTTTCATTTGGGATCAGCCCAAGCTTCTTACCAGAGATTTCCTTGACACTTGAACTGAGTAAAGAGATCAGCTCTGCGGAGAGAAGAGCCGGGAGCGTGTTAAGAGGAAGGCGAGCCCTAGTCCCACTGCGCAGGTGTAAAAGACAATTGAGTAACACTGCAATAAAGGAACGATGAGGACGTTACTAGAATTTAAATGTAGTTAGTTTAGTTTTCAGTAGCTCTGCACATTTGACTTGTTTTATGGTTTTTCCAATTGGGTTAAAACCGATGGTGGAATGTAACAAAGTAAAAGTAGTAAAGTTTTTAGATATTTGTACTTTACTTAAGTAGATTTTACAGTGGATGCAGCGGTATCTGTACTTTCTACTCCACTTTATTTTTGGACTGGACTGAAAAATAAAAAAAAGTTCTTTTCATATGATTTGAGGGTTTTTATCTCAGATGCAAATAACTTGAACATTTTGCGATTTTCGTTTTTTTTTGTTTTTTTGTTGCAGTGTGTACAGAGATTGTGGGTTGTTTACATTGGTGCTGGTGAAGCTGTTCCTCGTGTAGCATTTCTGTTCACAATCAGATGTATTTTCTAACCAATAAATTCATTTTTAATTTTCTGTCATTGTGTCGTTGGAGTAGTTTGAACAGTGAACATGTGACGATCTTTACTGCACATGTTTTGATTATTGGATTACTGTATACTTTTCTGAGTCAGACTGGGATGAAGGTTAAAGGGCAAAGATTAGTGCCTCCTGGAGACACTTGAAATCTCCTGCCTACTGACCCCTGCTGGAGAAAGACATGAAACTGCGTGGTATAAATGAAGACTTACATGTCATGAGTTAGGAGATCATTGCATTGACATTTTATAGCTTCAGCTTCAGATGTTCGTTTAGATTTTAGGGGACTGGTTCTTTCACTTTCCTGTTGAATGGCTGGATTATGCCTGTCTCCCCCTTCTGGTAACAGTGGAGGGTGTAGAGTATCTTAAAACAAAATGGAAAAGGCCCAATATTAGCATGTCAAAAAAACTGTAGTTCGCATAAAGTTTAGTGTTTAGTTTTGGCTATGGATATGGTTTAAGTATTGTACTGGTGTTAGCCCCATTTGAGCAAAAATATAGTTCCTACATGTTCTTGTCCCATTTTAATCCTGGTCTGCTCCAAATGTCAGAGTTTAGTTACACTTCCTGATTTTAATGGGGTGATTCTGCAAGTGTGAACGCTCCCTTAAAGTTTCTCTCATCAAAATAATGGCATGTGCAGGAAATAAAAAGACTTAAGTTTTATGTCAATAGCATAAAATACATGTGATAAGCTGGTGGAGCTATATTTGGAAAAAAAAAATAATCCACTGAAATCAAATGCTGCCATTTGACAGACATCTAACAGTGGACACAGAGGATTGACATAGATTGTTTTATATGAAAGCTAAGTTGCCACCAAATGTAAAATCAATCAATAAATGTATTAATTATGTATTTTGATCAAGGTTTAAATTCATTTCAAAAACAAAAAATGTATTTGAGCAAATGGTCATTAAAGCTCTTATTTGAGCTAAATGTGTGTACTTGCACTAATACAAAGCTCTTTTATTGTCCAAAACAGGAAGTGTCCACTGTGTAAAAAACTCTAAACTCTACTCTGGTCTCTGTTGTGAATAGCACTTATAAACTCATTGTGTTGAATAATTAGGACACTCAAAATGTATAAGGTAAGTGAGGAATAACTTTAAACCAAAGCAAATCTTCAACATTTTTAAGGTCCTATATTATGCAAAATTGACGCTTGTGAGTTTTAAGACACGTTACCTCCTCAAAAACATACCTGGAGTTTTGTTTCATTCACACATGTTTGAGTAACCCTGCATTGTTAGTCTGTCTACATCACCAAAGCTCAAATTGCTCTGTTCCACCTTGTGATGTCATGCAGTGGTAGTTTCCAAGTTAACAGCTGCATTTTACCTTTAGTTCAGTAGACATGGGCAGTTCCAGTTGGCTGAAATTATCCAAACGATGCTAGTGAAGGTACTGTATATGGAGTTTAAAAACACAGTGGAGCACTTCCTGTATCACCCATGACATCACAAGGTGGAACAGACAACAACATTATAACAGAACAGATCAGAAAATAGTGTAACGTAGCGTAACGTGGGCCCTTTAAGACAGTAAAAAATTAGGTGCAGTGCCTTTAAGAGCTTGTTCTTTATTCGCATGTCAATCGTGTGTTACATAAAACATGAAATTTTGCAGATTACCGTGTCTCTAATCTAGGGACTAATTTGTTTTTCTTTTTGCAATATTGAACCGTTGGCGCCCCACCAAAGTCCCAGTGCCCAAACCTCTGTGAGTTTGGCTGGAGCGTGTGTGTGGCATATTAGTTATGATGACGCAGACAGGACCAGGATTATCCTTATTTGACCATCTGAAATGCCAGTGGATGCAAAAATTTAAGACAGATTGACTTGATGTTATTTTTGTGTGTTCCTGTACAAATATGTTCCATGTTGTTGATAAAGTCAAATTTAAACATAGAGGCAATGAAAGTAGTGTTCTGAAACATGTAGATTTTTTCTGGTTGTGTATTTTCTGAAACAACAGCAGCCTCAACTCACTAGAGCCAGTCTCCAAAACAGACTGCAGAACATTCAGAGCATCATGTTGGCATAGCAACCAAGTGTCACATGTAAAAACACATAAACATTTACAAGAACAACAAAAGGTGTCGACTCTGAACTAAACACAAAATATCAGATCATTACAATATCTATACCTTTTAGTGTCATGTTGCAAATAGCCATGATGGTGATAGTAACTGATAGTGATATGGTCCCACTGCGCCAGTCGTCTAGACCAGGAGTCGGAAACCTTTTTAGCTGAGAGCCAAAAAGTCACATATTTTAACATGTATTTCCATGAGAGCCATACAGTGTTTTTTTTTTTTTTCTTTTTACTCTGAATAAACTAAATCTGTGATTTTATCTGGGTCTCTGTATGTGTTTTTTTTTTTTTTTTTTTTAAATAATGTTGTTATACTGAAGCTGTCCAATACATAAAATACTTTTTATCATTAATGCGACTCCTGGTGCTGCTTGGTTTTGTGGATGCTTTTGCAGTCTGGTTATGTGGTGAGGTTAAGCGTAACGCAGGCATTGAGCCTTTCATCTGTTAAACGTGATCGTAGGCTGCTCTTGATGTTTTTTAGATGTGAGAACGATGCTCATGTGCATGCAGAGCCAAACATGGTAAATACATCAATACTCACACACAGCAGTGTGTGGTACATGACAGGAAGCTCGTTTCAAATTTTGATAATCAGCTGGTCTGCGGGTTCAAGTTTTTTAATTTCTGTCCACTTGTGTTTGCTTGCCAGCTTTGCTTGCTGTCGTACAAGTCTTTCTTTATTCAATGATTTGAACTTATTCACCCACGTGTGAGGGCTCCAGACCAGCAACTTCTACCCCAAATTCTGATAGAGACATGAGGGATGTAAATCAGGTCGACTTTGTCCCCTGCACACTCGTGTGGATGAGCGATGAACTTAAAAAAAACAAGTGTGCTCACGAAATTCTCTGAAGCGTGCTTTGAGTGACTGCAGGAGATTAGATGTGAAGCCAGTGAGCTGCTGGAGATCAAAATGTTGAGCGGGGTCACTTGCTGTGCACGCATCTTTAAATTCTATCAGTTTGTCAAAGTGTAGTAAACGACCTGTTCCAATATTCACGATAAAGAGCACCAGCTTGTTTTCAAAGGCAAACACTGCCTGCTGAAGGGATAGGACTATTTCCAATGCCTATAGCATTTTCACTTTGAGCTGGTTCAAATGTTCAGTCCATGAGATAGTACAAACTCAGGAACCTCTCAGTATTAGCTACCTCAGGATGCTCGGTGTCTTTCATTTCAAGCAGAGTCTAGATTTCACTCAGGCACCTTCCTTCTTGACAACCAATGCACATTGCTGTGCAAGAGCAGGCCAGGATAATTACTCCCAACTTCCTCCAGCAGTGTTTTAAACGGCAATCATTTAAAGCTCAACAACAATAAAGTTGACAACATGAATGACCAGCGACATCACCTCACCGAGCTGCATGTCACACAGCACACAGCGCCTCCTGATGTAACATGCGATGAAAACGTAGGATGGGTCTATTTATATTTTCACGAGGAAGTGCTACAAATCCTCTGTTTTTCTCCACCATACACAGTGCTCCATCAGTGCACACCAAAATAAGTTTATCTGTAGATTTTTTTCTTTTGAGAACTCCATGAAACACTTGAATAAATCCTTTCCTCTTGTTGACACTTTCACTGGCAAAACAGCAAGACTTTCCTCACACAGTGTGTCACCAGCAGCATACCTCACACTGAACTCGAATAATGGCTTAGGTCTCCTCACTCATCCAAAACGAGGGACAAATAAGTCGCTGCATTTATGTCCTTCATTTGTTTTTCCTCCTCTTGATTTGCCACCATGATGGTACGATGGTGAACAGTTCTTGCTGACAAAGGCATGTCTTTTATTTGTTTGATTATCTTTATTTGTGAAGTCAAAAAGTTTATTAGTCATCAATCAAGCATGAATGTTTTAGCAAACTCACCATCTGTGAATGGCTTTCCCTTCCTCACTTTTACTAAAGAACCAGTAAAGGTAGCTGATTCACCTTGCTGGGTCCATAAGTGGAGTTTTTGGCTGGTCTTCTTCCTGCTGTCCCGCGCTGGATATTTTGATGCAAATGTTTCATAGCATGTGTCGAAGTGT
The DNA here is from genome assembly GCA_019594935.1 of Periophthalmus modestus. Classification (NCBI taxonomy): domain Eukaryota; kingdom Metazoa; phylum Chordata; class Actinopteri; order Gobiiformes; family Gobiidae; genus Periophthalmus; species Periophthalmus modestus. Next base: position 13,516,943 of record JAIEZT010000441.1, on the reverse strand, counting down.
CACTTTATATTTGACCATTTCAGTGATGAAATTTTATCATTGTATATTAGACACACTGCAGGCCATGCTCTCTCCACAAAGATGAATTCCTCTGTCCATTCCTACTGAAATGTACGGTACTCCTTATCTTTTTTTCTTTTGGCCATCTTCTTCATCAAAAGTGTTTGCTCTGCATAAATCAGCTAGCTGACTTACTAATTAAACGGCTTACTTGTTTAAGTTACTGCATATAATCATATATATAGTAGAAATAGACACTCGCTGAAGGTGATTGGCTCCAGCGCAACCCTGAACAGGTGCGGTAAAAAAATTAATGTATGGATTAAAACAAATTTATCTTTGAAGATTATTTTTAACACTGTGATTTCTCTAATGTTTTGCTTGAATATCAGCAGATTATTAATTACTTATTGTCTTAAGAAATGTCAGCTAAGATTTATCTGAGAGCCAGATGCAGTCATCAAAAGAGCCACATCTGGCTCGCGAGCCATAGGTTCCTGACCCCTGGTCTAGACTACACCCCCAGTACCTACACCAGTCAAAAGTTAAGGAGGAGGGACAATTGGAGTAAAAAAAAGTCACAACCTCCACCTCTACATACATGAGCCAAAAGAAGAAAAACACAAGCTGTGTACTGTGTGCTATAGGTGCATCATGTACCTGTTATGATTACCTCCATGCTAATGTTATTTCTTTGCCTGGAAAGTTTGACAGTATGGCATGAAACCTTTCTGTTTCCATGGAGACAAGCAAGTGACACCACCAGTGTAACCTTTTGAAGGTAATTTGCTTTAGAAGTTAAACACTTGTAGTTGAATAAATGCAAGATAGGCAAGTTTAATGCCTTACTCTGCATACAGACAGGCAGAAAAGTAAAAAAAAATTGAAACTATTGCATTTCTACTTAAAATGTGTACTTTTATTAACTCAAAGGATGAAAAAGACTGTATAATACGTAGATCATGGTCAGGTATATCATGTACTGCAACTACCAACTTAACCATTGTCTTACATGAAGGGATTACAACCAAGACCACCCTCAATCCCCCAACAACCGAAGAGCAGATGTGCGTCAGAAAATGCTTACCGGGTCAACATCGATAATACAAACCAATCAAGGAGGATCGGGGGGGTCAAATGAACAATGGCACAGTGTCCGAGTGTCCGGTGTGTGTGCTAAACCATCTGTTTGAGCGGTCAGATACAGAGTGACGTGTTGTGCTTAGAGAGACACATGTATAAGATGTGACGCCTGTGTGCAGTGACGCAGGGAGGCTTAAGCATATGCTGTTGGTAATGTACATTATTGAAACAGCAGCTTTGTGTAATCTGGCAGCATCTATTAAAGAGCAGACACAAAGACGCTCTAATGACTAAATTGCAACTCGATTCTCTTATCCAAAACAGACAGTTATAATTTGTACATCAGTTTGATAGATTATGTAAAATGTGCATTTATTTAGAACAGTCATGGAATTTAAAGAATAAGAATGCAAAATGTATGTTTTTTTTCTAGCGTGTTATAGAATTCCCTCATCAAAAACATGCCTGAAGAGGTTCTAGATGTCATCCATGCATCTGTGAGTAATCATAGATCCAAGATGGTGCCAGGTGCGGTCGCCCTGGTGATTTGGTGTGCTGTGTGTCAATCAGCACAGGATCTCCATAGGGCTGTGTACTTTCCCCCCTGCTCTTCTCCCTGTACACCGACTGCTGCACCTCCAGCCATGACTCCATCAAACTGGTCAAGTTTGCGGATGACACCACCCTCATCGGGCTCATCTCGGACGGGGATGAGTCTGCCTACAGGAGGGAGGTGGATCGGCTGGTGTCCTGGTGTAGCAGCAACAACCTGAAGCTCAACGCCCAGAAGACAGTGGATATGATTGTGGACTTCAGAAAAGTCACAGCCCCCCTGCTCCCCCTCGCCTTGACCAACTCCCCCATCACTTTTCGCTCTTTCACTCTTTCCGCTTCCTGGGCACCTGCATCACCCAGGACCTCAAGTGGGAGCTGACCATCAGCTCCCTCATCAAGAAAGCCCTGCACAGGGTGTACTTCCCGCTGCAGTTGAGGAAAGCCAAGCTGCCGGTCCAGATGATGGTGCAGTTCTACACGGCCATCATTGAGTCCATCCTCACCTCCTCCATCACTGTGTGGTTCGCTGGGGCCACTGCCAGGGACAGACAGAGACTGCAGCGCATTGTGCGCTCTGCTGAGAAGGTGATTGGCTGCAGCCTTCCATCTCTCCAAGACCTGTACGCCTCCAGGACTCGGGGGTGAGCAGGTTGTATAGGAGCTGACACTTTTCACCCTGGACATGGACTATTTCAGCCACTTCCCTCTGGCAGGAGGCTACGGTCCATCAGGACCAGAACCTTTTCTCATAAGAACAGTTTGTCGTTGTTTTGATGCTGCTATTGTATATATTTGGCAATAAAACTTCTTCTGATTCTTCTTCTGATTCTGATTTAGCAATCTCTCCCAGGCCTTATTCAAACCCTCCTTATGATTTGGTCCAAGCCCCTCAGTCCACAAGCCTGCTTCATCCATGCTCCCACACAACAATCCTCCATAAATATAGAAAAGCATGATACAAAACAATACTCTACAACTTCACAAACCTGGTGCGATGTGCAGTAGTTTCATTAGCAGGATGCACGTCAGCTGTATTGTGATATATCTCTCTGAAGGTGAGTGAGCAAACGTAGGGGACTCAGAGCACCAAAAGCAAAAATGAAACTTAAGCCTCGTTTCCACTTGTTCTGTTAGGAGCAGGTCTATACAGGGCACACTGTCTAAAGTAAACCACAGCGCCCCATTTGAGGGGTGTAAGTGGAGAGGACCAGTACGGTACTGCTCCTGGATCACTTTAGGTATATGGTTTTCCTGTAGAATTGGGTGCTTTTTAAGAGCTGATTTTAGAATAATCCTAATGATGGACCCGAAATTTGGTGACTCTTGATACCCAAAGCCATCCACGCTCTGAGGAACTTTTGTGTGTGAGACAGATGAGGGACAGCTCTATGTTTCTGGAGGAGCGCTACTTTTCTAAATACAGTAGAAAATCCAGGTTTTGCAGTCGCTCTTGTGGGGATTGCCCTGGACCTGGAACCATGCTTGGAGCATAAAAACACAACTCATCTGGAGGGAGCTGCACCAAACAGACCTATTCCATGGGGGCCAGAAGCCAACCATGCCAGTGGAAGAGATAATAAACATCTTAATGTTGTTGCATTTAGCATTTTAACATCTATATGTGTTAAGTGTTAACTATTATTACCTCATAGAGCTGTAATATGCACTCTTTAAGCTGTGTCCAAACAATTAAAGCATTTATTTAGACCTTTCAACACTTATTTAACAATGTTTAAAGAAGTGATAATGGCAAGACAAGAAACTGTGAACACCATTTTAAACAAAGTATTTTTATTGCCTGTTGCCATGAAAACGATACCTTTTTTTTGAAGGCTTGGATTTGTATTGATTTAGTTTTCACTACTACTTTATGCTTTTTCAGGTGGTTAGTATCAAGCTGTAACATGCATGGATCATTATTTTTCATTTCGTTGAAACCACAATACTCATCTAAAGTGGGTTTATAATAGAAGCAGGTCCACTGACTTCTTGCTCCAAACTGCAGTGGTATTGCACTGTAACAAGCAGCAAATGATCATTTACGTGTTTCAAACAATACTGGATTACTCAAACATGCATTGATCATTGTAATTACGTGCCTGGCCAGACAAGACCAGATTACACAGACGTTTTGGCGAATTAACCAATCAGAGAAACACGTTTGTGTCAAAACAAAAATGGCAGTTTACTAGTAAAAAATAAATAAATAAGACAGATGACTGAGTAACAGCACAATTTCCTGCAGAATGAACAAACACTAAATTCTTATGTATCACAGGTAAAACCTTTATTTAACCAGGAAAGTCCCATTGAGGTTACTGATCTCTTTTTCAAGGGAGTCTTGGCCAAGTCAGCAGCATAGATCATTAGCATACATTTAGACAATTAATTAGTTAAAACAAAACCATAGATTTAAATTGACCTATTGGAATCAGTTATGATTATGCTACGCATAAGGCTGTTATTGGACCGTCCCAAGTGAAGACGGTCGTTTGATGCACTTGTCTGGATCCAGACCGTTCTGCATTCAACCAAAAAGTAGCAGAGACTGGCTGGTCCACCATTCAAAATACAACTTTAAGGAAGCTTAAGATGCCGAAGCATCATGATCAGAAGCTCATTAAAGTTTATTTAATATATATATATATAATATGTCACCTTTAACCTATTTTCTTCATAGAGATCATAGTTTATTATTTTTATTTGAAAATAGCCGTTTAGCAGAACTCGGTATGTTAGTGTGACACAGTCAGCTGTGATGTTACATGTTACAGAGAGTTCGGAGATGAGCTGAGGGTGTGGCCTATAGCACTGGAGCCAGCACTTTATGTCCACTATCACACCTCCCGGGCCTAGAACAGAGGAGCACAGCATTAAGACAGAAATCGCCTGTGTCGCCACCTCTACACACGGTCACACACAGGACTGGTCTAACAGGAATGGCTGGCAGAACAGTTTGCTCCAAAATGTACAGTTTCTGTATTTTGGTCATTTGGTCAATTTGACCAACTGTTCGCATCACGGCACTGCTAACAACAACTAGCTTACTAACAGCACACCAGCTTTACTTCGGGGTTAACGGTGAATAAAAACACATAGTAATCAGATGCAGACAGCATAGAGCAACTATATGAAAAAACATCTGACACAGGATCTTACCGCAGACAACAAAACAGACACACTCAGATTTGAAAAGAGTTCAATAGAGCTGAGGACTGAGTCTGCCTTTGTGTGGCCTATCCTCTGACCTCCTCCTCACCTTGCGGTCGTCAGTGGAGTCCTTATTGACCAGGCCCTCATCGCTGGCCGCCTGCAGACTGTCGAATGTCCCCTGCCTCTCCCTCTCCGCCCCCGAGGTCCTGCTCGCTCTCCTGTTCTTCCATGAGCTAAGAATTCTCTCCACACATGCCAATTTAGTGTCTGTAGTGCACGCATACATCCCTATGGGCACTGCTAGCACCATGGCTAACACTATCACCACTATGTGAATCAGCTTCTCCCGCTGCTCCATCTCTGTGATGTCACTTCCTGTCACAAACACGATGCACTGGCCGGGTCGTGGATTTTGATTTTTTAGGGTGACACAGATTTCGTATTTGGTAGCGGGTAGCAAGTCGTTCACCGTGTAAGAGTGGATTCCCGGACCAATAAAAATGGCTTCTTTCTTTTGGTCAATGCGTCCAAAGTGAAGAGTGAACCAAGTCTGATCGGCATGTTCTAAAGCTGCATACCACTCGATGGATATGCCCCGTACAGTTTGTTTGGTGATGCGGATGTCGATGTAGACGTTTTCCTCAGCAGAAGAGGGCGGGGCTGCATTTCCATGTGGGGACTGAGCAGTGGAGCCCTGAGGAGTCTGGATGTCCAGTTGGATGGTGGTGGAGGAGTTGCCCATGTAGTTGACGGCAGTGCAGGTGTAGAGGCCTCGGTCAGACGCTTGAAGAGAGGGGATCGCCAGGTATGAGCGAACAGTGTCCTCATCCACCTGCTCCTGGAACTCTGCAGGTAAAAATGAGAATGTTTGCAACTGTAACTGTCAAAACTATAGCAAAAAGATTCAAGATTCTGTAGTTTCTGAAGAGAGTAACAGCAATGATTATTGTGTAGCAAATTGATCATACCCCTGAAACAGAATAGAGGTCAAGTATCATTTTGTTTTACTTATGAATTAGATGATTCATTCACACTGCGTCACTGTCGCTGGGCTGTATACCACATGTAAGAGTAGGGAAGGTCAGGCGGCGTGACGCAGAGCTGGGCACGTTACATAGTGGATCATAGTCCTCTGTAATCTCTTAGTCTTAATCAAGTTCACATGCACACGCACACACTATGGTAATTATACATGTGTTTAGGTAGATGTGGAGCTTTATGTTCACTGGAGGACTCAGCTCTGTGATTAAACCCTCTTGATGTGTCTGTGCTGGGTGTGACTGACTCTCACCATGAAATCCTCTGATTATCTTGAGTCCATATGTCCACCACAGCGAGGCCTGGGGCCGCGCCTTGGCCAGGCACTGCAGGGTGACGTTAGTGCCCTGTGGCAGGCTCATGTTGGCAGTGGCAGTGCTGACCACAGGGCTGATGCAGGAGCGCACATCCACCTCATGGAAGAACTGTCCGGCCTTAAAGTCCGGCCCGGAGCAGCTCAAGTAAGAGTTCATAAGAATAATGGGAGGGCTCAAGGAGCGTGTGAACTCCACAAAGCCTTTTAGGCGGCAGTCGCACAGCCAGGGGTTGTCGTGCAGTGCTAACACCACATTGGGCCCCACAGCTCCCCCCTCCGGCCCCTCCTGGCTGTGCAGCTTCTGATAGAGGGGCCAGTTGAGGAAGACCTCCTTGGATATGACTGTAAGCTGATTGAAGGACAAGTCTAAGTAAGTAAGCCCGGGTAAATATTTGAGAGCGTGCTCTGGAAGGACATCCAGTTGGTTGTGCTTCAGGTCCAGAATCTTGAGAGTGGGCGTGTCCTCGAAGGCGGTCCATGGCAGAGAGCGCAACTTGTTCCCCTGTAGGCGCAGCTCGGTCAGATTGGACAATCCCTCCAGACCTCTAGAATTGATCAGAGCGATTTCATTGAAGTTGAGCCACAGGTTTTCTAAGGCGGTGCTCCTGGAAAAGACTCCACGTGGGATCTCAGTGAAGTGGGACTTTTCTATGCGCACTTTAGTCAGGCCCTCAGGCAGCTCAACTGGAATGCTCCTGAACAAACTGTCCTCCATGCAAGTGAGAGACCTACAGCAAAAGAATGTTAGGATTAGTAACTGTTTTTACACTTTGAACAGGCAAGAAGGAAATGTGGGAAATTCATTCATTATTTTCCAGATTTTTCAAGATATTTTTTTTCCATGATTTTCTATCTTCTTGAAGTTCCAATTTGAAACAGTAAATTGAATTCAAATGTAAAATAGGCTTAGCTGGTTTCCCATGAAAGGCACTCTGAAATTAGCTATTTTGTTGATTTACCATATTGTCCTAATTTTTCAGAAATCTAACACTTTGAAATTAAATTCAAGGTATATTGTTGTTAAATGTCTCCTAAACATACGCATTATCATTTAGAAATAACTGGACCTTTATATAAGGTATTTTGGCATCCACAGCAACCCTGTCTTTTGTGGATGCAGCTTCCATTCTAGCTTCAGTCATTTCCTTACCAGTGAGACTCAATCTTTATTGTTACAAAGAGCAGCACTAAAGCACTAAATGTTAGCTTTACCCTCTTATAAACTTCATATTGGTGTAGACCTGTTTATTGTGTCTCAGTGACACAGTGAGAGGGTTAAAAATACTCTGAGATTACTGGAGCAGCCTTACCTTCCATGTCGGTCCTCTACACAGCTACACCCACGCAAACACTGGGAGAATGCCGCACACACCCGGATGTGGACCAGAACTATCACGAATAAATAACCCGATATGTCCATAGTCCAACCAAAAGCCCAAAGTTTAGGGCGACATTCGTGTCCAAGTCATGTCAAGGCAGCGGACAGGAGAAGCCTATTACTCTTAATCCTTTACGTACTGTGGACCAAACAAGAGGCACTAATTCTCCCCCAGATCATGATTAACACGGCACTGTCCGACTTCTGCCCTGACCCATAAAACGACCATGGTTAAGTAACCAGACAGGAACCTCCAGATTTCACAAACCACACAAATGATGAGTCTCTTTGACAGGAAAGTGGAGTTGACATGCTCATGCAAAGTGTCTGACATTTAAAAAACATCAAATTTACATTTTCTGTCAGATATTGTAAGTTTTTTTTTCAAGATTTGGCCTTCTGGCCGGAAGGCTTAATTGAACAGGACAGCTGTGGCATGAAATGGGTTGAGACATTTAGTTAACGATCATGGTAGGGAGGCAAACATTGAGGTGGTAATAACAACTATATGAGTAACACTTTAAACCACAGTTACCTAGATATCCTAGATATGGTATACCTAGATATGGTGTTATGTGAGACTGCAATACAGGGCCAATTAAATTACAAACGCAATTAATCAAATGTCTCTTTTTGAAAAGGTCTGTTGAAATTTGTTGTAGGACTAGCACTGATTTTATAGCCACAACTTTGTGCTCACCTGTTGAGGAAGTCTCTGCAATCTATTATTTTTTGTGTATTTATTTATTTTTCAAAATTGAGCTTAGAATTTAAATGCTAAGCATCAATGACCAAAATTGCACATTGGAGTTTGCAAAAAACATGAAACAAAAGTCAGAATAAATGCATAAATTGGGTTATCATCCATTTAATAGAAAACTTGATTTGACATAGTTGGTATATGTACAGAATACATATTTATACATTGAGAGCACAGGTCAGGGGCTGACATTAAATGTGTAGAGAATAAAAATACATTAGATTTAATCTGTATTTACAATGTCATAGTTGAGTCGCTCTCTCCAGCTCCAGCTCTCTCCTCACTGCAGTGTGACCATGCCTGTGTGTATATCTCCTCAGAACCTATGACACATGTATATTATACAGAGATATATACAGAGGCACACACTCATGGAGCTATATGTACAAAAACACGTGATCTAGATCTGCTCTCTCAGTGCCCTTCACAAATCAGGAGGCAGGTGGTGCTGGCCATGCTAAGAAAATCAATACTCACACAACCATCAGTGTAGACAATGACAAGGTTTAGTTTTTCAATGCTGTATTACACCTTTAGCTTAAAATAGTGTTATGTAAAATGAGAATTTAAACATTGAGTGCTACATAGTCATCTTTGAAAGGTGGATTTGACTGCAGAAATCAATATCATCAGTAACAAGCACAAATGTTATCCTGGATGGTCTGGCATTTCACTTTGTACCACTAGATAGAGTAGTGAGCCTTAATTCCCGCTTTGTGGTTTGGTTGCAGCAAGGTCCAACACTTGTAATGTGGTTCAAAATGTATGTGTAGAACATTTTATCCAAAAGGTTGTGAGCGGGCAATAGAGGTGCAAAGTTCTCTACACTGATATCTCCATGATGGTGCAGCGTGCAAACGCTCTCTGATAGAAGGTGGTCCTCTGTTGAGGTGGTGTGGAGGGCATGATCCAGCGAGGAGGGACAGGGGGAGGGCTGTCCCAGGGCAAAGAGGTGTGGGAGCGTGTTTTGGGGGTGCTGACTTCAGGAGGCCATGCTGGGTGGGGGTGCTGGAGCGGTGGGTGCTGGTGGGTCTGCTGCAGGTGTGGAAGCGTACAGGGGTGTGGGATGGCATTCTGCTGGTTGGAGTGTTGGTGATGTGGGTGCTGCTGGTGGGTGCTCAGGTGCAAATGGGGCAGATGATGGGGGTGCATGTGGGGTGTGGGCTGCGGAGCCGGAGCTGGAGCATGATGTCAGCAGAAGTACTCGTTGGGCTGTCCTTCGATCTTGGCCGTGGCCTCAGAGTCCAGACTGGAGCGGGCCGACAACAGCCGGTTGGACTCCTCTGGGTTTAGTCTGTTTAGATACTCTCCCTCCAGCCCTTTGGCCTTAGTGCCTGGAGACAGAGTCTCAAAGGTCACGTAGGAGTCCTGGATGTCCTTAGACTTCTTCCCCCAGTACTTCTTAATACGCCTCTTGATTGCGCCACAGCACACGATGACCGTGAGAGGGACAGCGATGATACAGGCCACTGTGATGACAATGACATTGATAAGCCTCTGTGTGCCTGTAGCACTGGCAGCCTCATCAGTAGAGAAGATGACGCACTGCTCCTTTCTGGGGATAAGGCCCTTTACGCACACACAGGCGATGTACTTGGTCCGGGGCACCAGGCCATCAATGGTCACCCGCGTCTGTCCTGCTCCTACGTTGATCTTCCTCATGTCCCTCTCTCCAAAGACTGCATACAGCACACTGAAGGAGGTGGTGTTCTTGGCCTTTGGAGCTCTCCAGTTCAAAGAAATGGTATTGTCCGTATCCCCCACCACTTTGACGCCTTTGACCATCCTGTCGGGGTCCTGCTGGAGGGAGGAGGTATTGGCAGAGAGGCTGCTCAGGTTGGTCCTCTCCAGCTCCAGTAGGGTGTCTGGGTTGGAGGTGGTGACAGGGGCAGGAGTAGCCTGGTCTGCTACACTGTAACTATCCACAGACAGCACTGAGCCCAGCCCCAGAGGGACACCCGACTGCATGGCCTGCAGTGTGGGTGCAGTGGAGGTGGGCACCACATACCGGGCCACCAGCTTCTCCTGATATGCGGCTTTGCCCACTGGACCAGACTTCTTCACCTTTGCCTTTTTATCATTGTTTGATTGGCCTCCATCTCCTTTGGTTGAGTTGGTAACAACAAGTGAGATCACTGCTTCTGCGTTCCCAGCGTAGTTTGAGGCTTTGCAGATGTACTTTCCTGAGTCCTGGTAGGACACTGCAGGCACACTGAGGATGGACCAGGTAATACCCTCCTTAGATGTTTCCTGCTGGACTGTGAAGAGAACACAATGAAAGCATGAGATCTAGGATGGTCTATGTATGCAACATGCAGCTACTTTATTACTAACTAACTAACTAACTAACTAAACTAACTAATAAATTATGACTTTCGGTGTTGTCGTATATTGAAGTTCTATGCCCCGGGATCTGATCAGACAACTGTCCTTTGTGATTATTCAATATTGAGTCAGTACTGATCAATGTTGCATAACTGTGTAGCAGCAGCAGCTGTCTGTCAGACTTAGGGCATTACAATCCACTCACAGCTTTCTCTTTAATTAACAGCTCTAAAAAGCATCTTAGCTCTGACTGAAGATGTGAAAGCTGCAGCTGGAGACTCACCTGTGCCGTTGAGAGGTCGTCCATCGGCCCTGCGCCAGCTCAGGTCTGGGATAGGCACTCCGAGGGTCCCACAGCGGAGCAGCACACTGTTGCCCACAGCGCTGCGAACTCGGGCCACTGCAGTGTGGATACGGGGCAGCTGGCACTGGCGAAGCTCAGCGTCACTGAATAGGACGCCCGACACACTCTCTGGAGCAGAGCAGCGCAGCCGCGTGTCGATGAACGCCACAGACAAGCTGGGAGACTTCTGAAACTGCACCAGTTCATACAGTCGGCAGTCACACACCCATGGGTTGTCATGGAGACCTGTGGGCAAGGGCACAGGGCAGCTCAGAGGAGCAGGGAGAGCATCCAGCTGTGGACAATGTGAAAGAGCAGTCTGCAGATGGCAGTGTGGATGCTAGCATGCTAATCCTGTAAGAGGATTAACATTTAATTCATAAAGTCCGTACCCCTGTCCATGACTACACCAGGGACGAGCAGAGGATGGATGGACATGATGAAGATGAAGAGGATGGTGATGACTCAGGTGGTGGTTCCTCACAGGAAAAGTAGAAATGAAAAGAATTTTCAGGAGTGAATAGATTGAATGAATCAGATATTTACTAAGAGTACACCTATCACACACCTATCACACACATATTACACACATATCACACACATATCACACACATATATTACACACATATCACACACATCACACACATATCACACATATTACACACATATCACACACATATCACACATATATTACACACATATCACACACATATTACACACATATTACACACATTTCACACATATCACACTCATATCACACATATATTACACACATATCACACACATATTACACACATATCACCCACACATCACATACATATCACACACATATTACACACATAGCACACACATCACACACATATCACACACATATTACACACATACACACACATATTACACACATATCAAACACACATATTTCACACATCACACACTTTTTACACACATATCATATCATACACATATTACACACATATCATACACATATCACACACACATATTACACACATATATCATACACATATTACACACATATCATACACACATCACACATATATTACACATATATCACACACATATCACACACACATCACACACATATCACACACATATCATCATACACATATTACACACATCATATCATACACACATCACACACATCTTACACACATACCATGCACATATCAGTGATGACCATTTTGTCCAGTTATGCATCCTACATCTCAGATAGTATGCCCATTGAGATTTGGGATGAGAATTAAATTTCTGTCATGGCCAATATAATCGCAATTAACAATAATAATCTGGTTAACAATAATCTGGTTAACAGTGTAATGAAACATAAATATCTATTACAGAATTGTACTTGTTCATAAGTGACACCAGCAGTGATCTCGAGGAGGACATCTTGGATCAGTAGCTCCTTTCTGCTCTGGTGGTGTAATAGCATTTTTTTTTTTTTTTTTTTTTTGGAGATTATAACGATTATACAAAAAGTACCACAATGATTATTGTTATCCTTTTTTATCCCAATTACCAAATTGATTGTTCATTGTCCCGTCTCTACTCCCAACAACAGACCGTGCACTATCTGTAATAAGAAACTGTGCAGTGAGCTGCTCCCATCAGCTCTTAAACCGGAGCTTACTGTCACTGTCACGACAAGGCTTTTTCTGAGTTTATCAAATCAAACAGAATGAAAAGTCCACAGAGAGAGTGATGTGGTTATTAAGTTGATCTGCCCTCATTCAACACTAACATGTAGACATGATTTATTTCTAATCGTCAGTATGATCCAGAGCTACTTATATCCACAGATGGTCGCTTAGCAACAGTGCTGTCCAGCTGCTGATGTGATGACTTATGAATGAGTTTTAATGAACTAGAGAATGACTGCACTCTTACCCAGTATCATTTTGGAGCTTTCCGGGCCCTGGGCGGGCCTCACTGCCAGCCAGGTGCTAAGAACCTCGGGGGGTAGGGTGAGCAGGCTGTTGCTGGACAGGTCCAGGTAAGTGAGGTTGCGGATGTAGGTGGTGGCCTCCGAGGGCAGGGAGCTGAGCTGGTTGTTATGCAGGTCTAACAGTCTGAGGCTGGGCATGTCCAGCAGACTTTCCCAGGGAAACACACTCAGATCGTTCCCGTCCAGCCGCAGCTCCTCCAGGCTCAGCAGCCCTCTGAAGCTGTCTACAGCTACAGAGGACAGCGTGTTAAAGGACAGCCACAGGAACTCCAGGCTGCACAGGGAGCTGAAGGCCTCACTGGGGACTCTCTGGATGGACGTCTTCTCAATGCGCAGTTTGGACGTGTCCACGGGGAAGCCTACAGGCACCAGGGACATGTCCGGGTCATTACAGATGACACTCCTGCAGCACACACACAGGAGGATAATATTCATTTAGTCAGAAACATGATTCATTCACTCTAATATGACAGTGAATTTTGTGAATTCTGATCTGAGGAAAAAGTGATAACAAAAAATTAAAACACATGGAAAAGCAGAATAGGTTTGATTAAATGAGACAGAAGTGAGGATTAAAACAGGCAGACATGTATTATTATTATTATTACAAATGAACCTACAGACAAGATACTAATATAAGAATTCAGTAATACAAGTTGAACTACACTGTGACCTTTTAAAGCTCTGAGGCTGTAAAATACCAGTCCTGTAAATTATAAAGAATAAATTATAGATGGGGAGGCTGAAAGTGCCTTTGACACATAATCCTGCATTAAATAAAATTGGACGGACATGCACTCCCTGAATTATCTTGTGCACACGTGTTCACCTCTGCGCTCACATCTGTCGCACCAACAGGACGCCAAAAGACGCACCAGGACGCGCGTAAAAGTGATGGTCAGATGAACATTTAAGCGTGCAGAGTCGTACCTGGCCTTGGATCCGTCGCTGAGGTTGTGGTAGAAGCAGCTGCACTGTGAAGGGCAGCAGCTGACCGCGGAGAACAGACCACCTGAGGCCACGCACAGCCCCACGAGCAGCACGGCCAGCATCTCGGCGCACTTTTACGCACACGCTCTCTATTGGTTCGTGCCTCCAGTTTGCCCCCGCTCAAGTCCAAAAGCCCCGCGATGTGAGTCATTTACGGGAGTGTGCTCGTCATGGCTGTGCCCCGCCGCTGCCCTGTCCCATAGTGATGCCACGGCAGCGGGTCCCGAGATCAAAAGGATAGACAGGGATTAGAGAAAGGACTGGCGTTCTTTTCATTTGGATGCGTATTGCCTCCCGCTGAATCCGATAGGCTGCGCACAAACGTCTCAGTGCTGCGCGCACAAACGCCTCCGAATGCTCATAATCCACTGATGTTTGGATTTGTCTGTGCCTCAAATGGAGCTTGTTCATTTGGGTTTTGACGTGACTGATAATCTGAGTGTGCGCTCTTTTACCACAAGGGGGCCCCTGCACCGCGCCCTGTGGCCCTGGTCTGCGCCTGTGGCCCTGGTCTGTGCCTGTGGCCCAGCACTCGAACACAGTGCTCTGTGGGCCTTATCTCTTGTCACATTCTCACGTCTTTTAAGCATAAACAAACGATTGGATTAATATATTTTATTTACATTTTATTAAATATTCAAACAGTCATCTTTTTGTTTTAAAGTTATAAGTCAAAATATTTGCATTATTCGATATCATTGTAATTTCAAGAGAAACATATATAAATATAAATGAATAAATAGAATAAACATTTTGAGCATTTTTATTTAACTCTGTTTGGTTAAAGCATAAGAATCTGAAATGTTTTTTGTTTTTGTTTTTCGCTATTTACAGTCTGTCATAGCCCTGTATTATTTAGTACTTATTTGTTTGGATTTTTTTATTTATTCATTTATTTATTTATTTTTATTCATTTACAAACAACACAAAAAACAAACAAACAAAAACCCATTAATCTCAAGAGAAAAGGTGCTCTGTGACAGATTTAGAAGACATTAAAGAGCTTAGTTACATGAAAGCACCTCTGGCAATGTTTGTTCTCATATTATAAAGTTACTCTTGTGTATTTGAATTGTAGATCTATTGAGTATAAGTATTAATATTAACATACACATTTTTATTTTTTGAGTGTCAAATTGTTTCTTGGTAAATAGAAACATTTTTTTTATAGCACTTTTCCACCTTTAAGACAATCAAAGAGCTTTACATCAAGGAACCACTCACCTATTCACACACATCCATGCACCAGTGCACACAGACACTGGGCACTGAGGGCGGGTTAAGTGTCTTGCTCAAGGACACAACAGCAGCATTCATCTGTGGGAGCTAGATTTGCACTGCTAACCACTGTCAGTGGATCAGACCGCTCAACAAATGATGTTTATGTCGAGAGCGGGATTCAAACTGCCAACCTAGGGATCAGTGGACAAACACTACCAACTGAGCTATTGAGCTACCGTTGTTCTTCTTCTGATTCCACTTTATACACTCCAGATAAAAATTTTAAGACCAGTTGAAAAATTGCAATAATTCATATTTTGCATCTGAAGAAAGTTCTAAGTAGTGCTTCATAATGCAGAAAAGAAGAAACGGGAGTGAGACAAAAAATAAATAAATGAAAAAATGTAGTAAGCAATTTATTGCAAACAACCATTAAACTGAAATAGGCTCTTCATCAGCTGATCAAAAGTTTAATACCACATCTAAAAAAAACCTCCAAAAACTCCTGAAATAGAAATCAAATTTTCTAAAAAAAAAAAAAAAAAAAAAAAAAAAAGCAACTCAGTGATGATGAGTAGCTGCACCATTCTTGTTAATCACCTCAAAAAATTGTTTCTGCATGCTTGATGCTAGTGTGTCCAGGAGGCTCGTGGGAATGTTGCTCCAAGTGGTGAAGATGGCCTCACGGAGGACATCCACTGTCTGGAACTGGTGTCCGTTTTTGTAAACATCCCTTCCCATCCAACTCCAAATGTTTTCAATTGGATTTCGATCAGGGGAACACGCGGGATGGTTCAAAAGAGTGATGTTATTTCTCTGGAAGAAGTCCTCTGTCAGGTGGGCATTGTGAACTGCAGCGTTCTCCTGCTGAAAAACCCCAGTTATTACCACACAGACGATGGCCTTCAGTCATGAGGGATGACCCCTGCAACATCTCCACAGCCAGCTGCCGTTTGATGCCTCTGTACAACCTGAACCTTCATTGTTCCATTGAAGCAAAAAGCCCCAGATCATGATGGCGCCCCCTCCACTGTGCCATGTAGAAAACATCTCAGGTGGATCTCCTTGTCATGGAATCAGGGCCGTCAAGGTTAAATTTTTTCTCATCAGAGAATAAAACTTTCTTCCATCTTTCAAAGTCCCATGTTTGGTGCTCTCATGCAAACTCCAAATGGGCAATTTTGTGCCGTTGAAGGATACGAAGTCTTTGAAGACATTTTTTAATCTTTTTTCTCTTCCAGATGATCTAATGGTTATGGGACTGCAGTTGGTGTCAGTGACAAGCTTAATTTGGGCAGAGGATCGTCCCGTGTCTTGAGGGACAGCCAATTAGATCCTCCGGCTCAGGGCTGGTGACATTTTTTTGGTTCTAACATTTGACTTTTTTTCCCCATAACCCTCAGGATCTTTTAAGGAGTTTAAAATGACCGTCTTACTGTGTGCAGCCTCAACAGCAATGGCACGCTGCGAGAGGTCTTGCTGATGCAGTTCAACGATCTGACCACTTTCAAAGAGAGAAAGCTTTTTTTTGCCTTTGCCATCAGGAGGTCGTGACAGTGTGGATATCTGACAGAAAATGACACTGAATCCGCATTCTTGCAATGATTTGGGCTTTTAAAGGCTGTGGTCTTAAACTTTTGATCAACTTATTTCAATTTAATGGTTGTTTGCAACAAAATGCTTACTCTTTTTTTTTTTTTTTTTTGTCTCAGTCCCATTTCTTCTTTTTTGCATTTTGAAGCACTACTTAGAACCTTCTTAAGATCCAACAATGCAAAATGTGATTTCTTGCAACTTTTCAAATTGCTGTACAAATTTTTGATCAGGAATGTATAAGCCTAACTTCAGACAGCATGATGTTTGCTTTATACATCTAACATCTAATAATGTTTTAAAGTGACAACAGCTTTGAGGAATCTTATCAAACATTTGAATTTGACGTCCATCTTTGAGTTATCTAAGGATTACGACCCAAACTAAAAATACCACTGTACTATTCTGCTATTACCACAACTCTACTTTCTTGATTTTGTCACCTACTTTCTGCGTAACACTTTCACTCTTTCAAAGCGTGCCAGCATTACGAAAACTCACACCTTAATGTTAGAGCAACTTGGCACCATGACTGACCTAAATTTAAATTTGGCAAAAACATGTGGAAAAAAATGAAATAAGAAGTACGAGTGTTTCTAGTCTGATAACAGTTCTATTGACCTTCCCTTTAGGTCAAAGTTGACAGTGTGCATGCTATTAGGGAGGTGCAGGTCTTAACTATTGGGCAACATTAGAAACCTTAAACATTCCATATGCTAATCTCTGTATCTTAAGCCCTTTCATCAGAATTATGAACTGAAGACTGAGCTGTGATTCCCGCAGTGTCACCGTGAGCCGGCACAAATGCAATGATCAAAGTTACAACTCAGGAATTATTGATAGTATTAGTGGATTAGATACTAGTGAAGTAAATGAGTATTTGTTAGTAGTAGCATATGTGACATTAATATTAGAAGTATATTAGTAGTAGTGGAGTTGAGATTTGTGGTATAAGTAACTGTTCCCACAAATTAATAAGAATAAGACTTTTGATGGAAACGCAACAGTAAAATGAAATGCACCGCTAGTACAATATAATATATAGTAAAAGTAACAGTAGTAGTACTAATAGCAACAGTAATGGTTTGGGAATAGCCAAAATATGTAGATGAACTCGAGTGACTATACATGGTGACCATTTTAAAGTCAGGACTGGTCCCAAGGCTTGTGGTTTACTCACTTCAGTGATTTCTCTGATCACACAACGTTTAACTCATGTCAGCTGTGAAGAACATAGCATGCTGGGTAATAAAACCAGTCAAACTTGTTGATGATGTTGTGAGCAGGATTGGGACACTGGTCTTCAGAATGTAAGCCCAGATTTTTACTCTTGACACATTTGCACCTCCACTTCACAGGCTGCTGATCTGATAATCCCCGAGCCGCACAGGGTTAACCAACAAAGTTTGCCTTGTTCCCTGTGAGGTATGAAAAGCTCTGGAGATGAAGACATCGGCTTTATACCACACGAAAACACATGACATGTAACCTACCCACAAACTGTTAACTTCTGAGATTAGACTTATACCGAGTTATACCGAGTTATACCATAGAGAGCACGTATGTCAAACTCAGGCTCGGGGGCCAAATCTAGCCCGCGGTGTAATTATATTTGGCCCGTGAGATCATATCAAATGTGCATTATTGCTGGCCTGCGGGTATATAGCACATGCACCATTAATACTACAAATCCCAAAATGCTTTGCTAGTATGCTGGTGTGCAGTGGAGACCAGTATATTAATATATTTATATATAGATAGATATAGATATAGATATTGGCTTGTTAAAAAAATATTTACTTTAAAAAGGAACTTGAAAGGCTACAGAGACAGACATAATACATTTGATTAATTTAAATATGAAATAAATACTGATGTGTCTTTTATTTCTCGTATGTTTGTAATATCAAGCTTGAGTTGTTGTGTTTCAGCAAAACTAAACTTCACATGGTTAAAGGTTAAAAATTACATATCAGGTGCAGTCAGTTTTTTGATAAATATTGAGTTTAGCCCATGAATTTGTCTCAGTTTTTGGTTTTGGCCCACTGTGTATTTGAGTTTGACACCAATGGTAGAGAGGGTCAAGTGTGGGTTTAAAGGCCAGACTAGTATCAAGACAATGACTTTTTTTTTTTTACATGAATCTTTTTATTGGTGTATTAACATGATCCTTTCCAGTATATTCCAGGACAAGTCTCCAGACTCTTTAACCAAACAGTTAAGATTAGTTCTGTTTCATCTCACCATTGTAGAAGGATTGTTTAGCTCCAGTACATTCAGACCTCTCCTCAGCCCTGTCCTCAGAGATCTCCAGTGGCTCCCCATCCCCCAGCACATCTAACTCCACCTCCTCACAACTGTGCACAAATCCCTCCATATCCTCGCCCCCTTCTACCGCTCTGACCTCCTCCACCACCACCACACACCCACCCATGCTCTCCAGTCAGCAGTCTTAACCCTCCCCCCTCTCACATCAGTAACTCATCCACACTCAACATCTTAAAAAAAAAAAAAAAGCCCTGAAAACTCACCTGTTCAAAACTGCCCTGCGCTATCTATGTTATACTGTTGTTTCCTCATCACAAACAGACCTGGAGTTGTGTTTATTTCATTCACACATGTTCAACACACAAATCTTGCATATTTAAGCTGAGTTCTTCTCTAAAATAGAAAACACTCTGTTCCACCTTGTGATGTCATCATGTGGTAATACAGGAAGTGCTTCAGTGTGTTTTTAAACTCCACACACCTTCACTAGAATCGTTTGGATAATTTCACTCCTGGAATTGCCAATCTCTACTGAGCTAAAGGTAGAAGGAGCTGTTAACATGAAAACTACCACTTCGTGACATCACAAGGGGAAACAGAGTGTTTTGAGCTTTGGAGATGTAGACAGCCTAATGATAAAGTGTGTGAATAAAACAAAATACAACTCCAGGTCTGTTTTTAATGAGGAAAAAACATTCTACCATGACTTAAATCTCATAAGAGTTCATTTGTGTAATATTGGACTCTTAGATTCTTAGAACATCTGTGTATCTTGTTCTGCTCCTTCAGATATGATTTGTTCTTATTTTTGTGTTCTATTCTTTGCATTTTAATGATTATTTAATGTTTTGTCTGTACAAATTCATCAAGACCCTGTGGCTGATTTCTTCCCATGCATTTGAGCAAGTTCTGTCTTTCCTCATTACGGATATATTGTAAAAACAGCTCGTCAGGTCAGAATATATCTGTGCTACGCTCTCTGCATCTCATTAGAAAATGTTTTATTGTCAGAGAATCAGGAGGGGCACATTAGCATGCTGCTATCTTCATGGCAAAACTCCGCCCTGGGTTCTGAAAGTTGTGAAAAGCACTATAAAAAATCATTGCACTGAATAATTAGGATGCTCTGAATGAATAAGGTAAGTGAGGAATATCTTTGGACCACCGCAAACTGTTTATAACAAACTAGTTCTGGTTTTTATGTTTTTACAACAGTAAAAATCAGGTTCAAACTTCAAATTATAAAGCTGTTCTGTCCACTCCAGACAGTTATCCTTACGATTACATGCTGTAGTTCCCCAAATACTTTTTTTTTTTTTTTTTTTTTACTTTTATTTGAATAATTTCTTTGACCAAAATGTACTTTTACTTGAGTAGTTATTCTTGGCTACTCTCTCCACCTGTACTCATGTCCTCTGTGTGTCCCATTGTCTTTGTAAATGTGTCATGTTTTCACAGACTGGTTCGTCTGGTTGTTATTGGCCACATTAAAACATTGTGGTGAAAGTGGTTGGTTGTGGTTAGTGTCAAGCCTTAGCTTGATTTGGGATGGAACAAGATCTTGTGCCACAAAAAATCTCATGAGATAAAATTCCCATAAGATTTTGCAGACAAGAGGAAAATCACCTCATGAGATTTTATTTATTTATTTGCATGTTTTTACATTTGAATCGGCCGTGCTGGTGAGTTCCGTCTCTTGTGCGTCTGACAGCGCTATGTTGATAACAAAAATATGAAATAAAATAAATCTAAAAATATACATATAAAAACTTAAAATTATGACACCAAAATTGTGAACCTGACTGCACAATTTACTTTTTATAAAGTGATTTACTTGTTCGTGTTGACTTACATCATATCTCACCTTGTCTTTGAATGTGTCTCTCATCCCTGTTTCATAATGTCGACTGCTGCATCACTTCTCACTTTTTCTTGTTTTTTTTTTTGGTAAAGGGAAATTACTGGAGCACTATTGACAAAATAATGTAACCTCCTGAACTTTGTTGTGTTTTATTCCTGAAAATCTAGTCAATACTGTATGCTAATTTTGTTTTATAACTATTGTTCAAGTTAAAGATGACTCCAAATAAAGTCATCTTTAGTTGAGTTCCCTGCAGCGTTATAGTCACAGATGACACCAAACAACAGTCCAAACATGTCCAGACGACAGGAGACACACCTCCTGCCCCAGAGCAGCTGTGGCTACAACAGGAGCTTATCACCACAGTGTAGAGTGAATAAA
Source organism: Periophthalmus modestus (assembly GCA_019594935.1). Taxonomy (NCBI): domain Eukaryota; kingdom Metazoa; phylum Chordata; class Actinopteri; order Gobiiformes; family Gobiidae; genus Periophthalmus; species Periophthalmus modestus. Next base: position 13,495,715 of record JAIEZT010000441.1, on the reverse strand, counting down.
GCAAGAAACTGTAAAGACTTATATAAAACTAAAGCATTATTATGATTATTTATTATTGTTTATTTTAGATCGAGTTATACAGTGTCATTACCAGTGTGATGGGGTTATGGTTCTAATGTGGCTCTTTTGTTCAGCAGACACATTTACCCAGGACAGCTGTGGTAACGTGCTCACAGTGAATGTGTTTGAATGTGTTTGAGTGTGTTTGAGTGTGTTTGGAGGTGTTTGGAGGTGTTTGAGTGTGTTTAAATGTGTTTAAAAGTGTTTGAGTGTGTTTGAATGTGTGTGGATGTGTTTGGGTGTGTTTGAGTGTGTTCGACCATACGAGTGTGAGGAGTGAATGACAACTGCAAAATGGGTTTATACAGTTGTAACTGGGTGAATTATTATTATATGCCTGAATAAACTATAGTTCAAAGCAGTCAGAGAAGGTGGGCAGGTGCTCGTTCACTATTCAGACCTCCCTCGTTCGCAGTGAACACCTGTTGTGCGCTCTTCCTCTGGCGGCGCATCCTCCGTAGCGTCGTCGACAGCAGCAGAGGCGCAGAGAGAGGCGCAGACAGACCCACAGACAGACGCACAGACAGACGCACAGACAGACCCACAGACAGCAGCATCCTCCGCGCGAGGAGCGGGACACAAAGGCTTGTTGTGTAACTAATTGAGAGCTTTAGTGTTGGTGGTCAGATGCGCATTAGAGCCTCGGCTCGCGGCTGGTGTGGGTTCGATCATTAAGACATTCCTGCGCGGATAAAGGGGCGAATCGCGCAGAAACAGAGAGCGTAGCGGCTTTACATAATAAAGTGCCGAGGTTTTCACGTGAAATCCCTCTATATAAAGAGACAGAACCTTCAGCCAGAACCGAGGAATACCGAGAGGAGCAGCGCGCGGGGCAGAGGAGGAGACAGCCAGGGGAAAGTGAACAGGCACTGAGAGTTGTTGTTGTTGTTGTTGTTTTTGTTGTGGTGGTGCTACGCCAGGCTTCATCATGGTCTCGTCTTACCCGCTCCCTGAAGGCTTCTCTGAGTTTGACGTGTTCTCCCTGGGATCGTGTCTGCTCGTGGAGGGTGAGTCTGGAGCCGAGCCAAGAGGATTCCCTGGCTTTATGCGCAAACCTGGCACTGGCCCTGCGCAATTGGCTCGTGCTTTTGTTTACACTTTGTTGCTGCTTTGAAACTCATTTCCACAGCACTTTAAACGCACACTCAAAGTTCTGGTTCATGTCACTGGTGTGCTTTGTCACGCGTTTGCCTTTACGCACGCTCCTCTCTTCACAGGGCTGCTGGGATTCTTCCTCAACGCGGTGACCATCGTCCTCTTCTTCAAAAACTCAAACGCTGGTGAGGACCTGGACAGACACAGTGGTGTCTCCTGCTCAACGCGGTGTCTTTCTTCAAAATCCGGGAGCTGCGGACGCCCAGTAATTTCCTGGTGTTGAGCCTGGCCATGGCAGACATCGGCATCTCCATGAACGCCACGGTGGCGCGCCTTCTCCAGCTTCCTGAGGTCAGTGACGTAACCGCGGCGCACTTTCGTAATGACTTTGGCAAGGTGACACCGAGGCGCGCCGAGGCACATGCAATCAACTAAAAAACAACTAATAATCAGTGTCTGTCAGCCCCTGAATGTGCAATAATCGATAGAGCTTCTGTTGAGGTGAGAGGCAGTGGTCACGGTGCAAAAGTGCGCAGTCTGTGTGTGGAGGATCAAGCAGATCCTTTTTTATTTTATTTTTATTTTATTTTAACATTTTATTTTTCTCTTATAAAGACTATGATTTTCATGTAACTTTTTTTTTATTATTTTATTTTATGTATATTACATTTTTTTTATTTTATTTTCTCTTATAAAGACTATGAGTTTCATTTAACATATTTTTTTATTTTATATTATATTTTTACATTTTATAGCCTATGATTTGTATTTAATACTTTTTTTTATTATACTTTTTTAACAAAGGCGTTGTGTGAACCTGTTTTAAAATCAAATAAGCGTAAACAATTAAAATCCTAATTACAAAGAGGCTAACAAAGACTTCAAATAAATAAACCTGCATGTAATTAGACGTTGTCACGGTAACACAAAGGCCTGGAGCTCTATTTCCGCTGCTGTCTGACACTATAGATGTTTTCATAATAAGAGCTAAGAGAATGCACAGAGCAGAGAGCCAAACGTCTCAAGCTTCGATTATGTAATTAGTGTTTCTCCATTAAAGGTAGAACAACACTGCACAGGTTAGATACAGAGCTGTTTAAAGGTGTAACTCTGAACAGATGAGCTTAGAAAAACTGCAGCTTTGTAATTCAAGTTTTTCATTTTCAGTACTTGTCCCATCATCAGTGGTGCAAATACTGCTGAAAATGTGTACTTGAGTAAAAGTACAGTTACATGACTAACAACGTGCAACGACAACATAGTGCTGCACCTAAATAAAAGTAAAAAGCACGCAAGAAAACTGCTACTATTCTTTTTTTTTTTTTTGTGCGGATTAATAAACACAAGAAGTAAGAACACATGTATCCAGGACACTCAATGTATATTTCACTTTTTTTTTTTTGTTATTTAATCGCGAAAAGGAGCAGGAAGAAGAAAACGTATTAAATCCCAACCCCGTCTTCCATTAGAACATGAGTTAAATGCTTTGTTTAAGCTTACATTTTAGTTGAACAAAAAAATATATAAAAATGTATTCTATTCTTGGCAATAACGGCATCAAAAAGTCACTGACAGTAAATATGATGTAAACAATAACTACTATGACTGTTACTGCTCGTAGTACTAGTTCTAATGCGGTTTTAGTAGCATTTTAGGTCAATCTTTATACAAAACTTGATTCATTTTGAGGTTAAGTTTAAAGTTGTTTTAAACCACAATCCAGATATAGTCTAAGTTATGTGTGTGTAAAGTAGTGAGATGTGTGTATATATATATGGACTGTGATTTGTGTTGTGTGGAGTAACTTATATAGTTTTAAATGTAGCTTGTTGCTATTACATTAAACCCAATTACAAGTACAGGCTTAAAAATATACTCAGAATAAGTACAAGTACTCACAAAATCTAGACAGTTCCACTACTACAGTATGTGAAGTCGGTTACTCCTCTGACCACTGTTTTGTTGTGACCTCTCCTCCTCGCAGATACTGGCCCTATGGCTCTGATGGCTGCCAGACACACGGTTTCCAGGGCTTCATGACGGCTCTGGCCAGTCTGCACTTCATCGCTGCTATCGCATGGGACCGCTACCACCAGTACTGCACAAGTGAGCACAAAATACAAGCAAAAACACCAAAAGTATCACACGAGTAAAAAAGTTAAAGTATTTCAGTCAGATTTTGAGAGCTATTAAAACAACAAATGTAGCGATAAAGAACTGAACCTGCGCTGCCAGAGCCTCAACCTGCAGATAGAGACAAATACAGATTTTTGTACTTCTCAGTTTATGGACAGGCCTCAATTGAAAGATCAGAACCTCCAGACTTCACTCACTGAGCTAAAGAGGCTGCACTAGCACTGATTAATAACTGGCTGCAGATGCTGGGGATTACCTACTGACGATTCAGATCAGAGAGTTCCTTTTAGATTTAAACCAACTGGATTTCAGCTTTGAAACTGGCAACCCAAATGAGATGTTTTTGTATTTAAGAATAAATCAGTATTAGAAGTATTATAAGTAAGAGCAATATTTGAGTCAAACATATCTACCTTGTATCTGGGGATATGTTTATGGAATTAAAAATCAAAATCTTACATATGGTTCCTTTAAGTAGAGTACAGATACCTACAATTTGACTTAAGTGCAGTACTACAGCCCATAGACACAACAAACACCTCTCTCAGCTTGAGTAGCCAGGTAACTGTCTTCATTTACGACAATGGGCAGAACAGGTGGCTTGTGAATAAAAAATGGGAGTTTTACTGTGACAAAGCTGGGGTCAGTGCGATTGTGAAGTGTGGTTAAAAGCTGCTGGGTAAAAATAGCGCAGGTGTCTGAGGAAGAAGAATGGGCTGTCGGAGATTTTGTGAAGATGGGAAAGTATTTATAATTACCTCTAATTAGTATTCTGTTTCATTCACACAGATTTAACGTTCGTGTTTAAATCCTCAAAAACATACAGAAGTAGGAGTAGTAGTAGTAGTAGTAGTATTTTGTTTCGTTCGCACTAATCTTTTGAAAAAATTAGTCCATGCACCTTCATTTGATTTCTGATGATTTATCGTTTACAGAGCTACAAAGCATCTGTCTGTGAGCCTTATGTTTGCAGTAGCCATTCAACATGTTTCACTCCTCACTGGTGCCAGCAGAGGGCTTTAGACTACAATAGTGCCACAAATCGGTACTTTCTGGTTTATGTTGAGGAAATTAGTGTTAGAAATCCTTTTTATTTGTTTTAAATAGACAAAATTAAATAAAAAATCTATCAATAATATACAAAAAAATGTCAAATAGCCCAGAAAATGAATTCCTGTGAGCTTTAACATGAGCTTTTACATGTTATAATGTTGTTACCTCCTCAAAAACATATCCCGAGTTTTGTTTCCCCATTGTTTGCCCCTGTGATGATGTTTTTTCGTTCCACCACTGACCTGCCTTTGTTCAAAACCAAACTTAAAACCCACCTATTTCAATTTCTTAGTACATGATAATCCCAGACATCTGATTTCTTGACCTGTTTCTATTCCCAAAGACATATTTATTTTCGTCCCTTACTGACAATGTGTGAATGTGTTTTTGCCACAGGGACAAAGCTTCAGTGGAGCAGCGCCATCACTCTCGCCATCTTCATCTGGCTCTTCAGCGCCTTCTGGTCTGCCATGCCCCTCATCGGCTGGGGAGAGTACGACTACGAGCCCCTCCGCACCTGCTGCACCCTGGACTACAGCAAGGGAGACAGGTGGGTGCAAGAAATCTGTTGTAGACTTGGATAAAAACTGCAATAAAAGTTTAAATGTGGGTGCCATGCCAGGTCTGTGGAGAGGCAAGTCCAGTCATAGTAAGGCGGCATGGTTTAATGGTATTTTTTGAGCTATAAAAACACAATAGTAGTCTTTTATTTAATGTTACACAGTGGTGCTTTATGTGTAAAATCTGTTAAAGCTGTTTTTTAGACCTCTACAAACATGTTCTTAAAGCCAGACATTTAAAAAAATAGACTAGCTAATAATAGACTTGTTAGTTTTCTGTTGCTTGTCAGTTTGGTTGTGTTTATTGCACTGAAAAACTTCTGTCTTTCCTCTGAGCAGGCTTGCATCTCCACAAACCTGACTCTTACCTGACTGGTAGAAGGGCTTATCCCAAGTTGTTTCCATAGAAATGTTGTTCCTTTGGGTATCATATTCCACAGTATGGCATAAAACTAACGGAGACAAACTTTCTATTTCCATGGAGTCATGCAGGTGACGTACCACCTCTAGAAAAGTACACACTGTACCTTTAAATGCAAGTTTTTGTATTATTTTAGCAGTTAATATTTCATCCTTCTGGTAAAAAGATGTAATTGAATCTTGATTTTATGGAAAGACAATACTTGAAAATCTACCTGAAGTTACAGTTCCATATTACTCCAAGATGTACTTCCTGATTATGACATTACTTTGACTTTTATGTTCATTCTTGTCTTTTTGTAGAAACTATGTGTCCTACCTGATCCCCATGACCATCTTCAACATGGTCGTGCAGGTGTTTGTGGTGATGTCCTCCTACCAGTCCATCGCACAGAAGTTCAAGAAGACTGGAAACCCCAGGGTAAGTCAATGTGTCTCTGAGGGCCTATAAATGTGGTATAAGAACTATACTTAAAATAACTGTAGACTCAGGACCTGGTTGCAGTGTCGTGCGGTCAGGGTAAGAAATCTAAAATCATCGCGTGTCAAAAGAATAAATTATTTAAATTGTTACGAAATATATCAAAATAATCCAGTTTTTCTTCATTCTTCACTTCTGTCTGTTTAAAGCACGGTTGTAAACACTGTGTCCTTTAGTACACCCTACTGGCCACTGAGCAGACTGCATCAACCGCGGTTACAAACGTCTCATTAACTTATATTGTTGTGCAATGCCACGCCACACTGTCAACCTTTTTTTTTTTAAAACTGAGAGAGGACAGCCAGTTGTTTTAGAGGCTTGTGCATCCGTGCAGAGGACCGCAGCAGGTTCAAACAGCGCTGAATAAACCCCGTGAAGTGAATCTGAGGAGGGATGTCTGAGGAGATTTCTAGTGAATGCGCAGCAGGAGGCAACAGGAGCGCCAACTTTCAACACAAGTGGCTAAAATAACTTGTTTTTTGCTTCATGTTTGTAGTGATTGGATGTTAGTTAGAAATACAGACAGTCATTTAGTCAAACAGTGAGCTGGATTCAGGGCTTCTTTGTGTGAAATGGAAGATCTGGGCCGAGCAGTGGAGTGACAGCAGCTGGAGAGGAGCTCTGCTGATCTGTGACATATGTTTTCATGAAGCAACAGCATTAGTGGAATAATGGAAATATTACACACGTGTGGAGGAACATGTGGCTGTTCTGGACTTATTCCGCTTCAGGGAAATACAGGAGTTTCTTAAAGTAACGTTTGTGACACTGCTGCGGTTAGCATCTCTTCATGAATGTGCATTTTGTGTAGTCAGTGCATCTGTAGAGCTGTCATTTGGCACTCATATGGTTTCTAGATGCATAATGATTATTACATGGAGGGTAATAGTACTGAAGGCTTAGCTGCATAAATAAGGTGTAGGAGGAGGACAAATCTTTGACTACCACAGGGTGACAAATACAGTCCATTATATACAAATATTAATGAAGTACAGGTCTAGGCTTCTCTAATTCGACTCCAAAACAGCTCAATATTTATGCGTTTAGTATGTAAGTAAAAAATAAAAATGCTCATTTGCCTGTAGTTTGTATCAACTAAATATCAGCGTCCACCCCAGCTCTGCTTTCCTACCCATAAAAATCACAAAATAAGTCGATACCTGAGCTGTGCCAACTTTGGAGATTTTGCGTTAAAGCCAAAAATATCCGATCGTCAAAATAGCAGTAGAAGTAGTAGCATTATTTGTAGTAGTATTAGAAGCAGTAGTAGTAATAGTAGGCTTATTAGATACAGTGATTGTAGTATCTGTAGCTGGTGAATAAGCAGTAGCAGTATTATTTGCAGAAGTAGAAGTAGTACTCGCAGTATTAATAGTAATTGTGAAAGTGATACCAGTAGCAGTTATTTGTAGTAGTAGCAGCCTTAGATGTCATTGTAGTTGCATTATATCACTGTAGTAGTAACAGTAGTAGCAGCACAATTGATCTTTAAAAACCCCAAACCTTGAGCGAGTCAAATTCCCTCTAGAGCCTTACGTAATCTGTAAAAAAATGCACTGAAACACTTCTCGTGCTTTGAAGTCGTCTGCTCGTATGACCCGGGAGAACGCTCAGACATCTTTTTTCCATTCTCCTTAAAGCCCCCCGCACCCACGTGGTCCTATTCAAAGCAATGTAACACAGTGAATGCCAGGCACGCACACAGAGCACCAATATAGGTCAGGGCCACCCCACTGGAGCCCCGGGGCCAGACATGAGCTACTGCCGTCGCCTCTCGAATAGTCTGTTATAGTAAAGAAGATGCCAGTATCCTCCAGGTGCACAGTGAGTTATGTAAAAGCTATTACTCACACTTAGCTAACTTTTTCTTTTTCTGTACCACAACAATCAAATCACGTAACACCTCAGAAATGCTCTTATATCTCTCTCTTAGTGACGTTACCAAGGCTAGATCGTGAACGATGAAAAAACAACCAACAATTAGCTCTTTCATGTCAGAAAAAAAACACAGTTGTTTCCGCATCGTTCTCATCCAGCAGCGTCTCTGATCGGATACAAATGTTTGTCGGCTAGTTGCTATGGTAACGTTTTAATGAGAAGGTCTAGGTTCAATTCCCTGATCCTGTAAACTGGCCTTTCGACGAGGAGTTTGCACGTTCCGGCACGTCTGTCTTAGGTAATCTCGTCAACCCCATTAACCCTTGAAACTGGGTCAAATCCTGAATTCAAATTTCTGTAAAATTGTTGCTGCAAAATAAAAGAAATAAGTTTTGCAGAGTTCTTTGTTTGCCGAGAGCAGAAAAGAGTGTCTGCTGCTTGTTTTTTTTTTTAGGTTCTTTTAGGTTTTTACCTCTATAGTGAAGAAATAATAGCATAGCGTATGATTAACACTGACTTTTTAATGGAGAAGCTTGGGAAGATAAGCTGTTGCATTCACTTAATATTCTATAAAACATTTTGGGTTGGTGTTGGGGTGCAGCGGTAAAATGATATAACTGTTATCTAGGGAGTTAAAGGAAAGAAATGATGAAAACACACATGACAGATAGTTGTGCTTTTAGGGAGAAGTTCCTGTGGATGCCGTGAGCCGTTCTGTCATTGGAATGCACTGGTCACATGACACCGGGCTCCGCAGTGCATTTTTACATTTATGGCTGTTTTATTTGGAACAGTCCATCGAAACTTATGATTTACTGACAGTTACGAGTCACTTCAAAAGCTGTTTTTTGACTTTATTTCAAACCGTGTAACATGAGTTGAGTCAACCACTTCAGATCTACACTGTTTTTTTTAGGTTTAATTTAAATGTTTGCAGACTAGCTTCAACTTTATCTTAATTAGAGCGGATTTTTTCCAATTAAAATGTCCAGATGATGTAAAGAGAGATCATTTAACTAATATTTACTTGGGATGTACAAAGCAAAGAAAAAAAAAGTATATAAATAGAAGTTAGAAGTTAGAAGTTACACATTTTTGACGCTGAAAAGTTTAACCAAATTAAATATATAAAGCATATAATATTATTATCTCCATTCAAATATTTTATGTTCAGTTAAAGGGACTGTGCCTGATTTTTACTGAAAAACATGAAAAACAGAATTTGTTCATTTTAAACAGTTTGCAGTGGTTATTCCTCGCTTACCGTACACATTCAGAGCATCCTAATTATTCACCATGATGAGTTTACAAGCACTTTCTACAGCTCTCAAAGACCAATAAAGCATTTCCCGATTATTGGACAATAAAATGCTTGATTAAGTGCAGACAGGTAATTTTTGCTCAAATATATAAGAAGAACGAGGTACGGAGGCGTTAATAGGGTCGGCATTTCATTTTTAGAGTGTAGCTGGCTTAAAAAGTAGGTTGATTAAAAACTATATCTTATCAGTAAGTAAAGAGTAAGAGGATTTCTCAAAGCTACTTATAAGAAAGAAGAAAAGTGTTTGATAAATTCTTGAGGTCTGGGGACAATGGTCTTTTTGACCATTGGATTATATGTAACCTTCTCAGGACTGGATGTAGAATCTTAAACCTGGAACATGCTTCTCTTTATCCCAGGCGTATGATTTCAGTCCTATGACTCATGGCGTTTTGTCTCATGTTGGTCTTAAAAGTCACCTAGATTACACCGATATTAAGAATGTAAAATAATGTAAAGTAGGGCTGCAAGATTTATCGCAATCAAGCTGAATTTGCTGTTTGAAGGGACGCATTTAGCAAATCTCAAAGGCTGCAGCTTTTGGAGTGCCATAATTTCCTATATATCCTGCCTTATTCTGCATAAATAGTGATAACCCTGTAGTTTACATCTGTGCAAACATGTTGTGAAATGCAATTCGTGACGTGTACTAGTTTATTTCAGTCTATTTCAGCCTTTTTGTCAATTCTGGATGCATGCAAAGAGTAAACTTTGAACAGAATCCATTATTCAAACATAAATTGCAAATCTAATCGCAATGCTGTTCAGAAAAAAAAAAATGCATTAGACAAGCAGATGGCTGTTACTTTTCCAGAGATAGTGCGCCTTTAAATTCTAAAACTGAAAAAAACTATGCAACAATGTCCAGGAGTATTGTTGGAGGTGTTCTACATGCATCTCTATGGTGGAATGTTTATCAGTTTACATGGTAAGGCAATGCACACATTAGCAAACACTGCACACACATTCCTCATGTAAAGTGATGAGATTGTTGTATTTGCAGTTAAGCTAAATGAGCAGTATCCAGCGGTGATTCTGGTTTGATCCTGGTTTAGTCCTGATGTAGGCTTGGTTTGGTCCTGTTATAGTCCTGGTCTGGTCCTGGTTTACTCCTGGTTTTACTCCTGGTGTAGTCCTGGTTTGGTCCTGTTATAGTCCTGGTTTGGTCCTGGTTTAGTCATGTTATAGTCCTGGTTTAGTCCTCTTATAGTCCTGGTTTGGTCCTGTTATAGTCCTGGTTTAGTCCTGGTTTAGTCCTTCTGTAGTCCTGGTTTGGTCCTGCTATAGTCCTGGTTTGGTCCTCTTATAGTCTTGGTTTTGTCCTGATTTAGACCTGTTACAATCCTGGTTTGGTCCTGTATTAGTCCTGGTTTGGTCCTGTTATAGTCCTTGTTCAGTCTTGCTTTAGTCCTTTTATAGTCCTGGTTTGGTCCTGGTTTAGTCATGTTATAGTCCTGGTTTGTTCCTGGTTTAGTTATTTTATAGTCCTGATTTGTTCCTGTTTTAGTCCTGGTTTGGTCCTGTTTTAGTCCTGGTTTGGTCCTGTTTTAATCCTGGTTTGGTCCTGTTATAGTCCTGGTTTAGTCCAAATTTAGTCTCAGTTTTGATGTGCTGTGTGAGTGAATGCAACATTAGTAACATTTAGAGTAAACTATAATGATAATGCAAATGACACTTAGTATGGTAGAGTCAATTCCTTGTTTCTGTGGAGTTTCATGCCGTTCTGTGGAACATTCCAGGCAAAACAATAACACTTCTATGGAGGTGCAATAGTGTGTTAATCGTTCACCCACCAACCAAAGGATCACCAGTTCACCAATAGCAAATCATTTCACTCTCATGGCCTTTAGTCCAGACACAAGATTTAAACAAGAAAGGCCTCTTAATCCAGTATAATCACAATGCGACTGGTGCACTATGGCAACCTCCAGTTAGATAAAAGGGATTATTCTAAATCTCATGATACACAGATACACTGCTAACGAGTATGTGAGTGGTAAATGTGTCCTTGCAATTAAATTGTATAAACTGTTTCAGAGCAGGGCCAGTATTTCTGTATTGCTGGGTTTCAGATGACATCACAGCATTCAGCTGGCCTGTAATATTTAACGAAGATGGGGGTGCAGCTAAAGTTAATATTGTTAAAATGCAGATTTTTGTTGTAATACAGCAGGTTAATGGGTGGGTGTAGTCACTAATAGAAATGATCAAACTCAACAGTTGTGAATTTACCTTTTGAATATTTCAAGGAAAAGTACAATTTAATCAATAGGAAGTAAGAGATCATCACATTAATCTGAAAACCACATTGTATAATACAGTATATATAAATCCACATGCATTTTGACATTTTCCCATGTCAATAATACAAACCTGTAGATTAGATTAAAAGAGCAGTTTAAGTTTTCTACTTCATTATTTCAACAGTTTGCAGTGGTAAAAGGGACTCCTCACCTACCTTATGCATTACAAGTTTCATATATGATCCATTTTCACAATTTCCAACAACTAGCATGCTAACTGAACACAAGCATTTTATTTGATTCATGGACAAATAAAAAGCTTTATAATTAAATGCAGGCAGTAAACAGTGGACTTATTTTGACCTCGAGATTTGCTTATACAATATATCTGTACTGGGCCAAAATGACATTTGCTCAAATACATGGGGAAAAAAAAATCAGGCACAGGCCCTTTAACATGATTCAAAAGCTAATTCATCAACAATAATTAACTTTTTCTGTTGACTTTTCCTACAGTTCAACCCTAACACTCCCCTCAAGACTCTGCTCATCTGCTGGGGTCCCTATGGCATCCTAGCTTTCTACGCCGCTATCGAGAACGCCACCCTAGTCTCCCCCAAGCTAAGAATGGTACGCCCCACCACCACCATCACCCACTTTACACCCCAAAATGGCTTTTTTTTTTGTGTTGGCTTGTTGTGTTTTATTCCATTCACACATGTTTAACACACAACATATTAAAGCTGAGTTCTTCTCTCAAACTGAAAACACTCTGTTCCACCTTGTGATGTCATCATGTAGTAATACGGGAAATTTAAAGTGTGTTTTTAAACTCCATACACCTCCACTGGAATCATTTGGATAATTTGAGCCATGGAATTGCAAATCTCTACTGAATTACAGGTAAAAGGAGCTGCTAACTTAAAAATTACTACTTCGTGACATCACAAGGTAGATCAGAGCATTTTGAGGTTCGGAGATATAGACTCAAACATGTGTGAATGAAACAAAACACAACTCCAGGTATGTTTTTGAGGAAATAACAGCATTATAACATGACTTAAATCTCACAAGAGTCCATTTTGTGTAATATTGGAACTTAAATGTTGAAAATGTCACCCTACTATTGAAATAAAGAGCATTTTTTTTAATTATCATTGTGGTATTGCAATCACTATAGAGTCCCTTCCATGACAATACTACTATCTTCTTCCCGCAGATGGCTCCTATCCTGGCCAAAACCTCTCCGACCATCAATGCTTTCCTGTACGCTTTGGGCAACGAGAACTACAGAGGAGGCATCTGGCAGTTTCTCACCGGAGAGAAGATTGAAGTGCCTCAAATTGAGAATAAGTCCAAATAAACTAAGCATGTGATACTTTAAAATTCTGCTCACTGTCCTGGTTTCTCCAAGGTACCTTCTGTAGATGTATTTTGTTGTGCCTGTGTTAGTAGAAAGTCATTGGTTTGTACTGTTCAAAATATTAGCGAAAATGAGAAATGTAGTATTTCCCACCATGGTAGTAAATCATGCAAAACGTGGTAAAAAAGATCGAGCACAAAATTAGTTATTGTTAAATGATGAATATTTAAAGTACTCAAGTTACACAAGTCAAACTGATTAAATACAAAATGGAAAGGTAAACAGCAGGAGCAAGACAAGATAGGGTTTTGGCATAAAGATGACCAAATGCTACATATTTGGATATCACACTATGAAAAGTGGTGGAAAAGTAGAAATGCAGAGGGAACTACATAACCCATGATCCTTTGCACCATTTCAATGTGATATACAGCTGTTATCGAATGGTTTTTCAATCTATTTTAAAAATTATAATAATGAATGCACGCTACTTAAATAAAATATAGTAGAAAGCTATGATTTAAAGATTCAGAGTGTAACAAGGATTCAAAGTAACGAAAAAAACGCTGAATGCAGTGAAGTGTGTAAAATTGAATAGCACAGTGAGTTAAGCATCCACCCACCTACCAGTCCAAAACTCCTCTATTGTTTTATAAATATAAGATCTTAAATAGATTCTTAAAAAGTGATGTCAGTATCAGTGGCCAAGAAAAACTGTGTAAAACATTGGCTCTGTACACAACTGCACCTGGCAACCTCACTGTTAGCGTCACTACTTCTTGCCCAGTTTTATCTCGAGCGTTTTTGTAGAGTCACGCTAAAATTAATAAAGATCAGCCAGTGGACAGGGAGCAGCAGGTTGATGTTACTGACAATGTGTTAAAAACTACACAAATAAAATTAATACATAAGCAGATGACACCACGAGGTTTAGAAAGAGAGATGTTTTTCTCACTGCTAACGCTAATGCTAATTTTGAGGCATAATAAATAGAAGTGTAACAAATAAGAAGTATTCTGCATATACACATAATTGGGTAGTTTTTATTGGAATACATTTTATTTTATGTTTTTTTTTAATCTTAATTAAAGTGACTGTTAGCTTCGGGACACAGTGAGCTAGCTAATGTGCCGCTGTGCACAGAGTCTATGGCCTTAACACATGATATTATGGTTCCTCACTTTAAATATTTGGGGATTATTGTTTAAATTTGGTGAAACAGGGTCATTTAATGTGACATACCTGTCTACAGATAAATCAGAAAAAACTGCACCAACTAAAATGGACCAATATTTAGCATGTTGTCGCTGCAGCTTTAAATTCTTCCAAGTCAATGGTGAATTATTATTCTACCATGTGACGTCACTTGTCCAACACTGACTATAATGTAAAACAATAATGAATAATGATGGACGCTCATGCCCGGAGTTATATACCCTACATTTCTGTCGTCACTCAAGGAAGAGCGATATGCTAAAAAATATTTATATTAAATTTTTCAGACAGCTTTGTTTATGGGTTTATCATACTAATTCATGTACACCAAGCACCTTTATATTGCATGGAAGAAGTAACTAAAGCTATTTACTGCTTCTGCATGTTCACACTTCACTGTAATTGGTTGAATCCACTTGTCAATCACTCAGATCATGACAGAGGCTGACCAATAGGAGGACTGCGTAGGGAAAGTGCACAGAGCAGCATTAAATAGAGAAAAAAAAGAATCGCATATGAAAATATCAGCAAAATAGCATCTCAGCAGGCCCATCGAGAGAAATTTTGGGGCCTGGGGCAAGAACCCTCACAGGGGCCCCTTCATAAATTAATAGGATGAAGGTCCAATTCTGGGCCCTGGGACAACAGACCCCTTCATCCCCCCTGTTCACTCCCCTGCATTACAGATCACAATTAGATTTTTGTTGTCATATCATCCAACCGTATCTCAAGTGTTAAATAAATAAATTGCTATGGGTCCTATATGTATTGACAATCACATTATCTGTTAAAATAATAAACATAAGTTCTAAACAATTTTTTTTTAAGTAGCCTATGCCCCAAAGGCCGCCATCTGCTTTCTCTCCTCGGTGCTTGGGGCTAGTAACCTTAGCCGCTATTAGCATCACCTCCCCTCATAGCCCAGTTTTTTTTTATTAGCATGTGAGGTAAAATCCTGTGTGCATTTACGACCACTAACATCTTGTAATGCTAACAAGAAAGACCAAAAATGTTAATCCCATGAACAAAAGAGCTATTCTTTAATTTGTCCACCCCCAACAAGTTACAGATTAGCATAAGTGATAGATTAATTAGCTTTCAGACGGAAATGCCATGGAAATGTCACTGTGTAACACATGCGACGGGACATTTGCAAGGATATTTGATTCGATTTGTGATAAATGCATTCGCTAATTAAGCCAATCTCGCATGAAATGCTAGCAGCCAAGTGACATTATGCTAGCAGACACTTTGCCAATGGAGCAGAGATCAACAGTTCATGAAAAGAATGCAGTTTATAGAGTTTGAACAAAAGAAAAACAAAAATAAAAGCCACATTACTACAAATTTGTTCTAGTCTAAATTAATTTGCTCCTAATTAAAACGTTGTTTTGCCATTGCTCCTGTTTACTTCTCCATGTTACAGTGAATGAATCTTATATTTCTTAATATTTTTGTACTTCACTTATGGTGAGTGCCAAACATGTGATACACAATAATGCATTAAGACAATGCCAGTATTTAAGGAAAAAACTCAGTGCAGGGCTTTGATTGCTGGCTTTATGTAGAGATAAGAGGCATGGGCTGCTTTGTAAACCCTTTAAAAGTGCACTATGTAACTTTTCTGATGGAGGGTCCGTCACCCTCTCGTCTCCATAGAGATGTGAAATTTTGCTTGGACAAGCAGCTGACACAAACCAGCGCAGGCTACAGCTTCTGCTCTCTGACTCTGCTCACAGCAGGAATGCATAATGTTCAAGGCATTAAACACATGTAATTCAATATTTTCAAGAGGAACATGTTTAATGCCAGGCAAATAGTAACATCTCTCCATAGAAACGTCTCCATGGAAACCCCACCAGAAAAGTGACATAGTGCATCTTCATGATCAGTGCTGTGTGTACTTTGCCAAACTACTGCTGCTTATGTGTCTTGACTTGAAAGTATATGTCTAAACCAGCAAACCTGTGTTCACCCGAGTTTGTGACGTGATAACCGAAGCACAATACGGTTCTTTTATTTTTTCAAACTATTGACAATGTCATATGTCTATGTATATGTTGCTTTTTGACAGATGTGATTTGAAGAACAGTATTTTGAAATTATCCTGGAATGTAAATTATCAGATGAATATAAATTATAAATAAAGATTTTAAGATTTCAACAATTTATTTTTATTTATTTCTATAGCCTTTCACATTGGTTACAACAAAATGAAAAAAAGCCAGTTTTGGGCATCATTGGTAAGTAACAAGTTACAAAAGAACATGGACTGTACTTAATTACAAATTTGAAGTATCTGTACTTTAGCACGTTTTAAAGTGGATACTTTTTACTTTTGCTTCACTACATTTGAGAGGAGGGATCTGTACTTTCTACTTTGCTACATTTTTGAATTAGACTGAGAAGTATTTTTCTTGATCTTTTCAGACCTGTGGAAATGGCAGAGTTATGTTTAGCACATTCATAATTTGGGTTAGCATCCCAGAGAGTAGTAGAAAGTAGATTTTTTGTTAATGTACTTGTACTTGAGTATTTGTTTTGCTCTTGTATCTGTACTTTTACATACAAAATTGAGTACTTCATACATCATTGTTGGGCATAGCCTGAAAAAAGAGGTTGAAAAGATGATTTGGTTAAATTCACTAAAAGACCAAATGGACACCAGCTGTACTCACGTGGGTCACAGAACATTTCCTTGTACATTTGAAACAGAAAACACACCCCACACACTCGCTATATTATTTTTGATGTCTTCTCGTCTCTGTACTTACACCAGCTGTGCAGCCTGATTCTGAATACTTTGTTTATTTTTGCCGCCTGACAAAATGCTGAACTTTGGCCATTTTTGGTTATATTCTTGTAGGACTTGGAATTAAACATCAATAAACAGTTTTTAGCTAAATCCACCATGTCTGTGTTGGACCAGTATGCAAAACGAATGAAAAATGAGTCTCTATGGACACTTATTACCCAAAACAATATCAGAAAAATAAACAAAAAAGTCATGGAACAAATAGCTGCTGGTCACTGCTGGTAAATACATATAGTTTAACATATAACATCTTAAATCTTTATTGCATTGGAAGGCTATACTGAAAACTCCATAAGGTATGATCGAGCACTCAACTTAATCATTGGTTGAGCGATCAGATCCACTCACCCACAGGTTGGTGGTGCGATTCCAGCTCCCACTGTAACAAATAGCCCATTTGTTACCTAGTTAAAAGCACCTTTCACTATAAGCACTTTAAATGACACAAACATTTAATAGCACACAGCACTTTACACAATTGGCACTTTACCACTTTACCCAGTTTTAGATCTGGAGCACTGTAGCACTTTAATTGAAGCTGTGTGTCCTGGAGAGGAAAGAGGACAAGATTAATTACTAATTAAATTGGACAGGTGCAATATAGTGCAGTATGTTAAGAATGTTTTTAAGTGTTTGTGTCTGTTGTGTAATTTGCAGTGTTTAGTAGAATAGTGTTTTAAAAACCTCATGTATCTTGTGTCCAGGTGTTAAAGAGGTCCCAGGGGGTAACAAGCTCCCTTTAAAAAGGTTCCAGGGCAGGACCAAGACAAGAAATGTGTGGCGGAAACATGCTGGGCATTTTTAATGGTTTACGGATTTTAAGCATATTTGGTATTGGTTTTTAGGGTTTATTTCGGTATATATTTATAAAGTTTATTAGGTTAATTGGTTTATTTGGTTTTATGAAGGTTGGAGTGGAAGAGCTAATGTTATCTTTTTGTTAGAACATTATTTAACAGTAGTCAAACCCAATCAGTAGAATAGAATAAAAGGCGCCTAAAACCATCATTCTGTGTTCTGCTGCTGGAGGAGACGCTGCTCCTCTAACCTTTATTGCACTTGGCACTTTGCACTTTAATGATTGAAAAAAGAAATAAAAACTTGTGGACCACACCCGTGGTGCTGTCTTCTGTCCACATCCTACCGCTCACGGTCAACCGCTGCGTTACACCCACACATGAATACTGTTGTTGGGCAAGATACTTAACCCACTTCGTCATCAGTGTCTGCGTGCACTAATGTATGAAAGTGTGCATGAATGAGTGAGTGGTTTCTTGATGTAAAGTGCCTTGAATGTGGCAAAAAATGCGACCACCACCACCATCACCACAGCACAATCCCACGCTCGTTATAGACCCAATCAGTTCAAAGATATTAACCATAAATCAAGTTAAAACAGCTGCAATATGTATTCTGCGATGGAGGGCAGATATGAAAACAACTTCTGAATCGAGCCTTAGTACCACAGCTCTCTTACCCAGCTCCCCACATGTATCAGAGTGATTATGTGTTAACGGAAATGAAAACACTGTGGAGTCCTCAGAAGCTGTTTTAAGCTGATTATTGACACATACTCATAGACTCCACTGTTGCATAATCACTCACCACACTGAACACAGATGAGCCATGTCAACCACACTTACGCCAACTATGCCAGTCGTCAACAACAAGTAGCAGTAGTGGTAGTAGTAGACGTAGTAGTAGTACAACAATACTGGTATAGACCCATTTCAAATCTTCCCCATGTCTCACAATCCGTAAAAGAGTGGTAGTTAAACAGCTTTGCCGCAACTTTCAGAACAATAATGTATCTGGTGTATGGTTGTTTCGAGCGCACGCCAGAAACTGCACTACTTTAACTCACAAATGAGAAAACTGATTATCCATGGCTATTATTAGCAGCTACGAGACTCTATCTGACCAGCTCATCACACTGGACAATGTCAGTCGCCTCTAGCTCTACTGTAAGGAACTTTGGAGTCTTACTTGACCAAGATTCGCAGTATATACAAATCCAGCCTGTAAAACTGCCTTTTATCCATACATTTGTGACATCCAGGCTAAACCCCTATAACTCTCTGGGAGCAGTGCTAGTCCTAAAAGCTCTATAAAAAAAAACAAAAAAAAACCTTCTGTCCCACTGTGTTACTGTTGAGTTTAGAATTACATTGAAAATCCTCCTCCTGACATAAAAAGAGCTTATCTTCCCTTTCTTTCTTTATCTTTATTTATACAAGGGAACCCAATGAGCGCACTGGGACGCCCTGTTCAAAATAAAAAGCACAAAACATATAAGTCCACATAAAACATTAAAAACAGGCGCAGGAGTGTGTATAAAAGTTTATTGCCAGATTATTAAATTGCAATTGTGGCACCAAAGTATCCAATTTAGCTTGACCTTGAAATATGCTCCTGTTTTGTGACGCTAAACAACCAAAAGCCCTTTTCCCCGCCTCAGTTTTGGTGCGGCTAGTCCTTAGCCCTGTGCAGTCATGTGATCTGGTGTTAAATGTTGCGTGTAACATTAAAGGCCCTATATTACGCAAAATGTGCTTTTGGGAGTTTTAAGTCATGTTATAATGCTGTTACCTCATCAAAAACATACCTGAAGTTGTATTTTGTTTCATTCACGCATGTTTGAGTAACACTTTTATTAGTCTGTCTATATCTCCAAAGCTCCAAAAGTTCTGTTCCACCTTGTGATGTCATGAAGCGGTAGTTTTAACAGCTTTTTTTTACCTTTAGTTCAGTAGAGATTGTGAATTCCAGGACTAAAATTATACAAATGAGTCTAGTGAAGATGTATGGAGTTTAAAAACAGAGTAGAGCACTTCCTGTATTATCACATGACATCACAAGGTGGAACAAGGTGTTATCTGTTAGAGAGAAGAACGAGATATATGCTGGGTTTGTGTGAGAATGAATCCAAACACAACTCCAGGGATGTTTGTGATGAGAGAGAGCGATAAAAATGAGTGTTTTTCAAGAACTTTTTCATTTTAAACTGTTTGCCTTGATCTAATTTGTTCCTTGGTTTCCTGACACATTTCTAGTATTATAATTATTGACAGTGATGAGATTATAAGCACTTTTCACAACTTTGAAAGCTCAGAGTTTTGCCACAGGACACAGTGATCTTATTTTAATCCTAAACTGCTTTTGCTATATATCTGTACAGGGGCAAAAAATGGTACAGCCCCTTTAAGACAAAATGTTTCATGGTGCACCTTTGAAGAGAAATTTGGGAGCCATCTTAAGCCTCGCATTAAAAATTATTTGTGGGTTGTTCGAGGATACAGCTAAACCTTCGCCAATTAATCTTGTTTCTGTCTCCTGTCAGAAACTGGATCACGATTTTTCCCTTTGTTACATTCCCGCCGCTTCAGTAGCCTACATTTGCTGTAATCAAATATTAGAGACTCTAAAAATGGACTCTCTGTCACTGCTGACGTGGGCGGATAAATTATTTAAAATACATTGGCATGAGATTAACATGGTGGATTATTTTTCAACCAAATCCCAAATTTCTGGCAGCCAAACGTAACCTTTTCTTTATCAGCTCATAATCTCGTACAGTCAAAACATATTCTGGTGCTTAAGAGTTGACCAGGGATTACGTCTGGTTCACCAATCAAGATTTCTGTTTATTTGAGCGGATTAAGTAGAACTATGAACAGAAGGAAACATCGCAAAAACAGCGAGGCTCATCCCAAAATGTCACCAGAATGTTCAAAATTACACTAGACTGGAATCGACTGGAGGCTAAGTGAAGTAGACCATAACACTTAAATATGACCAACATTTAACTGACAGATAATAAATGTAGAACTGATTTGAAGAATAGTATTTTCTGGTCTCCAAATTGTATTTTAATATTAACTTTTAACTGTTAACTAATTGGATACAGATAGTACATAGCTGCCTTATGTATCTGTAATGGAACAAGACAAATTTCCATAAATACATGAGAAAAATCATGTACAGAGCCTTTAATTAAATGTGGAACAATCTTTCTATACAATTAATTTTGCACATAGCACTCTCAGACATATAAAATCCTCTGACATTTTCCTCAGAGTGTTGACAAGCTGTCTTCTCACATTAGCACAGTGGCGTGAGTGTGTGTGTCCTGAGGTCATGTGCCGTGTGCCTCACCTCCTCAGAATGTGACCACAGTTATGTAAGCTGCAGTCTACTCCTGCGGCACAGCACATGTGTCTTTGGCAGTACAGTGGCTGAGGGGCTGGCACTTTCCCCTTACTTAAAGAAAGACCCTGGATTTGACTCCTTTCAGTCTGGAGTGTGCACGTTCTCCCTGTGTCTGAGTCTGCAGCTGACTCCGCATCCGATACAAGGTTCTCCTCGTCACCTACAGGTCCCTCCATGACCTGGCTCCTCCCCATCTCTCACTGACCTCCTCCATCAGCACCGTCGCACCTGCCACCTCAGATCAGCCGACACCAGCCTCCTCACTGCCCTCATCAGGACACAGCACTGAACCTCGGCGGGGGGGACAGAGTCTTCGCTGCCGTCCTCGCCCTCGGGAACTCACTCCCGCAACCCAGCAGGAGCTCGGACTCATTGCAGCTCTTCAAATGCAATCTGGCATCCACCCCATGATTCCTCTTGTCTACAGGTGGAGAGGGGAGTCGCCGGGCAGCCATATTTTTTCGTTGACCGCTTTATTTTACGTTTTCACCACATTTATTTTCTTTCTTGTTACCTACAACTTACCATCTTTGTATGCGTAACCTGTAACCATTCCATTAATTCAAACAGCAGCGCGTCAGGACGAGGTACCGGACCCGGACTCCTCTCGAAGCGACCCAGGCGTATGGTCGCTACACATAGCAACGAATGTAATGAAAATAGATTGTGGTGAATCAACAGGATGAGTGATGAGCAACAACTCAAAAATTTTCGGTCACACCAGCGAGGCACCAGGAGGGTAGAGGAGTGCCGGAAGGAAGAAGAAGATGTCCACGCCCAGCTACTGAATATTCATGAATTATGTTTAAATGTGGCGCGGAATAAACCTTGTGTGATTCTACTCTCTGGTCTCTAGTGGTTCTTCTGATCTGATTAAAGGAACACGCTTACAGTTGTTGTTGTCGCCATTGTCATTATTGTCATTGCTCTCGCTGTAATTGTCGTTGTCATTATAAAACACGTATTGTCCGAGAGCACGTGGCTGGTTCAGAGGCAGCGGACACAGGCTGTACTCTGATTAAGTGAATGGGTTTCACACATATGGGCCCCGCTGCCTATAATCCATTCAGACTCATGGATTATGCTATTAATCAACTCACTTTATCTGTAAATATAGCACACAGTAATACTACAGACACATATTCAAGTACTTACACTACTGCTGTTCAAATACTGCAGAATGGTGGGGCTGTGCGTATGGTCCTGTATATTTCAGAGTTATGCTACAAGTAAAATAAATGCTGTACTGTTATATAACTGTGGATTAGATGTGTTGACTAACTTGTGAATAGCAGATTGTAGTATGTGAGATTCTTAACGATAGATCAGTGAGGCGCAAATCTCTACACAGCTATAATAAGATAGTGTTTAAAAAAAAGATCTATAGTCCGTCTATCTGCTGTGTAGCTTTAATCTGTGACAGCCCTGGGTCACTATGTTATAATTTGCTCATTTTACATTGCAATATTCTTCTAAAATGACTTAATCAAAGAAACAAGTGTGCTGATTTCCACGTTAGAAAACTGTGGTGCCCAGTGGGAGCTGACGTCACCGTGAACATCACAAAGAATCGGCACCCTCAGATGGAAAACTGCAGATCACACCAGCGAGCGGCAGAACCAACTATAACATGGTTTAAAGCCGATTTTGCAGAATAGGTCTGCTTTAAAGGTGCTCTATGTGTTTTTGAAGGAGGGCTCTTCACCTGTTTGCCTTGAATGAGGTGTTATTGTGTTGTCTAGAATGATCCACAGTATGGCATTAAATGTATCTACTGCCATGGATAAAAGCAGGTGGCACCACTATGCTGAGATACCGGTGAGATCTGTGGAGAGCGTACCTCTAAATGTAATATTCTGACTATATAAATGTATGAAGAAAGACAATTGTTGAGTTGTTGAATACAGTGAATTTACAAATGCCTGATTGTACTGAATGAAAGATAATTTTACTGTATATCTGTTTATAGTCGTATTAGTCCTTTGACCCATCCTTTACTGTGCACGTTTTGCATGTTTTGATTGATGGAGGAGGAGCACACAGACACAGGGAGAACATTTAAAGTTCACCTTACAAATCTTGGGATACTGCAAAACTGTCTATGGAAGACAAACGCCCCAGTCTGGACAACCCGTTTCCCTCAGGAGCAGCTGCTTTCTCTTCATGACATTCTCAGCCAGTCATTGTTCAGCTGTCCTCATTTTAAGTGTCCATGGCACACGGTCTGGACCAGTGCTTTCTGGTGTGTTTTTTTTTAGAGAGGGAAGTTCTCAAGACAGGGACGTTCAAAAACACAGTAGAGAAACATTTTTTCTTTTTTTTTTTTTTTTTTTTTTTTTTTTTTGTTCAGCTCAATGGAAAGATCCCGGCCCTAATCACAGGATTTCACATTACTGTACCTGTGTATTTCCCTTGAGAGTGAAGTCAGGGTTTAAGGGCAGTGGTGGAACGTAACAAAGTAAAAATAGTAAAGTCCTGAACTAAAGTATACATTTTAGGTATCTGTATCTGTATTTTACTTAAGTTCATTTTACAGTGGATATTTTTTACTTTTACTTCACTACATTTGAGAGCAGGTATCTGTACTTTCTACTTCACTACATTTTTGAAACTGGACTGAAAAGTAAAAGTATTTTTTAATATTGTCTGAGAGCTACCGAAAAGGCTAAGGGTTTATTTTTAAGTGTAACGTTTGTAAAAATATACAAATATTTGAACGAAATTGAACCATATTCAGCGCAAATCTTTATCAGAATCACCACATTTTAAGCTTTATAACACGTCAAAAAACTGCATGAAGTGTTTTTACTGTTTTCTCTTTAAGTACATTTTTAAACAGGTACTTTAATACTTTTACTTAAGTACATTTTTTCATGTGATACTTTTACTTATTTTTTTTGCTCCGGTATCCGTACTTTTACTAACATAACAAAATAGAGTACTTTTTTATGTGTCCTTGGAAAGTTCAGATTTGTTTAAGTATCTTTATATTTTTGAATGTTTGAAATGGGTTATTTTCTCATTGATTATAATGGGATCTTGTAATAACTGTGCATTTATTTTTCATTATCTTTGTAACAACTAAATCAAACACAGCTAGTTACTTTTGTTAGCTCTAATAATAATTTTAAGGACTACATTTTGTATCATTCTAAATCATATTTGTAGCACATTGACCTCATTTAAACCCATCATGTTTTGTGACTGGATCTCTCTAATCTGTGCTGGTTATTTTTGCTCTACAGTGACGTTGTGCCCTTGAGCATTAGGCTGCACTGGTCTGGGTTTTATGGATATTAATACTTTAGCTGTACTGTAGATTACACAGCGAGTTAGATTCTCCTGAGCTTGGATCCAAGTCAGATATGAACAGGCAAAAAACACAAGAAAAGCTGATCTTCTAACAGCCAATCAGGTGAGTCAGCACAGCTTTAGCCCCGCCTCTTTCAAATGTCAGTATAAATGTTTGTGCGACCAGGTTTTATGAAGCATTTTAAGATTTCTAGTTAACAATGTGTGGACAGGAGAAATTATGAAAGCCTGCCACAGTGACATAACAAACCTAAAATAAAACTACAAAATCTGGACTAAAATTTATTATGCATTATTGCCATGGCGACGTCAAGCTAAGCACAAAGGGGAGTGGCTGAAAGCTGGTCATTCAGTCATATTGAAGTAGACATGTTATGTGTTTCTAATCATGAAACTAATAACATATGTAGATTGGGGCAGCAGTCTAAGCAAGGACTCCCAGACTTCCCTCACCCCAGACACTTCCTCCAACTCCTCCGGCAGGACCCCCAAGACATTTCCAGGTCAGCCGAGAAACATAGTCCCTCCAGAGTGTCCTCGGGGCCTTCTCCCTGTTGGACATGCCCAGAACACCTCCCCAGGTAGGTAGGATAACATGTATGACTTGTAACTATGTGGGTGGATATAGGGGGTAGGTGAAAATGGGATTATTTTTTTGTGTGCACTCAAGTCTCAATTGCGTTACAATACAGGATTATTCAAACATGCATGAATCAATCCAAATACAACTTACAGTAGTACACTAATGATGGAAATACTGTTATGACATCAAAAGCTCATCGAGTGCAGTAGTTGTACACTTTTGTGGTTTATTTTACAGTCTCTTCAGATTTGGTGGGATAATACGCGTGGGGGGTAAATTATGGGAGCAGTATCGTTTGCATATTGTCATGGACATAATCCACAGACAGAGCATCCAAAGGCAACCAGTGCTCTCACTAAAGCAATAACATGTCTGACTTTTCCAAGAATAAGGCTATGGCGACATCTGCTGGACACAAAAGGGATTGGATAAATGTGTAGCTA